>JAGQAX010000003.1:12551491-13751491 GCA_019142605.1 Cephalopholis sonnerati
TTTGATACCAGCCGGCTGCCATATTGTTTCCTATGTCAAAACAGACAAGCTGGCATTTTGTTCCTCACAGGCAGAAGCATTTATTAGTCTGGCATGGCGTCGTGCATTCTGGTTGTTGGTTCTCTACCTGAGCAAAAGCAACCCTCTCAGCCCTCTCACTCTGTTTTCTCTGGTCATTTAGCACCAGTTTCAAAAGTATTTACATCTTTTTACTGCACAGACAGCCCACTGTTATGTAAAGACCACCTTTTCAGCAGTGAAATACTTAAACTAATAAACCACCACACAGATCAACTTACATCAATAATTCTTGTTTCTTTTCTTGATACGTATGGTAATGGCTGCTATCTTCTTTGTTTGGTCATTTAGATGTTGCCAGGGTAAATTCTCTGAAAGTCAAAAACAACTTAAAAGTTCATGGTAAATAAGTGAAACTAAATTAGACATTCGTGGGAATCTCACCGTGCTGGCAGCATCCTCAGCTGAGGAAATAAGATATTCAGGTTGTACCAGTCTTGCCCAGTCATGGTCTGCTTAGTTCAAAGCCATCTTCTCCCTCTTTTTACATGTAGATCAATAGGGCCGTGAAATGCATCGTCATCCACATAATTCTTCACTGTGCCAGGAGGGCAGATTAACGATTTGTTCAGCACTAAACTGGTATTGACTCTCAGCACTCAGCATAGACTAAAGGATGTGAGGAGAGGTGGATCAAGAGTCTGTCTTTTTAATGACAACAACACCGCTGCTGTTGTTGTTGTCCAACATGATAAAGAGCTAGTCTTTGATGACTTTGAGATTGAACACTAACCTCAAATTAATTGGCATTTTAGTAAGTAATTAATGTTACTCTGCCTGTCACACTCGGTGGGTGTTTTTGTACATGCGTGTGTGAACTTTGAGTACAAGGATATACTGTTACTGCATGATAGAACATCGATTAGCTACTGAAAACAGCAGTTAGAATACTTGTATGTGTCAAAAATACTTGGCCAGTAAAGTTGAATCTGGTTGTAACTGTGAAAAGACAAGATGTCAGAGTGAAGACAATGAAGAGAAACAGAATAGACTTGAACTTTTTCTAGATTTTTTTAGGCAATTAATTTTTTTCCTCTAAATAATATATAATTAACGTAATGGTAATATAATAGCATATTAATGCAAGCACACCCTTTCAAAAGCAATGAACTTTTAATTCTTAACAATATTCAGACATTGTAATTAGAATATGAAAAAATTACCATTTAAAAAGGTAATTAACACCTGTTAACATACATACAAGAAAGTATATATGAATATATAGTACCATTATAAAGGTAGCCCAAAATTACTCAGTTTAAGACTTAAAATTTGATTAACAAAAACAAGTAATGCCTCTTGGGACTAATAGACAAGCTACAGAAATCTTCATAATCCAGCCAGTATGCTGCTGGAGATGGACAGCTTGGGAGTTGAGCGTTTTGCTGGTGGATTACCCGAGTGAAGGATAAAGTTGTTGAAGGGTAAAATGACAAACGTCAGACTTTTTGACTTGCAGCCTCTGCACAAGCATTCAGTTTGATGTGAGTGAAAAGAGAGACTGTGTGTCAGCACTCAGGACAGGCAGGTGAGCTGGACGACAGGTTAGCAGTAACCTATGAATATAACAGATAATGTTCAGTGTGAGCTACAGTTAGTCAGAACTACCAGGACGAATATTTAGGATTGATCAGCAAACATTAATCGATGGCCAGTCAATCGTAACGCCCATATCTGGGGGTCTTCAATTTATCATTCTTGCTTGTCACCTACTCTGGCTGCTGAAAGTAGGGATAGCAAGTTAATTGTGTATGAGGAGATTTTCACAAAGTGGCGCTAGATATTTAGCAGCAGTGGAGCGCTGCTGCTAAAGCAGTCAGTCGAACATTGCTACACTAAGTATTCCTTGTTTTTACAGAGAACTGTGTTCTGGTCAGGGTGGAAAAGCCTCTGAAGCAGCATTTTACATGAAGTAGGCTACTCACTGTTTGAGTTGCAAGAGCATCAATATAAGATGTGCAAAATCATCCAGTGGGCCAGATTGGACCCTTTGGCAGACCAGTTCTGGCATGCAGGCCATATGTTTGACACCCCTGCTCTAGCATGACACATAGTACATTATGCATTCAGGTTCCCTAAGAACAACGAGTCAGTGTCACTGAACTTCCTAAGAATAACATTTTACTGTTGACGCCCCAGTGATACATATCTCCATGAGGTATTTGCATCCTGTATTTGGGTGGCTTAATGATTTGACTAAAGGTCACGTCAGAGGAAATAAGATGGCAAGTGAATATGGAAAGACTTTGAGATAAACTTTCCGGTGCATCTCTGAATGCAACATTCACCTCCCACTCACCTGTTTGTTCCAAATCTGTCTCTTGCATAAACACACACAGAAAAATACTGTATGTTTGCCTCCCTAGCAACTAGCACTGTAGCAGTAATTAAAATACAATAACATCATTTGCACCTCACAATTTACAGTACTGTAATCTTCCACAGTGTTGCTCAACAAGTGTAACATGACAAATACATTACTCAACATTCTGAGTTTCAGGGCTGTGTCAGCATGGTGTGATTGGTATTCATCATTCATGTTACATAAACCTTTATCTATGCACTGCTGAAAAACTAATGTCACAGCCAAGCTCAACTGAAACCTAATTTGACGGTCATATTATTTTCCAGTTACTTCAAAAAGATTTCCAGATTTGAGACATGTGTTGCACAGATTTAATAGTACTGCTTTATGTTGTCTTTTTAAGATGGTTCCAGGGTCTTTTTTCTGCTTTTCCATCTGTCTTTTATTTCTCTCCTCTTGACACATAGTGGTCTCTCTCTGACTCTCTTGAGCTTCCCGTAGAGGAGTAACAAGTGCCCCTGCTCTTTCTTTCCTGTCCTTCTGTCTCTTCTCTCCTCACTTATGTTTCTATTGCAGCTGCAGTGGATGTAAATAATACATCTTTCTTTTTCCGAGAGCCTGGCTGTGTTCGAGCATCCTCCTTACTCTGTGTCATACCTAACTGTTCATGCTGCACAACTGTTGCACAAAATCTGTAGCTGGAAAATCTGGACTAACAATCTTTGTGTGAAGGTGTCTGATCTGTATTTTCCCAGAGAGAGTTTATAGAAGGCACATGCTTATTCAGCCACACCTGACATATAATAAATCTGTCACATGTGGGTAATTCAATGCTGAATGAGGATGTGTAAAAGCTCACCTTCAAACACAGCACCTGGACAGGGCTCTGCTAAGAGTGTAGCTTGACAGAGAGAGCATGTTGTTAACGTACGTACATTCACACGCTGTGCAGACATGCATAATCTTTATTTAAAAAAACCCAACACATTACCAGACTTAAATAGACCACAAACAGACAGCAACAGTCTGTTCAGTCAGCCTGAATTTCTTATATCAGAAAAGGAGACAGAATTTTCCCTTTGTCTTCATCTTTTTCTTCTCTGACATTAGTCTCACCTGGGAGAATGGGAAAAGCAGGAAAGATACGATGTCTGTATTTTAACTAGGTCAGACCCTGCAGCAACAGACTTACGGAGAGATCAGAAATCTTCTTCCTATTTTATTTAAAAATGTGGGGGGGGAAACCCATGTACAGCAGCATGCATTTTGTGCAGAGCAAAGCTATGAAGCTGCATAGTTTTTTACATCTGTTCTGTCATGGACATGGATGTTGATCAAAGTACAACACAGTGTAAATTCTCCTAATTCATTAAAGTGTAGTTGTGCATTTGGATCCAATAGAATTATTCATCCTTATATTTGGTATACATGACTGTAGGCCATCATAACATATCTTTAAAAATGCTAGTGATATGTGAAAATACTGTCTTGAAAAACATATACACTATAGTTAAAAATAGATTTTGGTGTAGTGCATTAGGTGTACTACCAAACACCGAAAGGCTTTAGACACCCATCGAGTAATTCATCTGATGAAACTTGCTAATAAATAGTCAATAACAGAGCTGATTTGGCTCAAGCAAACATTTAAAGGTGATAAAAACTTCCTCTTTGGCAAAAGGGTGATTTGAAGGCATGTCAGGCTTCAGGCGGAGCCGCTGCAATTAAAAGCACAGCAAATCTTTGCGTCCGGGGTTCAAAGCCACTGGCAGGTTGGATGCTGTTTGGCAAGCCAGCTGTGTTTGTGCTCCGGGGAATCAAGGAACTCAAAACAGTCTGTAGGCTCGTGTTTTGGCAGTTACAGCCCCCAGGCAGTTCTGGAGCAGGCAGGTACAGAGAGCGGCTTACTGTAAACACACACGCACACACAAACACACACACAGCTCCTCCGTCAATCATCACGTTTTACTATTCTCATCAGAGTGACTGGCAGAGTGCAAAATAGGATGTTACTGTCCATCAGTGTCTTTGCCTGAAACAACAGCTGTCAGAACAGCTTTAATTGGCAGCCTAAACGGTGGCACACTGTGCTCCCAAAGATGATACTTGACTGACTGCTCAACGTCTATCGTCACTTGAGTGTTCACCTCAACAGACAAAAATAAAGCTTTTTAAGTATTTTTGGAATGACAATTAAATACAATCTCTACTAGGTTTATTGTATTAGTGTAATGTAGGCACAGTGTAAGTAATGAGAATGAAGGTATTAATAACTACATAGATATAATTTACTTAATATTATCGCTCTATTAAGAAGAAAATGTGTTACTCTGCCAATGAAGTGATCATTTTCTGTTAATGTCAATTTATTGCATAAGCAGAATTTCTCACCTCTTCAACCCATATTCAGGGGCTCAGTTTTTTTTTTTTTTTGACTAGTTCTAACATTATTTTTTGTTAATATTACATGAGCTAGCACTACATATGGAAAAAACCTCCTCTTCTCTCTTCCTCAAAACAAGCGCAACAGGTGTCGAGCCTCCCTGCTGTGGCTGCTTGTTCGGTTTTTCGAATTGTTGTGGTGAAGTACAGAGGGGGGCTGCCTGTTTCCTTACCTCACACTGTTTCTTTTTTCTGCTGCAGGGAAATAAGGAGACTGGTCTAAGGAATGCTAAAGAGACCTTTATCCCTGGTTTTATTCTCTGTGACTCAGCTTCAGACCCCATGGTGGCTCTTTGTAACAGTACAGAGCCTCAGTTTATGAGTTCAGTGGGCACTTTTTAATTTAGTTGTGCACAAGCATGAAGGTTTGTGTGGTTGGGTATGGGATAGGGATGTAAACAAGTGTGAATACCTTATTGAGACATGAACAGATAATCCTATTTGGATTTTTGCAGTAATAATATGATGTAATAATAATATTTGTGATTTAGAGACCATCTCTAAAGCAAAATGGCCAAGACAGCTTTTTGTCAATTGCCTTTTTTTCCATAGACAATTAAAACCAACTCTATTTTCATCAGAACTGCTTATACAACTCCTTTTTTGATTAAGTGATATGGCCCAATAAAGGCATTATGGCCCCTTTCTCTTGTTATTTGTGTTTTTAATAATTTAGTCATTTTCCTTTTCATTAGCTTTCTCATTTTTATGAGACACTTAAGGCCAACTTTGCATTTCTCTGGACCTCCTCCCATTATGTAAACAACTTCCAGTCTTTAAGGAAAAATCAAGCAACATATAATTTTGACTTGTGTATTCTCACTGCTACAGACTCTTAAAAGTTCTGTTTCTCTTTTCTAAAAATGTAGCTATTTCTATTCACTTCTACCCAGACTCTTAAAAGTTAAACAAGTCACTTAGGACTTAGTTTTTTCATTTTTAAAGATGAGGATCAAATACAAATCATGTTGTATTATTTGATTATTTAGGTACATGGCTCAAATATTGTTGTTTTGTATACTTTGTTATACATACATACCTATACATACTTACATAGATACATACTTTAGCAATATCACACAAGATGGACTGCTGATATTTAGTATAACAGCACAACCTCAGTTGTGATATTGCTTTTAATACAACATTTATTAGTTAATAGTCAAAAGTGACAACAGATTATAATTTATTTGTTTATTTAGACTTTAATTAGCTCCGCCAACACGAATAGCATCATAATTAGATTGGGTCTGACCTGTTGCCAAGCAACACATAAACATTTCCTGCACAAAAGCTTTCTGTTCTGTGTAGGTCTACATGTTACCACAGGCCAGCTACTTTGTATAGGGTACACTTATCTGTATGCTTTAAGTTATTGTGCAACCAGTGAAATAAGAGTCCGTTGGCAGTCGCTTTGGTGGCATGTGTGTCAACAGCTGAATCAGACAGTGCGTTGCGACATCGACTGATATGAGCACACCTAGAGGTTTGCAGTGACGTATTCAGGCGTCTTTCCTTCCCTTCGTCCACTTCTGACATCCATTCATAATTTAACTCAAATGTTATTTGTGGAAATGTGTTCCTCTCTGTGGTGAAAAGTTTGTTACAAGGACCAGTAATGCTGGCTGATTGTCAGTTTGGGCGCATTCACACTGGCGCTAATTGGTCCGCTTTAAACGAAGCCCTGGTCCACTTCCATGGATTGTTTCGGTTCATTTGGAGTGGTGTGAATGCTCATTCGAACTCTGGTGCGGACCAAACGTGCAAATCTGGTCCACTTGAAAACTGGGGGTCCCAGTTCACATGCAAGTGAACCCTGGTGCGGTTCGCTTACAGTGGGAAATGCAACCGAACTATCCAGTGAACATACAATCTAGATATTTTCTAACAAGTTTTTGATGTAGGCCCTGCTCACTTCTGGTATTAATCTGACATATTTTTGTGATATACATACCCTCTTATATGGGATTGAAAAGTCACTGTTCAGCCAAGATTTCTACATCAGTGGAACTTAAAAGATGAAAAGTCATTATTGTGTGTGTGAGAGAGACAGAGAGCCGTCTGAGTCTTAGTTGCTGAAACCTTTTATTAGTCTGTAATGTTGTCTAATACCCACCTGACTGTCCTCAAGCTACTTTGTTATCTCTCTGCCTCTCATATCTTTCCTCAGCGCACTCACATTCTCGTCTAATCTCACCCTCACACTGTACCGCTAATTCCTTTTCATTCCGTCTTGGCTTTGTTCTTTATGCCCTCTTTCTCTTCTCCTCTCTTGTTAGCTGTATTCTTTTCTGCTATGCTTATTCTTCCTCCCCACCACCATCAATACCGCCATCCATGCCTATTTGACTCACTCTCCCTCTTTCTGTTGCTAACCAACATGTCACCCTGCTGATAACCTCTTCGCTTACCCTCCTGCTTCATTCTGCAGTGTTTCAGCTGTTCAGTCATGCTGAGATAATTCCTTGTTCTCTGTTAAATTAGACAGGATTTGAGCCGTTGAAGAGTGAAACTAGATGGATCTGTGACCTTTGCGGTGCTGCCCTTTAACCTTTCCTAGCCCCCCAGACCTCCTGTGTGCACTTAAGACCATTCCCACAGTGAAAGAATTTACAAAATGGGATGATCTGTAAACAGCTGTGCTGAAACTAATAACAGGGTTAATGTCATTTTGCTGAATTTCAAAGGACTTCCATTGTCTTTGAATGTATTTTGGAGGAATGCAAACATTTGTCCACCTTTTGGCATGTCAGTGGTATAATACAAGTTCTGGAGCTTTTTTTGCTTTAAAAAAGGTTTAACATAATTTATAGTCCCCCTCCATTTAAAAAAAATGTGTTTCTTATGATCATGTCCCCTAAAATTTCTGACCTTGACTATGCTGACTTATATCAGTGCAAGATGTTTTCACATTCCTCTACTGAAGGGGGCAATGTCAGCACTATCCTTCAGTCTGTGCACTATCCTAAAGTCTGGGATTCAAACGGCCAAGTGAGATTAGGTAGTTCACTAATATGTAGGCAATTGCAGTCCAGTATGGGAGATGCACATCAATGGGGGAACAGACTTCGACACAACACTGACACAGAAACATGGAACCCCCTGCGTGGAGCGGATTTGTATTACAGAGAGCATGAGTTTGCATAGTGAACGTTTTGACAGCGAACATGGTAGAATGTGCAGTTTTTGGATGTAAAGTAGACCCTGCAGCTTCCTTCCACTGTCTACCAAAAAACCCCTTAGTAGTGCTTATTGTAGCATTACGTTTCAGAAACACTAACATGGTATCAGCAACTGCCAGTTAGCCTACAAGATGATAACTGCACTTAACGTTATGCTTCTCACTGAATTTGGTGCACAGCAGTCTGCTCATCTGACTCTGGGTCTGACTGAGGCTTAAACATGTCTGGTTTAATCTCGCCAATGTTTGGCTAATGCTAACGTAGCCGTCTTAATGCGCCTTGCTCTTGTAGTGGTTAGTCTAGCATGACTTCCACTGTATCGAGTTCCCGCCGTCTCACCAGTTGCAATCGGCACCACTGATCACAAGCACTCGATTGACACAAACAGCTGTTAATCATGGGGATGTGGTTAAACCCACTTTTTTATAGCATCAAATAACTCACTGAAACCAAAATTATCAGAAAATTGAACACTTGAATATACAATAGTGTGATGAGAACTACCTAAAGTGAAAGAAACCATTATTGGGGAAAAATGTATTTGACGTGTACTTTGAGTTTTTAGCTTGGCCCATGCCCCATGTGCTAACATGGAGGTAGCAGGCTTTATGACCTATACTGTAGTCAGCCCCCAGGAGGCCATTGAGATGTTTTGGCTTTCCCTTTGGGGAGCTGTCATCGATCTGTATTATACAGTCTAAGGTTTCAGCTGTGTGCCATTTCAGCTACTGGGGATAGTAGCTGCAAAGAACTTCCATTGATACTCTTTGGTGACAGGGGATAGCTGCCTGTAAAAACAAAACACTATCCTCTTAATGTTTTGGTTGCCCAGTTTTAAATGGAGCCATCATTTTCCTGGAAGACTGTACTTGGTGGCAGACAGAATTGCACAGTGAAAGCAAGGCTTTTAGGGAACTAATCTAAACACTGATGGTGTCATTATTCTATAGCCATTGCATTGTGCAGTCATAATTTACTTCATAATGATGAATTAAAGCAAAAACTTTAAAGTGCCACTTTAAAGGTTTTCACTGAGAGGGATTTTGGCAACATCACCACATAATCACAATAACAACCACACTCAAGCTCTAAATGTTTCTGTTTTCACAGGTTAGTGTAAATGTGTGTGTAAATTTACTCCCCCCTCCTTACTCTATGTCTGCCTTTCCTCCCATCATTCTCCAGGGTGGTGAGGAGGAGCGGCTGTGCCCGGTCATCATGTGCACGCGGGCCTATCCTGACCCCGTCCCTGAGTGCCAGCTGTTCCCGGGAGAGGTGGAGGAGCCTGAGGAGGAGGTGGCAGACGAGGGCAGGGAGAGGGAATCAGACAGAGACAGTGCCGTGGAAAGCACCCAAGGGTCAGACACCTCTGACGGGCTGATCAGACCTGGAGACAAAGAAGACTCACTGGGGGATCTCTTTTTCCCTGGGGAGAAGTAAGTATTGTTCTCATGTTTACACTATCTATGCTCCTTGTTCCAGTGCTGCGTACAGTAGAGACCGTCATTCATGGGGACATGTCTGCTTTTTTCAGCTTGATGCTCCTCACTGCTGTTTTCTTAATCTCTCTCAAAAATTCTCTGTCAGACTAAAAACATTATTTTCAAATAAGGGCCAAAGTCCTACAGCCACAGTACTAAAGTAAAGTGTATCCTCTAAACTCAAAGAAATGCACAATATACCAGGTACTGCTTTTGTAATCATGTGTCATCGTTCATTTTAGATCAGAATCTGAAATAAATTCTGTACTGCGAACATTACTTATTGCGTGCCTTTATTTTAATCCACCACCCAAAATGAACGTACTGAATAATCAGTGCAAGTAAGTACAATGTCCCCCCCTCCCTTTTTCCTCAGGTGTGGTCAGACCAGCGTCTCAGTGACCTCTGACTTATCAACACGTTCCTCAGCTTCTCTGAACGAGGAGCAGTTTGAGGACTACGGAGAAGGGGAGGAACCAGACTACACTCCCAGCAGCCCCTGCCCGGACGACGAGAATCGGACCAACGGGTACTCCGACCTCGGCTCATCTGTTCCCTCCAGGTAAGAGAAACTTAGACAGACAGTTATCGGCACTAAACCTCAATATTTTATACCTAAGCCAGTAATGAATCCATTTATGAAGCCTCCCAAAAATGCCGTCTTGTATGCTTGTATTTGGGTTTCTACAAGAACATGTTTTACATGGTTTAGTGTTAAAAAATCATTTTATTTTCCTCAGTAATCTCCCCTCCCATAAAACCCCAGTCTGCTCTGATGGGTCAGTGTTTCTGGGTCTTCCATATCTGCACTCTTGGGGTCTCTGTACCATCAGTTCAGCTGGGGAAATGATTGTAACGAAGTACAGAAGCACTTCCTACCAGTGAAAAAACAAAGGATAAAAGCTTTTCAACCACATTTGTTTTAGCAGGAATATTATTCCAAATCAGGGAGAAATTAACAACTTAACAACCAAGATTACACGTTTCCCAGATGTTAGCATGTAGCAGTGTGCTTGCAGGCGGGGAATGGCTCATTATTTGAAACTTTGGCCATGTTTCAAATGAACATCCAACACTGTAATGTTATATGTATGACAGAAAAAAAGGAAAAGCTTAATAGGTCTACTTTAATGTTCTGCAAACGAGCAGAGTTGTTATTTAACTCAGTAACTTCTATGTATTAAATGGGTGTGGAGACTGTCATCTGCTACTTTTGTGACGAGATTTATGGATTGTCAGGAGGTTTACCATCTCTGCCAATAATTTGTATTTTGACAACTGACTGTTCTTATTGACAGTGTTTTGGGGTAGTCAACATGGTGGCAGTGTCTATTTTTGATGTCACGATGATCACAATAAATGTCAAACATCTAAATGTTAAATAATGGTTAGGTCTCTCCCCTGCTTCCTCCAAAGGCATGATTTGTTTTGTCAAATTCTCTCAAACTCTCAGTAGTTGTGCTTTACCCAAGTAAGCTTGTTACACAGTTGGAGGAACTCCACACATGCTAATTATGTAGCTAAGTGGATAATGGCAGATGGTTATTTACTTGTTTTAGATTGTTTACTGATGACCTACTTTAGTTTGAAATCAGTATCATGTTGTTTTGGGCGTGACAGAATGATGTGGAGAAACTACAGTCGAACCATAAAGTGAAGGTAGTTACTGCAACAATAGTTTTAACCAGCCGATGAACTAATATAATTGTTATTCAGCTTTCTTGGTGAATCACAGGCCCAGTAGAACATGTTTTGTAGCCCAGCACCCACTGTGCTCCTCGGTTCAGAAAATGACACATTTCAGTGGTTTCTTTTCAGTTTGTTAAAGGTCAGGTTATGATAAAGATGTTGACCAGTTTCTGTAGCTTCAGCTGTGTTGAATATTATGGAGCTGAGGCTCTGCTCTGCAGAATCATTACCTGACTCTTATTATTCTGAGTTTTGACTGTAGCAGTGTAGCTTAGGAGCTCTTGCCCTTAAGGCCACATTAATATTCATCAAAGGCTTGTGTTTAATGGGATTAAGTCTCCCGGCTGATAGAGTGGCAATACTGCTCTACGCTCCTTCCACGCATACCAAGCAGACAAAACTCGCCAAATGGAGTTGGCGTGGAGATTTAAATTCAAAATGAGGTCCCGGATTTACAAGAAGTCTTAGACAGCTCAGCATGGGAAAAAAGTTTGAATAACTACAGTATAAAGTGTTTTAAAGGTACACTCTAAACCAAAAATTAGTTCTAGGTTCAGAGGTTCAGAGTTTGAGACCTCTGCTGTGTTGACTTTTAAAGTACAAACTGTGAGCTGGAAGAAAACAATGGGAGTTATTTGACACTTAAGCAAAAATCATTGAGTGTACTTCACAGACATTTCTTGCATTATGGCTTTTCCTTATTTTGGCAACAGGTCTGGTAATAAGATCTTAGTTTACTGTGTTACAGTATGCTGGGAAGGTGCAAATGCTTAAAGCAAGACAATAAAACAAAGTGGAGACTGCGAGTTAGATTCTGGACTCAAATATTCAGTCCCAACAAAGTGCTATACATCACTAAATTCCTTTGTAGCAAAGAATTTGTCTCAGAAAAATATGGATCATGTCATGGTGGTTAGAACATTTATTTCTCCTCAATCTTTGACATCTCTTTCTCAGTCTGTTTTAGTTTTTATTGCACTCACATGGTGTCTCAAATGGTCCTATGTTTACACTTGATGCACCTTCTCAGTGAATCAAAAAGCTATGTTTCTCTGTGTGTTAACAGTGCGGGCCAGACTCCTCATAAGGTGCGTCAGCATTACACCGGTGAACTGATGGATGTCTACTGTTCCCAGTGCAGCAAAAAGGTCAACCTCCTAAATGACCTGGAGGTTCGCCTCAAAAACCTCAAGGCTAACAGGTAGGAGACAATTGCATACAGACACAGACACACACAGTATGACACAGGATCTACACCCACTAGATGCCAGTTCTTAGCACAACTGCAGCATGGATTTACTTTGTGAGCTAAGGCTTCTTTTTTTCTCTTTTTTTCTTTTTTTTTTTTTGGCCTTTTTCTGCCCTCGAATGTTTCCCGCTGACCACAATACTCTTATTCTGACTGTAAGCCAGTCAAGTTGAGTCAAATCAAATCAGCATGTATTCGCTGACTGCAATATTTCCTGCCACTTTAATTCAAATTAAAGTTAATATAACTCTGTGTGGTGAACTATGCTGTAGCAGTCACACAACACCCATGCCAAAAACAAAAGCTTCTACTTGAAAACAGGTAGGGTGACTTAACTCTGTGAGGAGTTGGCATTAATTACCCTGGTGGGTAATTTTAAAACACAGCAATGGTATATTAATAGACAATACCTTAATTATACATGACAGCAATGATACACCACCCTTTTTTGTGTGAGACAGACACAAATGTCAGCCATTGTGTGTGAAGCACAGGAAACACTCAGATGGTTTTGAAGTGTATGATGACTGGTGAGGTTAACTCAGGGCTCACTGTTTGCTTTGTGGGCTCTTTTTTTAGTATAATTTGATAATTGTCTAAAGTGTTCATTCCCCTGTTTCATGGACAGACAAACACATCATCATCATTCACACGCACACACACAAACACTAATTGATTGTTATGTAAGGCTTTCACTCCTGTGCTTACCTCACCAGCCATTGTAATAGGGAATCTATTATTGGAAACATAATCCGTGGTGACCATTAATAGCTCCACTGGCTACCTGCAAACGCAAATGCACACACACACACACACACACACACACACACACACACACACACACACACACACACACACACACACACACACACACACACACACTTAAGAACACTAATGTTGTAGAATAATGTTTCTGAGCTGTGAAGTCACTTTCTGTCTTTGTTACTTGGACTCTCTGCTGACTCGGCCAGGATTTCTCCCTAGAGAGAAACAGCTCCATAATCCAACATGTCTCTAATTAGACCTGTGCTATCCCCCTCATGAATAATGAAGTACATATGGGCAGAAAGAGACAGTGGAAAGAGCAATAGTAAGAAAGAATGAAAACAAGTCAGTTGGAAAAAAATACTCTGAATTAGCGCTGAATTATATCAGAAAATAATTAGAATAAATTGATAATCTGATTCAGACCAATGTTGCGATTACAATTTCAATTTTTTTAAAGCTACTTATCTTCCTCTCTCTTCTTTCCCTATCTGTATTATTATCATTGCTATTAAAAAATAAATATGACCCTTAGTGATCTCAGTATGGCTTTACCACTAAAACATTTAGATAACACAAAGCCGAGTTGCAAACATGTTGTCAACTGTTTCTGCCTCAGCTTCCAGACCGTGGTCGGGATGTTGATGCTCACTTCAAGGCTAACACTCTTAACTTTACCAGCTCATCCACCGTAAAGGGGCCGTTCACATGCTGAATTTTTTTACACCCTCAAAACCTGTGTCAACGTAGATGTGCAGAAGACGTGCTTAAAAGCGAGCACAATACTGATGCGCCACACCAGCGCTGTCAAGCACCCACTTTTCATGGCACAACAGCTGTGCCCTGAGATAGGCTAAACAAAGTTCAACTGCGCGAACACAGTAAAGCGCACCGCATGTCATATGAAAGGGAACAGCCAATCACAGCTGGCATATCTTTTTTCTTTTCTTGTAAATATCAGTCTAGAAAATATAAATATAATATAGAAAATATTTTTGTGGAAAAAAAACAACACCATCACAGCTTGTGCATGGCATTTACAAGTTGTTTTTCATCTACTCATTCCCATATGTCATGTAAAGGGCAGTATGTGTGCACATGAGGCCCAAGGCGCAAGGTGTCTATAATCCTCTGGCTGGTTGGATTGTGTAGCCTTTAAAAAAATAAGCTGCTTTTGTAATTTGAAAATGACATTCTATTACATCTCAATATTGATTTCAGTTGAAGTAGTCATTAAGCCTTGCTTTAAATGGGGTGAGCTCATAGGAAGTAGATACAGACTGATTTGGATGGTTGTTGGAAGGGATTGTGATGAAGACGGATGAATATAAAACCGTCAATTAAAAAAAAAAAAAAAAAAAAAGGGCACCATATACATAAATCCAAAGAATGATTGACTTTAGGGTAGACTTAATGGATTCTGAATGGACAGAGGATGAAGCTTTTGCCATTAAGCAGCATACAGTATTTAAGTGCTTGTCAAACTCCTTTACACACAATTACTCACATTAAATTGGCCACAGTGAAGCATGAGTTATAAATGTGGTTTGAGAAATAGGGGATTATTGAGGAAGACATGCTTGCGATCATGTAAACCAGAGTTCACAGAATGTTTCGTATCATTTGCCAATGCAGAAAGTATTGGAAATAGATTTATGTGAAATATTCTCTCTGTAGACGCACCAGTGCAGGGTTTAAGTTTTGCAGCACAACCCTAAAAATGCACTGTTCATGATTTTAAACATGTAAAAACACAAAGAACTTAAAATGGGAAAATTTTGAATTAGCATATTTTGTACGTAAGAGCACCAGTAAATGGAAGACTAAAACAAGATCACATAGGTCACATGCATTCACATAAAAATGTTCAATAATAAATGTGTTTGTGCAAATGAAAGTTCAGTGATTAAAGATAACTTCTTCTAGCAGTAATTGTGCTCCTCAGTTTAGCTTCTTAGACTTCTTCAAAGAGGGCATTAGGTTAAGTGAAACATTAGCTGCAGGGGAATCGTTTTGTCACTCAGGATTAAACACTCTCTGTAAAACTTAGCTTCATCTAAATGCTGAGAGGATCCTGCTGGATGATCAGCCTCTGAGACACCATTGTCAAGTTATTTTTTGGTGAAGCCTCTTGATATTGTAACATTTTATGTGTTTTTTTTTTTCCACAACTGCTGTCTGCACTGAATAACATACGTCTCTTTTGAGCTTCTCAGAGTTGGTAACAAAAGAAATGGGGTTGACACAACACAGATAGAAACATGCAGACTGTTTCACATTGATGCAAAAGTAATCATTCCTGTATTTACACAGAACAGATTTTTATTGAATTAGCCAACTTTAGCGTACAATGCTGATGCACCACCTCACCAGGAGTTGGCGCTAATGTTTTATGTCTATATCATACTTTCATTTGTATGGCCCTACAGTATGTTTGCTCGTTTTTGTTAATCCGATGTGAAACCCAGCACAGACAGCCACATCAGACTGAAAGAGTCTTTGGGCTTTTGTCCCCCTGAGACAGTTGCTGAGCTGACAGAAACCCCCGCTCACTGAACCAGGAGTGAAATTGTGTTATCATTGACATGTCCTTCAGTGTTTCTTTCTCTCTTTCTGTCCTGCATGTCTGTCACACTGAATAACCAAAATCTTAATTGCCATCAGCAGTTAGTTCCAGTGTGTCGTTGAGCTGCGAGTCTAGACGTATCCGTGGCAATTCACTGTAATAAAAGTGTCTGTCTTTTTTGTGTTTTTTCCTTTGTAGCCCCAATAGGAAAATCTCCAGCACTGCTTTTGGAAGGTAAGTCGCTCACCTGTTTGCGTGTGTCCAAGTGTGCGTGCTTTTATGTGTGTCTACAGGGAAGGTCACTCACTGGTACTGTGTTTATGCACTATACAGCCTGTGCTGCACGTGTTTGCTCTATTTGTTGACATAGGCGCACAAACACACACACACACACACACACACAGCAAGATTAGTTATCACTTGGCTGCCTGACCATTGTGCTCTAACAGCCAGTTAATTAGTAACTGGTTATTCAGAGAAAATGCATGAAAATCTGGATGGAATTAATCTGATCTGAAACCAGGCGTGCTGTAAAATCTTTTGTTTTGGTTTCTGGTGTCAGCTTTTTTTTCAGTGTCAGCCATGTATACCTCTTCATGGCCTGTTGGTCTGAAGTGAAATGTTTTGTATCCAGACTTCTGTCCTATTTCCACCCACAGTAACTGAGTTACAGTGACAGAGTGAAAATGGCCTGTCAGACCTGATCTATGTATTCAATATAAGGTTTGGCGCTCTCTGCTTGTTCCTTCTACTGTCCTCTCTGTCTGGTTTGATTACTTCTTCCACTTTATTGCTCTCTTTATCTGTTCCTCTGTTCTTTCTCCTTTCTGCTTCCTCTTTTTTCATTTATCTCCTCTCCTCTCTCGTCTTTCCTCCTCTCCTTTCCATATTGCTAATCTCACTAATGGATCAGGAGCCTGCTGTTCTCAAGTTATTTCCATCAGAGGAAAAAGAGGGCAGCTGTAGTCACATCACGGCATGAATGTCACACTTGATTGTGTGACACAGTCAGATATACGCACACCTGTGTGGGTGTCTGTTCAAGCATGTGTGTGTGTGTGTGTATGTGTGTGTTAGTGCTCATTTAAATTCTGTTTGCAGCAGCTTCTCTGCTTGGCACTGTCCTTATAGTCCTATACCATCCATACAATCTTGCAGCAAGAGCACTGCAAAGCAGAGCACACTTCCTCCCTCTCTCTCTCACACACACACACATATATATATATATATACAGTATATACTGTATGTAAACGCTCCCAGATCCAGCTGGTACTCACCTGGATATATTCCGGGCAGATTCTTTAACTTTCTGTGTCTGTGTGTGTTTGAGCAGGCAGCTGCTTCACAACAGCAACTTGAGCAGCAGTAACGGCAGCACAGAAGACCTTTTCCGAGACAGCATCGACTCCTGTGACATCGACATCAATGAGAAGGTATGACTATGTTCATGTCCTTTTTTTGTGCATGTAGTTTTGTTTGTCCATATGTTGATCAGTGTCAGCAGGCCTTTATTTAAGTAAGCTTCTTTTGAGCGCTGAACAAATGCTTGTGGGAAGTAATAACTCTTCCTGTTTCTGTGTGACCACTGAAAACTCATAAAAGATAAAATATTTCTCACCTTCAGCATTTTTCAGCACTAAAATCACAGAGAGTGAAGAGTTGTTCCTGGTGGATGCACAGCTTAATTTTAGCATGAGCCCTGTCAGGATTTCTCTTACGTCTGCAAATTCAAGGAATAGGGTTAACATTTTTAAGCCTTTGAAACCTTGGGCATTACACAATAGAATGCTGCAGGAATAATGTTTATAAAGTTAGTATTGCCCTGGTTCCCTTTGCAAAAAAAAAACACAATGGGAGCTTCAGTGTTTGCTGTGATGACGTTTAATGTCCCCAACAACCAGTCGGCATTTAGCCTCATATTAGCAACAACCTTTTTTAAGACACATAAAAGCTAGAGCTGGGGTATTTATTGATGTATTTTATGCTGCAAACCCATTCAAAAAGCCCACTGGCTTCTAGATGAAGGAACCTGAAGTGCAAACATGCTAACTCATTTCTGCACCACTCTGTTTGCAGTAGGAAGTAATACCCCTTCCTGTTTCTGTATGATTACTAAAAACCCATAAAAGATTAAATATAGCTCACCTTCAGCATTTTTAGGCACTAAAATGAGAATGAAGAGTTGTTCCCGGTGGATGCACAGCTTAATTTTAGGATGAGGCCTGTCAGGACACAGTTACTTTTAGGAAACCTGGAGAGTGTTATTGTTGTTTGTTTGTTTTGTTTCGGGATATTTCCTAGTTTTCAAACTGGCCAGCATTTTTCAGCATCTTCAATCTCAAGATATAATATTCACAGTTATTATATTTATGGTACAAATTGAGGTTTTGATAAACTTTCTGCTTCTAACAGGTGAGTTCTCTTGAGAAGAAGGTGGCAGAGCTTGAGAATGAGATTTTAATGAACGGGGATCTCAAGTCCAAGCTGAAGCAGGAGAACACACAACTAGTACACAGGTAGAGTCAGAAAACCGGATTTCAAAAATACACAAGATTTACTAGAACAAATAAATGACTGACCCAGGAACATATTGTACAGATCATTGTCTGTAACTTCTCATTGTTGAAAAGGTTTTATTCCCTGCATGATAAATCATGTCAACATGATGTAACAGAGTGTTGCAGTAATGTCATTACCTCTCAGCTCAGTTATGATACTGCACTGAATTAATTTTGTGTGATGTGTTCATGGTCTCAGGGTTCATGAGCTGGAGGAGCAGCTAAAAGACCAGGAGACACGAGCAGAACAAAATCTGCAGGAGGAGCTAAGACGACACAGAGAGTCCTACAGCAAGATGGAGAGAGACAAGAACACACAGATAGAGCTGCTAACCAACCGGTAAGAAAAAGACACACTACACATACTTAGACGTTTTTTATTTATATGCAAATGTATGAATTCATTAAAGAGATGCTGAGATGCAGTTCTGATAGCGGACAGCAGGATGGGGCTTTTAAATCCCCTGGATATGGACATTGACATGCCTGCCTGTTCAGAGAAAGTGCACAATGTAAAATGTATGCTAAACACAGCTCAGAGATTCCTCCTGGGGGTAGTCAGTTGCCTCTGGAGCTACAGCATATACTGTGGACGTTTGCTGCCTAAGCTCACTAAAAGACACACTCAGCTTATAAATAAAAGTAAACTGATGTCCAGGATGTTGTGTTTTTAGAGTCAAGCAGCTGGAGGAGGAAAACAGTGAGATGAGTCTCGGCATGTGTCGGCTCAAATCACAGACAGAGAAACTGGATGAGGTAAGCATTGTTTACTTTTTGTCTTTCTTTCTATGTTTGCTTTCTTTAATCTTGTATGTCTTTTCTTTGTATTCTTGACATACATTGAAAGGGAATTCCACCAATTTTACACAGTGAAATTTTGTTTACAAGTTGTGGAGAGTACTACTGCGTATGTGAAAAAGTTGTATAAAGCCTTTTGTGGTTCAAACCTGAAATGTGGAGAAAAAAAAAGAGCATGTCTTTTATTCTGCTGCATTGGTTTTGATCCTTTTTACTTTGAAAGGTCCATTGCGAGTCAAACAATTTATAGAGTGCAATGCTAAATCAGTGGAGTACTCTTGAACACATCCAGCTGATGCTCCTGCCTGGATCAACACTCCAGTTAACTGTCTGTTTCTCTTTCTCACATGCAAGGTCTTCGTAATTTCCATTTCCACACTTGTCAACACAGCCCTACCGCCCTTTCAGAAAATGGCAGTTTCCCTAATAGTTGAATAATGTTCAACATGCACAGACACACACACACACACACACACACATTTAAGGGATGAGGTGTTAGAAACAGCCACTGGGTGCTGAACCACACCTCTGCTTTGAGACAGTGCTATGTAAATAACACCAAAACAGATTACAGAATAAGAACGTGTGACCAAAGGTGTCACAGAAATGAGTCAGAAAACATTACTTTATATGGAAATACTTGTCAGTGAAATTTTCATGAATAAATGTAAACTGAAAGCCTTTTGTACCGAACACCTGTTTTGTTTAATATTTGTAAATGCAGAAGTGTCTATACATGTGTATGTTTTGGAGGGTTTGTAAATTTTGAACGATTGCACACTCTCAATAGGAATATCTGTCTCATAAGTTCTGAGTTCATGTGTGCTTATCTGATTTGACATAACTGAAACACATAAATAACACAAACGTCAAACGGTAACTGTGTCTGTATGTCTGTCCTTCCTCAGGAGAAGCAAAGGATGACAGACAAGCTGGAGGACACCAGTTTGCGCTTGAAGGACGAGATGGACCTCTACAGGAAAATGATGGACAAACTGAGACAGAACAGACAGCAGTTCCAGAAAGAAAAAGAAGCCATGCAGGAGGTGGGAGGGACTATTTTATGCAACCACACGCATGCACAGAGTGGGTTGTGTGTTCTACCGCTCACTCTGTTCTCTTTCACTCCTCTCTTTCTCTCGCTGCCTCATACACCTACACCTACAAAATACTGCACTGGCATTATATAACGCCGCTTATCTGTCCTTTCTCTGTGTGTAGCTGATAGAGGACTTGCGTCGAGAGCTAGAGCACTTGCAGCTCTTCAAGCTGGAGGCAGAGAGACCCGGCCGCAGTCGCAGCTCTTCCTCCGGGCTGGCAGACTTCAACAGCAGGACCAGGGAGGTGGAGCTAGAGCACGAGGTCAAGAGGCTCAAGCAGGTACTGATAAAAGACTCTGTTCAAACGTCTTTGTTGTGCATAGGCAGCTCAGTGTAGCAACTGAGTGTGCTTTAAGATGCACGCTTTCACATTAATTTTAGAGAGTGGGAAGTAAAATGGCACCTGTTGTACAGCTTTGGTTTGAACATGCTGAAGAGTAGTAAGATCTCAAAGCAAGTTGAATCCTGCCTGTTATGTACAAATACCTGATTTGTTACAGAGTGTTTATCATGGCTGATTTTTTTCAAAATAGCACAGAGGCATCGGCTGACCAGCTGTCTTTTACTTATTTTCCTATCCTTGGTTTCTAAAGTGTGGCTGAATTTCACATATTTTTGATGGAATATGCATTTATTTGATTGATTTAAGGCTTTTTAAAAACATATTTTTCACCATTTCACATGACTGAGCGCCATGTTACTTACTCTTTCTCTGACTCTTTGTCAGCCACCAGAATATGCAACTTTTAATTATTATAATGAATGCAAATTCACCAGTCCTGTAAGAACAATTATTTTACGCACAATGGCATAAAATGCACTGTTTTACTAAATCAAGTCACACTATTGTTATTATCATAGCTGCAGATGCTAAGTGGATGACATTGAATGAGAGTGGGTTCAGGCAGAATATGTTATCATGCAATACCAATGTGGTTTTGGGCCTGTAACGATCACAGCCAATCACATTGGCTTCTTATTCCCTTAAAATCCCTTTAACTGCAGCACCACCCTTGACATGCTGCAATGATACTATGGTGATGGAGCTTAACCCAGCTTCATCACAATTAATACCAACTGCAGAGTACATGTGGTCTCTATATTTTCCACCATTCTTTAGTTTCTGTATTCCCAGATACACTGACATTTGCCTCTAAGTATCTGCCTGCCAGACATAAATGTCATGTTACTGTTCCCAGTCCCGCAAAGTGAACAGACCTAGTGCAAAGTAAACATTAGAGTCAAGGGAGTGGATGAATGTTCTCTCTGATAAGACTAGTAAAAGTAGATGTTAATACTATTTGAAGTTGTGTAGACGCAAGCTTCTGACTCATTTTCATGACATGTAATGATATGCATTAGAAAATATGCTTCCAAGTTCCCAAGCTAATGGAAAAGGCAATTCAAAAAGCAGAAGTTACTAAAACGCCCCAGCTTTGAATAAACTCTGTGTGTAGCCGGTCAGTTAGAAGTGGGGATTTGCACAGTGTGTCTATCTTATCAGGTACTAAGATTATAAAGTCCATGTCCCCCTGTAGCCACACACCAAGCTTGTCACACTACGTGCAGGCAAGCAAGAAGGCAAATGATAATAATGGTTTTATTCCAGCTTCAATCTGCAGATTCTTCTTTTTTGTTTTTTTCTCTCAATATATCAACTTCTTATCCTGAGCTACGTCCTCCA
Source organism: Cephalopholis sonnerati (assembly GCA_019142605.1). Taxonomy (NCBI): domain Eukaryota; kingdom Metazoa; phylum Chordata; class Actinopteri; order Perciformes; family Serranidae; genus Cephalopholis; species Cephalopholis sonnerati. The sequence continues at coordinate 12,573,389 of JAGQAX010000003.1, forward strand.
GTTTAGATTTAGAACAATTTGATTGTGCTTGGAAGAACAAATTATGTAGCTGTGTGTCTACTTTAAAAGACACTGCCCTGTGACATCCATTAGGATTAGCTCACTATCTTATGCTTGCCTGTGCACTTCTGTAAATGTCTGTATGTGTGTGTGCAGCGATTTGTGTCCCAGGACTTTCTTCCCCCTGAACTCCAGCACCTGGTGTTGTCTGGGGCTCGGCTTCCGTCCTGGTCTGATGGTAAAATTGCTTCCGTGACCTTTGACCTCCCGATTAACCACTAATCACAATGGAGTAGAGTGAACTTGCCCAAGCTGAATTGGGGTCAGTGCTGCAATTCCCTCTCTAATGGTTGAGGACAGAGCGAGGGAAAAGCAAACTGACCTCTTGTCGGCACTCAAAGGCAACTTAATCATGGAGCTTTCATAACACACCAGACAAAGCAGGGGAGCAGTTTGTTCTGTAACACGTATAACCCACGTTACGTCCCATAGGTGTTGCCAAAATAGATTGCTGTGTTTGCTGCTGGATGAGGTGCAAAGTGCAGTGTTTTGTGGTATGAGTTGAGTGAGGCTTGAGTAGCAGCCATCTTTTAAAAAGCATTATCACCGCCTGATACATTTTTGTGGTTCAGATCTCATTCTCTGTCTCTTTCCCTCTTCTATAATTCTGTACTTTTAGGAGAACCAGAAGCTGAAAGAGCAGAACGATGAGCTTAATGGTCAGATCCTCAGCCTCAGTCTATATGAAGCCAAGACCCTGTTTGCCACGCAGACCAAGGCCCAGTCTCTGGCTGCTGAGATAGAAAATGCCTCCAGAGACCAGGTAAAATGAGAAAAATATACATGATGTAGTTTTATCTTAAACACTTGTGTGCCTGTATTGTCTTTGTTACCTGTTATGCTAACCACCAAGCTTCTTAAAGGGGAGTTAATCTGAAGAATGTTGTAGGTGCTTTACATACGGTAGTTTCTAGGGCACAGCACGAGAATGTTCTAGATATTACATTATTAATTTGAATCAATTATGCATAATATAGAGGTCATTTCTCACAATAGACACTGACCAACACCATGGAAATAAGCTATCCATGCCTAAAATGGAATAACAGTGTCTACAGGTCCTTAAAAAGTTCTAGAATGTCTTAAATTTAATATATCTATCTTTTAATTTCTTGACGTCAAAATGATTCTGGCTCTTCGGCATGAAAGTTCACTTTTTTTATTTGTTTCCTTCAGACATGACAAAGTCAGTACAGTAGATACAGGACATGGCAAAGCATCTGTGAGAGACAAAACAATGGAAAAAAAAGAACCATCCACCCTCCCACTGCCCCATGTTGGTGATGGTCACAAAATAAATAAGTAGGCCTTAAAAAATAAAGATGAAAAGAGATGAAAAGATAAGATAATTACATAATTACATATAATTAAGATAATAACCTAAAAATTATAGGCATATAGTAGAGTAGACAACAGGTACAGAGGATCATGGAAGGAACAGTGAGGAACCCTCTGTCCCCTCTCCCGTAGGCTTCACCTGGGGAACACTATCAGCATCAGGAATAAAAGTGAAGTCACTAATAAAGTCTAGTAGGGGACTCTGGGTGAAGGTCCACATTTCTGGTGTGACATATATTTAGACCTATCACTAAACCTGACACTAATCGGTTGGTAAGCGTAGATGAACCTAACTCACTCTAATAACCATATTCCAACATAGTACCCATAGTAGTGATAATGGATTAATTGTTGGTAATTTTCTAAGCAAAAATGCAAATTATTCTCTGGCTCCACCTCCTTTAATGTGTGGTTTTGCTGCTTTTCTTTGTTTTGTGTCTTAGAAAACAGATTTTTTTGGTGTTGTGGACTGTTGTTTGGACAAAACAAGCAATTTGATAAAAGGACTTGAGGCTTTAGGGAATTGTAATGAGCATTGTTTTCCATTTGATAACGTTTTACAGACCAAATGATCAATAAATTGAGCAAAAAAATAAGAGAGTCAAGAGTTTAATCAATAATTAAAATACCAAGGGTGAGACTAATAAACAGTACAAGAATGTGAAATGCTCACCTGCAACCATTTTGCATAAAAACTATTCATACTGGCAGAGATTCAAATTTGCAACAGGCCGCCATTTTTGTGACAGTGTGACTTAACATCTGTTCTGCACAATGCCTTTATTTGCGGTGTAAGAGCTCCTAAAAATTGGCCTTGGTCCAAAAAAGCAAAAAATATGTAAGAAAAAAAAAGTGGTCCCCTTAAACATTCTATTGAGGTGCAACTAAATCACACTAAAACAATGCTCCAAGTGTGTAAAGGCCATTAAGCAGCATTTCTGTACACATAACAATTCATGTACCTGATTATTACAGGTGTGCCCATAAAAAAAATTTGAATATAGCCAAGACTAAGTACAGGATAATCTAGCTGTAACAAAATAAAACAAAGAAACTCTTGTGCTACAATATGTTGATGAACTGTAATGAAAATGTGTGTGATATACATTTCTCTCTCCAGTTAATGGAAGCCCTGAAGGAGCAGGAAGAAATCAACATACGTCTGCGACAGTACATGGACAAAATCATCCTGTCCATCCTGGACCACAACCCCTCCATCCTGGAGATCAAGGGCAACTAGCAGTGACTCAACTGGAGTGAGAATCGTTCCCAGTCTCGGGAGAATGAGGATCATTCCAGTTGTACGATCAGAACCTGCAACCCGAGTCAGGAATCTGTACAGGAAAGCGGAGAGAACCAGAGCCAGGCTTAGAAACTGGAACTTAGAAATAGACACACATCGCCCCCTGCTGTTTGTGGCAGGAAAAGAAAGGGAGTTTTCTCAACCAGGGATTGCGCTCTGGCTGCAGGTCATACTACTGTGACTCTTTGACTTGATCTACCCTGCTCTGTTTTTATTTGCTGTCCATGCTGTGAACTGTAGTTACTGTCACAACTTTGATATCACATGACAAAACAGGTGATTTCTTCCCAGGAATATCCTGCGCTCAACATGCTTTGAGGATCGACGAAGTCGCTCCATGTAGTACACTGGACATTTGTACTTTGGCATAAAAACTGGAACGATGTAACCAACCTGACTGGGGTTCTACTGTATCCTGGTGTAATATTAGCTGTATTATCCACAGATAGACAGTTTGGTGTGATGTTTTAGGAAAAAATGGTGAGACAGACGAACAATTCGGCAAGCAGACTGTAAACCCGACTCTCAGAGGCATGAAGGCAGACCAGTCGAATGTTGCCTGATCTGTAAACTGCCCATCTTTCCTCCTCTGTAGGTGTTCTCTGAAGAATGCATTTGATGACATATTTGTACAGGCATGTTTAAAGAGGATAGAGAAAAGTGTCAAAAGTGGTTGGAGAAAGAAAACAATAAGAACCCCTATAACTACAAGGGAAGCAGGAGGGTTTGATAGATGTGGGGTGTCAGAAGATGGACCATGTATGCAAGCAAGGGAGGGTTTTAGTGAAGTCGGTGATGGTCAATTGAAGGTGAATTTGTTTAACTCCTGAGAACATGTCTTCCAGTAACCTTGCAACAGCACTTGCAGTGTCAATCAGTCCACTGAGAAGTGGCCCTTAGTTGGTTCAGACGAGTGTCACTTTATGGAGCAGAAGCTGCAACCAAGGAGTGTCTTTTAACTGTAACTTCCATGGCTGCTATTTGCTAGCAATGCGTTTGCTTGAGAAGGTACATTGTTGCTAGCAATAGACCCAATGATGTTGCACAGAAATGTAAGGATATGAATGTACAGGGTGTGTGGTGGATTCACTTTGGAGTGACTGGTAGCCATTGTAACATGGTTTACTGAATCATCTCTTAATGCTCAGTGAAATCAACTCAGATATTGTACGTGAGCATGCACAGGAGACTCACTTTTTGGTACAAAACAACTGGATTAGCAATCTCATTGAAGCCTACAGATTGTTTTTAAAGCCCTCTGAAACTCTCTAATACTGTAAATATCATGAATGTACAACTGGATATTTCACTTTCTGTGAGGCCAAAAAGGCTTTTTGACTTTAAATCTCTGTAATTGGTTTTGACACGTTGTAACACACATGTACAGTATTCAGTGCTGTAATGAAGAGGGTATTGTTTAGGGGAAAGAAAACAATTACAATCTGCTGTATTATGTAATTATTCTAAACTTGAGTTTTGCTTCCTTGCACAAAAAAAAAACTTGTTTCCTTTTGCATGGTTCACCTTTTCTTCTGTCTGTGCCTTTTGAGGACATTTTTCAAGACGATGTTGCTATAGATTTACATAGTTTTTTCAAGGTACATTCTATGTCTACGTCTGACATATTTTCTTGACTTGTAAATGTTGTAATTAAATAGTGATAATTTGTATTCATGTGCCACTCACCACTCTTTTTCAGATTGATACTATGAAAACTATTTTATACAGTTTTATCAAGAAAGAACTTGCTTAGGTGTCCTGTTAGAAAAGCAGTATAGCACAATGCTTTGTATGGTACGCAGGCCAGGTTAGCATTTTGGGAATATTTTGTCAATGTAATTTTTTTCATGCATTTGGGGGTTTCTTTCATTTCTCAATTTATTTTGTTAGTCATGGTAAGTCCATTGCTTTTCAATCTGCTTCAAACTGGCTTTTTATATGGTTGTAAACTGTCTTCCTAACTTAAACTAAATGGTGAGCATTATGAGCAATATTAACTTATTTACCAATACCTGCTGATTTGTGTCTTGTTTTGCTTCACAAATCATTTCACTCTTTAGCTGCTCATGCCATTCTAGATTAAAAAAAAAAAATAAACAGTACATTAAGCTGTAAAATTTGTCACAAACCCATTTCTTGTAGCTCTTAAATTTTGAATCATTAGGGCTATCCAATGCGATGTAGTCCCCATGAACAGCAATAAAAATGGCTTTGGCAGTGATGCTGTCTTGTGAAATTTATTATTTTAAATTAAGTTGCAAATTACAGGTAAAAAAAAAGACGACTCCTGAATGTCTGGATCTTTAGTTATCAGAGAAAAAGCTGAGCACACTATAGCAGGTGCTGGGCTAGCAGCCTGTCAGAACAGCGTTGGAGAAACACTGATTGTAATGCGAAACTGCTTTTCAGTTTTTAGCAGTTTTAATCACCTTTGTTTTGAAGAAAGAGACTTATGCAGATAATTTGGCTCCCAGTAAAAACCTCTGAGCAGTTATCACTGAAGGGACTCTAATCTTGAAGTTTTAGCTGGTTGCAATCTGCATTCCTCAACGCTAGATGCCACTAAATCCCCCTAAATCTTACACACTCGACCTTTATTGGAAAGCTGGTTGCATTTGAAGTGTATTTCTGTAGAGATCATTCGAACAACGTTCAGCATTCGAAAAAGCAGTTGGCCCATGGCTGGAGTTGAAAAACATGTTGTCCAAACAGAAAAAGAAAGTATGTACCCCAATATTACACTTGTGATTGTTGAACATCTCATAACACTATTAAAATGCTGCTGTAACAGCCTACACTGTTGTTGGAGGGCTTCCAGTAGCTTTCCAGTTCACCGCGCAGGCCAGTCAAGTTCCTCTTCTGCACCAAACTCCAAAAACCATCTCATCAGGGATGTTTCTTTGTGCATGAGGGAGCAAAGTCATGCTGAGTCAGGAGGCAGCCTTCCTGAACTGCAGCCTCAAAGTTGGAAGCACCACTGTATGGGGTAGCATCAAGACTTCCTTTCATTTAAATAGGAAGCTTGCCAAAACTAAAAGCCCCAAAGTACATACTGCAAATGCATGTGGACAGTTGTAGTGTATATCTATCATAATTCAAATGCAAATGTTTCCTTGTGGTAGTGCAGGGGACATTTTTTGTAGATTATACGAGCCAATTCTGCTCAGTCTGAAATGTGTCCTTTGTCTGAATACATACTTTAAAAAATAATCAATTACATCACTTTCAGATTCTGGGTCAGGTAAGGAGCAGGAAAAACTATGAATTCAGCAGCTGTTTCCCATGGGACCTTAACAAAACATGAGCCTCTATACTAACAGGTAGAAGTGCTGGAACGCACAACAAAACACATCGTTTTAATTTAGATTTGTAGCCTATCTATGTAAAATAATAATCAGTATTGCAGGACAAATAAGCATTTACTATTACTGCTACGTTTTGTAGATTTGTCCATTTTCCATTGTTAAAATGTCACAAATTCCTGCAAGGACTGTAATGCAGGAAGTTGCGGCAGACAAAATAACACACACACACATATACATATATTTATGTGGTGTATATGTAGGTCTCAACCAAGACACTATGTTAAAAGAAATTCACAGCACCACCCACAGGAATGGATCTCTGGTCAGATTGTAATACTCAATACAGATTTGCTCAGCTTGAGATGCATTCAGGATATGTATTCATATGATTTGTGTAACATGAAAGATGGAGTGTGTCTGCACTAAAGGGGCAAGAGTTTGTCCATGCTTATCTTGCAGAATTTCTGACACACACATGCTTTATGATAGATGTTTTACCTGTCCTGATCTCTCTGACAGCTGTGCAATATTTTGCCATATTGCCATATTTACTTTATTTCTAGGAATATAAAGTGAGTACATTTACCAGCTGCACTTAAACACCTCAGACCTGGTTGCTTCCGTTTCGATTACGTCATGGCCTACCTGTCGGGGTGTGGTGGCATTAAAATAATAATTTCCCAACTTTTCAGCTAGGGAACATAGTGCCACAGGCTCTTCCTAGGTGATATTTGAAACCAACGGCAAGTTTACTTAAAAAAAAACCCCTCTAAAATTAGATATATATTAAAAAAAATAACACTCCATGGATATGACGCCACCTATCGTCGTATCGTCTGCCTCCTTCCTCTTCGCGTGTGCTACACTTGGGGGGTGTGCCTCATTCTGCCTAGGGCTACAGTACGGGTAAGTGGTAATTTAGAGATAATTTATGGGAGTAATTTTCCATTAAAGGCGTTACTGTGAATCTCCCTTAGCTGTATTTTGTTAACTGGATTTTTGCTTCTCCCCATAGGTAAGCACATAAACTGTCAACAGCCGACACGACAATAAATGCCAATCACAACGCTAATGAGGAGTGTTAGCCTGCTGCAGGTAGTTAGCAGGCAGCTAGCACAGAGCCAGACAAGCTAAGCTAACCACAAACTGACTTTTATCAGAGTACTGTCGAAGGTTCAGCTTTTACTGTGATGAACACAATGTCAACTTGTGAAACGTGTGAAACGATAGTGGAATAAAAACAGAGTTAGAGTTAACCTTACCGAGTGTATTTAATTGATTTCAAAGGGCTCGTAGCCAACTTAACATTGTATCAAACTGTAACAGTAATGTGCGTCAAGGCAAAGCCGGAATGTTGAGAAGAAACAATTTTGTCGACATAAGATAAAAATAAACAATGTTAGAAAAGGTTAGCTAAGGGGGATTCATTTAATACACCATAGCCTATAAGGTCAGCCTCACAATTAAATCAGTTTATTAACTTGGAGCTGTAACACAGCTGAACCACATATATTTAAAGGAGCTCTATGTGGAATTCAGATGAGTTGTCTCAACACGGTTCTCAACATGGAGGTAGCTAAACCAGCGGCTAGCAGCTAACAATGCCAAGTCCATAAACAGTGCTAAACAAGAGCTAACAGTGTTAACCACAGATTTTAAAATAGTCCATGGTGTCAGTTACCTGTACTGGTTTTATTACTATTTGGATTTTATTATTTTATTGTTTTTGATCAGTTCAACCAAGATGTACAAGTACAAAGGGGGGCCTATGTCAGGGGGATCACCAAAGTTATTTAGTCCAGTCAATCTGTGGTTTGACCCAGGGAAAATTGCAATAGAAGTCATTGAAGGCTTTTAGTAATCTCTTGGGACATCCAAATGACATTAAAAGTATAGCATTACATATCCCGTGGATCAAAGTAAACTCAGGGCTCGAAATTTGGGGCCATTATGTCACAGCATCAGACAAAGAAGTGCATATGTGTGCTTCAGAACAGAATATTTTAATTTAATTTATGTCTAAACATTAGTTTTTTTTTAATGATATTCTCTCCAATATAACCATCAGATATGACCTGTTCTGAATGTATATGTGCACTTAGGGGCTACCCATACCCCAAAATGATTGTTTTTTGAATCCAAACAAAGTTAGTGAAATTAGGTTATTAAGTATATCATCATTCAGTTTTCAGCACATACAAATGTGTTTGTCCATGACAACCATGATGCATATCAGCACTCAGACTGAGACCTTAAATGAGACCAAACTTGAAACATGCCTTGGCTTTTGCATACTTTGGTTTATCTGTTGGTGCCAGTGAAGGTTGATGTCTTTGATTAAGCTGCCACTTGGAAAGGGTTATTATGTTGAAATATCGTCTAGAGATAAAGTGTTTTTCATGATACCAAACTAGACTGCCACTTTGAGTAGTATCAGTTAGTGAAAATTCTGATTTAGGCCCACAGACTGGACCCATAAAACAAGTTCACCACCGATTTCCCATAATGATTGCCACTGTAACAAATGGAAGTTTCCACTATTGTCCCACATGTGTTTCCTATCCCATCCCATCTAAGAAGTTTGCAATTTATTTAAATATATAAAAAAAATTGTGAATGAAAAAAAAGATGTTGACAATAAGAGTAAAGATGCTGATATAATAGTTGAATAGAATAGAGTGGAAAACTTGCTGATAGAACCAGTCAGCTCACACACACTCTGTATCTCCACGTCAGCCAACAATTACAATTCCCTACATAACTTTCAAACTCACAACAAATGATGCTGTTATAGATACTAAATATATACGGAGTAATTTACACCCAGTTTAGATGTGAATACACCTATAGGAGCAGTGTGGCGCAAACTATATGTGGATAATATGGCAATTTTAAAAAATTGATTTTGTGTAGTAGTACCCCAAATACAAGTACGATGCATCAGAATATCCTCGTAAATAGTGTTTTATTGAAAAGATTGACTATGAACTAAATATGCTATGAAACATTGCTATTGCAATTTCTCGTAGGTTTGGCCCATTTTTGGGTTAGGTTGACTGGACTAATTAGAATTCATCCTTCAGGGACCATGAATTAACCTAATTTTATGATAATACACCCAGTATTTTCATTAATATAAAAAATATAAAGTCTATATAAGTTCATTTAGTTAGATTTATATATATGTATATATAGATAGATAGATAGATTGATAGACGTGTTTTTTTAGATAGACACATCAAACTCTCCGACTATACATTCCAGGTGCAGTGATGCCTCAGAATGGTATGAACTATGAGGGCAGAAGAGGAGGAACGCATTACAACACCTGGAAAGCCAACAGTCAGGTCCCAAGCATAGGCTGGGTTAATGGAGCCATTGTTCACAATGGCTACCCAGCTGCTGCCACTGGAACCAGTGAGAGGACACCAGCTGGCACACTGAATGGTACCAAACCACAATGCATGGTTAATGGTTATATTAACCATGGGTACAAGGGCAAGAGCACAAGAGCAGCACCCCCAAGGACCCTCAGGAAACAAGGAAGCACAATTTCAGCTGTCACTGATGCCTCAGCAGCTGGCAGGGGTCGCAGTGCGAGAACTCCAGGTGGTATATTAGCGAAAGGGCCCACCAGTCTGGGCACTGTTGCTTCGCCATGTAATTCTGACCGAACTGCACCACGACCCAGCAGGTCAACAGCATCAAAGAACCCAAAAAGAGGGAAGAAATTTAAATGGAAGAAAAGGTGCGTCACCTTCCCTACAAATGCTATGAATACATCAGTAAAAACGTACATTCATGCATAGTTACACACACTTCTCTCAATCCAGTCTCCCCTATATAACTTGTGTGTGAGCTGTTACAAGGCTGATGTAGACAATTGCATTGTCAGACAGGCAAGTGAAAAACATGACTGAAAGGGTGTGAAAAATAAGACATCACTGTGTTTCTGTATGATCTCTACTGTCTCTGTAGTTGTGCAACATAAGTAAGTGCAATGTTAAAGGACTTGTTTGCAAATATAATTACATCCTTTGTTGCTGAGAGTTAGATTAGAATATTGATACTGCTCTCAAATCTGTCTCACAGAAGGCTACAGCCAGAAGACTTGAATCAGGGCAAACAGCAAGGAATAATCATACACATAACCCCTGTTAACCCAACTGTGTTAATACACTTTGGTTGTTACATATATACACTTGGTTGTTTCATGAATTAAGCAAAAGACATGTAGGGTGCTATTTGGTGAGCTTAGAGATGCTGGCAGCCTCTTTAGACAGAGGCAGGCTAGCTCTTCCACCTGTACCCAGTCTTTATGCTAAGCTAAGATAACTTGCTTCTGGTTGTAGCCTTATATGTAATAAAAACATTTATGAGAGAGGTATCAATCCTTTGATCCAACTCACAGCAAGAAAGCAATAAACGATTTCATAATATCTGGAATGACTCCTGCTTTCTGACTAAATATGAACTGACAAGGAACAATATCAGATCAAAGATAGCTTATGGAAAGATTTGCTGATTTCTGTATGTGAATAAGAAATTTGCCTTTTGTAGACACACTGAAGCATTCTGCCCGGATATGCCGCAACCGATGCCACAACAAGAGGCGGAAGACTGGGAAAAAGAGGTCCAAGAGGTCACACTGACTGACTGGGAAGATAACTATTTTGATGTCACACACTACGGTAAAGAAAAAACATTTAAATATCACAGTATCTCTCCTCAAAGCACTATGTTGATGGTGCAAGCTGATAAGTTAATATGAATTAATGTTCACCTACTTTGCAGTAAGGACAGTGGTAGAATGCGATGAAGTACTGTACTTAAGTACTGCATAATGTAGAGGTACTTGTACTTCAGAGGGAAATATTGTACTCTTTCCTCAACTACATTTATTGGAAAGCTTTAGTTGCTAGTTACAATGCATATGAATACAAATTATAAATCAACTCATAAATAATGATGTAATGTTATAGGTTAAGCTTGCCAGCAGTATATTAAGTAAATAAAATGAGCTCCACCTTTACAAGCCCCAACGTTAAAGTGGGGCTAGACTGATTCAGCAAAAAATATATATCAGTAACTTTTTCCATGATGATTGATATCAATATTTATTACGATATATAGTTTAATGATGCTGCCAGTTCGAAGACTATGTTGATAATGACTGAGGACTGAAGGGGTTCATTTGTTAAACTTGAGAATATTGTTTATTTAACATTTAAAACAGAATAATATAAATGGTTAGTGAGCAAACATGGCTTAGTTTACAATATATTTTATGGTAAAAAAAAAATATGTTGAATAACATGACATTAAAATAATGGAGTGGTCACTGGGTTGGTACCTCTTCAGGCTATGGAATTGGCAGTCATCCACAAACTGACGGCATTGCTTGTTGCTTTTGAGATTTCCAAACCACTGCACAACTGACATAGCGTTAGCGTTTTTGCTAACAGTTTCCTCAGCTTTAGAGGATAACACAAAAGAAAACGGGTGTTGATTAAGAGGAGGCAACAAGTTAATGTGGACAGAGTGGCCAAAGACACCAAAAGTTTGTGTTTGTGCTTATTCAACATGTTTGAAAAATGGATCATACTGTCTCCCTTTTGCTGTATTTGTGAATAATGAGCATTGTCGTCAGTTCCCACGGTAAAACATATCCTAAAGTCTGTTTCATTCCCTTCTCTGTGGGCTCTGCACTGAGGTTATGCTGCTGTCCACTCTGTGTGTTGAGCACAGGTCTGTACTCCTGCAATCAGGCAGCAACAAGAGGCAGCAGACAGACTGGCTGTTGTCACGTTTATTTCTGCTGTGTGATAGGCTGCTAGATTAATTCATATTGAGTAAAAATGTCCAAAGTTTATCACCGTTATTGACGTAAATGTAATCGCAACCCCCTATCGAGATTTTTTTATTGCCCAGTTCCACACATGAATGCATCAATAATTATAGTCCAATAACGTCATATATACTATTCAGAAATCAACCATTCTACATAATGAATACTTTTACTTTTGCTATTTTAAGTATGTTTTGATGCTAATACCTGTGTACTTGAATTTAGATAATATTATGAATGCAGGACTTATACTTGTAACTGTGTATTTTTACACTGTGGTGTTGTTTCTTTTACTTTAAGGCGCACTATGCAGGATTTTTCGCTTACAGTTTGTAAACACAACATTCAAACTTGGCCCATCCTCTTCAGGTTAATGAGCCTAAGAGGCGTTTGAGAGAACAAAGCAGTGAATCAGTGGAATAAAACATTATTTTCTGATTTTTCACGGCGGTTACGTTTTAAAGCACAAATAAACACACCCTCACCTCTGCACAATCCTGCAGGAAGGTGCTGCATGGCCAGATTTAGTGTGAATTCAGCTAAAGCACATGTTTCATCATGTTGGCCTGGCTTCTCTGCTGTGTGTGTGTGTGTGTGTGTGTGTGTGTGTGTGTGTGTGTGTGTGTGTGTGTGTGTGTGTGTGTGTGTGCGCGCGCGCGCATGTGTGTGGCTCAACCTCGCCCTTGATCAAACAGACGCACAGACCCGCAGCTCGCATCAAATGAGCAGAGAAAAAAAAGACGGAGACAGCAGTGTAACCTGGTCACTACGTTTTTTTTATAGAGTCCTGACCTCGCACTGCTATTGGCTTGGGGCTACACACCGCTACCCATAGGTGGTCACTTAAAAACATCCTGAACAAACCAAAATAAAATACAGACAGAGGGCAGGTTCTCTGCAGATACAGACACTGCAACACACAGTGATTGGATAATCCTGCATAGTATGCCTTTAAGTCAATGATCTGAATCCTTCTTGTACCATAGAATACAGTAGTATTGTTACAGGGTTGGAAATAAACTTAGATAAACCACCTGCCACAGTGGCTGGTGGATTCCAAAACCTAACAGCCACTTAATAGATTAGTATTGGGGTTTTTTTGGCTTGTGAGCGAATTAAATCTAGCAGCGACTTGCATTATATACCAGCCTTTAGCTGGTGGCTGATGCTCATTTCCAAGCGTAATTGTTAGCACTGCCATCAGATGAAGAAAACTAAAAACGTATTTAGCAAGTGTCATCTTTTTTCAAGGTTTATCTCACAACCAGCTCTTCTCAGGAAGCAGGTCAAACGTTTTACCAATATCCTGTGCCTCCCTCAGGTCCACAAGATGTGATCCCTTATTCTTTGCTGAATTTGACACTCAAGCAAATGGACACAGTTGGCCTGCCTGTGACAGCCAATTACACACCAGCCATACACCACCCACGCCCCATCAAGTGGTCTTCCTGCAGCATTCCCCCTGAGCCTGACCAGTTTGCAGACGCTGACGAGTAAGCCAGACATGTGCTGTTGTGTTAGAGGATTAGTAGAAATCAATGTTCACATAGAAAAAATTAACTGAACAGTTCTGCCCTGAATCTAGTTAGCCCTTATTGACATTGTTCAGATTTGAGGATCTTGAAAGTACCCATGCTTAGAATATTTGTTTGGTCAGCATCTGTGTTATTAACTTCATCTAATACATTATTGGGAGGAATTAAATTTAAAACTTATTCTAGGTTAGTGTTAATGCAAAGCCTCAAAATCACATAGGTTGATGCTGTCAAAGGCCAAATGTATGGTGGAGCCTAGGTTGCAATATGGTTGTTTTTTATTGTAGGTTTTATTTTCTATTTTATATTCAGATTTTATATTGTAACATATTAGTTTGTTAGGCTTCTGTGATCTTAAGGAATGATTTTAGATAAACTACCATACTTTGCAGTTGTACCACTTCAGTTAGTGTTGTCACTGAAAACGGTCATGCATGTACTGTTCTTCCATTTCATACCTTCATAATTTTGCTAGTATTCCAAGAACTGAACTGAAATAATAGTTTTTATGTACAGTTTTTTTGTGTTTTAAAATTTCTGATATAGGAACACTGTTGTCGTAATAAGTTGGTCTTTTGAGCTATCAATTCTGTTATTCATAAATTGGACCTTCACAACAACTACTTGAAGCAGCAGTTTTAATTTGGGGATGGCAAACGTCAGCAAGAAATTATGGTTTGATTATGTAACAGCAACAAATAGTTATCCACCCTTTCAGACTTTCATTTTTATTATCACAACCACAATAAATTAAATTTTCCTCTACCTTGTGGTCAAACTTGCATGTTTATCTCCATTAGTCACCACTGCAGTCAAAATGTGGTTGCCTGCGTAGCAGGGCTGTCCAGGAAGAGGTAGTCCTCTTCTGTTTAGATCTCTTACCCCATTTTACTTTATCAGTCAAAAGATTTTGTCATGTTGCCCAGTATGTATATATCCCACTGGTCTCATGTTATGGAGATTTTAGCAGCGATGACAGCTTTTGGCCACTAGATGGTAGAGTTGGTGTCAGATTTAGCTTCTTTGCAGTTCTTCCACACACCTTTGGGAGTTCAATGGGTTCATTCCCAAGGACTTGGGATACACAAGCACTTACTTGCACACTGTTCAAACCCCATTTCTCCCTGTTGTTTTACTCAAAATGCAACTAAAGATAGAGTTGCAGGCAACTGATACTAAGCTGATTAATGTCATCTAATAGTGCTAAATCATTCATGTCCACAGACACCGTGTCAATAATAGATTGAGGTCATAATCTCTGGTGAGATTCACAGTCGTGCGCTCTGATGAGACTTTGTAGTTAAATTCTGAGTAGAGCTGTTTTTTTTCCCAAAGTATACAACATCAGATAATTTCCTATCAAAGAGATGAGGTAGCTTTTGATGTTCCCCAGCCATCCGTGTGAATTTCATTGTTGATCTAAAGGGCAAAACGTGACTGGGGGAGTGTTGATGGTGATGATAGGGGAGGATGATGTACTTTTTTGGTGTTCGCAGACACTTAAGGTGTGGATTGAATTTATTTACATAACTATTGCTTCGTTTACACCTAGCGTCTACACTACCCTGGCGTTTTGGAACCCTTAAAACAGAGACCTTTGAAAACACTGCTGACTCCATTTGCATTTCACTCTGGACTGGCAGAAACAGAGACTTTTCCGAAACAATGATGCAGACATTCACATTCATGTTCCAATTAGGTATTATCAGTCACAGCTTGTCAAGTCAAAACAATATAGCTAGGCCTTGTGTGGGTATTCGCATCACTATGGGTTCCTCCAGCGAGCCAGTTTGTGGCCGGTACAGGTCTGATATGTAGCTGGATTTCTTTTGTAACGAATCATAATCTGTTTTCCCCTGCCTTGATAGCCTTATGCTCATGTGTTACTGTCAGTAACAGTTCCACCGTGTCGTTGGTCCAAGCATAGAAATGTCTGATCTTACTTTTCGCCATCTCCGTAGTATTTTCTGTAACTAAGCAATCCACCTCTGAGTAGACTATCTGCTTCCTGTTTAGATCAGCACACACTTGCCCTTTTTACATGTGGATATGTGACGTGCATTTTCAGGCATGTACGGTGGGAGGTGTGAAGACCATATTGATTTTAAAACGCCTTTTTACAATATAAATGTATTAAGTGTGGATGTGGCCCAAGGGTGTCAAGAGTGAACCCTGCCTCTCAACCAGTGCATACAGGGATAGCCCCTCCACCCCTGAACAGGAGAAGTAGTTTAGAAAATAGACAGATGGAATATTGTCAGAATGTGAATTTTAATCTGTTTGTCTGTTTGAAGCGTCAGTTTCCAGGAAGCTGACCCACACTAAACGTCATTGTTAATTTACCCGACCGATGATCATTCTTTGCGAACTTGGCTCGCCCTACTGCGAAAATCCGCTCCGAGGCAGAATTCACATATGCTATTTGTTTGATCTTAGACAGTTTAATAAATATTTGTGTGCATGCAGAACTCTCTCCCAAACCCAGAAACCAGAAAACTCAGAATTGAATTTGTCATGTCGTCATGAGATTAGGTCTCGTTGCTGCTTCTTTGAATGGAAGTGTTGTTGTTTCAACTCCATGGAACCTATTTTGTGAAAAGTGAATGCTTTTCACTAAAAATTTCCTCATTTATAGTCCCCCTCAACACTGGGAATCTGTACACAAACCCCATCTGTTATTAATTGTCACTGGAGCAGCTCACATACCCTCACATTTAGCTTTGTGAGAGGCTGCTTCACATTCACAAATCTTGACTAAACCAGCATCTTTTTTTAAAGTGTTTTCTTTAGGGTGGATTTCCCCTTGAAAGCTGCAGTAGCTGAATTAGTCTTGCATTATAATTTTGTGGGGGTGGTATCAGGGTTAAAATGTTAGGAAATAGCGTGTCTCATACATGTTGTAATCCTGGCGAGTGATTAATGCCCCTATATGTCTCAATGGAGCCTTTCTCCACATCCTGCATTTGGACAAATAAGCAGACTGCTTGCCCGCCTACGTCCACACTGCAGTTATGGTGTTGGTCAAGTTCAGCTTATTGCTTGTAGTTCATGTTTTAACTGAAGCTGAGTACATTATTAGAGCATTGGTAGTACACTGACCACCCACATTATTTTATTGCATTGATAGCCAGACAGACTTTGATGATAATACAAGTAACATTTCCCAGTGCTGAGATGACTTTGGGAAATTAGGTCCAGGCCTATTTAGTGCCACATTTCTTAGATGTGAATCACCCCCCAGTTATTTCATCTGCTTCCAGTGTGACCAGTCATTTAGCATTCAGCGTCTCGATTGATCTGGCAACATAATGGTTTGTTAGCCTGGCACAGGAAGAGACCCAGGAGGAGACAGGAAGGAGGACTGTGGTCAGTTTAACCTCCTGCAGCTAACCAAAGCAAACACATTGCGGTATAGTGGATAGACATTTTGTCAGAAAAATCGCCATTATTCTAAACCTGCTGTCCTAATCGTTAATCCTTCCTGTGCTTCCACGTGGACACTGCTGCCAAATGCTCGACCTAGTTGTAACTACATGTGTAACTTCAGGTCATTTCAAATGGCGATATTCTGCAGTATGTATTTCTTTGGTCTTTTCATGGGATTTGGGAAAATATATAAATATAAGATATGGCTGAATTTTGACTTTCTGTGATTCAAACAGCAGATTTGAGCATCGGTTTTGTAAAATATTTAGGTTTAGGTGAGGCAGGCATCGACAATGTTTACTATGAAAAGAGCCATTTTTGGCCAAAATTTTCCATTTTGGATTTGGAATCCATAGCTAGCCTTGCTAGGTAGAGTCAAGATTGGCCACTGCTCTTGAGGTTTGGCAAAATTTAGAGTAAAATGTGCTACTAGGCCATGAATGTATGAAGGACATTTTAGTTGACAAAATGATAAAACATTTTTTAAAATCAGTGTATAGGCTACACATTTCTATAAAGGGAGCATATAAGAATCACGTAAGGCCTACAACAATCAGAAATAAAAATTCAAATGTTAGAAAAAAGCATTAGTATTCATTTCCATGTTTTTTTTTTCCATCAAAAGCCACAAGGAGCCACTGAAAGAGGATAAACAACCTCTCTGCAGGTTGCCTATCCCTGGTTTAACATGCATTAGGAACTAAAAAACAACCAAAATACTCCTACTACATATACTATGTATGGTGTTTTATATTGATTAATATGCATCAGTCCTCCTAATCCAAAGTGCTTTATTGATAGAGAGCAATTAGGTTACCATTGTGGGAATGACCATGAGAAAACCCTCTGTTCCTTCACATTCTTCCATACAAACAGCAAGTAAAATGTGCTGTATCAATAGGATCCTGTCCCCCTTCCTCCTCCTTTAAATGACCTCCTGCAGTGCATGATAAATTGCACATCCAGTTCAGACAGGCCCTTAGCTCTCTGTTTCTCCTCTGTGACTCACCTCCAGTCATGGCTTTTTTCATCTCTCTTCAGTGTGTCCGGTCATTTCCCGTGCCTTCGTTTGATTGATCTTGTAGCAGTATGTTGGCAAGTACAGGAAGATGCCTGTGGTTAGCTAACCACAGCCAGAGCTAACCAGTACAAAAACATAAATAAATTGGCTGTTTTTTGGGGGTAGGGATTCTGGTAAATTCGAACAATTATCTGCAGTCCACAGTAGTGAAAATTGGTAAAAGATGGAAACTACAAGGCCCTTTTGGAAAAAGTGCCTCAGTCAGGTTAGATCCATGCCAGTGTTATTTAATTTTTTTTTTTTTTTTTTACAGAAATTTGGCAGCATTAAATTTAATGACTCCTTGGCACTTTTCGGATTCTCTTAACTTTCTGGTGGATAGTCTTAAATGGTTTGTTTTTAGGCTGTGAGGATGTGAACACATTGATTTGTCTGAGGTTCTATAAAGCCAACTGTATCGCTCCCAAAGAAGACAGTTCATGGTTTCCTGTCATTGTGACTTGACCCAGTAGGAAGACAGCCAGGGTGTAGGGATCTGGGTGACAGACCATCGAGGAAGAAATGCACATAGCCTGTGGAAATAGCTGGCAGCACTGTCTGCAAAGATTACAGCAGGCTGATGACCGAGCACACTGTTTCTTAACTTTGTGATGAAACAACAAAGGTGCTGCAACGCTCTGTCCTGACTGTTCCTCCAAGTAGGGTAGCTTATACACGAGGTCATCTGTGGCCTCTAACCCTGAGACAGTTTATTGGTGTTAATATTTTAAACCTTGGTGTGCTCTTAATAAGTTTTAGCATATTACGTGTTTTTGGGTGGATTGTTCTAAAAGAAACCGTTGCCACATCTGTTGAACAGAGGAAGGGCAACAGATTTTGCTGAGTCAGAGTGATTGGAATCAGGGGGCGTTTGCCTGGAGTAAAATCTTCACCATATGGTGAAACTGGAGCACTGCACCAGTGCTACAAGCCTGGCTCTGGTAAATGCACTTCCTGAGTGTCACTGTAATACTATTCTAGGACATTCCTATTGTAACATGATGGGTTTTGTGAGGTTACAGTTAAGGAAATACATATGTTTAACATAGTCCTCCTGACTTGAATTATAGCAGCATATGTCAGCTATACTGAATGACAGTCCACTTGGTGGACATTCACAACTGTCTCTAATATTACGAAGTTAGATATAAAAGATTGTGCCATCTATAAGTGTTTAACATCACACTGACACAGACATTTCCACAGAGAACTAAAAGGAAAAAAGAAAATGTCAGGGTGATTTTCCAGGGTTATGGGTACATGTTATACAAAAATAGTTCAAGAATCTGTGTGTGCAGTTAGTCTCTTACAAAGAAAGTAGGCTTAGGTTATACAGCCTGAGATTAGATTTGCTCTCGTTTAGACTTGTTCATGTTCTTATCATGGCATCCTTTCTTCCTAACAGAGGAGTAATATTTTCATTTTAAATTGACTGCAGTTCCTCTTCAAGGTCTTAGTGTAGGAAGCCACTGGGACTGTGATCAGTTCATAGTCCAGTCAGTCTGTACTTAAAGGAATTTCTTTTAAGAGTTAAAAAGCTGTACATTTTTTAGATTGATTTAGATTGTCTTGCCTTTTTTTGCTAATTAACTAATTGTTTCATCATAAATTAATCTGATTTTCTTCTGTAAGCTAATACTTTGTTTGGCCTCTTATAGGGCTGTGCAATTTATTGATATTATATTGATATCATGGTATGAGACTAGATACTGTGTTTTTGGATATTGTAATGTCGTAAGTGTTGTCTTTTCCTGGTTTTAAAGGTTGAATCACAGTAAATTGATGTAATTCTTTAAACCTACTAGACTGTTCTAGCTGTTCTATTATTTGCCTGTACCCACTCAGTCATTATACCGTAAAACTTCAATTAATAGACCCATTATTTTCTTAAATCACCTGAAATCACCAGGCCTATATTTGGGACAGGAGTCTTTATGAGACAGGCCTTTAATTCCTTTAAAAAAAATGTTGTTCAGCAAAGCTTGGGAAATACAAATAAATTGTTTATTTAGACCAGTGTGAATATGACTTGTTTAAAAATTTGGCTCCAGATTATAAATCAGTTATGACTCATTCATTTGATTTTGCTCTGACAGACAGCACATCAGAGAAAGTGTAAGTTACAGTACTCAAGGATTACGGTACCCGGCATACTGACACAACACCACTTTATCCTGTTAAAACAATACTCACAACTTGGATGAATTTTTAGGAAAAACACGTTTGTTTCTTTTGATCTGAGGACCCTTACAGACTAAAGCAATATTAGTAACTTACAGGTTAATTGAGGAATGGACACATAATTTAAGGTGGCCAACAATCCAGTTTTATACATCCGAACAGCTACTATAAAAAAATGAACAGCTTGGCAACCAGACCAGAGGTCTGATTGAGACAAGCATCTATTTTTCAAAATGTGTAGCCACACCGGTTTAGTGAAAGAGACTAGGGGTTTAATTGAAGTTTTATAGTATCCACATTACTGACGATTATCAAAAATCTCATTGTGAAAGCACCAGTAGTTAATCCTACAATATTGTTGCAATACTGATATTGAGTTATTTGGTCAAAAATAATGTATGATATAAAGAAGGTGTTTTATTTTCTCCATATCGCATAGACCTAGTTTAAACCTGAAAGAAATAACGATTTAACATTCATCATAATAATTATTAATATCAACCAATGTTACATTTTATTGTAAAAACATTTTTGAACATGCCATACCCAGATTAACATTGAACCTGTTTTGTCAGACCAGCAGTCCCAAACCCAAATGTGTTCATTTTGCTATCATAGAAGAAAACCAGATAAAGAAGCTGGAACACCGAAAGGGCAATCTGATTGTCAAAGCAGTTGTAAATACATTTTCTGCTGATCAACTAATCGATTGATCGCCTCAAAATTTCAGCTCTTCTACTGTGTGAAGCAGCTGGTGAACTAAACCAGTGTAAACCTTATTTAAATTGTAAATGTCCTTTTTACATTTTGAATGTTCTATGTTTAGTTGAACCCCAAGCCCACACTGACCATCATGTTTACTATTCTGTATCCATTCCTCCACCATCCTGCCTTACTTCAGGTGTTAGGAGGAGATAACGTTTTCTTTGGAGTCTTTGGCTGAACATGCAGTAATTAAAGGGTTATTCGTCTCCATGCAGACAACATTTCAGGCCTGCAGTACCGTGCCAGGCCCAGACAGAGGCAGTGTTTATCAGCCATGCAGCTACTGACCCTCTGGCCTGTTGGGATGCTGGGCTCGTAGCTCGGCTGGCTGCTACGCACCGGCCTGTGACGACCTGCTTGTCTGGCTGCTCTGCCTACCTGTCTGCCTCCTACTCGCCTGCCTATATTTGTCTTCCTACCTGTTTTGGCAATCTCTTACTGACAGCCCTCTCTGTCTCCCTGTCAAACTACTCGCCTGGGCGTCTCAGTGCTGCCTCTCTGGACATATCCCGTCCAGTTGCAGTTTTTTTTTTTTTTTCATGCTTTTCCTCCTGCCTGTCAGTCTTGCTGCAGTAGCTGCCGAGCTGTCAGTCCTTTCCTCCTCTCTGGTCGTCTTTTGTCATTCTGTCTGCCTGTCTGGGTTCCCAGCTGAGGGATGTCTGGGTAGGTGCTGGATAACAAGGACCCCGCAGACCCACCACTCACATACAAGAACAGATACAGGGGAGGGAGGGTGAGAGAAAGGGGGAGGAGGAGGCTGTGACAGATGAAAGGAGAGATAAATGGAGAAAAGAAAAAGAGGAACAGGGAGGGGGCACATACAGTAAGAGAGGGTGTGGAAAGAGAGAGGGTGAGAGGCAGGGAAGGAATGAACACATGGAGACAGACGTGCGTTAAAGGGAGATGACGAAGGGAGGATGAAGCAGATGGATAGGTGGGAAAGCAGAGCGGACTGAGTGAAAGAAGTAGTGAGATGGGGAGACGGAGAGAAACGAGGCATACTGCTTATTAAGAGGCTTACACTCCACTGCTGTTTCTTTTATTGAATTAACACGCAGACGTACTGTTAGTCTGAGGAGCAGAACCGTGACTCTATAGGGACTTAATATGCACTGAAACACACATCCGACCGCACACTCGATCCCTCTCACACCTTCTCGTACGCCTGCACACCCACACAGGCAGTCATGTAGTGTCAGACTCCTGGGTCTCTGCACACAGTGATTGTGATGAGACCTGCATCTGAATTACAGATGAGACCGGCTAGTGTAAAGTGCTGCAGTTGGAGTTACAAATTTACAGCTCATTTGTATTAAACATAACTCTGACTGTAGTTAATCTCATCAGACAACCTGGGACTATTCTATCTCTTTCTGCATGGTGCTGTGGCCAAACGCTCATCTCCGACCATATTTAAAATAAATATAATTAGAGTGGCCTCATGTATTGAGTTATTTAGGGCTGAAACAAACAACATACAATTAATTGCAAACTATTTTGAGAATTAATTATTCTCTGGTTCCTGCTTCTTCATTGGGAGGATTTGCTTTTCTCAATTTAATATTGTAAATTGAAAATCTTCTTTTGACTACTGGTCTGGCAGAAAATGCAATTTGAACACTTGGGCTTGGGGAAATTGTGATGGGCATTTTTTTTTTTTACTATTTTCTGACATTTTTTAGTCAGAAAAGTAGGTTGATGACCAACTAATTTAATCTATCTATCTACCAAAAATATAGATAATCGTTAGTTAAGCACTCATCCTGTGCAGTGGCACCCCTAAGGGGTGGCTGGGGGGGATCACAGTCTTTAAGAGGCTAGTGATATCCTATGAAACTAGACAACCTAAGGCATCCATTAATACCACCCATGTCATGCTAGCTTGTGAGGAAAGGGGCTAAATAATGCTCCAAAGTTGGGCTTCATTTTGGTGAGGGAACAACTGACATGGCCATTTTCAAAGGGGTCCCTTTAACTGTCACCTCAAAATATCTGAATGAAAATTGGTACTATGGGTACCCATGAATCTCCCCTAAACTTGAGAAGGCTTGTTATCAATAAATGTTTTAACAATCAATCTACTCCTACAAATTAAAGCTGTATGTTGTCTTGTTAAGAAAAAGGACAGCCAGCCTATTTAAAGAACAATAAATCGCCTTACATGTACAGATACATAACACATTAAGACAGGATTGTTGTGGAACTCAAAATGTTAACTGTACTGGTATTAATCTATGGACATCAGATAATTGTATTAACAATAGACAGTAGATGTAATTATAGGCAACACACCACTTACCCCCTGTACAAAAATGAAGCCAAAATATCCTGGCTGCGGCTGCTGCCATCTTGTGCTGGTGACATCATTTGGAGCCACAG
The DNA here is from genome assembly GCA_019142605.1 of Cephalopholis sonnerati. Lineage (NCBI taxonomy): Eukaryota > Metazoa > Chordata > Actinopteri > Perciformes > Serranidae > Cephalopholis > Cephalopholis sonnerati. Next base: position 12,596,589 of record JAGQAX010000003.1, read on the forward strand.
TCTGTCTGACCAATGGCGAGTGGCACACATAGCTGTCAATCATCAAATAACCCTTTTATGGTGTCAAATAACTAATTAAAAACTATTTTTAAAACACAAACGATCACCTGAACAAACATAATTGTGATAAAAACTATCTAAAATGACAGATACCATCTTTGGGAAAAATTTATTTGATGTGTAATTTGATTTTATAGTGCCACCCATGTCTCATCCACGAACATGGAGGGAGCGGGGTGTATGACCTGTACTGCAGCCAGCCACCAGGGGGCGATCAAGATGTTTTGGCTTCAATTTTGGGGAGCTGTCATGTCCTTCTTTATTATACAGTCTATGATATTAACATAGCATTCAGCTAGCCTATACTTAAACAGTTAATCGAATTCCTGAAATTGAGTAATGGCTTTTTGTTTTTGTGTGCCACTCCGAGGTTTTCAGTGGCCCCATGTGGCCACCCATATGAACAATTTCTGGGGGTGCCACTGTCGAGGTACTGTGAACTGACTCTTCAAAATACAGGACAGTGGGCTCAGTAGTAGCTCATGTGCTTAAACAGGTGGTAGTCTTCATTAAAAATGTCCAAGCCGCGTATTTAGCTGAACTCCCACTGCTTTTTATTCAGTGTAGAGTGATTGCTCATAGCATTTGCCTACATGCTATGCTATTTGCTGAGCTAGTAATTCAGTTTGTGTGTGTGTGTGTGTGTGTGTGTGTGTGTGAAAGCACTGGAAAGGAAGAAGAGCGGGAGTTTTTTTTTTTTTATATCATCCTCTCTGCGTGTCTTTGATCAGCAGGGCTGAACCCAGAATCCTCATTCTCCACATTGCTCTGTGGAGCGATAAGAGGAGTTGTTGCTAGCTAGCTTACACCTCCCACGCCCATGTCTACAATACACAAACACACACATACACACACTCACACTCTGCACACCATACATCACCCAGGAATCTGCCCTTTTAAAGATGAATTACATTCACTTTCCTGTCTCAGTCTGCCTCTCCCTTTTTCTCACTCACAAACACACACACATACACACACACACACACACACACTGAACTGTGCAAACTGAACAGGCTGATACATGACCAAGGGTCTTCAAGCTCTCCTGCCATCCATTCAGAAAAACGTAACCTTTTTTCCGCCCCTCCCTCCTCCCTCGTCTGTCTCGGCCCATGTGTTGTCTTTCCATGCCTTTTGGAGCTGTGGTCAGCGGAGCCATCTTTGCAGCTGTATCCACAGTCATAACTAACTTTCCGTAGGGGAAGGCCCGTCTGACAGCACATAACAAAGGAATGTGACCCGACTGTCACAGCTGATAGAGATATCTGTGGCCTCGTGTGTTCATTTGCACCGTAGCAGTAGCTGGCGGTGGAGTTCAGCTGTTTCTCTATTATTACAGTATCGGGTAATTGTCTTGTAATACAAGTCTGACTTTACAGCGGTTCTCACAGTGAGCATTCCCTCCCCTTTATCTTCACTGGAAAACGCTGTTTAACTCGTGCTCCAAAGTCAAATTGTGGGCGGCGGTATGGGAATGATGCTTGTAAAAATTAATTATTTGGAGATGAGAAGCTGCACCTCTCATTCAGCCGTGACATGCAGAATCCTACATCGCAGTATGTTTTTGGCCATCTGCTATGTTGGGATGCTGCCAGGATTTAGTGGTCACACTTTACTCCTAAAGTAAAGCTGTCGTGTCATTTCTGTTGGCACACCACATGTGTTTGTTTTGTTAAATTTGACTCTCTTTTGGAGTCACTTCTTTCAGGATGACATGTAGAGGAGTATACCCATGTGGTGATTTTGATCAGGAGTGAAACAATTAGTTGATTAATTAATAAGCAAATTAATCTACAACTATTTTGATGATCAGTGAATTGTTTTACATCATATTTTCAGCAAATGGTTTCAGCTGCTCGAATCTGTGCTTTTGCTCTATTCCTTTATGTTATGTTAGGATAACTAGTTGAACACTTGTGGGGTTTTGACTGTTGCTTTATAGAAAACAATGAATTTAAATGCACCAACTTGGTAAATTGTGATGGGCATTTTCACTAAAAAATCTAAAAAAAAAAGAAACTATTGTTCTATTGTCTATCTATATAAAACAAAACTGATCAACAGAACATTAATCACCAACTATACTTCATAGTAATACATATATTATATCTTGGTGTTTGTCTAATTAGACATTAGGAAATGTTCGCAGGCATTTTCCACTATTTTGAGACATTTTATAGACCAATCAGCTGATCGAGAAATAATTACAGATTAATCGATAGTGACAATAATTGGTTGTTCTAGCCCTGTTTCTTATGTCATTTGTACCAACCAAAGACTGTGTGTGTATATATGTGTAGATTGACGGCATAAGCTTCCTAGAAGTGAAGCCACAACATCTTGTTCGCCCCCTGGTGGCTAGCTGCAGTACTGGTCATAAACCCCGCCTCCTCTATGTTAGCGCATGGGCCAAACTAAAACATCAATGTAAACATCAAATGAATTTTTCCCAAAGACGGCTTCTGTCATTTTGAACAGTTCTTGTCATTTTAATGTGTGTTCAAGTGTTTATTTTTCTGATCGGTTGGGTTTAAACTAGTTATTTGATGCTTTAAAAAGGGGGTGTGACATTATGATTGACAGCTGTATGTGTCCATCTGTGTACTCAGAATCAATAGTGCAGCTAATGAGTGGGCTGGACAGGTGTATGGGCGGGAACTTGATACCACAGAGATCGCTACTGCTCAGACTCTGTCTCCTAATGTCAAAGACAGCAGCAGCCATATGTGGGATATTTTGGCTTCGTTTTTGTACAGTGGGAGGAAATGATGATCATCTCTATATCCTCCTGAGACCCTGCGTCCTCATATGAGGACATCGCAGTTTGGGTTTACTTGACCTTATACTTCATTCTGTGTAATTTAGCCCTGTTTGTCCCATCTAGTAACCCTGGTACTGGAACAAGGTTTCTGTCGGTGAACATGCGGAAGGATAATTTGCACAATGCACTAATCCATGTAAAAAACAAGATGGCAGCCATCTCTTCCAAATCATTCTGCAGCCGCTCTCAACACAAAAGTGGACAAGGTCCAAAGTCTGATCATATTTTATGGTTGAAACTTGTTTATTTATGGTTAATAATATTTGTAGTTTGATATGAAAACATATTTGACCAATTTTAGCAACAGTAACAAGCTAAGACATAGTAAATTGGGAAGTACTCATTTGAGGACATTGGGACTTTATTATCATTGACAATGTTTTGCTTTTTATATGTATCGTGCTACTAATCCCAAATAGGTAGGAGAAATAAAGAATGCACACCAAACAAAAGTCTCAGGAGGATATACAATCTAAGGCAGATTAATCAATAATAAAAATAATTGTTAGTTGCAGGACTCATTTTGATTAATATTTTTTAACATTATGTCATGTTTTCATGAGTCACAGCAGATTATTGGTTATCGATACCTGAACGTGACTGCATGTGTACTCCTCACATGATGCTTCATATACATGTCACTAATTCACTCTGTTTCACTTTGGCAAAACTATCACTTCATCAATAAATCAATCAATGAATAAATCATTTTCCAGCAGTACTTCAGTGTTTCATATGAACAGGCAGAAGATCCCCCACATACTAATTAACCTGGGCATGTTTTGTCATGCTCCCTGTCAAAGACCTCTCTTAACACCACACACAGACGTAAAACAGAGCTGTCTGCCATTAAAACTTTGGCACAGCTCGGGTAGAAAACTGTGCATCTGGTGGAACGGCACCTCTGTGCTCCTGGCGGTGTAACCTGGCACCGGCTGCAGAGAGATGGCAGCAGGATGGCAGCTTAGCAGGCAGACAAACAGAGGGAGCGGGCACTGTATCCAGGACGAGCAAGGTCACCGGCGCAGGTTGATTGAGTGCTCGTAGGAGTGGGTGACCTCCTTCGCTTCCCCTCAGTGGCAAAAGGGAGAGGAGAACGAGGGGAGGATGGAGCAGGAAAGGAGAGGAGGGAGTTAAGAGCTTGTGTCGTTGCTGTCTGTCCCACTTTCTCTCTCCCCTTTCTTTCTATTTCTTTCTTTCTCCATCTCTGTCCCTGTGATTACACTCATAGACACATTCTCTGTTCACATACACTCACATATTTACACAGTACCATGCAATATACTGTCACACGCACTTATCAGGGCACAGTTAAACTCTCTCTGCTTCTGTTTTCTACATTTCTACATGCAGCGTCCATGTTGAGTGTACTTTGGTGTGCCTACACACCACATATAAACGCCTTGGACCTTGGCCGTGTTCATTATATAGCATCAAAGCAACGCCCTATAATTTAGAGCCTGTGTTAAGTTTATCTGTGACTTACTCTTTGTCTCAGCTCCCTTCTTCATCTTAGCCAGCTCCTTTTGTACAGAGCCATATTATTGTACATTAGCGCAGCCGTGGTTGCCGTGCAGCATTGATCACACTTAATCACTGTGACAGACGAGCAGGTTGGTGAGTCAGCAGGCGTTCACGTCCATGTGTGTCAAGAGGGTCTACCACTGAAATGTAACAGGCAGGCTTAAAACCTGGCTATCATGTGCAAATGTGAATAGCACAGCAGGGCTGATCTGGGGAGGGCAGTGAGGAAGAGGAGGAGGAGGAAGGCGAGGATTTAAAGGAATAGTTCAGCATTTTGAGACATAAGCTTATTTGTTTGGGTTTTTTTTCCAGGAGACGAAGATTCATAGCACTCTTGTGTTGTACACTAAATATGAAGCTACAGCAGCATTGTACGACTGGGAACAGGTGGAAACAGCTAACCTAGCTCTCTCCCAACTTGCAAAATCTGCCTCTCAGCACTTCAAAAGCTCGCTCATTAATAAGATATAATCTCATTTGTTTAATGAGACCTTCCTAAATTGCACCCCTTTTTGCTCTGTGTGCCTTTGTGCCAGAAACAGTTGAGCAAGCTTGGTATTTGGGAGTCATCTGTCTCCTTTACTGTTATACTTAGATATGCTAAGTGCTAAGATGTGCAAATTTTTGGAGATGGTCAAAAATGTGGCTGGAGGACTGTCACAGTCTTTATGGACACATTATATTGCATATAGTCATATCTCACATTAGCTAGCGTTAACAAAACGCTAGCTACCTAGCTAGCTAATGTATAGCATCAAGATGAGTTGACCTAATCCGATGCCAAGATGGCGCCTGTTCATTCCAATGAAGTTGCTCAGCTGGCGCATACACCAAAAAAAGTTTTCGATGTTCGTGGTTTACTTTCGCAGTATGCGGCCTGTTGAATATGTGCAACAGTGTTCCTCATGCTGGCCCTGCCCATATATTGCCGCTCAACTCGTAGACTTTAACATCATGATGACATCACAGATTTTTGAATAGGCTTTCTTGGCTTGATGAAAGTTTCACAAATATAAAACCACCATGGCTCAAAAATGAAGAATAGAAAGTTTGATAATTGACCTTGTTTGCAATTCGAGGTGTACTGTCAACAGTTTTACAGACATAAATTTTTTTTTGCCACAATACTGCGAGTAGCCACTGGGAAAAATTTGCTGCAAGATTGAGCTGCTTTCCTGGGGGCTTGGCCTACTGTCATATCACCAACGTCAGCCAGGTTTCCTTCCTCATTGTTTCTGTGGTTAAATGATTAGGAAAAGGAGAGACACGTTGGTTGCTGACATAGTTTCAAGATGACATGAGCCAGAAAAGATTAAGGCTAACATTCCTTTGTGTATATCATTTCTGTTAGGATATGTGCCACCCCAAAGTTAGAGAGACGAACATTAGGTCAGCAGTATGGTCTGTATTCGTTAGTGAATACATAGAATACTTTACTGATACCAAGAAGGGGAAAAGAGGACACATACCTGGCAGTGCAGGAGCAGTTGACCGATGGTCTTGTCTTCTTCAGTCTCTACTTCTTTCTTTTTCGTTAGACTGTGAATCCTCAATTCACGTTGTTTTGCCTCGTTTATAAAAGTAAGCATCCTGAATATATCCTTTCATTAGATACTGTAGTCGTCGCTGTTGGCTTCTTGAAGCTATATTGCCTGATGCCCAGAAAATATCTGATAAACACTGCAGCATCTGGCTAAGCGGAACTGGCATCCTTTTTTTTTTTTGTCAAGCTTTTCCAACTAAGCAACTGTAACTAAGGAGAGCAGGACTTAGGATTAGTCAATTCATACTAAAACCAAAGTATAAAAATGACATGTTGTGGTTTTAAGGGATGTACAGAGAGGACCGGATAGAGTATTGGAGGCGGGACCCCACTGATTTTTTTAAGTTGCTCAGTGGTGCATGAGGCCAAAATGCGTGTATAAAATTACCGGGATGATGGGCACTGCTTCCTCATCATTAGGCCCATAGAGCAAGCGAACCTGAGAATTCCACTGGCTGAGCCAGCTACCCCAGATTTAGCACTCTGCTAATTTGAATGGGGATCAAATGAATCAATCATGCAGCTCTTCTAGAACTTCATGTTATTGGACACACTTGGGACAAATTCTGATAGTAAATTGAGTTATTTCAAGGGGGTTGTGATGCAAAAAAAAATGCATTCACTTATTTTCACACATCTCTTTTACTGTGAAAGTCTATAGTAAAAAGTCATTTTGGGCCGAATGGCATGTGACGGACTCGTAAGCTATAATTCCCCTGTTTAGCCAGTAGTAGTCCAGTGCACTTCCTGGGGGCCTTGGTGTCCTGTGCTAGACTATTTCTTAGCCAGGTGCAGTGACTTACTGGAGTCTCCACTGGTTGCCTGGAAACCTCACTATGACAAGATTATTGATTAGTGAGCTTTAGAGGTGTTGCTAGACAGATTTCCTAAACTTTGGACAGAGCAAGGAATGCTGTTTCCCCCCTTTAGTAGTTAGTCTAGTTTTAATGCTAAGCTAAGCTAATTGGCTGGAGGCTGTGGCTTCATATTTAGCTTCCAGACATTAGAGTGGTATCAATCTTATCATCTAACTCTCAGCAGTAAAGCAAATAAGTGTTTCTCCTGAATGTCAAACACTTACATTAACAGTGCAGCCGTTGTCAAAAGTGCTTTTTTGTGTTTTACATTGAGTTTTTTAGGCTTCCTCTCTTATTCATGCCTCGTGTGCCCTTCCTTCTCCCTCTCTCCTTGTTCTTCAACCCTTCGCTCTCATTGCTGACGTCTCTCCGCTCACAATTCTCTCTCTCTCCAGTCTCTCTACCTTCAGGCCTTGGAACAAACCTTTAAACTCCCACACTCGCGCTCCTTGCCGGTCTCCATTGCTGCGCAAGTTTATTTAACGTGTTTTATCTCCTCATACACAGCCTCACAATGCAATTCAGCTGCAAAACGCTGTGTGCGGGGCTCCATGGTCAGCTGGGTCTGAGGAGCATTTCTTGCACCTTCTCCCCTATCGCACGTCCGCTAACACCTACCTCCATGCTGGGTCTTTTGGGTCATGACAGGGATACATGCTTTGTCTGGAATCTAGCCTTCCGGATGTTTCTAACAGGTGCCCTTAGACACTCCTGTATCTATGTCTGCTGAGATATGTGGCCTGGGTGATGTGTGTGTCCGTGTGGGTGAGTGTTTGTGTGCGTGTTGGCACTGACTCCTGCATCCTCCAGGGGGTCATCGGGGGCACTCACTGTAAACAGATCTTCGTGGGCATCAGCAAATCCTCTGGCTGGAGCACGTGCTCTATACCATTCTGTCATTTTCTCTTTCACACACACACACACACACACACAGGCACATAAACACTCCCACTCATGCATTCACACATATTGCTTATCTGTTGACCAGAGGTTTCAGTCTCTCCCCCTCTCTCTCTCTCTCTCTCTCTCTCTCTCTCTCTCTCTCTCTCTCTGCGCACTCTTTGTGACACAGTCTCTCTACCCCTCTCCCTGACACTGGGGCCTCCCGCTTGCTTTACCATTTCCAGGAAGCGGGTAAAACCAGTCTTGAGTTTCGCTCCCCTCCATTCCAAGCTTCCAGGTGGAGAAAATAGACTCCGCTGTCGCCCTTGTCCAAATCTGTCCCCACGTTGGAGCGGAAAACAAACAGTGGAGCTGCCTGACAGGTCCAGGGGGGACGTGAGAACCTGCGGACTATTTGAACACAGCCCAAGAACAGTTGCACGTCAAAGCTGCTGCATTTCATTTGTCATTTCCTCCACCTTCCACCTATTGCCAGACGCACAGGGCAATAAGTCTGCCGCAATGACTGAAGCGCCCTCTTACGTCACAACCTGCTGTCATACATCACTTTGAGCCCCATAAATAGCCTCTCACGGTCTCAGCCGGTAGGAAGATGCCAAACTGTCAGATGGTTTAGTTTCTTTCAGGCTGTAATGATATGCTGCTACAATCAGTATAACCTCTCATGTTGAAAACTATTCTATATTAAGCCGCGAGGATTCCTAGAAGGAGAGCGATGTTCAGTCACTTCCTGGAAACAATCGTCAATCATGTGACAGCATTGTCTGATTCCTCTTCCAAGTAGCACCTACTGCTGCTGAGTTCCGCCTCTTGTAGTAAGCTGGGATGCTGCCAGCATTTACAGACTGCACTTAAATTATATATATTAGCCACAAATGATGCAGTTTAATGGGACAAGTGTCATAATATGACCACAAGTCCTTTTAAAAGGTGTCATTTGTTTACTTTCAGCTATGTATTTTTGAGGATTGATAATTTTAGGTTGTCACGCGCCATCTTCCCTCTGTCACTGCTACACTGAGACAGCACAATTATAACCTGTCATTAGAGACACATTGATTATCATCGGTTATTTCTTCATTTCAGTCACAAATGTTTCAGAGAACATTGCATACAACTCCTTCTTATCGATTTTTTCTTTTTTAGATTCTATTGGAAGTATTTTTTGTGCGGCTGCCAGGTAAAGAAAACAACAGATTCTACGAAAGTAAACTTCTCACACAACCGCTTTCTACCATTTTGGCAGGTCTCTCAGTGAGCAGTGTTTTGGCAGCTCTCCCTCATGTGTGTGTGATAGTTGTTTGCTGAGTTTCAGGAAGGCTCACTTTGCCAGCAGGCCTGAAACAATAGAGCACGGTTTTCTCAGCTTGTTGCTGCTCAGCGTAGGCCTTCGCCTGCATGAGCGAGAGGGAAACCCCGGACTTGCCACCTCCTGCTTCTCCTCCTCCCCCTTCTTCTTCTTCTTCTTCCTCTTCTTCTTCTGCTTCTTTTTCTTCTCCACCTCCTCCTCTTTCTCCTCCTCCTTCTCTCTCTCTCTCTCTCCCCCCTCTCTGATGACTCAGAGAAATGTGCTTGGCTCAGCTCCCGCTGCCAAAACTCAAACCGAGGTCTGATGAAAATGGAGTGAAACTGACAGAAGATTCCTTTATAAGAATTTGGCTGGATTAAGGCCTTAAGCTATTTCAGATGTACCGGGGTTCAATAAGTGCAATAAAAGAGAAAGATTTGTTGAAGATAGGCCGAATGGCTTCATATTTCTAAACTTCATACATGTTTGTGTGCTCGCACTGTCTAGCTGGAGCCGGTTGAAGGCAGCCGGTTGCTGCCAAGCACAGTTGCAAACATCGTAGCACCGTTTCAAGGCTGGGAGTTCTTTAAAAAAAATTGCTGATAAGATTTAACCGAGGGTAATGCTGATTTATGCTGTCTGTTTTTAATATAATAGACTTAAATTTAATGCCGTCCTGACATAGTGATGTCTGTGTTTTCAAGTATCTATTTTCTTTGCCTCCTGTTAAAAGAAGACATTTGGATGAAAATAAAAACGTACATACATATTTTATATATTTTATGCCTGACTGTAAAGCAGGTATTTCACATTGGTAAAAACAGACTTGCTCTCCAGCAACAAAACTGCCAGTTATTTTTTTTATTCTTCACTTTATATTTAATTTATCAAAGCAACATTGTATTTTAAAGGTACTATTACCTGTCTGAAAAGGGTTGACTGACAGTTTATCTAAAATAATCACCCTTATATAACTATTTTTTGTGTAATACAGTTCTAAAGACTAAATAAATAACATAATTAAAACATTTATTTCCCAAAACATTTCAGATGACTTAACAGTAGAAATGGATAAATGTTGTTTAAACTGTTTTAGCCAAATTATTTAAAATCAAGAAACTCTTTTCCAGAATTTAGTTACACAATCCACGATGTAAAAATTATATTTTTTTTCTTTATATCAATTCAGAATTAGTTTTCCTTTTAAAACGACAATGATAGCAGTCTAACCTAAAATTATAAATAATGTGCATCTTTATCACACATAAAAAGAGCACAATAATGCTTAATCGCACAATGGGTGTAACAGGTTGGTCATTTATTTTAGGTCTATTGCTCATTTGTTTTGCTGTTGGAAAATAAATACATTTATTTTGATTTTTTTTTTTTTTACTGTTAAATAAGCTCAACACTGTATTATTCATTTGCATATCACAGGTACAATTTGCAATTTTCTGATCCCACATTAATCATAACTAATAGTATCTGCTATTATATTAGTAGTAATAATAGCCAATATATCACAGAGAATATCACTAATTTTATCCCATGTGATTGTCTATTATACACACATTTTACACTTATTTATATAAATAATAAAATGTATTTGTCTTTTCTGTAATGCAGGCCTTGTTAGAGGTTAAATAAACTTATTAAGGTAGAGGTAAATTTGGTTTTAAATGTTAAAAAGTTCTAATAAGCAAGATTTTCTTTGGTATTATATAATGTCCTTAATTATATATATGATAAATAATATCTGCAAAGCAGTTTCAATGTAGTGTTGGTGAATGTTTAATCAGAAGACACAGACTTACTGTATGCCAGCAGGATTTTTAAATGATTTGCAGAGTGACTCACAAACGGTTTTCCGGACTTCTCATTCTTGTTGCTTCTTGTCTGACCACTTGGCTTTTTCATTCAGGTTTTATGTGTCACTGTGGCTAATCGGCAGCTCCAGAACATTAAAATGGTAGATTTGGCAGTTCTGTCCAGTCGGCCTTCTCAAACTTTGGCATTTGTTGGTGTATTTTTGGGAGCTCTGGCAGCAGTTGGAGTGGGTGCCATCAGTAGTGGGAAGGTATGTGTCATGTACCTCTAATGATACGTAGTTTTTGTTCTTGTTTGCCTTGTGTGCTGTTGTAGTCACTGTTTAGCAGTGAATGAGATGCCTTGACTCACCTTAATCTGCTGACCAACACACCCCTCTCCTGATCTATCTCCTCCTTCCTCTTCTTCTTTTTTTTTCAGCTTTATCTTGCTCTTGTCTTCTCTTTTTTTCCCACATTATCTGTCTTTCTACTTCTCTCCCAACTGTTGCTTTTCTTGAAATTCCCACCTGATCTTTGTCTCTCATATGATCTTGCGGTCTTTGACTCTTTTTTATCTCTTTAATTCTGCTTTGCTTTATTATTCCTTTTCGTTCTTTATTCATCACCCACCTCTGTATGCCACACACACAAAATAACCAAAAGCCCCTGATAGTTTCTGTCAGAAATATCTACTCCTTGTCACCGTCCTCTCTCTTGTGAAAGCATAAAATAAAAACTTTGTGAATAAGAAATTTGGACAAAATATAATATTAGAACTCACTGCACACAGATGGTTAAATGTGGCAATAATAGCGCAGCAGATTTTCTTGGCAGTGCTTTGTAGAGTATTAGGTTTAACTGTTGGCTGTAATATATTTGGCCAGCTACAATAGCTGCTCTAAAGCTAGCATTGTTGAGGGGTCCCCCAGGGCTTGTACGTTGGCCCCGCACAGTTTCTTCTCTGCAAAAGCATCTGCTTTGTTCTCGGCTCTGAAGTATCATCCTTCAGATCACATATCTAACCACTATATTGATCTTAATAGCTCGAGCCTACAGCCCTCTGATACAGACTCACAGGCAAACACACTCACACTATCACAGAAGCTCAGTTGGTCACTGCTCTTACAAACAGCACACACATGCAGAGTCATGCACAGGGCTAATCGAATGGCTTGTGCAACACTGGTGATAAATCTGTTGAAGGAAATGACCCACTGTAAAGGAAAGAGCAAGATTCCCCGGCTACTTTGGGCACTGTTTAAATGTGTGTACGTGAGAAAGAGAATACACTCTTTATCTATTTACTTAGCACGTTTGAGTGTGTGTATGATTACACACAGTTGTTCTATATGCATATTGTACGTGTGTGTGTGTGTTTGTACATGTTTGGCAGCACTTTCCATGACTCTCCTGTATGTTTGTTCCACAGGAAATTAGTTTTGTGCAAACGGGTGTTTATGATGAACCTGATTTGGCCTCTCTGTTGTATGTGTGCTTTGACAGGCATGCAAGTGCAAGTGCTGTACATGCATGCATATGTGTTATGGTCTGTGTATGCATGTGTTGCTGCATGTGTGTCACATAACACAGCAGACTCAGAGAGGTTTTATATGGTCGGCCCTGTTGCTGGTAGAAATCCCTGAGTGAGCTAGAGAAGCAGAGCAAGAGAGCTGCAGAGTGTCAGTGTGTGTGTGTGTGTGTGTGTGTGTGTGTGTGTGTGTGTGTGTGTGTGTGTGCATATGTATGTATGTGTGGGTGGACGTGTGTGTGTGTGTGTGTGTGTGTGTGTGTGTGTGTGTGTGTGTGTGTGTGTGTGTGTGTATGCATGCTGCAAAAAGAAGCAGAGCGACAGTTTGTTTGAAGCCTGCCACTGAGACTAGCATCAAACACCACCTCAACTCTTTGCCCTTCAGCCTATAATCACACACAGTTGCACATCGCCGAAACATCTCAGGCTCTATCTTCCTCTCTGATGCACTCAAAAACACACACTTCTTTCCTGATCTTCTTCTCATATTAGTATTTTAAAAAAGGCAAAGAGACCAACAGAAAAAAAAACAAACGATGAATCTGCTGGTATTTTCTCCTCTTCTTCCTTTCCACGCATTTATCTGTCTTGCCCATCTGTCAACAAGAGCATGTACAAACACAGGTTGTCTTGTCAATCAGACTGCACATCGGTTTGTTAAGACATCTGGACTCCTCTGAGGTGAGCGTTTGTCAGGTCTGGGAAAAGATGTGAGTGAAGCAAAAACATGCAGTGGAATAAGACCAAAGAATAACTACAATTAAAGGAACAGGATTGTAGGATTTAGTGGCATCTAGTGGTGAGGATTACAGATTGCAACCAGCTGAAACTTCTCTAAAGCGTAAACTCCTGGTTAGGATATCTTCAGTGTTTATTGTTCAGGAACTGAATTATCTGCAAAGAGCTCCTCTTCACCAAAACAAACAGACCAGGTGACTTAAACCAGTAAAAACACTGAGTAACACTTTAATGTTAAAAATCAGTGTTTCTTCAATGCTGTTGGGCTCGTTGCATCTGGGCCACTCGCCCAGCATTTGCTAATGTGTGCTTACCATTTTTCCTGATAACTTATGATTCAGACATTCAGGAGATTTTAATGGGAAGCAGAATTATCCATAGAGGTCTCTGTCTCTCCAAAACAAACAGACCACGTGTTTTAATCTGGTTAAAAACACTAAATAAAGCAGTTTCACATTGAAAAATTAGTGGTTTCACAATGCTGCTCATCACGGAGGGGCTGCTAACCATGGTGGTCAATGCGAAAATGTTAATGGCCCTATCTATCACCAGTGCTTGGTTTGTTTGCTCTGAGCTACTTTAGAAACATGGTGGACTCCGTGGACGAGGACCCACTCCCTATGTAGATACAAACAGCTCATTATAAAGTGACAAAAACACAACAGTTCTTATTTTCAGTTGACTCTTCACTAAAGAAAACATATGTTGTTCCAGTTCTGCCAGTATACCCCCCTAAATCCTACATACTGAACCTTTGAGTAAAAATTTTACATTTTTAAATGTTTTTTAATAATTGCTTGACTAAAACACTCCTTAATTACAAAAAAAAACAAGTGATAACAGATTTAAACATATTTAGATGATTGCTAATGTTGGTTAAGGTGTGTCTGCAGTGGAGCCGAAACTTGTAGGCCCTTGTGCACATGACCTAGATTACTTGATGCTACACATCTCCAATAGGAAGTTGAAAGTCAGAAAGACTGTCTTTGGTTAAAAATATGTCAGGGAAATTCCTTTGTGACTCACACTAAGTTGGTGCTGGCTTGTTCTGAATCTGGGTTGGTGTAGGGTTTGGTGAAGTCCACCACCCTCTGGTCTCATCCTCCCCCTGTCTGTCTGGATGGATGGATGGAGAGTGGGTGTGGGGAGACAGGTTTTAACCGCCACCCTTTGTAGTGAGATACAGTCTGGGTGATGACACTGAGTCATCCTTGCTTTCTAAGCTCTCCTCTTTCTTATTAGTATTCTGCATCATGGCTCCTGTTCTCACCACACCCTGCCAGTGTTACGCACGCTGTACAGTGTGCTGTAGGTCTACACACAGTCCCCCACAGGCCTTTTTTCTCTAAATCTGGGTCAGGACCCAATTGAGAGTTAAGGGAAGATTAAAATGTGCCTCAAATATTCAGAGAAAATTGGCATGTAAATCTATTGCCTCTGCTTTTTAACTGAGACCTAAAGCCTTCCTGTACCCCTGCTACGTAAGGATGAAATCACTGTAGCCTAAAGATATGTCATTTTTCATGCCAAGGGAGAGAGTTGCATCATTTGTACCGTACAGTACTCCAAATGATGCAACTCATGCTGCAGATAAGCAAACACAATAGTCTGAAAAATCTGTCTGGGTTCACAAGGAAAAATGCGTTGAAAATATGTACAGTCAATCAACCACAAAGTCTCTCTTAACTGATTGTCAGCTTTACTCAAACAGTAGTGTGCTGCCTTTATATTGTATATAGATCTGTACTCCAGGGCTACTAACTTTAGGCCTTTTCCACAACATTCTGTTTATTCATTCAGTTCACAGAAACATAGAAACTGTGTTTTTCTTAGCAATGCTAGTGGTTTGGCTTTAGGCACAGCAGCGTCGGTACATCAGTCGCTCTGCCTGTTGGTCGGTCCACCACTGTGGCCCCAAACTGAAATATCTCAACAACTACTACATGAATTGTCATGAATTTCTGTACAGCCATTCATGAATCTTAGCTCATGTGTTCTAAAAGCCCAGCCTTAAATAAATACCTGAAGTGGACACAAACTCTTAACAACACATTACCTTGGGATGGGCCAAAAATGTGTTCACATTATGTGCTGGCAACACAAAAACAATGCCAATGTAAAGCCAAAGAGGATCTTTTGTCATGGTGGACACTCGAATTAAATATAAAGAGCAAGAATGTTGACATGTGGTGGGCAGGATGGTGGTGGTGGGTGGGTCAAACAAACATGGACTTTCAACCAGGAGACCGCTTTTCACGTTTCATGTGAAACCAAAAGTCAGTGTAGTTACCTGGCTTCATGGAATTTATGTAACTACACAAAGTACTTTACAGGGTTCCCACTGTCATGAAAAAGTTGTGGAAACAGTCACAGTTTCCAGGCCTGGAAAAGTCATGGAATTTCCAGTCACTGAAAGTTTTGGAAAAGTCATTTAATTTCATTGTGTGTAAAGAAATTGTTACAGTAATCTTCCCTGGATAACCTTTGACCCAATGTATTCATTTATTTATTAACAGGGATAGTGCACACCTACTTAGCTGCACCAGAGTCAGCTATAAGCTAATTTTCATCTGTAGTCCCTGGGCAGGAAACAGAGAATAATTTATCTGCTGAACGACACTATTGGATAAAAAACACAATCACAAAATAGAACATATTCTTGACACAACGGCTTCAGCAGTAACAACAGCTAGATAACACAACAACAAATCATCGCGACAATAAAAATAGCAACAACACAACAACAACACTAAGACACCGCAACAACAACAATAAACTACAACATTAAGATATAACAAGATTTCATAGTGTTAGATCAAGTGTTTGAGTTCATGTGTGATGCGTACATGATTGGGTTGATTTTAGCCATGACTTCACCTTAAATTTATAACCTACAATGTTGTTGCACTGTCTGATCTCACTTGGTACTGAGTTCTAATAGTTTGTAGCTCTAACAGAGAAGACTGATCTACCAGACTCAATAGATCTGTGCTGTACTGCACAGTCGCAATGTTCCATAACAAAAATTTGAGCTGTCAAGAAAAGTAGCTGTAAATGTACGTCGATGTATGACAACATTTTGTTTACGATCAAGACCGTTTCTTCATTTTCTGTCTGTTCCACTCTCCTTTAATCTATGCTAGCTAGCTGAAATTATGTTTGAATAGAGTTTGAATCTATGAAAGAACGTCGGGTGAGTGGGGCTTATTATGGGTCCTTGAAAAGTCATGGAAAAGTTTTTAAATTTTGTCCATTAAAGTATTTGGGAACCCTGACTTTAAGTAGGTACTATACGTGACTATGCGAAGTATAAGTTTACGTCATTTACGTTCCGTAGCTATTTTACTCAAAACCACAGTCTTTTTTCCATAACTTAACCAAGTATTTTGTGAATATTTTATTTTTTGTTGTCTAAACACAAACAACTTTCTTTCCATAAACCTAACCAAACTGCAACCATTTCACAACCAAACTGGGACCATTCTTAAAAGACTTTGCATTGGCATTGTTTTGATGTTGCCAGCACGTAATTTTATTTTTTGTTATTCTGTGAGACTGTTGATTTTAATGACTTTGGTGATCACCTGACTTTACTTGTAATATCACCATCAGGTTCACATTTGCTCTGAAATTTAGTACAGATGAGCTGTAATAGTGTTGGGAATCCCCTGACTTTTCATCCATCATCAGATTGAAATTGAAATTTGTCCAGTACTTTGGTTTGTGACCAAATAAAAAAAAAACAAAAAAAAAACTAATGACATCCCCATCAGCCTCGCCTTTACTTTATATTTAGGTCCAGTTAGCAAATGTTAGTATGCTAAAAGGCTAAACTAAGATGATGAACATGGTAGAAGTCAACTGATTAATCGGTTTGGGCGACTCATTGGTACCGATAAGACATTTTTATGAACTTGTTAACTGGGTGACCTTTGCCCCACAATATTGGCTAAAAGCTCCAGAGAAAGCAAGTCCTTTCTGCTGTGTGACTGTGTCTATTTTAAGATGTATTCACATGATTTTTTTGGATGAACCACAACAGCAGGGCCAGCTCTGTAACAGCATAATTGTGGCGTGGCTGCTGTCTGTGAGGCGTCCCTAGTGTCTATATGCAGATCCACCCCTTGCTCCTCATCAGCTCCACCCTCTCATCCAAATATGGTCACTTCTGGCTCCAAAAAAAATTCAAGATGGCAACGGCTGAAGTGCTGAACTCAAGGCTACAAATCGGGAGTCCACAAATCAATGGGTGACATCACGGTAACTACGTCCATTATTTTATATATACAGTCTATAGACTGACCATTTAGGTTTCACTTCCTTTGTGGTTATCTCAGCTCAGCTAAGCTCAGTCTCATTAAATTGGGGTCTGGGGACCTAATGTGTATCAATTTAGGGGTCCTTGACACAGAGAACAACCACTGGTCTAGAACATATTAAGCATTTCCTACTAAACATCAGCATGTTAGCATTGTTATTGTGTGGATGCTAGCATGCTAAAGTTAGCTCCTCAGCATGGTAAAAGCTAGTAACATCTGTACAGTATTACACTGGAATACATACACACTACTGACACCTACACTTCAATCCCAGCTTTAGCATGTAACTAACATTTTCCTGTGTAACATCTCCTATGATTAAATATTTCATTTCTAATAAAGACCTGCTAAAGGTAGGGATTAGTCGCCCGGGGCAAAAAGTCCTCATGAGGTAAAATGTACAGACATGCCATTCATGCCCATAACTTTATAACCGAGATCATGATTGTAAGACTGTGCATACACTGGGCCGTAGCCAATGTAAATATATGTTTGGCTGTGTTGCCAGAGTTCATTGAGCTGAGTGAAATATCTGAAATAACTCTGAGTCACAACTACATTACTAATGCACTGGGAATTTGTTTTCCAGCATATTTAAACTTTTTTTAATCTGAAAATGCAAATCTGCTGTGGGGGAAGCTCGACACTTAACATGTAGATGTGATTGAAATGCTCTTTTATATTAAACATGATTATGTGTAGTATTTGGCCAACGCGTGTAGACGCATGTAGGCCAGAGTTTGACAGGGATTTTTTTTTTTTTTTTTGTATGTATGTTGTCTAGACAGCAGAAAGCATTAGAACATGCAGAAACGGTTACCCTGCAGGAGTGGATGTTGGCGGCAGAAGGTTGGTGTGTTTGAATAATAGTCTAATATCTCACAGGTAGACAGTTTCCCCCAGGAATCACTCCTGCCCCCAAGCCCTCATGCGCGCAGTATCAAAGGCAAATGTGCTGAATAATCTACTCGCTTTTTGACTGGGGACTTGACCCCCATGCCTGGAGAGAACAATCATGCACAGAATGAAGCTTTTTCAGGCAAATTAGCTCAACTGAACTCTTCGAGAGGCCTCTTACCTTGACTCTATGCCTCATTTCATTTTGTTCGGGGCTGTCTCTCGTGGGAAAGCACTTTTAGTTTAAAACTTAGTAGCAAAAGATAAAATTACCATCACATTCAAAAGTGAAGATCATTTTTTTAAAAAAGGTTAGAAGAATAACATTTTCACCAGCTCACATCTGCCAGGATTCCTACTTGAGAATGAAAGCGGCTCAGAAACCTTTGAACCATAAAGGAGGTCGAGATACAGACGATCATGAGATCAAAAGGCCATAAAGCTGACAGTGAACTGTCTCTTTATGAACCTATTATCAGAGACTATACATGGCACACACACTAGTGTGTGACTCAAACTCTGTGACCCGCAGAGAGATTCCTCCTATGTAGACTGCTGGTGTGAATACTGGCACAGTGCCTAGAGAAAACATGTTTTATACTGCTGTCATGATAAACAAGTTCAGGCAACATGGTGGAGATCCTGAAAATCTCCTTCAAATAGCACATCAGTGAAGAAAGAGCAGGCCTTTACAAGATTCTTTAAGCTGAGATTTCCTCATTACTACTTGGGGTAACTAGTGTTACTTGTTTAACAGTTAACCTTTTGATCACAGTCACGGTCCTCTGTCCATTAAACCTAAACTAGATTTTTAGTTCTGCTTTTAACATGACTGCACTACTGCTCTCTGACTCTCTCAGCATGTACATTAACTAAGCAGATTCAATTTATTACTGTACTTAGGTGTAGTTTTGAAGTACTTGCATTTATTGAGTATTTCATGGTGTTTTATATTACTCTTCATTTATGTTTTTTTATATTGTTTTTTTTTTATTCTACTATTAATTGAGAGCTCCACCAACATACAACATTAAAACACAGCTTAAAAGTTCATTAGTAATGATGATAAAAATTAAAAATAATAATAATAATAATGATAATAATAATAATAATTTTACTTTATTTTTAATTATCATCAAGTAGGGCCTATATTTTCAATTTCTTATGAGTTTGCTTGAGTTTAATTTTGAATGCAGGACTTTTACTTTTTCCATCATTGGCATTAACATACTTATATGTATGTAAATTAGAGCCACAATGATCAATCAGTTAGTTGTCAACTATTTAATTAATCACCAACTAATTTGGTTTGAGTTAATCGGTTTGAGTAATTTAAAGAAAAAATTCAAAATTCTCTGATTCCAGGTTCTTAAATATGAATATTTTCTGGTCTCTTGACTCTTCTTTGACAGTAAACTAAAAGTCTTTGGACGTCAAAGGACGTCATCTTGAACTGAACAATCAACATCTGTCAACATTTTCTGACATTTCATAGTTACTAATCAACAGATTTGTTGCAAATTTGCCATTATACACACACACACATATATATATAAACTAAATCAGACACCACACATTCATTTCTAATAAATTAAATGTAGCCAAAGGGGAAATAAACTAAAGCTAAAATTTAAAAAAGCTTAGCTGACCAGACCTTTGTTTGCTAGGCAAACTCTGGTGAGTTGCAGTTTCAAAAGTTTTCTCAACACTGTAACTGTATGAATAATAAAATGAATCAATCACCCCTGATCAGAGCAGAGGCCTCAAAAAGGCCAGCGAATGACCATGGTGGTGTGTCATGTGGGACAAAAAAGGCAACGGAGGCCTAGTTTGAGGAAGGAAGTCATCGTACTTCAAAATAGATTTGGTTTGCTTGTATGGTTTTGGCCACGGCGATCTGGTTCTGCCTGGAGATTTAGAGGGCGGGGGGAGGCTACTGAAGAAGAGAAGAAGTTTTATTAAGAGGCAGGCTGGCTAGAGTTGATCAGGAGTTTGTGTGTGTGTGTGTGTGTGTGTGTGTGTGTGTGTGTGTGTGTGTGTGTGTGTGTGTGTGTGTGTGTTTGAATGGGGCTTTTTGTTCCAACGTGACTCACCGTGTTCAAGCCACGGTTGGTGCCTGAAGGGAGAGATGGAGGGAGGGTGAACGGGACAGAAGAAAAAGAGTTGATGTGGTTAAGTCATTAGGAGACTGCATGTTCGGTTGCTATGTCAAGCTTCAGCCTACTTCTCTGATGAATCAATAATCCAAATGCCTGCCTGTGAAAGAGGCACACACACAGAGTAGGATCTATCTTCTGGTTTGCCTGGCTCCTGATCATTTCAGCTGTTAGCCAACTCCTCCACAGATTGTGTGTGCTAGCATGGCTAAGGGACCCTTCGATACGACATCAGTCAAACCAGATGGTGCATGTGATTGCTCACTACTGCCTATAAATTTGTCAGCAAAATTTTATGGAGTTGACGTTCGTAAAGCCTTTTGTCATGGTTCTAATTACTCAGTGAAAACACTAATGAATTCTTAGCTGTTTCTTAGAAACCACTGTTTGCCTGTGTTTGTTTTTAAGTTCATGAAGCTTAAACAGATAGTCTTAGGGCTGCTGTTAGCAATTTTCCCCCCACATTGTTTTCCCTTGCATTTGTTTTTTTTTTTTTTTTTTTGCAATACCCATATGCCACAATGAGGGCAAAATTCTTGTATCCCAGAAAGTCTCATTGACAGGTGCGTCCTGATCAGAAGCTCTCACTGTGAAGAACACCAACAGTCCTGCACACTGGGATCTCATGTTCACACTTGGACTATACTCGGAGAGCTGAAGTGAAACTGTAACTTCCGGGTTCTGCCCAGAAGTAAGAAAACCTCAAAATAAATCCCACTGACATTTGTAACAACGCTAATAGAGTGGTGCAGGAATGAGTCCTTAAACCCAGAATGAGTAAGCGCTTCAGTACGTCCGGTTCCCTCATCTCAAAGTCAGTTGTTTTTTTGAATAGTTTCTGATTAGATGCCTGAATTAATGTCTGTGGTCAACACAAGCTTAAGAGACTTTCACATTTGGTTCTACGACATAAAATACATCAGTAAATTCCTTACTTGAAGCTTTTACATGTCTTGAAAAAGGCGGTTGCTAACTAGTTGGCTAAATGAGACTACAGAGGTTGTTGCCAAACATGGTTATACAGCCTTGATGTGGTGGCAACGTTGAAGTCGTGTGCACCTGTCGTGTTGTTCGTTTATTGCCTAGCTCTTACTTCAGACGATTGCAGTTAGCCTTCAAAAATCATAAAAGTGGTGTTTATTTGTGAGGTTATCTTGCCGAACAAAGCTTGTCAAAAATATTATAAATGGATCCGTAATAATCAAAAATCCAATGGAAAAATTTCATTTGCTTTTTGTCAGGGGAACCAGGGTAATGTTAATTGCCGGGTTGGCCTACAAAAACATCACTGCCGAACCACTCTATGATAAAATAGCCTTGGAACAGCTTCTCAACAGTACGTTGTGAGGCTCACTTCTTTTGGTCATTTGACAAAGAAAAAAAATTATTGTTTATTTGATATTTCTAGTTTTCATCTGCCTTTAAGGAACATCATTTCCCATGAGCCACAGATCACTGCAGACTTAATGTTGCAACAAGTTGAAAGGCCGTAATTAGCTCAGACACGTCTGTAATAATAGCAGGACAGGGAGATAAAAGTTTTTAGCTAGCAGAGGTTATAGCAAAAAAGTTTAAGAAATTTCTTTAAAAGAGGGTCCTCATGAATAGTATGTGTCTGGACAAAATAAGTTTGCCATGCTGGTGAATTTTCATGGGAAGTTCACTTATCATTCTTTACCTTTATTAAAGTCACGTTACATTTTCTAATAGTAAGTGCTGAACTGGATGTTAATGTCTTTTAAAAATATGGAAAGGGAACCCAGGAACACATTTCATTTTCGGAGTAAAGAAATACTCAACAGCAGATTGCATTGAGTTATAGAAGCCAATGGAACAGAGGCTTACCGGATGTGGCGTCATGATTTCCACTCTCTTTATCCGAATGTTAAAATGTTATGAATCAAAAGCCCAGCACCTGTTGCTTGCAAACACATGCACACATCACCAGTTTCTCTTAGGCGCCCCTCCTTTGTTCCCCAGCACTCATTGTCACCCAAGTGTGAAAGAAACCTCCACTTGAGGCCCACCCATGACCGCCTCTTCAGAGCCCTCCAAGAGGTGGTCACGCACTTGTTGTCCCCTCCACCCCTCCGCTCTAGCACCCTTTGCCATGGATGTTTCAAAACCATCTGACCTGGCTGTGCTAACGGGTTGCTATTTTGGGAGAGGGATGGCAAAACCGTCTGCTACTCGCGACGGCCATTAGGAAAAAAAAGAGAGGGATCGCTAAGAGGGAGAGGGGCGTCCTCCTGTGTGTGTGCAAACACATCCGTGTGTGTGCGATGAGGGAGATACACACTTATACCAGTGACCAAGTGTGGTGTTGGGGTCATGTGTCGCTGTAGGCCATAGGGATTGCTGTTGAAACTGGAGATTTCATACTCTTGCAAAACCCAGATAGACACTGAAGTTCATTTTTTGGCAGCTGCTTGTTGTCAGTTCAGCTTTTCACCCACATCATTATCAACATCTTGCTTTTATAAAAGCAAAAATAGGGTGTTTTGCTTACTGCGGATCTAAACCCTGCTCACTTTTTGTGGTGATTCAGTATGTGTGCTGATTTGCACGAACTTGCACACAGTTTGTACATGTTTCAAACTCACAATTTGCCCGGCTTATGGAAATTTTTAAATAAATGTATCCCTTCAGCTCGGGGCAGTTGGCAGAAAAGACACCTGCCGCTTTTAACAGAAACAGCCCATAGTGAAATATGTATTCAGGCCCTTTGGGAAAGAGCCTGATCAACAGGTTGGGCAATGGAACATGCCAGCGAGTGAGTGTGGCATCGCTCTCTATTTGCATCTGAAACACCATCTCCCTCCGTGGGACTTGACTAATGCCAGCAAGAAAACGTGTGATGGTCAGATGCGTGAGTCATCATACTTGACGCTTTTAAGGTAACTTAGCAAGTTGAAACACTAGGCGCGTATACTAAAAGCTTTAGGGTTGCTCCTAAGTGTCCTAATTCTGGGATAAGTTCGAAACTGAACGTGAACTTTAAGCAGAACTGAATAGTGTGACATTTTCTGAGAAGCTTTCAAGCTCTTGATTCATGTGCAGTACTTGAAAAGTAAATGTAAATTCAATTTATTGGCTTCAAATGGATCTTATTCCACTCCTGCATTAGTTCATCTTACACTTTTACTTTAACTCTCTGCAGCCATGTTGTATTCACTGAGAGCTGCTATAAGATTTTCATCCTACACTAAGGATGAGGACATTTTACATTAAACACTCACACACACACACACACACACACACGGGACTGGTCTGTAGAGTGAGTGGGCCAGTTCCTCCTACTATTTCTCTTAATGTGTCCCTTGTGCTGGAGGTGTGGAGCTGCCAGCATTGTTCACTAGCTACTCTGGACGCTAACAGCTGTGTGTATTTACCGATGATAAACACACAAGTAACTGCGGACATTTTAGCCTTGTTGTAACCATATTTAGTTTTTGTTGACGGCAGGGGAGTTTTGAATATAAGATACGAAGAGCTGTATTCAGAGTTTGTAGGTGTGAGTTCATCTGGCTTTGCTGTTTTATCTGCGTGTGTCTGTTCAGTGTCTGGCAGGAATTGCAGCACAGATAAGGCGTGTCTGCGTGTTTGCAAATCCTAGACTGGTCCCGCTGGACTGTGTAAGCAGTTCCTCCGATGCAGCTCCAGGGTGTGGATCACAGGCTGTACAACCGGGCCTCTTGATGCAGCTCCTGGGTCAGGCTCATAGGCATTATGGGTAGGCCTTGAGATGAAGCTGCAGGGTTGGGCTCATAGGCATTATGAATGGGCCACATGATGCAGCTCTCTGGGTGGGGCGCATCACCGGCCTCCCACAGTTAAACCGCTCTTCATGTGTTTGGCAGGACCTCAAGTTTTTTAAAATATTGGATAAGTACGATAATTGGCAGGTAAAAGTTCATATTTCCCTCCTTCCTTTGAATACATTAGATGCTTTCCCACAGTGCATGAGCTTTCACAGGGTTGAATAAAAACAAATGAGTGAGGATTGATGTGAAACTCAGAGTGACACTTCTCCCCGTCAAAGCGATGAGATCCTGCTTGTGTCCATCAGCTTTTATTCAAACTTGGCTTCTTGTGACATTTCCAAGCAGTTTACAATTTGCTTTGTTCAGAGCAGTTAATAATTTGGAATTTTGTGGTTTGCCAAACCGCCTCAGGGACAAAACTCACACAAACACTCACAGATTCTTTAGACGTGAATAACAGTGATATCAACACATACCAGATAAGGTACTGAAAACTGCCGCAATTAAATACCATCTATTTTAAAACATCTTAAAGCTGCAGTATTTCTGTCGTTCCTCTTTCTCTGAGAAAACTGTAAAGCTTTTCTTTTTTTTTTGCTGGCAAACGGCAGCATGTAACATACCATAGAAACTCCAACTCAATGACCTAGCTTATCAAACATTTGTGTGAGAGAAAAGTGTATTTTATATGCATGGAATGTCTGACTCATTATTCCTGTGTGTGTGTGTGTTTGTGTGTGTGTGTGTGTTACATCATCGGACAGGCTGAGCTTAACAAGGTTAGTTAGATCATTAGATCATTTACACGTTCATTCTCCCCACTGAGTTCACTCGGAGGACTGTCTCTTTAGCTGTCACTTTGCATAGAGAATAGAGGCCCAACTACTTTTTTTTTTACGTAGCAACTGAAGCCTGATAACGTGTTTTCTCTGTTCAAGAGCTGAATGAGCTTCCTGGTTCTAACTCAAATATGCTTGCGTATCTGTGCGTGTGTGTGTGTGTGTTACACTGTAAACGATTCCCGAGTCGTTCAGTTCAGTGTTTTCCACCATAGCAGATGTTCTGAATGAAATGAAATGAAAATATTTTGTGAGTGTTCATTGTAAATAGGAAACTTAACACTGCACATGACCCACACACAAGAAAATGAATGAATCATGTCTTACTGTATTTATTAGGAGCACAGGGCAAACATTTCAGAGCAGTTGACATGCACTGCAACTAATGAAACTATACAAGTAAAATGCACACAAATGAGCTTGTCACCTGACGTATCAGGTGTGCTTTTATTTCTGGTAGATATTTTAAAGATAAGTTTGGCAATATTCTATTGTCAACAAATCCTTTTAAAAGAACAAAGCTATATGAAGTAAGCCTGATAGAGTTTATACCTCTGGGAATAAACTCTAGAGCTCCATTGTTGTCCCAAACTATTAAAAACCCATCAATGAGCCACTCTATTGTTCTTAATGACATGTTCTTTCCCTTACCCTGAGCATGAGCACTGTAGCTGACTTTGAGTCAATTCCACGTCCACCAACCTGCTGCCATAAATACTCACAAGAGCACCAACTATGTCACATTATTATAGTATTATTGAAAGTAGTCCCCATTAATTTACTCCTGTTTGAGTAAGTGTGCTAACAACTACAGTGCCCACCTGTTATAAGAAATTACTTTTATTTTATTACATATTTTATGATCTGTTTGTAGAAATTTCCATCTTCAGTACGATCTAAAAACAAAGGGAGCCACAAACAGAAGGTCAGAGTTGGGCTGCAACTAACAATTATTTTAATTCTCGATTAATATGCCAATTTTCTCAATTTTGTCAATAAAATGTCAGAAAATAGTGAAACATGCCATGTATAATTTCCTACAGACCAAGGTAGTCTTCAGATGGTTGCTTTATATGGTCCAAAAATCCAAAGCTATTCAGTTTATTATAATGCATGACAAAGAAAAGCATCAAATTCTATTTAAGAAGCATGAAACCAGCAAATGTTTGGCTTTTTTGCTGAAAAAGTTACTCAGTTTTTTATTCAGTGATCAAAAAAGTGGCAAACTTTCTGTCGGTTGACGAATTGATTAAACGGCTTATCATTGCAGCTCTACTAGAGACGGACTAACGTGAATTTTGACTTCTCATGGGATTTGTCGGCGATTTAAAAAATATGGAATACACAAGCCTTATTCTTTAAATACCTACAGAATGTGTGTGTTTATGTATAAAAAAGCGAATTGTAATTTAAGTTAACAGAGACAACACAATTAATATCATGTTAAAAATTTCTTTATTCAGCATTTTACACTTAAATTAGTACACAGAGTCCCAGAATAGAAAGTTTCACAAACCCTATTTCACTCCACTCCATCCTTTAACACTGTGTACGCCACAGTCAGTCATTAAGGGGAACACCACCTAAATTGAGAATTCCATAATGTTATTTCCATGGCTGAGGAAGGTCCAATCAATATTTGTGAACATGAGCTACTCTCTGTCAAAGCCAGAAACCAACAGAAAAAGTCTGAAACTTGTGATGTCATAGGGTATAAAGTCCGGAGCTGCTCCGTAGACATTGAATGGGAGTCTGAGATTGTGGAGCCACAGAATGTTTGTTTTCAAACCCGAGTGAGTTTTATTCTATTGTAGTGTTGTCAGTTCTGAAACAGAAAATGTACCCATGTACTCAAAACACTCCTCTGAGTGCTTTCAGTGTCATCTGTAACATCTTTCCCAATTCATTGTCTATAGAGCAGCTTCAGACTTTATACTCTATGAAATCACAAATTTGAGTTTTAGTACTCTAGATTTTGGATTTGGGAGAGAGTTGTTCATTTTTACTAATATTTTTGGGCCATAAGAAGAATATGTATGACTTTGAAAATGGGCATAGTTTCCCTTTAACACCTCAAGGCAGCTTTCACTTAAAGGGACAGCCATTTGTCTTTGTAACTGCTTCTATTGCTCTCCACAATTAGCCACGGTCACATATAGGCCTGCAATTCAGAGCCTTTTCACTTGATTTTCATGCAGCCATCAGCACTGCACCACACAGTCGCTCTTTTTTCATATCTCGACAGTGGATGAACTCAGTGAGCTTCTGTTAGCGAACACTACTCTGATTTAAAGTGGCCCTAAGTGGCCTGTGGCCAGCTGCCTGGGGGCACTGTCTCTCAGTGACGCTACCTTGTGATGTGACAGCAGGCTTACACACACACACACACACACACACACACACACACACACACACACACACACACACACACTGTATATCCTCAGACATTTCTGCTAAATTTGATTTCACCCTTTTGGTTACACTTTGCCAGCCTTTTTCAGTGATCAACCAAATCGCAGAAGGAACATTCTGAGATGATGTTCGGACGTAAACTTTTATAACCCTCATATCCTTCTCGCTGGGTTTTCTAAAAAGATACCTTTGACCTAGCTGTGGAACGATTTGTTTTAATGGGCGTTTTAACACCTTCAGAAGCGTTTTAACTACCTGCCTATAAGGCCTACCATGCAACATAAAAATATATGGTATTAGCACTATTGGGCTCAGTGAAAATATTAGGACTGCTGTAAAGTTTGTGCTGTCACTGAAGCTGACATAGAGGTGTGACTAGCAACGTTGAGCAGACAAGAAACGATCCCCGTCTGATATGAGACACATGACTTATTGAACTAACATAGAGATATGATCTCATTATGACAGTTAAATGATACAAACCCATCATCAAGACACTGACAAGAGATCAGTATATGAGATAAAACAGGATAAAACTTCTTGTAATATTTGCATTTAGCTCTGCATGACTGCGTAAGCATGTCAAGGCTCTGGGGTAAATGTGTGAAATACAAGCCAACCATTGAAAGAATCTCATTGAGAGACATAAGGCCCTCAAGGTGAAACATTTATAGGACGCGACAAAAAAAATTCAAAGGCCTCATTCTTGCAAAACTTGCCTTAAAAAGAAGTCTTGCACTTCCTGCCCCTCTGGTTAATGCCGCTCTTCTCAGGCTAAGCAGCTGATTATTGACAACTTGCCGCCAACATTTTATGGTCTTTGAACCACGAGACATGGCGTGGCGAACGGAATGGAGACCTCATGACTGCCGACAGATAGGACAGGCGGGGAGGCGCAGTCTCCCCCATCAGCTCTCTCTGTGGGACGCTTTTGTCCGATAAGAGGTCACGCACCACACCCGATTTAAGTCATGTGCTCCTCATTGCATGACGAGCAACACAAGACAACAGGGATGTGTTCGGCTGTGTATGTGTGTTTGTTTGAGCTAAGGAGAGCAAACGCACCAACATCTGTGGTTGGGTACATTTTGTGCTCATCTTCATCTGAGAAAAATATGTTTTTTGTTTCAGTTTATATCCTTCTTCTCGTCTTTCTTCTGTCTGTGTTTGTCATGTGTGTCCAAGCGTATATTTCTTTGCTGCATAGCCAAAGTATGAAAGCATGTGCTGGGCTGGAAGAGAGGTGCTGTGTCCCTGTGAGTGGGTGCGAAGGGTCTGGGTCAAAGCTTTTTTAGTACTTTAAGACCTTAACTCTGCTCCAGGGGACTCTTACTCCACGCCCACGCCTCGTTCTATTAAACCCTGGACCACATCAACATTCCTGAGATTAATGTAGACACAAGCTCTATAGCTACCCATGCACACACACACACACACACACACACACACACACACACACACACACACACAAAATATATTACTGCTGTGAGATACATTCGTACAGCCAGCCAAAAAAACGTTTTGTCAGCCCTCATGTGAGTGCTAAATATGGCTGTGTCCAGATACAGCTCTGTTATAAACTGCAACTATATTCTATAATTGAAGGTGAGTAAGACGTGATGTATCATGTAAACATTTTCAAGTTTCTCTTACCAGTTTTGTTGTCTAAAAGCCCAGATAAAATTCACACATGTTAGATAAGATAAGATATACTTTATTGTTCCCAAAGGGGAAATTTTGCCTGGGCAATAGTGCTACACACAGCTGCAGTCAACTTAAAATAATATGAAGCCAACAAGACAGTGGTACACCAAAGACACAAATAAATCACATAAAACAAAAATAAAAGAATAAGACATGTTTAAAGTTGCACATGCATTTGCAATAAAATATATAAATACACTGACATGATAAACATGAAGAAGAAAAGAATAAATAGCATAAAACAAAATGCAGCAGTAACTCCTTGCTTATGAACAACATAAATAAGGTTTTACTTGTTTTCTTGTTGAGTAGTGTGTAAAACGTTGGGAGCAAAGAACACTTAAATGTGCATGTGCACATGTGCCAACCCTGCGTGCAGCCTGTTGCAGTCGCTCCTGCTTGTTTTATTAATTTCTGATTCTGATTAAAGCCATTGTTTTTACAATTGCTGGCTCTGTAACATCTACCTGAAGGTCATAGTTTGTATTCTAGACCGTTCTCATCCCTAGAACAACAAATAACAATGCTTTGTTGTGCCCCTCAGCTTGTGATAATGACACCAAAGGCACCCTTTAGTGTCTTTATGAGATATACTGGGCTTTCAACTAACTCCAATGTAAGCCCATCTGTGGAAATACTTGACATGGAGAGCAACTAAAGTATAAAGAGAAGGTCTACGTAGGGCGATAAATGGATGAGTCAAACAAAATAAGACTTTCACCCAGAAGACTGCAGTTCATGTTCTGACGTATCCTGACATATTTACGTCACTTTAAGTTATTGTTACATAGCAAATGTACTAATTTTAACCCAAAACATAATCACTTTTTTTCTAAACCTGATCAAGTAGTTTTGTTGCCTAAACCTAGCCCTGACTGTTTTACAACGTTAACCACGTGTAACAAGGTGTTTCAGCCATGCATCATATAGAGACGCTAAAGGGTGCCCTTCGTGTGGTTATGATACGCAAAGGGGTGACAGTGCATCTAAATTTGACAACCTGGGGAAAAGAACTTTGTGTATTCGGACTACAGAACATGTGATGGGTCCTTCAGTGTGTACAGTCAGCGCAGATTGTCCAGTCATAGATTTTGGGCTTTTTTAGTGGTTAATGTAGCCTCAAGCTGCTAGCCTCACGTAGAGATGAGGAGCGGGCTACAGGCTTGGGCGGTTTTACGGTATTATGGTATACCAGGATATTTAGAAATCGAGACAGTGTGATTTTCAGTACCGTTAAAAATGCAGATGCGCCTCTTTTTATTAAACCGATATGGAGATACTGTATTAAGGCGATGTATTGTAGTGCACAGCATGCGCCACCAGAGGTCGGTCTCTACTGGTGGAAAAAGGTGGGGGTTTCTGGAGCGACTTCACCCACTACCACGGTTCGAGAGAGGAGATGAATAAAAGGCGTTGAAACTTAAGCAACACTTTTAGTACTTAGAACAACTTTATTGCAAGACCAACGTGTTTCGGCTTGTGGCCTTCATCAGGGTCATCCGTCTGCTGGTGGAAAAGGCAGCTGAGCTGAGAAAGACTCGTAAAAAGCTGGCCAGCAATTACAGAGAGAGACAGTGGGGAAAAAGCAGGGGTAGAGCCAAAATATATCCACTTCCAACTTTTTAAATTAAGGATTTATTTTTGTCAAACCAGAGTTGGTGATTGTTAGAACAATGGAAAGACTAACCAAGACAGTTTTGGTGAGTTTTATTTTGTTTGTGTCAAAATCAAATTATGTCTGCTTTGTGATGAGGTAACAAGGCAGTTAAGCTAGTCTTGGTGAAAGAGACAGACTTGATTTCAGAGGATGTACATTTGTATTTTTCTGTTTAATAAGGAAAATAGGTGTAAGAGTATTTCCTTTCATGACATTTTAGTTTGTGAAAGGTATATTAGCAAACTCAGCTCTCGCCCCATCTACCAGCAGAAACAGCGGGGTTAGTTTTACGCAAATGCCATCATATACTGAAAAACCTGTTGAATTGTCAGGAGGGTTTGAAGCTATGACAAAACAGATACCCCCAAGCCTTTCTAACTCCACATCAACATTTTCAAACTTGTAGTTTTCAGTTCCAACCAACGCTGACTCAAGTGACATCACTTAAGTCAATACATAAGATTTCAAAAGGCTTTTATATATCTTTTTCATAAATGCAATAGTACTGCCCAACACCTGTAAACAGACTGATGTTTAAAAAGTTTGGAGTTTCTGTTTAACCAAGTGTTTTTAGTTGTCCAAACATAACCACACCCTAAACATGTGGTTTAACGTACATCAGCTGTACTACAGTTTCCACGTCTTATGGATGTTGAAATAATGAATTGGTTGAAAAATGGTTTGAAAGTTTCACTTGTCACAGCAGAAAAAAAGTTGAGTCACGTTGTTGGTGATGTTCATAGACCCAACAACCGTGCCCTTTGGGAGATTTGTTGGCACATGGTTGGGTGACGTGTGTCCGTGTGGTCATTCCCTCATATAAACGATAATTCATTGTCATGATTAATTTCATCATGCCCTGAGGTAATATAGCATGTACAAAACAATTCATTCTCCTTGGTAAATATTGTTGTCAGGCGCAAACACTGGCAGTATGAATGTAGCCACAGAAAGCTTTTACCTCATGCTTTATGTGAGATCAGAAAAACCACCCTTAATGCTCCATCACTAATTCATTTTTAAAGTTAAATTCATTTGTTAGGGCATGACGCCATGGCATTTTTTCAGCCCATTGGAAGCCATGTAAATATGTAACTGTAGTAAAATATAAACATGGAAATCACTATTGTTGAGTTTACTGGATGGACATGCACAATGAATCATGAAAGACTTTTCATCAAGAACAGACAATTCATTGGATTACATTTGGAAGAAATTCTTTTTTGCAGTAAAAAAAAATCTTAAACACAGGCACTAAAGCAGGAGCTTGTTAGACTGTTTGTTGCTTCATGTCATCATCTTGAGACGGGATGAAGGTGATCCTGTCTTGAGCCATGATGAAAAAAGATACATTTAGTGGCACATACTGACACACCTATGCAGTTGATACATCTGCACAGTGCCCCCTCTGCACAGTACATATATAGTCACATATCAATGCTTTAGCTCACTCACTCACTTGTGCACAAACACCTTCTGCTAAGCCCTTAATCACAAACATGCTCATTTTCACCCTACATGTTTACCCAGACAAATCAATCCAGCCGATCCAACAGCTGCCGGACCTCGACCTTAAACTAACCCTGACAGATAGAGCTTCTGTGAGTGGACATGCTCACTTTACTGCATGTGTGCAAGCATGCAGTGCATTTATTTTGTTCGCATGTACCGTATCTATAAAAGTTGCTGTGCATGCAGTGGCCTTCCTAATGCATTAACTGGAACTACACTCACTGTTACTGGGGTATCATTATGTATGAATATGTGGTCGTTGTTGCATGTATGTGCATACATTAGCATTTACCCGCATGCTTACATACAGTTTTTTTTCTGCCTGCGTGTGTGTATTGGTTTATGGCTGTACACATGTGCTCTACTGTGTGTTCCACGTATGCATGCGTACATACTGTACATGTTGAAGCTATCCGTATGTGTGTTTCAGGATTAGCATGTGTGTGTCAGGAGCTATGGATTGTAACTCACTCTGACTGCGAGCCGAGGCCCCTGGCAGGGAAAGCTGTGGGTCTGGCAGGTCTCAGCAGGGCTCTAAAGCAGCTCTGCAGCTCAGCTCGGCTCCGCTGGTGGTTGCGGGCCTGACTCCATGTCACACTGAAGAGGTATTCAAGAGAACTCCTTACTGGGAGGCCTCCAGCTTGAAAACAGGACAATGTCATCATGTCTTATTGTTGGCAGCCATGTTAGCTCCACAATAGGTTCGGAGCCACTGAGCTGAAAAGAAGCACGGACATTTATGCCAGTTCATTTGTAGAGTGTTTGCCATTTTCCCATGATGAATGGTAGCAAGAGCACTGTTACAGTCGCTGCAGGCCTGCCAGGTCTGCCTCGGCGAATAAGCATCAGTGTGGCACCTCTTAAATCTTCAATCAAACTCCATCACTGGCTCTTTAACAGTTTCCGAGCAACTATACATCGGATTTCCCAAAAGCGTATGCAGACTATCTGAAGGACTGGTTAATTTACAACTTCATGGCTGAAAGTAATACTCCAGCACTTTAGTCAATAAACTTTTGTTCTGTTTGACCAGGAGTTAGATTTAAAAAAAATCTATTTAATCTCTCTTTAATGCGGAGATTGACATGTTTAATCTATCTTACCACAATGTCTAAAAGCAAGGATTAACAGCCAGCCTAACATTGTAAAAGATGCATTCACGGTGCCATGTGATTGTTCTGATGGCCCATTATTCCAAAACCCCAACAGTCCGAAAAATGTCCCATTGGACGGAAAGCCCATTTGTCCGACAGCCTGGTATTCCGAAAACAAACACCCATTGCTCCAAAAACACACTCTCCTTGCCGTTAGAAAGATTCATGGCCTGCAGTAAGTCGGCCCTGCCTCCTAATACTTCACTCCTCTCTTTTCCCCGGTTGATTGGAAGCATCTTTCTACATAAATGACTGTTGGAATTGACGTTAGATGACTTCCCAACTGCTCCAAACATCAGACCTCTGATCTGCCAGCAATGAATGGCAACAATGATCGCCTTTGTGCGTCCATAAAGAAACGTGAGTCTCGTTCCTCTTGGGGGATGAAGCTCTAACTACCACTGCTGCCTCAATCTCTACATAGTGCCAACCAAGAAAGAAGGATTGTTGATGAGATTGGACTGTGAGGTCGGACAGCCTAGCCTCCATGACTTTTTTTTTACTACTATGTTAAAGGCATGACTCGCCCTACACTGCTTCAGATTGGCCTACCCTGATATTCTTACCCTAACCAGTCTTACTCCTCATGCCTAAATGTAACAAATCAAACTAACAAAGGTAATGAGTATTAGCCAATCAGAGCAAGATCATGCCTTCCCCTATTAGGATTCCAGTAAAATCATTGTGCATAATAATTAGCCATGTGCTTCTGGTTGGGACAGTGTATTTTCCAGTGTATGGGCCTTTGGAGCAACATGAGTTTGTTTTCGAGGTAACGGGCTGTCAGACAAATTGGCTTTCTGTCCAACGGGACATTTTTCCGACTATTGGAGTTGGAGAAAATGGGCCGTCGAAACAATGGTCAGTCCCCCTGCACACACTGTATCCTGCACATTACACACACGTTGGAAAAATAGCAAGGAAATGTAGTGTAACTAGCAGTTGGCTTATGCACTGGAGCTATTTACAAACCAACGACCAGTGGGACCAGTGACTGTGCAACATGTGGTACCGCCGAGATGAAACTAACATCAGTTTTCAAGCCAATCGAGCCTGATTCCCACAATGTTTCAGTATTTCTTAAAAACACAGCTCATTACTCATCACTTGTTTACCATGTAATAGAAGTACCTGAATTTTTAAGTCCTGTGTAAGTGTTGCAGGAACAGCTGTGCCTGTTTTTTTATGTTATGAAGTAAAACTGAATAGGCTTATTGTAACAACCCATAACTCATCTGGCTGCCACTGGACCTGCACATGAATCATATGGCTGTTCCTTACACCCGCCTTAAATTTTCTTGATTCCTCATGGGAGAAAAGCAATAGTTAAAAAAATCCACTGTTGTATTCTCAACAAAAGTTTAAAGTGATATTTTTAGATTGTTACTACATGAGATGCAGTCTTCCCATTCATTTACATTCCAACTAATACGATCTTAATCTGAGGATCCTGCTTGTGAAACACAACACAAAGCTGCTGCCTCTGTGGATGGCTCAGGCGGCACATGCCAGGCACGGCATATGGAGAGAAAGAAAGACAAGAAGGATGACTGAAATAAAGACGTGGATATAAAGTGGGTGAGGAGATAAAGCTGCATAGAGAAGGAGAAAGACAAGGTGATGGTAGTGGGATGAGATGAAGGAGAAACAGGGTGCAGAGGAGGGGTAGTGAGCGTGGAGCGATGGTGAGTGAGAGAGGTTATGGCTTGGTCTCTGACCCAGATTTTAAATATGGTTTCTGACAACCTGATCTGACCATGCCGCTGTGTGGTCTTCCTTTTCTTTCCATTCGTTACGGATGCATGACGACCACACGCCTCCTCCTGTCGGCACTCCGTGCAGTCGCTCGACGAGTCAGAGCACGTTCACTTAATGCAACATTAAAATGATGACAAGCTCTAGGTCAAAGCGTCGCAAGGTTCTCTTACGGGGTTGTCAAAAAAACCCACATTGCTCCTTTCAGCGTATGCATGTGCTCATCAAACACGGATTACACCTCAGGCTTAGAGAGAGGGCTAGAAAATGTAGGTTCATGTAATTATATTATACAGTGTGTAGCTGCTTTGCTTTTATTCAAGTGTTATGAATAAAAACATTTTTATACAGGCAGAAATATTCTGTGATTCAAAGAAGTAGGCAGAAATTTCCTCTATGTAAGAGAACACTGGGTGCAAGCTCAAGTCTTTGGCAGAGGTTGTTGGCATTCGTCTTTTGCTTTTGCTGGTTTGCTGGCAATGCAGACGCCTGTTTGGTTATTTTACGGCCAAGCAGGAGCTACAACTAAGCCAATTCCTTTAGAAGAAGAAATCAAGATTTTGGGTGTTTGGCAGGGTTAATGGTATTATTTTTTAAATAGTTGGTATTGAAAAAGCATAATAAAATCCTATCAAAGAGCCACCGTATCACAATAGTCTGTTGTAAAGCTGCAATTATTAATATTATTCACTAACTCAAAAGGAGGATGGGCATGTCTTTACACTGGGAAGTATTTTCATCTTTTTAGCATGGCAAAGTGACGGTGTATGTTTCTTGAATATATAACCCGCCTGCCTGGATAAACATGAGCATACACGCACACACGCACACACACTGTGTATTGAGATCGTTGGGAGTTAGGTGACAGATGCTGAGAATGCTTGGACCTAAATTAAGCTCACTGCTTCATCAAAAACATCCTGCCTTCCTGCTTGGACCGAGCTCACGTTGACTTCTCTCATTTCTCGTGCAGGTAAACTAGTGGGAACACACACACGCACACACGTTTTGTTACAGCTTCTCTGAAAAAGACAAGCTGTCTTGTTTTTAGTTTATTTTGACAAAAAAAATATAACATACTGGTTATTATAAATATTACCTTACACTGTGACTCAGTTGCAATAATTGTCAATTTTAAACAATTAAAGTTATTGTCTAGTAAATAACAGCATTGCTTTAACCACTACTTTTTTTTCTTATATTGCGAAATATACTTCAGGAAGGAACTGCACTGTGTGGGTAAATTCCTGAAACAATGTGTACTGTATGTATTCTATACTACAAGTGATTACATGGGGCTTATGCTCCTCATGCATCGACCTGCACACGCACATGCACACAGGTAACAGTGTGAAAGGAGAAAGAAGTTGAGCACGACAAATTACATGTTCTCAAGTTCATATAATTATATGAATCAATTGTTTTTAATAACACTGCAAGTGTGTGGTTAGAAGTTACAGGGAAAAAAGTTTTTTTTTTTTATAAAAAGCTTATGGAACACTGTTTGAATTAAACTTAATCAACACTGAAAAATTAGACCGGCTAAAACATTAGAAAAACTTCTTACTTGTTAATGAATCTAGGCATCAGCTCTCACCATGAGCGCTGGTGACACACATTTTGATGTAGCAGGTACATGTGTTAGTACAGTAAGTTCTAAGCGTGACCTTTTACTTTAAATGCAGCATTGTTCCACTGTGTTGCTACTTTTACCTAAAGGTACAAGTTTGAGTACTTCTTTCCATACGCTCACTGGAAAAGAGAACTTATTTACCCGCATGTACAATCGCAGTATGACCCATATACAGTAACAGAGAGCGAAGAAAAAAAATTGGGTGGGAGTAGGGGAGGCGAAGGAGGCCAGGAGGGAGGAGGAGGAGGAGTAGAGCTCTGCACCACTCTGCTCCAGCTCCACTTCCACTGGTGACCCCATGGCTGTAAATCTGAAAGTAGAAGACCATTCCTTACTTCTTGCTTTTTTTTTCCCCGTCTCCCTTTAACTTCCCGGCACTGCACATATCACTGACAAGCAGTGACTTTCAGTGTTTAATACGGGCTCATTATATCCTTTTGGCAAGTCATGGTTAGATGTTAATCTGTTTGACAAGTGAGTTCAGGAGGTGGAATCTCAATGTCTGCTTGCAGATGTTTTGGACTTTTTTCATCGAGAGTATGAAATTAAACAGATATGATCTGACTGACACAACAAATGTGACCGTTCGTCTCTTCCAGTTAACAGACAACTTAATTAAGCAGTCCCGCAGCCTTGACATTCGGATCAGTAAGCAGAGCTACATTGCTAAAACAAGAATTAAGCCGTTTTTACTCTTGCTCATTAAGCATGCATGTCTTCTTATTTACACCCACTCCAAAGCTTTCTGTGTGACAGTTGCCAGCAAAAAAAAAAAAAATTAAAAGGAGAGGTGAGAATAGAGAAGGAGCTTGCTAATACAGTCAACTTCCAGGAAAACTAGACTGTGACCGCTTAATTATCTCCATGCATGCTATACAACACATCCCTCTGAGCCTGAGCCATGCAGATCTCAAAGAAAAAAAAAGACAGTTAACATAGTGGTTACCAGCTCAAGTAAAATTTGGTTGAGGCCTGCCAGAGTTTGTCATACAGCCCCCACTTGCTTTGACAACCAAGAGTGGATCAGGTTGACATTGAAACGACTCCCAAAATGACACTAAAGACATTAGTATCTGCAGCAGTGTAACAGCACCTTGCCAAAGTCCACCCAAATAAGTCCTCGTAATGTAACATAGTCGGGATAAAATACTGTTGGCTTCCAGATTTGCAGCCAGCATACAAATGTGATGTTTGGCTACCTAATTGCCTGCAACTTGAGCTAGGACTGAGAGGGGGAAAACTGTTATAAAAGTTCCAAAACTTTAATGAGTTGCTGTTTTGGTTAAGAATTGTTTTGGGGCATGGTGCACGACCTGTCGAAATGAAGTATATCAGTGCAATCCCAGGACACTGGAGTCACAGGCCTGTCTCTGTTGGGTTGGTATTACTGGATTGAGTATCATTATGTTCTATTGAGCCATAGATCCATGTCCAGCAATCCATCATTATTTATTCTGACATCTGCGATCTTAGATCATTGCTCCAGCTTTGAGAAGCAGTGTGAACACTGGGAATGTGGGCGCCGCTCTTCATGTAAAAGCTCCTATTTTGCTAACAAAGATCGTGCCCAAAGCTACATCGCAAATCTTTCTATATGCTAATTGCTGACAGCCATGATTTGAACACTGCCAGGCTGACGGCAACACCTCAGCAGGGAAGTGAAAACAACACTTGGAAAAATTCAGTTTTTTGAAGTAAATCATCAGATTACACGCTCTCCTCGGCACTTGTTTTATTTGGTCCCACCAAGATCTTGCAGAGATTGTTCTGTGATTTTTTTGCAGCCAAAAATGAGTAAATCTGTGGCTACTATCATGAGAAACAGTGATGTATTTTATGACCTCTTCTTGAGTTATTTTGCAATAAATTGAGATAATGTTTAAAAATGGCAAAAGAAGGTTTAAAAGAAAGCAGGAAGGAACTCACTGGTAATAAATATGTACTAAGTTCCAATAAAAGTATAAATGGTCTTTAGACATTACAGCTGGTGCCTCATGTGTGTATGCTGGAATAAGATAGCAGCATACACGGGTTCTCACAGATCCTTAAAAGTCTTTAAAAGCATTGAATTAGATTATCTAAAATAAGGCCTTTATTGGTATGAAAATGTCTTAAATTTATCTAAAAGTCTCAAAAATGCTCAGGCATGGGAAGTAGGATTTTTTTTCTGATGTTGCAATGTATAAACTCAAAATAAATGGTAACACCTTTTTTTTATTATTATTATTTACCGAGTGCCTCTCGCATTTAAGTAACACAGACTAAAATAGTGAAACCAAAAACACTATTTTTTTTCCATCCGGCATGCTCAGAGCAGAGGATCCACTGTACACTGGCTAGCTTTCCCTTTACCCTGGACAACATGGGGAACTGCTAATTAAAAAATGGGATATTTAACCAAGACCTCATGGCACGGCTGAAACAGATATTAGGAATGCGTACGAGGCTTGGTGTGTTTTGTGCAAAAAGTTTTTCAAACTCGGCAAGAGGGGAATCAAGCAGTGGAATCCCAAAATCTCCAACAAAGTCGAGGTATTGCCCAAAAAAGTCATGTTTTGTGTTACAGTAAATGTTGGCACAACTGGCCCTAACCCTAAGTAATTCATGTCAGTTCATGCTTTTTATCATTAGTTTTGTTTTTGTTTTTTTAATTTCACACTGAGTGCCGTTAAAAAAAGTCTTATAAGGTCTTAAATCTAACTTGACTTAAACTGTAGGAACCCTGATACACTATCAGTCCATTATTGGTCCAAACAAACAATCCGCGGCATTACAGAAATGAGCTTCAGGCACAACAATAAGTTTTTTTCTATGTAGTGTGTCATAGTGGAAGACAACTCACACAGCATCTGGGATAACTCACAGCATCCCAAAAAGTAGAATTGGGTGTCTAAATTCTCTCCTATTTTGACAACTTCTATGACATCTCCTGTGATGGCAAACATATATAAGATGAAGTGCATCCAGCACCAAAATTAAATCAGATATAATCCTCCCCGCACGCTAAGTGCAACTCCCAACAAGCTGCATTCATCAAGTGGTTAGTTTCAGGTATAAGGTTACAAATGGCTTGCTTGGATTTCAGCTTGTTGAGGTTGATGTGTGCAGTCTGAAAGGAAGCACTGCTCGAGAAGCCGACGTCAGGGGACTGCAAATCCTCCAGGCATTAACTGTTTCAAAATTAAGTTTGTTCAGTTGGAGTTTTGATTTTATTTGACCTGAGCCTGTAGTGGTGGTTCTGAATTAGATTATTTTATGTGAGAATACGCAGTCACTGTTAAAATCTGCAGGCACCCTTCAGACAAAACTGCAAACTCGCACAAATAATGTGAGGAATGGTTAAATTTGTGTTAATTATTCCTGGAGGGACAGTTGATTGTATGAAGGGTGCTCATTCAAGCTTTTGACATTTTGCATAATGAGACAAAGTCACTCAGGCTCTTTAATAGCTTTTTTAGATGCAGACTTTGTTAGCTTTGCACACTGTATTAGAGCAGGTTAATATGGATGGGTGCAGAGGGGAGGATGGCGGGGTGGGGGGACTGACAAAGCTGAGCTGAGTTTATCCTCCAAACTCCATCACCTTCTGACCCTCATCCTCCCATACAGCCTTGGGAAGAGGGGAGTGTTTATTCTATTATGTACATGTTCCTTTATAACAAGTTGATTTATGAAATGACTGTAGCTGTTGCTAAGGCTCCTCTGGCAG
Organism: Cephalopholis sonnerati; assembly: GCA_019142605.1. Classification (NCBI taxonomy): domain Eukaryota; kingdom Metazoa; phylum Chordata; class Actinopteri; order Perciformes; family Serranidae; genus Cephalopholis; species Cephalopholis sonnerati. Next base: position 12,637,170 of record JAGQAX010000003.1, read on the forward strand.
GATAAGGACTCTGTGCTTGTTGCATTAATGTTAGCCTCTATCTCTTCATTTGATGTTGCCTTGAGACGTCTTTATCCTCCCCTTGCTTAATAAAGCCGGCGGCTGTTTTACAATTAAGCGCACAGGGAGTTTGAAATATCACCAGACGTGAGCAAACTGAGAGAATGAGAGATCAGACTGTGATGCAGGTGGTCAGAATCTGAACAGACAAGCATTAGTACAACTAACTGGGTTGTAGTTCCACTTAAAGCCATTAGTATGCTTGAAACAAAGTTGAACAGTGTTAATTAGTGAGCTTTAGAGGTGCTGGTAGGTGGATTTGGTTACCTCTGGGCCAAACCAGGCTCACAGGTTCCCCTTGTTTCCAGTCTTAATGCTAAGCTAAGCTAACAGGCTACTTACAGTAACCTTATATTTACCATATCTAGATGTGACAGTGGTATGGATCTTCTTATCTAACACTTGACAAAAAAACTAAGTGCATCTCCAAAGAAATCAAAAATACATATTTTTCCTCTTTTTGGTGTGAGTTGCAGAGTGTTAGAGATATCAGTCATAGAGATGTCTGCCTTCTCTCAAATATAAAGGAGCTAGATGGCACTCGACTTGTGGTGCTCAAAGCGCCAAAAAAATACATTTGAAAAACTCAACAGCAATGTCTCTCTCCAGAAATCATGACCCAGCACCACCAGACGTGCTAATGTTACAACTCAGATTAGGAGGGCGCCATCAGTGTTCACATCTCGTAGATTCACAAGCATGAGCTTTTTTACCATGAGTCGATGCATGGTTTCTTCAGTGTGGTGATACGGTTGGCAGGTGTGGTTCAGTAGAAAGGAAATAGTTCCTACATGAAACTGCTCACAACAAGGTCTGTGGATTATCTTGAGTAACCAGGTCATGGTTTCTGGAAAGAGACATCACTGTTGAGCTTTTCCAAATGTATTTTTTCTCTCTTTGAGCAGGACAAACTGAGTGCCATCTAGTTCCATAATATTGAAAAGAAGGCAGACATTTCTACGGCTGATATCTCCAACACTCGACAATTTGCACCAAAAAAATCTAGGTTGATAAACAGCACTACACGTAAGAGGAAAAAAAGATTTTGGGGTGGACTGTCCCTTTAAGAATGAACAAAGTGTACTACAGAAAACCATTTATAGGAAAGTAGTCTGCCTCAAATGTGGTGACATGAAAAGGGGAATCTGACATAAAAAAAACTGTCTGTACACACTGTTCCTGCATGTAGCCATACTGTATGTCATACATATTGTTTACATTCACACATCCAATCTGCCCAAAATAGCCTGTCCTGTATACCGAGGAGATGAGTCAAGACGAAAACAGCCAAGTATAACAAGAAAACACAAGAGGCATAAAGGAAGGAAAATAAAACACTGTCAACCCAAATCAGAGAGTCATTAAAGTGTATCTGAATATTTGGGATGCAGATGTAAAAGATATTTCCAAAACTGTTGGTTTTGGAGTCGGGCGGGCGCTTCGCCACTGTTCTTATGCCCAAGGAATGAGAGGGAAGTTCCAAGAAGGCACATTACAGCGCTTAAGGTCGCCGCGGGCCTGCCTGTCACATTGTGGCTCCCATCACTCTGATGCAAACATAAAACAGCTCTTCATTCAACACTTAACTAGACATAATCCAAACACACACAGACACAGACACAGACACACACACACAGACAACTTATTCATGTCCACATCAGCTGTAAAGGTTACAGTTAGAAAAGCAATGCAGATGCTGATACTTCACAGACCCAGCTGCACATGTGCTCTGCAGATCAACAATACTTGCATACAACATTATAGAGTATCAAGGGTATAAAAACACATGCACACTCACACACAATCTCCCTTTCTTCTGTAAACCAACTATGGCAGGATCACGCTGTCCCGTGACTGATGATTTTGCCAACATGAGACCAAAAAAAAAAAGCACCAATTGATGTTTTCCAAGCGGCTTGAATAACTTCCATTGACAGCTTTCGATAGAAGCGGAAAACCTCTTTTCTGTAATGGAAGAAGGTTTTTCGGGAAGATGGGTTTTCCCTTTTTGTAATATCCTCAGAGCCAAGCTTGGCACAGAGGCCCTCTGGACGGGAGGATGTTGGCTCGGGCCAGACAATGGGACTTCAAGTGAGCCACAGCGAATAGAAGAAAAGATCAGAGCAACCATGAGGCTCTGTCATGCCCCTGATTAGCTGAAAATGTTTACTTCATCCCCTCGTTAGCTACAAATGCTTACCTCCACTGCTGTCTCTTTGTATTTTAAAGAAACACCACACTGAGACAGGCCTACCACAGTTAGCTCACAGAAGGGTTGTGAAGGAGGTGGGCATGGTGGAAGTAAAATGGCCACCTTTCCATTATGATTACTGAGGAGGTTGAACAGATAAGATACTTGCCACCGCAGGTTTGTTTGGTGAGTTTTGGCAGTGGAGCTGCTTCTTTGGCAAATGATCTTAATGCCAAAACAAACACCAGCGTTTCCTCACCCTTTATACACACATACACACACGTGAATCACTTGCTGACTCCACACAATGGCATGACTGTATCTGCAGCATCAAACAGACATCTGCCAATCGCCCCGCGGAGCTCATTGTTACTCAATACCAGGGCCCACAAATGCCGAGCCGAGTTCAGCCTCCAACAAATTTTGCAATGCAAAGAGAAAGTGCCGATGAGGTCTGCCAACATGCATCGTTGACCCCAAATAGCCAGAAAACAACTGGAAACCGACGTGCCCCTGTCTGTGTTTGGCAGGGGGATACTGAAGAACAGAGGAGGAATGACTTTTCAAAATATTTAGGCTGAGCACAGGCAGCAGAGCACCTCTCAACTATTTCTCTTCATACTATAGCACATAGTTTCACACAATACAAACATCAACACTTCGCTTACATACATACATGCAAACATAATCACAAAGACAAACAGTGGAAGATGAGGCCCGGCTGCCGACTGAACAGAACGCAAGCCGACGTAGAAAAGTTCAATACCTGCGAGCAGTTTGACATTCCATATGAAAAGTAAACAGTGAGTGAAGGAGTGGTCGAGAGGTAGAGAGTTAATGTGTCTAACTGTGTGCGTTTGTGTGAGTGGGCCACTGAGTATATATTTGTGTGTACACAGCGCTGACCCCTGGGTCAAAAGATCTCATTTTGATATATGTGCAAGAGACAGAGACACACCTTCTACACCTATAGCTGAAGCCTGGGAGTCATGTATGGTGTTTATTGTGACCTTTCAGTCTACCTACTGCTGAAACTTACTGCACTGCGCAGCACAACCTTATTATTTTATCTGTTTACAATTGCAGCATACTGCTGCCAGACCTTTTCAGAAGGATCAGCTGGATTTTGTTTCCTCCAGAGTTTATTTATTTATTGATGCTGGAATCCTTAAATGGATCTCTCACATGAAATTTAATTTGCCCCCCCAAAGTTGTTAGTAATCACTGGCTAGTTTCAAGCTCACTACTAAACTGGGTTGCACCATTAAAAATTAAGAAATATCTTAGCAAATAAAGACTTTAGTAATGTGTAAACTGGTTGCTAGGAAACATCCGCTCAAAATCAGTCAGTGTAAACAGAAAGTGTGGCATCATGAGCCGGAGCATAACTTCCAAAAAATTAAAAGGGCCAAAGGATATATTACACTTAACTGACAGTCTGTAAACATAGGTCCACTTTGCTTTATTTATATATGCAAACATGGAGAGATACATGTGGCTAGCAGTATTCATGCAGGTTAAAATAAGTTGTAAATATTTGATTATGCTAACACAGCTGAAGGTATTCGGTCATGTATGGCATGTCTACATAGCCACCACTTACAACAATACAATACAACGGCATACTCAGGCTGCATGTCAGTTCACATTTTACACACACTTTATGCATATTTTCATGCTTCAAGTGTATTTACGTCTGTTTACGCATACAACTTTTAAGTCATTGCGTGTTGGGCTTTGAGCGCTGCGAAATGCAGTTGTCCTACGCTCAGTACTGTGCCTGAATGCATTCCATGGAGATTCAAACAGAGCACTGAAGCTGCTGCTCTGTAGTGAAAAGCAAAGCAGTTCACTTCAGTCAAGACTTCTAAATTGCTAGAATCTGTTAATTAAAAATATTCATTCAAAAAGTTAGTTCACTGAATTTCTCAGTGCTTGACTGGAGCTCTGACTGCGTCGTGCCATTGAGTGAACTAAAATGTGGCCAAATGTTGAGGTCAGTGTGCTAGCTAGTGAACTGAGAACGGTCAAGCCAGTCAGCCAAGAATTAAGTTGGATAGAGACACCATTTGCAAACTGAGAGCTAAAGTCCTACCCTATTATGTACAGCATGTATATTTTTGTGACATAAAATCATTGAATAAAATATTTGGTACCTTCTACTTAGAGACTTAAAGACATGAGAAAGGGTAGATGGAGAGGAGCAGGCTTGACTGCATGTCACTCAGGGCTTCAGTGAATATGAAAAGACATTCGTGAACAACACAACACTGCTGCTCTGTTAACATACTGCTTTTGTTAAGCAGGCTGTGTATACACCGTTCAAGTCAAACCTTACAGTCCGTTCTCAGGGCTTTAAATAACAACGTTTTGTCACGCCCCTTTGCGTGTGATACCGATGCTGAAGGCACCCTTTAGCATGTTTGTGACACACACCAGGCTTTCAACTAACTCCAGTGTAAACCCATTCTCAATGCTGACAGCAACTGACGTAATGTAAAGAGCAAGAAAGTCCACGTAGGGCGGGAAAACTGGACTTTCACCCAGGAGATCACAGTTTGTGTCCCTTGTGAGACCAAAAGTCAATGTTGTTTTAAAGAAATGTTACGCAAGTTCCGCATGGTCGTCACACACTGACATTTTGTAACAAAATACTTATTTTAACCCAGAATGTGATCTTTTTCTAAACCTTAAACCTAACCACACCCGTTTCAACTGTGACTCACACTGGACACTAAAGGGTGCCCTGTGTGTCGCTTTGAGATGCTAAGGGGGTGTTATTATTGGCATAACATTTTGTGATCTGATGCATATTATGTTCACTTTTTAAGACATTACATTTAAAATTTTGCCAGTTTTCATCATTTTTAAGCAGCATTTTATCAAGTGTCTGGACTATAGTCAGCCTGAACGGGCAATATCTTAGCAGGCTAACGTTAACGATGTTAATTCAGTTCACCACTCAGCAGTTACACCTGGCAGTTATTGGGTGTAAATACAGTATTTATTAACAACTACTCTCTATGTAAGAACAAGTTTGTGTGGTCCAACCCTGTTTAATTTGGTGATACATAAATCCTCACACAGGAAACACTTAACATTACAAATGGCCTTGTGCTTACAAAGAGCTGGTGCATCCAGCCACAGCAGATCCACAAAGGCGGCGGACAGCAACAACAGCATCACATTCATTTGGCTAAAGGTATTACTAAGACGGGAAAATCACCATCACAGATACGTGATGGCTGTTTACCCTCCTCTCTATTTGCGCTAGTCATACCAAAGCCTGGTCACAAAAGCTGATTGGCTAAAAGCAGGTCAGAAGGGTTCATTCTCATTTTTTAAAGAGGGGTGCTGCAGGGATCGACACAGGGAAGGTCTGCTCCAGTTTTTCTTGCCCTCTCGCTTTTGTCTGCAGTGTTTGCTCTGGATTTGAGTGGTTCTTCTGGTGTTGGAGTACTGTCAGCCCACACCCTAATGGCAACCTCTTGTAGAGAGAGATCTGGGACTGTGCCGCCACTGGTAAGGGGGGGCCTAAACTAGTCTCATGGGCGTGCCCCTTTCACCTGTTGAGTCATGCCACCATGGTGTACTCATCGCCATCTTTTTTGCTGCATGTGCAGATATAAAAAGAAAAAAAAATTGTTGCCTACCAAAAATCTTAGCGACAGGTGTACTGGACACATACACTCATATAAATACAACATGGGTGCCTGTCTTCACCATTATACAAACTTTCTGTTGGCTCCTTCCCCCTCAACCACTGAGCTATGTGTTAACACTTAATTCACCACCACTCACATTCAAGGACATCTGCAGGTTCAGCTGCTGACTCTCAAGCAGATAAAGAGAAGCGGTCGTGCATGCCGTGGCTGTGGCCCTTTCACCCGTTTAGATTCTCTGCCTTGTCATCACTCTATACAACTTTGTCACCCACAGGCTCTCTGTAGTGGCACATTTATCACTGTAAAGATGGATTTACACAGCCATGAAAGAGCTGTTTTGTGAGCCGAGCCACAGAGAAGAAAAGAAGCGACTGGACTTAAAATGTCATCCTCTGTTCTCCGTGCACTGCAGATACATATTCATAAAGCCATTTTCAGTCCTTTTGAAAAGTTCCTTTGATTACATATTTTGACAGTATTGCCTAATTCGGAGAAAGAGCAGAGAGGCCTGCACCAACTTGCTGTAATTTAAAACCCAAATATAAGCAGACAGGGACTGAGGTGAAACTCCTATTTCAAAATACCTCAATATTTACACTTGATAATACTTATCTTTCTTGATTAAAACCAGGGCCTGAGCCAGGCTGGCCTCCCACACTCAGGTGTTTCTAGAAACTTTAGTAGCTGCTCCACTTGGCCTACAATTTGACATATTCTCTTTTACACAGAATGACACTGGCTTATCAGTAGGGCTGTTACAGCCTCTGCTGAAATTCAAATGGCGTCGTCAGATAATGATGCAGTATTCTCAACATGCACTCGACAGTCACACGGATTGCTTCAGAAAGCCAAGTGACCGAGACTTTTGGGGAAAAAAAGTTGTGTGACTCAGACCCGCTGGAGTGGATTCAGCTTTGATAAAAGACTTTAAAAACTCATCTATTGTCAGTTCGTGCCTCATGACGCCCTGAGGTGCCCAAACCGGAGGGGATCTGGCTTTGATGAAAGAATTAAAAATAAAAAAATCTTCCCGTGTGAATTTGACCCCCGGCTCACCCTGATCCCCACCTTCACTCTGTTCTCATTCGGTGGAAGCGAGGATGATTGGTGTGGAGCTGGTGCCTGAGGGAGCGATGGCGGCTGGGTGGCGGAGGCTCAGTAGCAGCCATGGGGGAAACACACTGTCAGTCCTGTGATAGCCGTATGAGATTCCACATGCTCTGATGAGTAATTCCTCCCTCCCTCCTCCATCACCATGTGGTTCGTGGCCCTGAGTCATCGTCCACACTTTCCCTCACTCCCTCTCCCCTTGTCTGTCTCTCTCTCTCTCTCCTTCCCTCGATGTGAAGAGGATTCTTCCTTCCTTCCTTCAGCAGCGGCCGTCCCACAGGGAAACTCAACAGAATAGCCTCCCTCCGATGACTCACTCAACAACATCGAGAGCTCCACTCCACACCACCCGCTCTCCAGCCACGACAGCCCACCTCACCACACCCAGGCCTGGATCCCAGTCCTCCACGGCCTGCTTGCCTCAATGTCTCTCCCTCTCTGTCTCTCTATCTGTGTGTTTGCCTGTATCGCTGCCCGTCTTCTTCTGTCTGCCTGGTTGCCATTTTCTATATCTCTCTGCGCTGCTGCTGCTGCTGTCTTGTCAAGATGTCTCATTGTTTACCTGTCTTTATGCACCCATCTGCCTGCCTGTATTTCTACCAGCCTGTACTGTGTATCTTAATACTCCCTGAGTTTGTGTTAGTCTGCCATCGCTGCTTGCCAGCCTGTCTTATTTGTCAGTCTACCTGCCTTTCTGTCTCTGTCTTTCAGTCCGTCCCTTGGCACTTGATTGCAAAGTCAAAATACCGAAGGACAAGGAGCATTGACTCCCCTGTCTGCATGTTAAACTACTGCAGTAACACAATGACAGCGTAATTCATAAGTCTGCCAAAGGGAAACATTGGTATTGTTAGTATATTGTTCATTCAGCCTGTGCAGTTCCAAGATAGAGTTGTTAACATTTCCAACTTTGTGCTAATCTGCATCAGCAAACGTGTTGTGAAACTTATGACGAAGGTTACTGTTGTTCGATTTCAGCAGCTCCCGTGAGACTGCATCCTTCCATTCACGTGTTCTGCAATTCAATAAGCGCTGCGACTTGTATGCTTGGTTTAACTCTCTAAATGTAACCTATGCAGCCAGTACATACAGTAAACATCGACCTGTGCCCTGGCCCCCGCAACACGCGACAGGTTGTCGATTTGAATCCCTGCATGGCGTTCACAGATCATCTACGTGCTGCAACAGGAGATTTGTTGACCATTGCAAGAGCAATAAGGATTTTTAGGGGCATTATGACTGGGTTAATAAAACACAGCTGCCCCTAAAAGTCCCTCACTTTTCTTGCTGCCTTTTCTCTCTCTCCCTCCCTCCCTCCCTAGCTTAATCTTTCTATGTCTCATTCCAGACTTTTGAGATCAAACTACAACATTCGCTGGCTCCTCGAGTGCGATTGGGTGCATAGCTTTGGTATCTGTTCAATCGTGGCTGAAGAAATCCAACAACCTGGAGTGACCGCAACATCTGACCTTTTAAGGAGGGGGGTGGGGGGCTGGGTCATATATTTCACAAAAAGCCAGCACGCTTTCCAGTGTTTATGAATTGTATATTTATAATGGCAGAGTTTTATTGGGATTTGCAGTGACGTTTTTAAAGGGGGTTGAATGAGTTCAGAGCAGAATTTCCGAGAAGGAGCGCTCCATGTGTTCATTAGGAGTTCAGCTTTCACAGAAAAGGTAAACACAATCTGAAGCTTTTACCTTTAGCAGACGTTTCTATATGATGCTCACAATAACATACACATTGTTGTGGCCTATTTGAGAACTGAATGAACCCAGTGACCCTGAGCAGAAAACAACCTGTAGGAAAACGCAGGAAAAGTCTATTTAAAGTAAGTCTACAACCCTGCTAACAAATGGTGTGAGGAGAGAATACGAGACAGCCGTGGTGGAAAATAAAAAGATGTAAGCAACACTGTGCAGCAAGTGGCGAGATGAGTCCGATTGGGCCTTTTAAACAATGTGAAATGCCACTGAGAGAGGCTTGGCAGGCGGTAGCAGCCAGCACTGTTTAATATCACAACTTTAATCAGCACACTTGGTGACTATCCCAGAGCTCCCCGTAGCCATGCTGCTTATTCAAACCAGGCTCATTCCACCAAGCCTCCCTTACTAGGCCCTCAGCTCTCATACTCGCACTGGCTCGTACTCTCCTGCAGCATATATGGAGAGCTTTTGGCTGGAGTGGTTTTTTATCTGCTTTCTGTGATGTGTCATTGCGCTTTAGTGGGCTACGTTGGAGGGAATCAGTGATGATAGTCTAGCTCATCTCGCCCGATCTGAGGTGAACTGGAAACATTTTCATCTGTTCTCTTTATTTGATTTTAACTACATTTTATAATCTGGTAACAAAGAATGTTTGAAATATTCTCTACATGTAATTAGCAGAAGGATATCACCTACATCTAAAGGAATTTAATTAGAAGTTGAGGAGTTTTGACAACTTTCCTCGCAACTTCGTACAAGAAATAGCAGGCTCGTAAAAACAAACGACCTGCCACTGATGTGTTATACACGGCCCACAAATAACTTATGATCAAGCATGAACTTTTTAATAAATAAAACTGACGGAAAGATTAATGCAACCACTTCTCACCTACCGTGATGCCAAGGGAGTCTGTTTCATTTACAGGCCTGTTTTAGGTGTGTTTTAATAATCACGGAGGTCTCGTGTTTTTTAAAATAAAAATCCCATGCTTCAGCGAATGTCTTACCTATGTGTCACTTGCAGCATAGAGATGCCACCCTGGCCCTCCGCTCTATTAATTACATAAAGCATCTAGTGTCAGGATGCTAAATTCATTAGTGAGGTATGTACGGCATGCTAGGGTCAGGACGGATATAGAAACAGGCCTCCAAAACAACTTCTTCCCCACTTGACACACTTGTTCGACATAATAGAGTGTTGCACTTTGTGATTTTTGTGTGTTTTTATCCATTTGGATGTGTTAATGTTGAGTGTAGGCTGTAAGCTTCTCCAGAAATGGTTAAACTTTGGATTAAATTACACATCTAAATTCAGGGAGGGTAGGAGTAATTTGCTTGTAACAGAATCAATTTAAGTTTTTATCATTTTTGCCCTTTGAAGATAGATTAATTCAAAGAATGAGCTGATTTTCCCTGTAAATTTGGCTTTTCTTGTTTTGCCTAATCTAATTTCTAATCTATTTTTAATTGGACTTAAAACATAAAAAAAAAAAGTCTGGAAAAAAATGTTTTTAAAAACTATTTATCAAAAACTGTACAGCAGAATGAGGCCAGCTGAGAAATGCGGGGCTGTTTTTTTCCTAGAGAAATGGCATGTGAAAGTTGTTCATCATTGTAAGCATCAGACAGAAACACCCTCTGCTCTGGTTTTCTGTGACTCTCTTGAGAAGCATGCTTCTCTTTCACAAGGCTGAAAAGTTCAAGTTTGACTAATCAATGGTTTGGGCCGGTCATTAGGCAACGACATTCACCATTTGACCCTCTGAGATATTTAATAATTTATTTTACATATCTTTACATTTCCTTTGGTTAAGTACCTGCAGCTGCTTTGCAAATGCAGTCCTCTTTTGTGCGTTTCTTTACTGCCTAAAGTGTAGCTCAGACATTCAAATAAAAAAAATTAAGTGTAATATTGGTGTAATATTACCTGCGGCCTATAATGGGTCTTGTGGTATTTATTAGTGACTGTATGATGACCTTACTGTACTGTAGGCTCCTGTGTCTTCGCTATAATATCTCCCTAAAATATTATACATCACATTATACAGGCCTATCAGCGGTATTAAATGGTATGTTTACTGACCTTATCGAGCTTTACAGTGAGACTTTATCTCCTGAGATATCACTGTCCTTCTTTAAAACGCCTATTTATATTCTCCGCGAGACTTCCCATCTGCTCCCTATTTCTTTTCTCTAGCAGATGAATATGTAGCAGAAGTGTATTTGCAATAACTTGGTGGTCACATGAGCCAGAAACTGGGACTTTGTAGGCCAGTTGAACGAATTGAGGACTCACCTTGCCCGCAAAGACCCAGCTTCTGACACACACCATCATCATCATCATCATCAGTCCCATCGGTCCCATCAGTGTGGAGGAAACTACACACCTATGGGTTCTGGAACTGTCTTTACACCACAAGATATAACTTCCAGACGAGGGAAAGACGGAATGCGAAGGGTTTAACCTGTGACCACGCCGATACATACCCATTGATCTGCTGTCTGTCAGTGTCTGCAGAAGTAAGTGATGCTGCCCGGTTGGTGTTACCTGCGTACCGCGCAGGTGTCAGCATCCCGCAGCCATATGGGGACTTCGCGTAAAAGGCGCCGACTGTCTGGTTGCTTGTCTGGCTGCTTGGAGGAGATCGCGTCTGCAAGCGAAGTTGAACTTCGCCGTCCATCCACCGCCAGCTCCGGCACCACCGCCGCCCCAGTAATATCTGATCACTTGGTGTTGCACGCATCCCAGATTGAGCAAGATTATCCTTTCGGGGGTGGGGGGAACGAATTGTCTTTTGGAAGAAGTCGGACAGTCTCCCCCCCGGCCTATCTTTCTCCCTCTGTCCAAGGGGAAAAAACATGCAGACGCAACAGTGTCGCGCCTTGTGCCAGTCTCCCCCCTCCCGCCCTTCCTCCCTTCAAAAAAAAAAACGCTTCTGCGTTTCCCACCGAGAGATCCCCGGTGCGCACCCAGCACCCAGCCAGTCACCCAATATCCATTCTGGAAGGAGACAGTCGGGGAGAGAGACTGGAGCCTGCTGCTGCTACTGCCATGCTGCAGCCTCGATATTATGAGCAGGATATTCCCAAACAGCTGGAAGGAGCTGATATATGGTGCTGCGCCCTCGTGTTGGGCCCTCCCCAAAATGGACCGGTGCTAAGTGGTAACCTGGTTATTTTCAGCGCGTCACTGGCTCGTCTCCAATTATAGGTTTCCGTCGGGGGCGCAGCAATGTGGCCCCGTATTTCCAATTATTCTGTAAGAGGACTTTAAAACGGCCAAAAGCACTACACTGAGTAATGTCCGAGCATGTGTGTTTGCCTGTAACTGCACACATTCCTGCGGTGTGTTGGCTCGCCCGTCCACATGCGCCACACAGGCCCCGTGCCGCGCTCGGCTGCGTCTCCGGCGGCTCCGGAGCGGCTCGTCTGCGGCTCTCTCGAGGTGTTCCCCTCTTTTATCGATGCTGTTCAGGAGGCTATATACATCCCAGGTTCATCACACCTCTCATGTTACCTCCCTGAACCAGCAACATGTTAGTGTGCTGCGACCCCTGGTGGCAGCGACGCGCCCTGACACTTCATTACATGCATGTGTCAAACACAATCTTATTGTTTTATTCAGATCGCTGAGTGTGATCACGTGCAGCTGCACATCAGGGGGTAATTACAGCGCGACAGCTGGATCCTTTTGGACAAATGTAATCAGTGGCTTCATTTCAAATGTTGTAACAAGTCAGCAAGGTCTCTGGTCTCTCTCGTTATGTCATGTTGTGTTGTTGGCTCCATGACTTGACTTAATTTTTCTACTCTCCATTTTGCATTTTTTTCTGTTCTCTCCTGTTTGCCCACTTCACATTTCAGTACATTCTGTTCTGTTCTATTCTTTCTGCCATACTGCCTTATTTTCTATGCTATTCTATTCTTCTGGGCCTATTGTATTATTTTATTTTACTACATATTGTCTGTTTTGGCTCTTTCTCTGTGTCCTTAAGGTCATTATTATTATTATTATTATTATTATTATTATTATTATTATTATTATGCACTCTGTTCTACTGTTTGTGATGTTTTTATTTTCCATTTTATTTTATTATTTCGCACTCTTTTCTATTCTCGAGGTCATGCTCCACTTTTAGTGCCCATGGTGACGCTCTCATATGGTTTCAGTCAGCTGCTTTATGTAGACAAGAAACCCACAATAATACCGGAAATTAGGCGAGTTTCTTGTCAAAATAAAATAAATGACCTAATGCTCTGCCCTGAAGGAGCCATTTTTGATGTGAATAGCAATTGTGTTTTTTATGCAATGTCACATTCCTTCTCCTGTGCACATTTCTAATCGTTTTGACACTCTCTGTCATTAAAATGTCTTCTAATTGTTGTCAGAATAGGACCGTTTTATTTGTAAAGGTTTGACCGGAAGCGATGTGTCTGATTAAGGCTGACTTAACACCGAATAGCAATGTCCGACTTTATACCTGACAGGAACAATCCCGGCTTCTCCTAAACAGCTCATATTGATTACTCATGTAACAGCAGGACGGATGTTCATCATCATCTTCATCATCGCAGTAACATCTGACAGCTGTCGGTGAGTTTGGAGTCCGTTAATAACAAATGTCTCCGCCACACAGCTTGTGCGTCCTGATCTCTGTACAACACCAGTCATTTTGCTCAAACTCAAGCTCCTGTTGCTCTGCAGATTCTGAGTTTTCTGATTTTCCGAGACCAAATGTCAGATCATGAGGAGCCTGTTCAGTACTGGACCAAGTTTAGTAATACTGACATGACGTCAGCATGTGTTGGAGGAGTCAGTCAGACGACCTGTAGAGCAGAGAGAGGGAGAGGAATGTAAAGACTCTGTGTCAGACAGAAAGACACTGAAAGTCACAATGCATCTGTTACTAAAGCAGGCTATAGCCTGTGAAGAGGAAGCACAGGAAGTCATAAGTTTTGTATCTAAAATGTTTACTCAAAGTATTGTCAACAAAATGTGCTGACAGTATCAAAAGTAAGCGCACTCAGAATAACTGCTTTCCAGTGTTTCATTTATGTATATATAAAAAAACCATTGGATTACTATTTATGCATCAATGTGCAACTTGCATTGTAGTGTTAAAGGTGGAGATAACTTGTTTACTTTGCATCCTGGGTAGTTTCATCTACAACTACATCACATTTTATAAGCCAAATATGTTTTAAGTAAGTAAACTCACAATTATACAAATACTACAGTTGCTGGCCCCTCCTTGCAAAATAATTAATAATAATAATAAATCTGTGTGGGGTTTTTCAAACTTGAGTAGTTCCCAGTGAGTTTTTTTTTCCTTTCAATCAATGTACTCCTTCAAAATAAAACTGTAGCCTCTTGTCTTTTTAAGGAAAAGGACAACCAGCCTATTTAAAGAACAATGAGTCACCTAAAACATGTATTTACAGATATATAACACACAGTAAAAGAAGATATGCATACAGGTATGTGTATCGTATAATACGAAATGCGATTCGTTAAAGGAACAGTGTGTAAGGTATAAGGGGATTTAGTGGCATCTAGCGGTGAGAAATGCAAATTGCAACCAGCTAAAACTGTCCCAGTTAAAATTCAGAGCTAATTGTTTAGGTGGTTTTTACCGGAAGCCGAATTATCCGCAGAGGTCTCCTCCTCTCCAAAAAAATTAACCAGGTGAAACTGTTAAAAACACTGAATAAAGCAGTTTCATCTTTAGAAAATCAGTTTTTCCAATGGTCATTGCAGAGAGGCTGCTGTCTACGGTTGCCAACGCGAAAATGCAACTGTCCCTGTCTAGAGCCAGTCTTTGGTTTGTCCATTTTGGGCTACTTTAGAAACATGGAAGTGCAACATGGCCACCTCCATGGATGGGACCCACTCCTTATGTAGATATAAACATCTCATTCCAAGGTAACAAAAACATTATCATTGTTATTTTCAGGTGATTATACACCACAGAAAACATATTTATGTTATATTCTATTTCTGCCAATATATCCCCCTAAATCCTCCACGCTGAAACTTCAACGCTCATACTTAGAGTTTTTAACTAGCCCATATACTACAATAGCATAATAGAATTCCTGAAATTTAGTATGGCTTTTGGTTTTGGTATGGCACCCTAAAGCGGCCAATCCCATGAAAGATTTCGGGGGGTGCCACTGTGAAGAGTAACTATACCCGTCAAGTAAATATAATGGAGTATAGAATTATAAAATAGCATAAAAGAACACGCAAAATACTCAAGTAAAGTAAAAGTACCTCAAAACTGTACTCAAACACTGTACTCCTACTTATAATAAAAGTCAATGAAATGGTAACTAAAAAATTACTCAAATCACAGAAGCCTTTTAACTGTATTCCTTCATTAATCAGAACAAAAAGAGAAAGTTTAAAGATGGTATTTTCAATCAGATGTTTCGCTCCTTCCACAGTTTTGTACTTCTTCCCTTCAGATGGAGCTCAGATCACATGCTCTGTTCACGTTTGTAGATGTGTAACTGTAATTGCTATTTTGGAGGCTAACAGTGCACCCACACAAAGCTCTCTCCTCACTGCACCATGTGTCACCCTCTTCTCTCTCTGTAGTGCAGTAGGGCCAATAAGCAGCGGATGCGGCTGGCGCCCGGCTGCGGGCGGCCCTCTCAATGGTCTCTCCCACCATGAAAGCGTTGGTGGATGCTGTATGGGCAGTGTGGAGCATCGGTGCCTCCATTTATGACTACATCCACACCAACGCCATGGAGGAGCGCATCCACGCCCTGGAGAACGTCATCACCATCCACCAGTGTGTGATTGGACTTCTGTCCTGCAGGCGTATTGGTACTCTTCACCTACATCCTCTTCAAGAAGCTCTGAAGACATTAGTGTCAAGGGTGGTAAAACAAACACTGATGAGACAGACAAAGTGGAATTTTATACACAGTGGGCACATTAAACAGACTCATAAGAGCTGAAGGGTACATATAGGAGTGTATACAGCGAGGGAGGAGACAGTAATGAGATGGTGTTGGACCTAACACATACTTGGGCACACAAGGTGGTGGGAAGGTGTAGCATTATGTAAAAAGATATCCAGATGGTAATTTTTAACGTCAATCTGTTTTGGGGAAAACACATTGAGGTTCATGTCCTCTCTCAGTAATGTAGTAGTGGCTGTGGAGGATTTGAGCATGTGGAGCTACAGGGTCCAGCTGATTTTTATAGGCTGGTATAGATAGTATTTTACTGACGCTGACAGATTATGTGCCAGTATTTAAAATATTAAATATTAAATTTTTATCTAAGGGACAGCTCACCCCAAATTTAAAACTATATGTTTTTCCTCTTACGTGTAATGTTATTTAGCAACCTAGATTGTTTTGGTGTGAGTTGCAGAGTGTTGGAGATATCAGCCGTAGTGATGTCTGCCTTCTCTTCAATATAATCAGCTTGTAGTGCTCAAAGCCCCCCAAAAAAATACATTTGAAACACCCCATTGACCATATTACTGCACAGAAGGAAGTGTGCATCTACTCATGGAAGAGAGGCCTGTGCTCCAGACAATGCAAAATGTACACAATAATGGCGTCCTCCTCGGCTGAGCAGTAGCCAAGTGGCATCCTCTGGGGTTGGAAAATGAGGCAAGTGTGGAAAACTGCAGTTCTTTGAGCAGTCACTTGAGACTGGCTCCAGAGCAGATGGATCCCCACAGACCCCCATGTTAAAATGCCCAACTTTACAGCAGATCTCTGTCGCTCATTTCGGAAGGGTAATTTTAATAATTCTAATAATTAATTCATTTTAATATATGTTTTGTTTGAGTAACAGACTTGTCTGCGAGGCGTCGCTGCAGTCTGTGAGTCAGACCCGCTCTTCACTCCTCCACAGCTCCACCCTCTCATCCATAATCGTGAAGGCCAAAATGTCACACTTCAGGCTTCAAAACAGCAGTCCACGTCACAGTAGCGACGTCTATTTTATAAAGTCTACCACTGTAACATTAGCTAGCCCAGTGGTGCTAGGTGAGCTAGCAGTAGATGCACACTTCCTTCTTAGCGGTGATACAGGTGGCTGGGGTAGTTTGATAGACAGAAAATAGTTCCTACATGAAACTGCGCACAACATCTGTCGATTATCTTGAGTAACTAGGACAGATTTCCGGAAAGAGTCATTGCTGTTGAGTATTTGAAATGTTTTGCTTTTGGCACTTTGAGCATCGTAAGCCGAGTGCCATCTTGGTACCATTAAATTAAAAAAGACAGACATCTCTACGGCCGATATCTCCAACACTCGGCAACTCAAACCAGATTAATAAATAGCACTATAGCTGAGAGGAAAAATGTTTTTCTGATATGGGGTGAACTGTCTCTTTAAAACTGATGGCTATAACTACTGAAAGGATTCATTGTTTCCCTCTAAATGTTGTTTTTAATAGGCCTCTGATAAAGCATTTATACCATCATGGGACATTGTGACTCAGCAGCTCACCACACGTGTTGCAGGCTGAAGCTGTTGACTAAAAATATGTCCTTAACACATTTTAATATTTTCTCAGGTTTGCTCTCTGATACAAAAACACCCAGTGTCAGCACAGACGCTCCATTATCTCAGCAGTAAACTGGCCAATTTGTTTTAAATAGCCTAAGTAGCTCAATATATCAGAAAACCAGTGCGTCTGCCAACCCTGTTAGAAATCCCCCTCACACACACACAGTAGTAGTATTTCAGACTTCTTTTATATGAAGAAGACCTCAGCTTACAGTATGTAACTGGGCATTGCCTCAGCATCGTAATTTACTCATTTTCTAAAGGGATCATCAACAAAAAAAGTCCTTTGCCATCACAACTTCTGCCTTAAAGTACATTGTTTTCAATGTTGTGTTGTTTGCATGTTTGCACTCGTTTCCTTAGAGCCTGACTGAGATATCAGGAGAAGCCAGTTCCTCTGAGTGCAGAGGTATTTTAATATCTCAGAGTAAATGTAACTAATTGGTGTCATACTCCCCAAAAACTGGTCACATGGTTCTCTTATGAACGTCTCTTTCGCTGTTCATGCCTGTAAGCACGTTTCATTTTGTCCTGGAGTGTCAGAGAGATTGTAGAAATTCCTTGTGATACAATTTTATAGGTGTCTTATGTATGTCATTAGACTTTAAAGTGCAACTTCATGACCCATTTAACTAATGCTTTTTAAATTAACATCTTGCCATACCTCACAGCTGTTACATTACTGTAGACGCCACACTGCTGTAAGACATTACAAGTTTAAGTGTCCTTAAAAACTGATTGTTAATATATTTAGATGTTTATGGACAGTTTTTTTAGCTGGCCATTGAAACACTTCATAGATGTGCAATTATCCCATACAGCTGCTGCTTTGTATGTATGGTTGTTTGTTTTTAAGGCAACATTTTGCACCATGACAGGCAGGAGTCTGAATAACGAGTCTCACTTTTGACTGCGAACACTAGATTGATGTGTGAACTGAGAATTTTAGAGGATAAAGGATATTTATTGTTACAGTAATTTAAATTAACTTCACTAACCTGCCAAGAACCTTTTTAAAAGAGTAGGTTAGTGAAAATTATTGTGTAATTCGTGTAATTCTGGAGTTTAGAAAAAAGTGTGTGCTATGTGTTTATTTGTGTGTATCTGTTATGTCACTGCGTCAGAGGGACCACAACAGAGACCGCACCAGAATGAAAGACTGTTTTAATATTATAACAGCATCAAAGTTTGCAAAATAAATGTGGAATTCAATCAAACTGGACATCCTTACAATACATGTTACCAAAATCAGTCAGGTATCAAATGCAGCACCAACTGTTATTGAAAATGCAAAGTTGTAAATTACAGCTGTAAAATCCGACTGCTTGAAACTGCCAACATCAGAGGTGTCTCAATCAAGAACATTTCCTCCAACACTGCTGAAACCTTTGTAGAAGAATCGACAGGCCGTTTCCTGATGGACCACAAACTTTCAGAAACCTGCAATACTGGCAATTCATGAAAGGGCACAGCACCAGACCAAGATGAACGCCTGCTCCGCATCATGCGCTGCTTCTTCAGCTGATAAACCTCTACTCAGCTGCTGAACGCTGGTTGTCATTATCTAACCTTAAAGGCCTCGATCTACGCTACATGGACCCTTCATAAGTGGCCGGTCTGAATCAGAGTATACTTGGAAGTGAACCTCTCCATGCTCTCCCCCTCCAGAAACTTCATGGCTCTCCAGTGAATCTTGCCACAGTTCTCGGGCTGTCCGAGGGGTCCCAGCTCCTCCTGGATGTACTGCAGCCACAGATCTCCATGGAAATAAAAAACAGATAATATTTTAAGCTAAAAAGGCAGATTAAATAATCTGATACTAAACAGGGGTTCTTTAATGTCCTTTATCTATTGATCCCTTTTTCTTTGGCCTAGTAACCAGACTGGTACTTTGTGTGGGGTCCCGTCACAGATCAATCCAAGAATACCTGGTCTGTATCTGGTCAGGTAACTAAGAATCTGGCATTGACACAGATTTTTGGTGCAGTTGTGCTGTTTGATGGAATGTTGTGTCTACATTTTTCTAACTAACGCTACTTTTCGTTTTGACTCTTATTCTTTTTAAGAAATACTTCACACCCAAATGACCCCCAATTATCAAGTAGTCACCCAGTCTTGCGTTGAATTCTGTGATGAAAACTTTTTTTTTTCGCATGCCTCCACAGTGAATGAAGAATACAACAACAGACACTTCTTGATTAAATGAAGTAAACAGGGATTAACAACAGCATAACTATATCGAAACATCTGTTTAGAACTCCCACACAGCTCATGCAGTATATTCCAGGTCTCATTTATCCAGTGGTATGCTCAGTACTTCCCAAACACACAGCCCTTTCTGACAGGGAACTGAATGAAAAGTGAAACTTACCTGTGCTCTCTACAAAGCCAAACTCCATTGACAGAAACAGTAATTTTACCTTGCTGAACATGTGAGCTGCTGGTCTAATACTGCCTCAATTGGTAGCTTGTTTGGGTTATTGTGTGACTTTGGTGAATCCAAACTAACCCTTTTAAAATTCCAAAGTCACGCAATTACACAGACTAACTAGCAGATTAAGGCAGCAGTCGACCAACAGCTCCCATGTTTAGTGAGGTAAAATTACTGTTTTTGTTAATGGAATCTGGCTTTGAAAAGAGTGTGTATATAAGTTTAACTTTTAGTCTGTTTGTGAAGTACTGAGCACTTGACTGGATAAATGAGACTTTGATTATACTGTACTAGTTGTGTGAGTTTGTAAATGGATGTTTTGATATAGTTTCGCTGTTAAATGTGGACCCCTATGACTTAATTCATAAAGAACTTTCTGTATTTCTGGATTCTCCGTTTACCATGGAGACACGAGAAAAACAAAATTTTTTAATTCAGTAACACGGGGTGAATAATTGATATACAAATGGTCATTTAGGGATGAAGTATTCCTTTAAGGCATTTAAACTTTGCTCACCATCGTCTGAAGTACCAAACTCCTGTAGGGCCCTTTCATAGTAGTCCCTCAGATTGTTCATCTTTGGAGTCTCCTGGAAGAACAAACAACATTGTTGTCACTACTCAGGATTGTCTCAGCTCATCAGTAATACAAATAACATCAAAGTCCACCATCTGTCCCCACAGTTATTTTCTTTTTGAAGAGTTAAAAGTCTTCTGTAAGATTGTCTGTTCTCTACCTAAAATCTAAAGATTGAGCTTTCACATATTAGATACAGCAGTGACTATACATACCTGTTCCTTCTCCATCTCAATCATTTTGGTGAAAAAGGCCTTGGACAAGGGACGGTTTTCCTGTAAGCTACAGAAGAAAGAAAAAGTTTCTCTAGCTTAAAATCCACAGCTTTGTCACAAGACACACTTTGCAGGAGTTTAGTTTTGCATTTTGCCACAGTGTTCTGGGACCAATTAAATCTGCATTCTGTTTAGTGTTATTTATCACTTAAATTAACAACAACATGAGCAGACAAAGTGATTTGTTTTTACCTTGTAAAGGTCCTTCTAGCTTTCTTGTAGCCTCCGGTGGAGTACGACCAATCAAGGAAGCTCTCTTTCATCTCCATGGCAACAGCCGCCACTGCAGACAGCAGACCTCTCTGGGAACAAACAAGAGAACAAACTGTCTGCAAGACGCTCTCATTTTGGAGGCCAAAACACTGCAGACGTAAGCGGCTATTCATCTTTTCGGCTTCATCTATAACTACTTGCCTGGAAGCTTCGTCAAGAACAGAGCCTGCTTTTTCTGATTTCAGTTTATCTCTATACAGTACTTCATATTACTGACCAGAAGAGTTATGGGATTTCTTCATTGGTTTTCACAATGACTGTACAGAAAGATGGACGACATGACAGCCCCTTAAAAGTGAAGTCAAAATGTCTTCATCGCCCCCTGGTGGCTGGCTGCAGTATAGGTCATTAAAACCCTGCGCCCTCCATGTTAGCGGATGGGACATGGGCCAAACTAAAACACAGAAGTACACCTCCAATTTTTCCCAAAGATGGTGTCTGTCAGTTCTTGTATTGCTAATGCATGTTCAAGTGTTTCAGATAAATTTGGACTAAATTAGTTATTCGATGCTATTAAAAGAGGAGGTGACGTCTTGATTGACAGCCATGTGTGCCAATCGGTTTGCTAGCAAATAATGGAGCTGCTGGCGATTGGGTGGGGCACGGTGTATGGACAGAAAGAACTCAATACTGGTGGTGGATTCAGGTGAACTACCTTGAAGACAGCTTCCGTCTCCTCCGGACTCTGGTTGGCCATGCTCCACTGGACCTGCAGCTGCCAAAGTGGTAGACTCTCCTGTCAAGACAAGAGAGAGAGGATTTAGCTCAGCGGGGAGTCACTTGCTTCCTGTAGCACTGGGAGGAGGTCAGTGATGCCAGTGTCATTCATTATATTCATTGTCTTTTAGTCCAAACGAGCCAAGCTTAAAACAGACCCATTCTCAAAAACTGAGCTACAATGTCGTCCCACTATATGCAGACACTTTATAATGAGTAATAAATCCTAGTGTAGCATCTGAGTGAT
The DNA here is from genome assembly GCA_019142605.1 of Cephalopholis sonnerati. Classification (NCBI taxonomy): domain Eukaryota; kingdom Metazoa; phylum Chordata; class Actinopteri; order Perciformes; family Serranidae; genus Cephalopholis; species Cephalopholis sonnerati. The sequence continues at coordinate 12,658,964 of JAGQAX010000003.1, forward strand.
GCCTTCCTCTGTTTTGAGCTAGCAGTTCCTCCAACAGGTCACTATGCCTGTAGAAAGTGCATGCATATAAAAACATCATGCTCAACTAAAAGAGAGCATCCACATTTACTACATCTGCGCCTGCAATTATGGAAACATTTTATTGTTCGACATACCCTGAGGATTTGTACTATTTCCCAACACTTAAGAAGAGTGTTTATCTCGAGAGAAAAGACTTTGCCTAATGAGCAGCGTGAAGTAATCCTCCTCACACAGCTACTTCTCAGGGCCACAGTCTTGTGAAACAATCAGCAGCTATTCTGCCCATTACTGTAAAGGCCTGTGACTGAGTCAAAGCATGAGTATTCACAGACATACAGCATCCTACATTACTGTGATGTACGGTGCAGCTATGTGAAGGATGTCGGAGCTAAGGTTGTGAAAAGTATCAGGAGTTTTTTGATACCATGTATTGAAAACAATATGATCTCCATTAACTATGCTTTCAATGGTATTCAAAGTAACAAAGCTGTAAAAAAAACAAAAGAAAACCAATGTACAATGACAATTTTAACCTGAAGCTGCACAAGAGAAAATGAACTGCTCCTCAACCTGTGGCTGTTACAGCATTCTCTCCAACGATGAACCCACCACATAACTGGAGGGCGTGTGTTCGGTGACTTTTTCTGTACCAGCACTGTGTGCAGGTTGTTATTTTCTAAAAATATTTTCCCATTGTGTGTGCCAAGGACTTTTTTTCTTTTTGCCATGGTATAAAGAGGTATTAAATCTCTTTTTTTCTAATATTGGATCCAAGTTTAAAATTCTGGTGTAGTGACAATATTTAGAGTGACACAAAACTAAAGGACAGAGAATTGTGACATACTGTTTTTTTAGTTATTAATAAAAGTTCAGAAAGCTATCAGGTGACAACATGAGAAAATCATCTAAGCTAGTTTATTGATAATAATTGTGACTACCTCCAAATATCTGAGGGATTTCTGGTTCACTTTCCATCCAAAGCTTATAATTCTATTTAGAGCACAGAGTTTAACAGTAATCCTTCTCATTTACCTGTCAAGTTAAGTTAGGGTGAGGTCATTCTGATAGCAAATAATGACACAAATTATTAATCTCTGTGTTTTCATGTTGCGTTTATAACTGACGGTTGCTTAAAGGAATACTTCACTCCCAAAATGACCATTTGAATACCAATTACTCTCCCTGTGTTACCTTGAATTTGTAAAAAAAAAAAAAAAAAAACTTTTTCTCACCTCAAGGATGAACAAAGAATCTGAAAATGATAATTATTCTTGATAAATTGAAGTAAAACTACAGTAAAACTATATCAAAGCATCTGTTTACAAACTCTCACACAACTTGTACAGTATAATCCAAGTCTCACGTATCCAGTTGTTTGCTCAGTACTTCCCAAACACATGCATTTTCACTAAACCTAAGTATTTTAATAACTTTCGCATGTGAGTAATGCGCCCGGGCTAGTGCGTGCATTTGAACTCTGCTCATGAATTCCATTCAACAGAGTTCAAACCCACATGCTTGCCCAGGTGCGCTGCTTATCCATGCATGAGACTCTCAGTGTAGAAGTGTTTTAAATAGTAAGGTTTTCCGGAAAATGCATATGTTTGGGAAGTACTGAGCGTACAACTGGATAAATGAGACTTGGGTTATACTGCATGAGTTGTGTGAGACTTTTGATTTTGTGAAGCGCAGCCCTCACTACGACTTCAGTTCATTAAGAATTTTCTCAGTTTTTGGATTCCTCATTCACGATGGAGGCATGCAAGAAAAGCAAAGTTTTCTTAAATAATTCAAGGTAACACAGGGTGAGTGACTGATATACAAATGGTCATTTTGTTGGTGAGGTATTCCTTTAAGTGCCTGAAGGCTTCAGCTCTCCTCACATATAGAGGGGACAGAGGAAGCCCTTTGAGAAAATTTAATAAAATGAAATAGAGACTAATTGGGCCAAGGAGATGGCCCACTTATACAGCAGTGCTGGTGGCTAGTGTGTGTGTGTGTGTGTGTGTGTGTGTGTGTGTGTGTGTGTGTGTGTGTCCAAGTGCCTCCATTCGCCTAAGAGAACAATTACACCGGTACAGTGGGCACGACTGATGTGGTGTATGTGCTCAGTGTAAGCAGAGAAGATTACCAAACTTGATGTGGTTGAGAACAAATTATGTTGAGGGTGTGTGTGTGTGTGTGTGTGTATTCTGTGTACCTTGGGATTGACGTGTGTGAGAGCCTCCTGGAATAGCCTGCCCACGTCTTCACTCCCCAGCTGCATTAGCGTCTGCAGACTCAGGCTCCACACTGATACTGATTGGCTATAGCGCTGCGTTGCTGCCATAGCAACGCTGGCCACTCCCTCAGTATCTCCGGATGAGAGCAGGATCTGCAACTTTTATTTGAAAATCAAAGAGAAAGTTAAATCAAGAGCAGTTTTCCCTCGTTTTTCCATCTCCTTTTTTTATGATTAGTACTATAGCTCTGCCTCTGCAGGTAAATAAATATATAATATATGAATTAATAAATGAATACCTCCACTGTGTTAACGGGCAAAAACAACACCAGGTACTCTATCTAAAGGTGCAGTCATACTCACTTTATGACTTTGGTTCTTATTATATTTGTGTTAAAATTTTTATCTGGACTTATTTAGGATCCCGCTGCCAAATTAAAAGTTAAATAGGACTTGTAAATAACATTCACACTGACTCATAAGTTACTTGTTTATTCAACACAGTTTTGGTAACATGCGTCTTATTTTATGGACATCTTTCATTCCTTGGATGGTAAACTATAGAGAGTAACAGGAAATGTGGGGCACAAAAAGGTCCTTGGCTAGAGTCAAAACCAAGATGGCTGCATGGTATGAGCTTTTAACCACAAGGGCACCAGGACATCCTCTTTTCATACCTTTTATTGTCATCAGCTGTCTCAGAACTTGGACATCACTGCGGACTGCAGTCTGGTTTCATTTTGTTATGCCAGGGTTTTCAAGTAACTGCCAATAACCAGCTTCAGATAACGTGTTTTGAGTACAGTACAGTTACACTGTCACTCTTTATGAGGTGCATTTGGAGGAGCAAACTGAGACTGACAAAGAGATGCTTGCTGGCCTCCCCAGACTTTGACCAGCACTAAAAAACTACAACTCAAACTGAAGCTTAACTAATACAAGAAAAGAAATGCTTTTTGTGTGAACAGACATTTGACGAGTCATTATGCAAATGAAGGGAGACTGAACCATTACGGCTTAAGGGCCCCTATGATTCCATTTGCACATTTAATGAAGCCATTATCTTACCCAGTTCTTATAATAATCCTCCTTCAGCAGTGAGGAGTCGTGGGCGCGCTGCAGCACTCCCAGCAGCCTCTCCTGCCTCTGTGACACAAACAACGCACACGCGTGTCAGGATTTACCCCCTCAACACCCACCTCCAAAAAATGCTGAAGCCACTGATAGGTTTCAGTGAAAGCTCACTTACCTTTTCCTTCAGCTCTTGGACGTTGGTCTTCCTCTTCAGCCTTTCCAAGCAGAAGGCCGCATAGCAAGTCCACATGGGCTCTAGAGATCAGGGCACAGCAATGGTTACTTATACTGACACATCAAGTTGGCACTGAATTAATCTGTAGATTTCAGAGGGCCAAATTTAAAGGGACAGTTGACCCCTAAATAAAAAAACACATTTTTCCTCTTATCTGTAGTGCTGTTTATCACTCTAGACTGTTTTGGTGTGAGGTGTCGAGTGTTGGAGATATCAGCTTTAGAGATGTCTGCCTTCTTTCCAGTATAATGGAACTAGATGGCACTCGGCTAGTGATGCACAAAGCGCCATAAAAATACATTTGAAAAACTCAACAGCAATGTCTCTTTCTAGAAATCGTGACCTGGTTACTCAAGATAATCCACAGACCTTGTTGTGAGCAGTTTCATGTAGGAACTACTTTCTTTCTGCTGAACTACACCAGCCAACTGTATCACCACACAGGAGGAAACACGCATCTATTGCTAGCTCACCTAGCACCACTGAGCTAGCTAATGTTACAGTTCAGCTGAGGAGGACACTATGACTGCTTACATCTTGTAGTTTCACAAGCCTCTTGTCAATGAGTAAATGCACGTTTCCTTATGTGCAGGGATTCAATTGGCGGGTGTTTCAAACATATTTTCGGGCGCTTTGAGTACCAGAGAGAAAGCAGACATCTCTACGGCCGGTACCTCTAGACTGATAAACAGCGCTACAGGTAAGAAGAAAAATAAGTATTTTTGATGTTGGGGTGAACTGTCCCTTTAAGATGTTTAAAACTTTTTAAGCTTCCTGCATCAGATTTTTTGACCAAGCATGTGACAAAACCAGACTTACTTTAAATTCAACAATGGAAATGACATTGACAGTATGTCCACAATAAATTAAGGGAAGTAAATTAATAACTGAAATGAAATAAATTTGGTTAGGTAATATAGTTACGACCACACTGCAACAAAAAGTATGTTTTTCATATTGTAAAACTAAATGTCTCCTCATTCTAAAGCACATGCAGTGGGAGGAAATGTGTCACTGCATAGTAATAAAACCTTCATTGTAATTTTAATTTTTACTGCTTTAATACTTTAGCTAATTTTTATACATCGTAAAATTCACAGGTCCCTGTAGTAAAATGTTGATTATAACAATCCATCAAGCTTCAGTCTCTACAAGTGATCATGCCATTTGGAAAATAGCCCAACTATCGTGTCTATTTGCTGTGTGTGTGTGTGTGTGTGTGTGTGTGAGCACCTACCCGTGTTAAGGCTCTTGACTCCCTCCTCATAGACCTGGCAGCAGCGCTCCTCTCTGCGGTTGATATCTGAGGCCCGGCCTTTGGCTGTGTGCAGCTCCTCCCCTGCCCCCGGAGCCTCCAGCTCCCTCTTAGCCATGAAATCCCACGTCAAGCTGTCTTCTGTGTAGTTCGCCTGTAGGCTGCAATACGAGGGTGGGGGAGTAGGCATGTTCATGCTTAGTGATGAAGTTCTGTTTGAGTTCAGGAATGCGTGTGAGTGTGGGTGAGTTACGTGGTGACTTACTCTTGCAGGATGAAGTCCTGCAGTTCTTTGGTGAAGTCAAAGATAGCTGCTATGCTCAAAAGTGAGACGACAAACTCTGCTTCTGCGGGACAAAAAGATCAGTGACACAAAACGTTAAGTGACCAGATCTGGGAGTTTCTGCTGTGAAAGGAATGATTGGACATTTTGGGAAGATCGCTTATCCGCTTTTTGGCAAGAGTTTGATGAAAAGATTGATACCACTCAAGGGTTTTTTTCTCCATTAAATATTTAATATTGGGCTCTATAAGTAAAACTGACATGACTTGACAATAACTGTATCATAAATATTAGCCTACACCCAGCAGCTGTGTAGCTTAGCTTAGCATAGCTAACCTGGCTCTGCTTTAGTGTTGTGATGATACTGGACTTTCTAACATTGATACCTTGAAAAATAATGATATTCGATAATATTTTAGATACCACAGTAAGGAATTGACGTAGGGCCTGAAATGTAAAAGTTTTATTAAAAGTTAAACATCACAAAGCGACAAAGCGCAGCTGGCACCGGCGCATCGATACTTCAGAATATGAGTATTCAAACTGTTTTAAATATTTAGAATCGATATGTATCAAATTTATATTTTTGACAACGCTACTCTGTTCAGAAGTTAAAAAAATCTGCCTACCAGCACCTGTAAAGCTTTTATTTGCTAATGTGTACAAAAAAGAAACAATGTGGGAAAATAGTAGTTTGTGGTTTTATGAGGGATTTTGTGTGAGATCTTTACCAAGTACAACAAAAAGCCTTCTTCAAAGCATCAGTTTTTTTTACTCAAAATACAAATAGTCCATTAATTGACTACATTCTTGTTTAAACGAGGAAATTAAATGTAACACTTTATGATATTTTTAGCCTTACCTTTGATTTTCCCTGTAGCATCTCTGTACACAACCTCAGCCAGTTTGCCACTCAGGATCTCTGGAGAAAACTCATATTCCCCCTGGAAGGAGTGAAGAGCAGAGTGTTAAAGTGAGAGCTTCTCTCTTTTTCTGTGTGTGTGTTGACTTTTTAATTTTTTTTTTCCACTGTCACTTTGTGACACACTAACCAGGTCCATCTCCGCTTTCTCCAGCTCCTCCTTCTGCTTCCTCAGTTTCTCACAATGCAGCAGCTCCATACGGAAATACTAACACAGAAGTTGTGGGAGACAACAAGGTAGGAATATCTCTTTCAACAGCAGCTACTGACTCTTGTCACTATATTTCATTCAAGCACACCAGTGACACAAAGTTTCTCTGTACAGGTTTCATTGTTTAAAAATAGAGGACATAACCTTGGATAAAAAACAACAACATATATTTAGCTTCTGTTACCTCCTGGTAGACTTTCTTGTTGTTTGGATGGAAGCGCAGAGCCCTAAGAAACAGGTGTCTGGCACTTTCAGAGGAATTTCTATCCTCCAGTTCACTCTTGGCTGCCATTATCCACAGGGCTTAAAGATGGAGGAGCACATAGTCACTATTAATGACAGATAACAGTGGCTTTGTTACAACAGACTGAAAAACACAACCTTCTGTACCTGGTTTGTCGGGGTGTATAGCAAGCATGGCTGAGAACACCTTGCTGATCTGGCCTTTGGTGGCCTGATGAGAGAAAGGAGAGGACTATTTTTAGCATGAGAAGGTGAAGCATTTGGTCTGAGTTGTACTTCAGCAAATAATGAGATTACGTACCCATTTCTTACAGAAAGCAACATGTGAGAGCCACAGCTGCACATCATCCTGTGACGAAAGAAGACATGACTGTTCACTCAGTCAGTTAAAACTAACTATAAATTGCATCCCATTGGGCTACATATTTGATTTTAAAGGAAATACTGAAGGAAAAGAAAGCCAATAACATAATAACTGAACGCTAATAACATTCTAATGACTTTAAAGAATCATGATTAGTTTGACTGAAAAAAAATCATGCCAAATCGATATAAGAATTTCTTTAATCAGAATATATAATGAAACAATTTAATTCATACACTCCAAAAGCACGATGTATATATTTCTTATACATTACCTTCCATTTTTTTGTTGCTCTTCTGAAGACACTATTTATTCTATGGATGATGGGGAACTCAATCTCCTCTCTTTTGAACTGGTAATGTATGTGCTGCAAAAGCAACATTAGACACAATTGAACGATGTGATAATTATCTGAAAAAAGCACTGCTAGCCACTCATGTCATTTCTTTTGAATTTGTTAAAACTTTAACACTAAAATATAAAAAAAAAAGTCTTAAATTTAATCCTATCTGAAGTGAATATCAACACTACATGAAGCCAAACACACCACTTACCGCTCTTCTCTTCTTCACGAGCTCTAAAACGTTGATTTCATACTAGGAGCAAACACAGTTTTGACGTTAGTCTTTTAAAAATAGCTTTAATTTCTCACTTTTTTTTTATAATGATGAGAATTAAGGCATCCTACCTGAATGTATGCAATGAAGTCCTCTTTATTTACAATCAACCTGTGGAGCTTGTATTCCAGAGCTGTGGCTCTCTTGATTATGGATCTGGAACAATAATAATAATAATCTTTATTTGTATGGCACCTTCCTTTCAAAAAAATGTAGTGTTTTGCAATAATAAAATTAAATGCACTGAGTAATTTAGTTAATAATAAACACTGTTTCCCTAAGACTGAAATATAAGAATCTTTATTCAGACTACCGTGCCCTATTTTTGACTGACCCCATGGGCTTGTGGGTTTATAGTGTGTTTCACTATTCAACACCTGTGGAGCAGCTCCAGGATTTGTCTCTCTCATGTCACTTTGCTGTACACGCCATGTTTATTTTATGGTTTATTTCTATAAACCCACTGACATTTCCTCTGCACTAGTGCGGTCAACGACAGAGTAAGAAGATTTTTCTCTGTCCTCATCACATTACTGTTGCCCACAAAACAACACATTTCTCAGGGTGGGTGTCGGCACGATCTTTTCAAAAGGATGCCATTTGTATAGTGATGTGTTTTTCTGTTGAATGAACACCACTGGAAACCCTCGGTAAGTGAGATGTCGTCTTACTTGACTTCTTTCTTGGTGAACAGTCCCACTCTCTCCAGCTGCTCCAGCTCAGGGATTCTCTCCTCGATGCGATGCTGAACGTTCTCCGCCATCTTGTCCGCGCACCCGTAACGGGCTCAGGGTCGACTTATGTGGTTGTATTTAAGTTATTAATGTCAACTTTATATTAGAATATTATTTCACTGGAGGCAATGAGGGATCGTTCTCCCCTACACATGTGTGGAAGTTGTGATTCGCCGCTCTTCCGGTTCCGTCTGCAAATAGTTCCGTCTGGAAACACGATCAAATGTGAGTCAAAAAAAAAAAAAAAAAATCAAACCTGCTAATCCATTGATCTATCAGTCACATACGGCTTTTACATGGCATGAAATAACAAATATATTTTTCAGATACTTAAAAGTAAATACAAAATTGCTGATGGGGAGATTTTAATAGAGTTTGGGAAAACATTTGAAAACAACCTGCTAAATGCTACACATTTAAGGAAATGTATTTCAAATTTTATATTGTACTGAATCACTGTTTTGGAAAAATGAAGATATTCATAAGCCGCTGCAGACATATATTTGAAGAACCCGATGACAAATTCTGTCCTCATATACGTTACTATTTTCTATCTTATTCTGTTATGTTTTCTATTACCTACTGATGTTGCAGGAACAGTCTGCTGTTTATGCTCCTGTAAAGTTTCAATGAGAAATGTGATTGTAAGAGACTGTTAGTTACTTATGAGAGGAGAGGGGGTGCACAACAGGGGAGGCACTTCACTTTTTCGGGAGGGAACTTTGCTTTGGGGCATATACACTGTTCATTACTTGTGTGCAAAAAGGCCAAAGCATGTTAAATAATTTATATTAAAAAATTTATATTGTTATATTTTATATTCATTTTACTGCCAGTTTTTAATATGCCTTCCAAACCCACAGTTTTTTCTTCAAAAAATTGCCAAAGTTGCACCATTGGATTGTGTTAAAAAGTTTAACCCCCCAAAAAAATATATAAAAAAAGTTTACCTTAACATTGATCTCATGTAAAGTGAATATTAACACTGCATAAAGCCAAAAACACACCTCTTGACTGCTCTTCTCTTCTTAATGAGCTCTAAAATGTTGATGTCATACTAGAATCAAACACAATTTTGACATCAGTGTTTTAATAATCACTTTAATTTCTTCCTTATTTATAATAATGACAATTAAGACATCTCCATTTATGATAGACAGAAATTGTAAAAACAGGAACTATCGTTGGATTTTCACATTTTCAACAGTCCTTGGTCACATCATATGTGATGAAGGCTTCCAGCCGAGAAAAAAGAAAAAAAAACATAACGGAATCTGAGCTTGAACTAGTGGAATTTTAAATTTGGTCAAAAATAAACTGTTTGCACTAAATAACCAGCATGCATGACAAGAGTGAAAAACAAGGCTTTTTTCCAAGTCCAGGATTTCATCCTCAGCTTTTAACTTTTTACTTTCAAGCATCAAAGGGTAGATTTTAAAAATCAAACAACTAACTTATGGTGGAGGGAGGGGTCATGCATTTTCTGTCAGTCACACAGGCAGGATTAAGAAAAAATATTTGTAGCTTCAGGAGGGATGAAACAAACAAGAAAACAAATAGAAAAACAAAGTCATGACCCAGCCACCCCCTCCTCTGATGAGTAAAGAACAGTCCCTAAATACTACATACTGTGAATGTCAGCATTATTTAAAAAGGTGACGGTGATGACATATATTGATGATATACATATATATTGTCGTGCTAATCCTGCTGCTGGCCTTTATGGCAATACCATAAAGTGAGATCAAAGTGGTTTTATTACTCAAGACTGAAAAAATAACTTTCAGCTCTTAACTGTGTATTGTAGATTACTTTAATGTGGACTGTCGTTCTATTAACTTTCTTCCCATGAAACGAATTCATTTCACGACATACAATGAAAAAGAGGAAATCCACGGCATGCATGATAAGTTGTACTGTCTTGATGAGAAGTCTGATAAACTCGATTTCCCGCAAAATCGCAGAAAGCGAGAGCGGGTTGTATGTCATCTCCGGAGGTTAACAGCCAATCACAGCGCGGCATTCTCTTAGTCCGTCTCCTATTGGCTGACAACTGACTACTGCTCTGTTGTTCAGTACAAATTGAAGGAAACCACACCGACAATAAATTTAAGATAGATAATCAATAATTTGATCCAAAATACTCCAACTATCAACGGTATCAAACGGTATTTGAGACAGCTGAATGCGGGAGAACCTCAGGCATACGGTGGTTTGTTTTCTAGTGAACCATGCTAGCATTGCTAGCTAACTAACTAGCCAGCGTCTCGTCGCCTCCTCTTCATCTTCATGGGTTTCTGCTGTTGAGTCTGCCAGGCTTGTGCTGGAGGCAGCGAGGCTAACAAATTAATGCCATCGGCCAGGGTGGGTTGCCTTTATTTGTGCCCAATATCTATCACATGCCGTTTTGGGGGTTTTTGTCAATTGTAGTCGAATATCCGCTGAAATACCAAGCTCACTAACATGTTAGCATTGTGCTTTTAGCTGAGCTAGCTAGCTCGACTGCTAACGCGAGTATCTGCCTATTGGCTAAGCTAACATGTTGTATTGCCCCCATTTGTACTGTAATAATTCATTTGTTAACATGTGCCGTCGTTTCACTCGCAGAACTCAGGTCATATTATGAGTGGGGCGAGTTGCAAAGCTAACGGCGCCGTGTACCCCGCCTCATCAGCAGTGATGAACTCTGTGAAGAAGCCGAAGATGGAGCAGATTCAGGCCGACCATGAGCTGTTCCTACAGGCCTTTGAAAGTGAGATTTCACTACTCGTCTCTTCATAATGCAAACTCTCTGTTTTGGTAACACGAGAAGAACTTTTCCATGCTTTCAGGAAGCCTTTAGCTAACCTCTGAACTTTTCTGATACTTATTTTGTTTTCAATAACGGTTTTGGCTGACAGGCCTCCCTACTTTATACTCTATGGGGAGATTTAGATATTGTTTATAACTCAACCCATCTCATGCAAACTGTAATCAATAAAAACATGTATTATTTAATGTTGTCAGTTTTATGTTGGCTGGTGGATATTTTGCCACCACCTGTTAACAGCCCTTCTTTTGGCATGTGTTAGCAATACTATAGATTAATTTCTCAGATGTTGACACAGTGAAGTGGAATGACAGCAGACTGATGTGAGGGCCTGTCTTATAAAGCAGAACAACTACACTCCTCTTTTACTTAAGCTGGTATTTAAAAGCTTTGGGTAACTTTGCAAAGTGATGGGAAACTGTGGTGGTTTCCAAAGTAAACTTTACAATAATCCCTTTTTCTGTTTCCAGAACCAACTCAGATATATAGATTTCTCCGCACAAGGAATTTGATTGCAGTAAGTAAACTTCTATACATATATTTCCGTTGTATTGGTTAGCCTGCACACTTAAAATGAGAGTGATTCATTTGTTCTTTTTCTCTTTTTAGCCCATATTTTTGCACAGGACGCTCACCTTCATGTCTCACAGAAATGGCCGAACAAATGCCAAAAGGTTTGAAATCTGATGATGTGTCTTTTGATACATATGAAGATGAACCAACATAACTTAAAAATATGTTTACAATCTCATTTATGTTCTATGACAGTATTAATGAATCAATTTTTAACCTGTCCTTTTCCTTCCAGGAAAACATTCAAAGTGGACGATATGTTGCAGACAGTTGAGAGGATGAAGGGAGAGCAGGATTCTCCAAGGTAACACAGCTTGGCATTAGTTCATAACCCCTTTTTTATCGCTGGATAGTTTTTGGGGACGTAAATACCAGAGAAACTGTATTGACATAATTTATTACCATTCATATTTATAGTTGTAGCACTTGATGTCACCCAATTTCACCTGTAAATTTTTCTGTTTGTTCTTCAGTTTGTCTTCGCATCTACAGTTAACCTTCACTGGGTTCTTCCATAAGGATGGTAAGCAGATTTTACTCAAGTACTTGTGTTCAGTATATCTGTTCTAAGAGAAATGCAAATTCATAAAGAATTGGCTGGGTAAAGAAATTTGTTTTTTAACTTATAGTCATGCTCTGACTGACATCAGGCCACTATATTTCCATACACACTAGTATCCTGGTTATGAGCAGGTCTGCAGAGTATCCTGGTTATGTGTTGCACATGTAAACACCATAATCTCTTGGTAAAACTTGCATAAGCCCTCATTCTTGTGTTGGGAAACCTGAATATGCGACCTTGAGCACTCTGATAAAAACCAGGATACTGTGGCACAGTAATGCCTTATTCAGGTTTCTGATTATTCAGAGATGGTAAGAAGTTAAGACACAGGGGCACAAAGATCATCACAAGCCTGTATATTGTTAGAATGATGTTCAGGTTTCTAGTATTCTATGTAAACATCCTGAAAAAGATCAAGACTCAAATAAAACTCAAAACCAGGATATAGTTTGCATGCATACACACTCATTCTAAGTACTGTGTTGTCATGACACCCAACCACAGTTAGTAAGCACTAGAATGCTAAAGAATTTGTGGTAAAGTAAGCGGTTAGCCTAAAGAAAGAAAAAAAAGTAAACACCCACTGATAATACTGAGTGTAGGAGCGGACAACTCTCCTCAGCGACACGGAAGACGTTTTATCTTTCAATAGAGCATTAGATTTGCATAGAGATGATAATAAAAATCATGTGAGCTATACTATAATGTTGTGTATCAAAAATGGACAAAAGGATTGACTCTTAACTCTTTTTGCTGCCATACAGAAAAGCCATCTCAGAATTCAGAAAATGAACAAAATTCCGTGTCCTTAGAGGTGCTACTTGTCAAAGTCTGCCATAAAAAACGCAAGGTAAAGTAAAATATTATCAAGACCATCTCTCCCTTTAGCAGCAAGTCATTTCATGTCACCTACTATTGATTGTGTTTGCTAAATGAAGTTATTTTTCCTTCAGGATGTCAGCTGTCCGATAAAGCAAGTGCCTACAGGTAAAAAGCAGGTGCCTTTGAATCCTGACAGTAACCAAACCAAGCCTGGCTCCTACCCTTCCTTACTGGTCTCCAGCAACGAGTTTGAGCCCAGCAACAGCCACATGGTGAAGTCCTACTCGCTCCTTTTCAGGGTGTCACGCACAGGGAGGAGGGATACTAATGGTCTAGTCAACGGAGAGGCCAACGAGAACATTGGTAGGAAATCCACATTAATACCTTTTGTGAGGGAACTAGTTTCCCTTTCTTACATAAAGCACACAGCAGGATGTGTTCTCACCCACTGGAAATGCTCTGTGTAGTTTAGGTGTGCATGCAGAAGGCAGGACATGACGCAAAAAGTATGCAGCAGAAATCACAGCATTTTGGTCATGAAACCTGTTTATTATTTGGTTATGAACAACCAAGTCTCGTGTTGTTCCTAGAATTCGTCTGACGATTTCTGTGATTGCCCTTACTGAGAGAAGTTCCCGAATTTCGTCATCTCTTTGGTTAGACATTTTTATCCTTGCTTTGTGTAAATGACCCTTCTTCTTCACTCCTAGATATTTGTATTCTTTTGGTTTCGCGCCACTTGCATGACAGAAATGTCATCAACACGCCCACGCACGCGCTGTAAATTCTCTGGACAATAACTTGCTCTATTCACAGGGCTCTGTCAGACATTACAAAGACTTCTTCCAGGGAGCTGGCAGGGTAAAGTCAGATTAATGTCCGGTCCAACTGATTCAGACGTTTGCGTTCTCACATACAGCTCCTCAGAGTAATGTCTAGATCAGTTCAGGGTTGCAGTGCATGTGTGAAAGGGGCTTATGATGCTCAGAATTGGGCCACAGCAAGCTGCAGGTCCCAATCAGCCCGTCTTTCTCTGGGCACATCATGTAAAAAAAAAAGCTAAATGTTACTGAAATGGTTCCTGGTTGTATATGAAATTTCTCACCATAATTTTGTGTTAAATTTTTTTATGTGTGCAAAGATGTAACAGATACTCCTAGTAGGAAGAAGAGAAGTTCATCTCATAGAGAGGAAGGGGAGACCACAGAGACCTTTGTTGCACAGATGACTGTCTTTGATAAGAATAGGTAAGGTTTTCATTCAGGTTTTAAAATCACTTCTTACATTTGTTTGACTGTACGTTAAAGTCACTGCTCTTGATTTGTTCTGTGCAGGAGATTGCAGCTGCTGGATGGGGAGTACGAGGTGTCAATGCAAGGGATGGAGGACAGCCCTGTCAGCAAGAAGCGAGCTACGTGGGAAACCATTCTTGATGGAAAGGTGGGGGCGGGGGAGGGTTGTAAATGTGTCGGCATGAAGCGTCACCTCTTAGGCTCCCTTTCCTATCTTTAGAATTCATTGTGCTCTTCACACCACGATCTGTACTCTGTATGACTGTCCCACAGAGACTGCCACCATTTGAGACATTTTCTCAGGGACCCACATTGCAGTTTATGCTGCGCTGGACAGGTGATGCTAGTGGAAAGTCCACTGCCCCCGTGGCAAAACCCCTCGCTACACGCAACTCCGACAGCTCCAGCCCCATGGAGACTAGGACCAGCAATCACAGAGCTGCCCTCATGAGTAAGTGCAAAAACACCACAGGATTGCCTGTACTTTTTAAGATGTGGCTGAATTAGAAATGCGCTGTGATGTGGACGATTTCTGTCAATGTTCTTGTGTGGAAACATCAGTATTTCAAAATCCCTCATAACATCTTGAATTATATTCAATCCTATGTTATATTTAAGGAGGCAGAAAACGTCTATAGATAATGAAGGATGGGAGGGGACATAAATAGTTAATAGTTCCACCTTCTGCTTTATTAAAGTACTGTAAAAGTGCTCATAAATGACACTGAGCAAAGAACTGATGATCATTTATTCATCACATGCCAGATTCTCTGAGCAAAGTCTGAATGGAGCATGATTTTGGATTTTGTGATATTAGTGTGGGATGGTCTATTTGTGATGGTGTATTTGTGAATCTGGCAAAAGGCGCCCTGTGAGTCATAGCTGTTTAGTCCTTTTGAGACAGTCGCTTCACTCCTTGAATGTTCTGGCAACTTAACATGTCACTCTTATGAATAAGGCCCTGAGTCATGTTTCTATAGAAGTCATGAAGTATGTGTGTGTCAAGCAAAATGTTTGCGTACTGCACAAGAGAAAAGAGGAATCACGTTAGTCATTATCTATCATCTTGTCATTTTTAACTGTTTAGACTGTGAGAAACAGGCAGCTGAATTCTGTATGTTCTTTCTAATTAATAAAGAAATGTATAAGTAGATATATATCTCTGTCTACAGGGTTGCATTGGCAAGTGAGAAGTGAAGCCAAGGCTTCCTTCAGCACTCATGATTGTCATTAATTAAGCCAAAGAGAAGCGTTAATTCAATTGCAAAATAAGTTTTAAAATTCATCACTGATGCAACCTATGAGAGACTTGTAAACTCTTCTTCTCCCTTTTTACATTCTGACTAATACATGAGCAAAGAATCAAATACTGCATGTGTATTGCTGCCCTACCTGTAAAGATTCTGTCATCTTTTGAACAGAACCATAATAGGGCATTTACAGTATAGAGACATATGTTTAAATGCCAAAAAGTCATTACTTTAACAGTAGACTTGCACCGATTAATCGGCAGTGCTCGGAATTGGGCCGATTCTCACGTGATCGGCCATGAGCTGCAACCGGCTGGTCAGTCTAAAATATGCTGATTTAAAACGCAGGCCTCATGACTGACATCGAGTAACACCAGCAGTGCACACACACACACACACATATGTGTAACTCACTCCTTGGGCGATGTGAGGAAGGGGACCTCAGGGTCCTTTGGGTAGAACAACTATGGAGTAAATGATTCCGGCAAGATAATCAGGTTCGAGAGGATACTTTAATTTCAATGCAGGAGGTTCACAACAAGTGTGTATGTGTGTGTTGCTGAAATAAACAAAAGGAAAAATAGCTTTACACTCACTTCTTACAAATACGCACAGTGTTTCCCCTATATGCAACTAGCAGCTGCTGAAATATGACCGCCGCCGTTGCTGAGGGGTTTTTGTTTTTTTTTTCGTCTTAGCTCTTTAGAAATTGCCGTTATATTATTTGGTGCTACGGACGCTTCATATCCAGGTCAATTCACACAGTTGTGAGTAAAGCATATAAGAGGAGAGGAGAGGGCTCCGTCTTATCTCTTCATAAACTAAAGTTATATTATTTTGCACGACGGACGCTTCATATAATAACATAGCCATATACTATTTATCGTGTTATACGGTGAAATGTTTCACCTTATAACGTGATGACATATTGTTATAATGTGAGACTTATGTTTGAATGAGGAAACGGTGTGCGGAGAACGGAAAAATTGAGGAATATTGCTCATTTACACGAATGGTTTTAAGTTGTGCTTCATGCTTGGGTTGAGACATGGCGAGGTTCCGCTGTTAGGAGCACAGTGGATGATATTGTGATAAATATATGGAAGTGAAACATGGGCGGCTTCTCACCTTAATCATTCACGCACACACATCAAAAGAGAGGAGGAGGAAGTTGTTAATTGTCCGTGTTAAACGTAACTGCGGGGCTCTCACTGCTGCACTGTGCCACTTCAGACTGATGAGGGGCGTGTCCGTGTGTCGAAGATGCGCGTGTCCGCGCGCTAACTGGCGGGCGCGTGCTCAGCGCTAAGGGCTTGCATACAGGCGAACTACACAATGTCGGCCGTGTGGAATTTTTAAAAATCTTATGTGCTGTAAAATGAAATCGGAATCGGCAAAATCGGTATCGGCCATCCAAACACTCTGCAAATCAGAAATCGGAATCGGCCCAAAAAATTGTAATTGGTGCAAGTCTATTTAACAGGCAGATGAAACCAGCAATGTTGCATGTTCCCTGTGTGATAGTAAATGTCTAAAAGGGGCTTAAGCAACAGTTACTACATTTACATGCACATAAAAATCCAACAAGGACAAGATTCCCACTATGCTGTTTAGATTTCTAATGTTAAAGAATACTCCACTAACATTGTCCTAACATGTTGTTTATCATGTCAAAATATGAAAGGTGGAAGGGCTGGAGCCACTGGTGCCATTTTCCTTCTTTGCATTAAAGTAGGATGTTTTCAGAGTTTTCCACCAATGGCGGACTTGTTCAACCATGCAAACACGGCCTCCTTCATTCATTCCTTTAACCACCTTTTTGAAAAGTTTGGCATTGTGATATTTGCGCATATTCAAAAACCTGTCGATATTTAAGTCTTTAATAATGTGTAAAAGTAGGTGTGTTTTTCCTACAGACCAGAAATGTGGGCTTTTCTTTTGGGCATGCATCTCTACCTCACAGCCTTGCAAAGTGTTTGCTTCTTGGTTTGTGTACAGTGCACCATGGAGATGCACAGAGCTGACTTTAAACAGGCCAGAGGCCATGTTTGGCAAACTGCGGTAAAAACTCCATCTGAGACACGTATTCCAAATGTGTCACATACATGTCCAAAAACTCCTACTAAAATCTGAATAATACTGGCATATCCCACATGTCTTAAATGGAAAATGCTACATTTGGAATAAGGCCTAATTCAGAATATCCAAGCGGCATATGCTGTTAACGTGAATATGGAATAGTTAGCATGTTCATGCATATGTGTGCTTGTCATTTTAAATCTTCCTGTTATGGGGGAAGGGGCACAATTACAACATTTTCTCAAATACACGTTGAATGTATTAAATCAAATTTCTGATTTGGTGATTAACCTTTCCATCTGTTCCTGACAGCAGTGAAAGAGTCAGTCAGCACAGACATTCAGACGAGGAAAGAGCAGGTCCAGTGTGAGCCGCGGCAGAAGCTACGTATATTTTATCAGGTACACCACACAACAGTAAGAACTGCACTGGGCCTGGGCAACTGATTTATAAGTGTTTTGGTGAAGAGGCTGAAAATCAAAATGCTTTTGAAAAGTTTGGATTTACTGTTACATTTTAAAGTTAACTCGTTTGTAATTGTTCACCAAGGCAAGTAGAAGGTTCATGAATATAGCTGAAACTGTACTGTTTTGACCCTGTTGGGCACTCGGTCCTCAGGATGTGTGTACCAAAGTGTGAATAAAATCATCCATTTAGATCTTCTGGAGGTCGACCTTCACTGGTTTATCTTGTAACTAATGTGGTCTGTCTGTGTTTAGTTCCTGTACAACAATAACACGCGGCAGCAAACTGAGGCCCGTGACGATCTTCACTGTCCCTGGTGTACCCTGAACTGCAGCAAACTCTACAGCCTGCTCAAACACCTCAAACTCTCTCACTCCCGCTTCATCTTCAACTACGTGGTAAGGAACTGAGTGTTTGTAATTATTGCATCTTAATTGCGGGTGTGGTTGGGCTAGTCACATGACAGCACCTTATTTCAAGCAATGTTGAAGTCGCTGACAGACGTAGTTAAAATTAGCCCTAGACATCCTGAAATTTCGGATCAAATCTGTTTGTGAAACCATGCACATCACAATCTCCCCTCTTCTGGCTCCCATTTAAACTCACACAAACATCTGCAAAGAAGTAGCATCATTGCTCCACAAAAAATCCATAGTTAAAAATTTGTTTCTCTTTGTCCTTGTCTTGTTATCACCTGCTCAAGAATATGCTCGTTTCCACTGCACAGCAACTTATTAATGAAGCTGTAAACACTGACGTCAGTGGCCCCGATGTTTACTTTTTACGACAGCGTGCTGCATGTGACATCTTTTGTTGTTGTTCTTTTGCCCAGGTGAGTCCGTTCAAGACCGTGACAGCCAAGCAAAAATATCAAATCAGAGCACTAAATGGGAATTGAACACAAAGGCTTACAGTGTGAATGTTGCCCATGTCTGCAAACATAAAATAGCCTAAGTTACTGTGTAGGAGCTCTGGTCCCTATTGGATGTGTGTGTATGTAACCCCATATCTCAATCACCACAACTCTGTACCTAACATGGACAGCTTGGTGGACAAATGCTGATTAGTTTACTCTGAAGCGATTCTTTGACGATGTCTGGAAAGCAACTCTGTCAGACAGACGTCACTGCACACACTGAAGGACAATGTTCTGTGTTAACACATCCTTGCTGGTCTGGTAAACTTAAGAAAAATAAATTAAATGAATGAAAAAGGCAGCAGTGTTATATCACAGTGATGCCGAAGCTGTCTGTCTGTAGCTCCACAGACCGCACTTGTTAGCAGGAGAAAAACATTTTGCTTTTTGTCTTTAGTTGGGATTTAAAAGGAATAAAGTGACTTGTAGCTTTCAGGTTTTTCAGGGGAGACCTGTGATGTGGCTGTGTTTTTGTCGCCCGGTGCAAAAAGATAAATGTTAAATGGTTCAGCTTTTGAGGTGTTGCAGTGCAAATCATCTGTCAAACCACAAAGGGCAACCAGTGTCTGTTCCAGCTTACTCTTTAATTGCAGCGAGTCCCTTCTTGTTCTCCACCCTCAGTTTCTCTGTCTGTACAGACACTTTCACCTAAAGCATAATGTGGTGTCCAATTTGAGCATTCTTGCTTCTAACCTCACAGTTCCTGCCAGTTATTAGGCCTTCTGTTTGTGCTCAGAACAATGGCCTGTAGAATTCTTTTACTTGTTATTTTATTTCTTTCTTTTCCTCTTGTAAATCTGCAGCCTCACCCCAAAGGAGCAAGGATAGACGTGTCCATCAATGAGTGCTACGACGGCTCATATGTCGGAAACCCTCAGGACATCCACAGCCAGCCGGGCTTTGCTTTCAGCCGCAACGGCCCAGTTAAGAGGACTGCTGTAACTCACATATTGGTTTGCAGGTAAACTGGCGCCCTCTGTTCAAAGGCAGCGTTCACACTCAAAGTCAAAGCATGTCCGACAGTTTAATTAACTTGTTTTAAATTTAATTTGCTTTTCATTCCATCTGGTTTAGTGATGAGTTGGTAATCAATTGAATTAACTTTAATGAACTGTTCGAGAGCAGTGAGCTGCGTTAAAACAGATTAGAACAAGAACAGTTTGTGACACTTGGCAAGAACCTAAATAGATCCGCTCCTTTCAGTCAGCAGGGTTCTCATACTGGTGAGGTAATTAAAGACAAAAAGTGTGGTAAACAAAAGCATAAAAAGAGGAGATGTGAAGTTCTGATAAAGGTGCACAAGCATTTTTTTGGGCCTCGATTCCAATCCTGCCTATACTGAGTGTGATCTGATATACAAAAGGTCCCAGGTTAAAAAATATTAAATGTATAGCAATGTAAATAAATGTAGTGTTATTTAATTGTTAAGAGTTTGTGTATAACACCCTGAAAATAAATGTGATGGATGCAGTATATACTAAAAACAATGAAGAAACCAGTATTGAGGGTATTTATGTATCAGTGTATTTAATATCTAAGAATAACAAAGATTTTTTTAAAAAGTCAGCGTTCATAGTGAACATGCTGGATTTGTTTTCTCTCCTTCTTCCACCAGGCCCAAGAGGACCAAACCGAGTCTTTCAGAGTTCCTGGAGTCTGAGGACGGAGAGTTGGAGCAGCAGAGGACCTACGTCAGCGGACACAACCGTCTCTACTTCCACAGTGACAGCTGCATGCCCCTGCGGCCCCAGGAGATGGAAGAGGACAGTGAGGACGAGAGAGATCCAGAGTGGCTCAGAGAGAAGACTGCCACGGTGAGAAGCCATTGTTCATTGTGTTGTTTTTGTGTCTGGCTTCACTGTTGTCTTGAACTGTCACACCACTTACAGAGACACCCTTAAAGGGGTAGTTTGGATTTCCTTTGAAGTGGGGTTATATGACGTACTTATCCATAGTTGTGTTTAACTTACAGTAGATGGCAGTCAGCTCGCCCTTACTGTGGAGAAGCAGGCACGAGTACCGCCATGGAAGCGAAGTAATGTACTGCTGCGGACAGGGGCAGCAGCAAAACATATTTTAGCCACGTAAATAAATCAGTATCAGTTTAAGTGTACGCTATATTTAGAATATTTTTACCACTTTACCTTAATGTCAGACAGTGCCTTCCAACAGGGAACTGAAGCAGTTATCTATGCTGTCTTCAAAGCCCCCACACTCCTCTGAAAAACAGAAATTATACCTCACAGAACACGGGAGTTGCTGGTCTACCACTGCCTTGATTAATTAGTTTATTGTGTGACTGTGGTTATTCAAAAACAAATGCTTTAGAACACCAAAGTCACAGTCACCACTGTAGGTGTAGG
The DNA here is from genome assembly GCA_019142605.1 of Cephalopholis sonnerati. Classification (NCBI taxonomy): domain Eukaryota; kingdom Metazoa; phylum Chordata; class Actinopteri; order Perciformes; family Serranidae; genus Cephalopholis; species Cephalopholis sonnerati. The sequence continues at coordinate 12,680,275 of JAGQAX010000003.1, forward strand.
TAATACACTAACTGTGATTACGTACCTCATACAGCCCCACTAGAAAATCCTAACGATGCATTTAGAGGTCTGTTTCTCAAATTATGGTGCGTTCCATTTGCACAGCGAAGTTAAATTTTCTGAGGTCCTTGTCGGAAGTTGCAACTGAAATGCCCCCGAAGTCAGATTTTTGATCCGGAAAGTCAGAGTAACCTCCCCAACCCTGACTTGAAAATCCAAGGTGGCTGTTCTGTGCAGCAACAGTAGTGAAAGCTGTAGTAATATACTGTTTATTAGCACTTATGTTTATTTATGTCTCATTTAAACCAACTTCTATTACTCCCACCATTACTCCCACTTACTGAAGCAAACACAGAATCACCTTGGTTGGGTTTTTACACTTCTGTAATACTTGAATGCTGTATTGAGACGTATTGAGAGCTGTTCCTCGTCTCAGTGTTACATAATGTTAAAGTTTTGTTGAATCTGCCCTGAGAGACATCAATTGATTCTGTGAAGTCTGTGCTAAGTCTGTCTTGCGTAGTTTGTGGTGTTGCTGAAGTGTGTTTCATTTTAAAGAGGACAAGATAAGAATTTCCACTTAACATCCTGTCAATATGCAAACAGACATCTGGGCTGTTTTATTGATTTGACAATGCAGTTAACTTGTAACATAATGTACACTTCAGCTTACATTATAACGCTTTGCAGAGATGCGCACTTGAGATTGGCTGGAATCACAGCATTATGACCGGAAAGCGGCATCACATGTAGTTGGTTGTCAGTGATTATCATTGATTCAGACCGACAACAATACTTTTATCTCTTAAAACAATTGTATTTACCTCACTGATGCAGGAAGTATGAACACAGTAATGGAATCAATCAAAGGAAAAATTGTGTAGGAAGCTTGAGTGAGGCCAGGAAACTATCACAATCAGACTCTCACAGTATTTTAAACAGGATAAAAGTGGTGGTGTGTGAGTGTTTCTGCGGGGCCCAGAGACTAAAATCTTGAGAGGGTGGAAAAAATGAAGCTTTTGGAGTGCTGATTTTTGGTGTTGGATTACCATGGCAACAAAGAGTAAAAGCATTTGGGTCAGCCCCGCTCCCCATAAATAACTTAAAGGTGCTCGGAGCAAAAACTATTGCCAACACAGAACATTTCTCCAGCTTGCTCTTACAGCCGTACACAACATTTTTATCACTTCAGTATTGATTTCCGGAACCTGCCAACATTACGTGCTGTAGCCTCTATCAGTATTACAGTAATTTTACTGTCAGGGCCAACAGAAAATACCTGGAATGAATTGATCATCACTAAAATTGTTCCACTGCTCTCAAGAACAAACTTAATTAAAATCTGTTATCATGTAATCGAGTGTTTAGTTGGCCCATCTTCAGTGTTGTGTTGTTTTTACCAGCTGAGATGTGTTTGTATTGCATTATAATTGTGTCATCATTTGTAAATTTTTGTGCTTTACTTACAGCAACTGGATGAGTTCACTGATGTCAACGAGGGAGAGAAAGAAGTGATGAAGCTGTGGAACCTACACGTCATGAAGCACGGGTACGTGGGAAAAATAATGAGCTGAAGGATTCTACTCACAGTATCAGTTCCTTTGAGTTAATACATGTAAATGTATTACATTTAAACTTTTGATACTTTTTGCAAAATATGTCGTCAGTTTCTCTCTAAAGATAATAGATAATAAAGATAAGGTATTCATTTTATCACATTGCATCGATTCATTCACCAACGATCTGTTGTTTTTTGAGGGGCAATTAGCAGACATCCCCGTTACCTTCACAGCCTTGTGTTGCATTCATGTGGTATCAGAATAATCTAAAAAATTAGGTTTTGATTATATTTAATTGCTCACCTGATATGTTTCCCTTGCTTTTTGTTATCAGCGTGTTTTAACGCTCTGAGCAATAAAATCCAACGTATCTTTTTAGCATTCATGTTGTTTCCACATTACAACTTCAAACACACGAACACACCGCAGTAGGAATAACAACAATCTGAGGAGCACCTGAATGCACCAGTGGTCTTGGCTGGCAGAGGTCTTGACTCAAGTCTGACTCTGTGCCTTCTTAATTTAGCGTAGCATGAGCAGTACCCTATGTTAATAATGAGTAGGTGAGAGGGAAAAGTCAGGGATTTGTGAGCACTTAGATGTTTAAAATGTTGAAAACAAATCCAGATCACTTAGAAATTCTCGTCACCTCTCGTATGTACACTGTATCTGTTGGAGCTGTGGCATCTTATATACAGTAGTTGTACTCTTGTAGTTACAGCTACTCTTGTCCCGTTAGTCTGTTGAAACACTAGAAACTAAGTTCTTTTGCTCTTTATTTTCTTGCAGTTTCATAGCAGACAACCAGATGAATCAGGCCATCATGCTTTTCGCGGAGGACAGCGGCGCTCACATCATCCGCCGCAACCTCTGCCGTAACTTCCTCCTGCATCTAGTCAGCATGCACGATTTCAACCTGGTGAGCACGGCCACCATCGACCGTGCCATGGCCCGTCTGCGACAGATCCAAGAAGAGCTTCCGGACACTCTGGAGGAGCAGCAGGACCAGACTCTGGTATCAGCAGGAGCCTGCAACGGCAACGCTGTCACCTCCACTGGAGGGAAACAGGGCAAGAGGACAAAAAGCGCACTAACGGACTGATGTTGGATGGACGGATGGACGGAACAATGATTGTTGTGGTTTTTTTATTTTATTTTATTTTTTTTCTTCTTCAATGAACATTACCAACCCTTTGGTGCTTAGATAGGTGGGGGAACTGGTCAGCTGAGGATCTGACCTCAAGCAGACCAGTATACAAGGTAAACAAGTTTTGAAACTTGAGAACTGAACCAAATATGAACAATATAAAAGTGAATCACCCACAACTACACAAACCAGGAATTTGAGGACTGGATGATGTAAGTTGAACCTACTAAATATGCATTTTGTAGGAGTCGCTGAAGTATCTGTGTTGGGGTGAGAGTGAACAAACTGAGTCTTCTGATGTGGCACGACTGCCTCTGTTGTGTCCACGTTATCGACAACTGTATCAAGACTACAGTTAAAACTGTACTGGTAATAATGTCACTCTTGATTATTTGTACACGTACACAATAACCTTGTTGAGAACTTATCTTTTTAGCTGATTATTTTAGCACTTGGTGTTTGTATTTAGAAAGCTTACCTTGAAATTGTCCTTTTTTTTTTTTTTTTTTTTTAAATCATGCTGCGCCAAATGTTAAATGCAGCTTTTCCGCTGTCATCAGTGGAGAAACTTTAGTGGGTTTGATTTCACTGTTGTGAATGACGATTAATTTGAAGGGTCATACAGTTACGGTAAAAATCTACACTATTGGCATCAATGTCTAGAGTATATAAAGCCTGTAAAGCTTGTGTTAGGACCCCAAAATGGATTGTGGGTTTTGCTGGTAGGTTGCCATGACAATAGTTCTATACTGTAAGCCTTGGATCTTGGACAAGAGAATAAATTCAGATTTGGGTCCATGCTGAAACTCCTACTCCATCACCCCTAAGCCTTTTGGCCTACATTGATAATAACTCAAGGAAAGCCAGGGAAACCAACTTTTCAGAATATTTTCTTTTTCCTCAGATTTACTGAAACAACCAGCAGCACATCACCCCATGTATCCAGCAGAGTGCATAGCAAGTCAGCGGTTTTCTGATCACCTGTGGTGTCTTTTCACTTTGAGGTTTGAACATGTTGAAATCATAGTGTTCTGAGTATCAGTGGCTGATTGACAGTTTGACATGTTTACAAGTAATCACATCAGATGTTTAGCTGTTTTCCTTCTGAATCCAATATTTAACAGATTGCAGTTCTTATCTCAAAGCAATATGCTGTTTATTGGATGGTTGGTTTTCAGGTCCAAGTCCGTTTTTTTAGGTGCAGTTTATGCCAAAGGGGAATATTTTCATCAGTCTCTTAGTTCTGTATATTATTTAGCATCCTTTCTTTTCTTCATTCCATAAGTTTTTTTTTTTTAGCAGCAGTAGTTGTGTTTTCTAGTGTGCACATAAATTGGTGGTCATCATCACCACTCCTTGTTTCATCAGGACTTCCCTCGTGAACAACCAAATTGACAACATATTTTTCCTCCCTCTGATAGTCATGGAAGGTTTCTGTATTCATCTGGAAAAAGGGAGACATATTCACCATTATTGTCAGAACACCCTGTTTAAAATTGTGAACTGTACACTCTGGCTAAGGGGATTTTTATATTTAAAGAAATAAAATACATTTGACCTTTAATCATGGCTGTAATGTTTTAGCGATCTTGGGCATTAGCCATCATTACACTCTCTTCCATCATGGTCTCTGCCCAGCAGGTCCACTTGTATAATAACCCAGCCTGAGTCAGATCATCCCCTCCAGGCTACAACCTCAGTTTATAAATAATAGAGAAACAATTCTTGCAACAAAAACTGAGCAATATTTTGCATGTAGAATGACATATTTTGTTTTTCAGTAGCATAGCTGTTTCTTAAAGAAATGGTCAGCTGCATTTAATTGTATATGTCTGTGGTTGAAAAAAATCCAGACAGGCAAAACAGTTTTGCATCCTCAAAGCCACTTACTCACTTTTTCTGAAGTATTAAATTGACATAGTTAGAGGTGCTATTTAAAATTTATATTTATTTGTTGAAGCAAGTTTGTTAAAGTTTCTTAGCTGTTAAGCTAACGTTAGTCCAGTTCTCTAATGAAATTATCTTTGGCATCATTTTTTCCAAGTGGCATAATGTTAGTTCCTCTCGGTTCTCTCCAGCAACTTGACTGGATGCTGTCAGACTGGCTCCAACAAAGTGGATTAGGGGAATAATGTGTCAATTTCCTGGGAATGAATAGTGTTAACAATAGCTGACTCAGGAAAATGGAGGGAAATTAACTGATTTGTTGCAAAATATATTTCTTAATTTGGGAGTGTGGGGGAAGGTATCCAGTATTTTCAAGTCAAAAGGCTCAAGTCCAAGTGACATCACAAGTTGTTTATGTTGAAGTCCAAGTTGAGTGTCAAGTCTTTTGATTTTGTCAAGTCTAAAGTCATCAAATTTGTGACTTAAGTCTGACTCAAGTCCAAGACCACACCTCTCACAATTGTATTTGAGAACAGGTGAGTAAGGGAGACAGATTTTCAACTGTTGTTTTCAAGGTAAAGAATTACGGTCAAGCTCAAGTTACTCAAAATTTCACAAAAATTGTCAAGTAAACTTCATTTTGCTGAAGTTTCACCAGGTATTTGTCAGTTCTATTGAGATGTAAACAAACTGTAAAGGTGCATCACAGTGGCTGAGGTCCAGTCCTAACAAGCTCTCAGGATCAGACCTGTTTTTAACCCGAATGTTCACACAAGGCAACACTGAATATGAAGTACATGCTACATGAAGCTTTGCATGTCTCTAGTGAATACCAAGAGAAAAAAGGATTACCTAGAGTGCAGACCTTGCCAATTTCCCAGATACATATAATGTCTCAGAAATGAAGTCTTTGCAGACTCCAGTCTGCATTCCTTCTTAAGCAGGGGTGTCAAACTCATTTTAGGTCACATTCAGTTCAGTTCAATCTCAAGAGGGCCAGACCAGTAAAACCATTGCATAATACCTATAAATAACAACACCTCGAAATGTTCCCTTTCTTTAGTGTAGAGAAGTACATTCTGAAAACGTATTTTACAAAACAGATGATGAACAGCCTGAGATGTCTTAAGGAAATTGAGTGCAACAACACGTCTCAGTTTTTCCACGTTCCGTCTCTTACTACTAACTGTCATTACATGTGCATTCTTCCATACATTTTTACTCCTGTGTAGTAATGCTGACATCACCACACCAAACTAAAGTGGAGGCCACTAAATAAGCAGGTTAAGTTATCCCCTGCCTCACAAACCATTTACAATTCAGAAGTTTTGTCAGTACTTAAGTTAGGTCTTACTAATGGTGTTTTAAGATAGAAGTCTGATATAGTTTTTTGTGCACGTGCCAGAACTGCACAATGTTCAGCATGTTTAAATATGACCACAATAAGTGTTCACTGTTATTATAGAGAACTGTATTCTGCTCAGAGCGGAAAAGCCTTAGCCAGTGCATCAATATCAGGTTTGTAAAGTTATCCAGTGGGCTGAATTGGACCCTTGGGCCAGTTCTGATCCATGGGCCGTATGTTTGACACCCCTAATCTAAAGGAAGGAAATACTCAGTACTCTTGTGCTTCTTAGAGTCTTCCTCAGTTGTGTGTCTCCTTTTATCTTATTATGATTTTTAAACTGATTAATAACGAAGCTCTTTTGCTCCTGAGAGTCTGTCAGTTAATGTTTTCTCTCTCAGACTTAAGTAAGTTTACACTCCATCTGTAGCAATATAAAGCACAGTTTATCTACCTCAGCCCTCTTGCTGGTACCAAAACGTTTTATATATCAATAGAGAGTAGACATTATAAGAGTACTGATGTAATTCTAGGCAAAAAAAAGTTATTTGTTTATTGTGGGACATGTCTTCATTGACAGAGGCCCCTGGCTGAAGGGGAGGAACTGCAGACAGTCAAGAGAGCATGCTCACCATTTACACTATTTCACTAAAAGAAAGCACTAGCACACACCAAGTTTGACTTATTTTTAATTTGTCTGGTTGCTAGTCATCTTCCGAAAAAAGACGTGTACTTTTGAAAAGGTGTGCTTTTCAATATAACGCGTTTTAGACAGTATATCAGGCTGTTCTCAATAGACGATCTAGAAAGACACTCAAAACCTGCTGACAACAGGAAGAGGTACCACTCTGCGTTTAATTCTGGGAGAGAAAGACAATGAGCTTTGGAGTTACGATTTAAGAGGAAAATACATCCTCTTTTACCGTTAAAGTTATTTTTTACCGCCATCAACATTTAATAACAGCGTCAACGCTCATTTGAGAGGTAGTTTTAGCCAATTTTGTCATATCTGAATCAGTTCGGTTCACTCGACGAGTGCTTCCGTGTGATTTGTCTTCATATACACGATCTTCGGCTGCACTCAACCTTCTCGCGCACAGTTTAAACGTCATTTCAGAGTTTCAAAACACGGACTGTTGAAGAGTGAAGGACAGAAGTTTGTTGTGTTTATTTGTAGCGTTTACATTTGTATACTTTAATGAATTTAGCCAATATACGTGGTTTGGTAGCTCGGTCGGTGTAAGAGAAATTTTACTCTCCCAGAAGCTAACGTCGCAAATTGAAGTTACTGCCTCATCATGTGTGATAGCCAAGCGCCAAAGCTACAAGTCTTTTAGGAGTCTTTTACGATGCGAAATAAACTCAGCCGAAGCAAGAAATGTGTTAAAGATGCTTCGGGTCCGAGCAGAGAGCACCCGCGACCCGTCGAGGTGATAACACTGGTGTTGTCAGACTCGAGCTGCTCTAATGATGAAACATCACCAGAGAGAGACTCAGCCTCGCTGGAGGCAAAACACACTTGTGGTTCAGATGTTGCTGCTGCCGGCACCTCCACCAAAGTCAAACCACTTCAGGTACAGAGCAAGACTTTCTGCGCAAAACACATTAAAATTGCACCAATTTTCTTACATGCAAAACAGCACAGCAAGAGGAAACGGAGCAGTGATGGGAAGCTGGATCAGCCTGCAGAGGAGCTGCAGGAGTCAGAGCTCAATCCTCAGACTGAAGATGTGCAGCTGGTGAAAAGTCAGCAGCGTTTATCAACAGTTTCTCACCTGACAGAGAGGAAGAGGTCCTGGAGAGGACAGCTGTCCCCCTCAGCTCTTCACAGCTGTCTGGAAGAAATCCAAACATCCAACCCAGCATTTCCAGCCCTAACAGTGTTCAACACTTTGCAGAGGAAAGCAAGTGAAAGGCAGGAGGATTTTGGACCAAGAGGTGAGACTGAGTTGTTATTCTGAATGTGCTTTATTTTCATTCATTATTCATTCCTAACGCAGAGGACCATTTATGCATCTCTCTCCTTTCCAAAGCAGAAAATCTGAGCTCCCCACTGAACCATTTAAAAGAAAAAAGGAAACTGGAAAGTGAAAGCTTTGAGAGGGTGCCCAAACGTCTGAGGTCCAGTCTCTCTGCAGAGGGTACTGTTGGTATGGGACACTGTCATGTGTCAGCACAAGATGCTGTCCTGACAGTCAAGAAGCAGCTCAGAGGCAATAAGCTAAGTCGTACTTACAGACTGAGGCAGCTATGTGGGAGCCCAACAGGCCTGGTGAACAACGGTGATCAGAACTCTGGGTTTATAAATCACACAGAGTCTCAGAGTGAGTCAACAAAAACTTCTGACATCATCCAAAGAGGTAAACTTGCCATATGGCGATTGTTTTATGACTTGTTTTATGACATGTTTTATGTCCTGTATATTGCAGGAAAGTAACTTTTTCCCCTTTCTTTTGTCTAGATTCTAGTTTTGAGGACGTTCTCTGGACAGACAAATACAGCCCTCTGCATTCAAGTGAAGTAATTGGCAACTCTGCCTCTGTGAACAAACTGCAAAGGTTAGTTTTACATATTTAGTTCCCTCACACTTTCACTGATATATTAGACTTGAAATCAGTGTGAGCATAATCTTTTATTTTGGTTATTCTCTAACATGTAGTTGGTTGAAGAAATGGAAACTGAGAGCTGACTGTGACGAGAGGAGAAAAATGGAGGAGAGGAAACAAGAAGAAAACAGCAGTGGTAAGAGCTGGCATTTGTCACACTCAGCATTTGCCTTTGTATCTCAGCTCAGGGTTAACATTTTAATGTGGTTTCATGAGCCATGACCAAAATTTTTTTTACAAGTCTGCTTATGTTTTTTGAGTGTCCACATGACATTTAATGACTCAGGATTTCTCAGAAATTTCCATCTTTGATGGGAAAAGTAACAACTTCCTGTGCAGACTCGTGGGACTGTGGAGACTTCCAGGGTGAGGCTGGGGCAGAGGGAGACAGAGAGGAGCCGCTGTGTAACACCATGCTGATCACAGGACCTCTAGGTGTGGGCAAGACTGCTGCGGTGTATGCCTGCGCTCAAGAGCTTGGCTTCAAGGTTGGAATCAAACTGGACTGATATCTTTGAATTCATGCACCCAGAGGTCGATCATCTACATCAGTATTAACATCTTTGAATACGGCTGCTCTGTAGCTCATTGAAATTATGTATCTTGATTATTTAGCCGGGCGGCACAGCGATGCGGTGGTTAACACTGTCGCCTCACAGCAAGAGGGTTCCTGGTTCGATCCAGCGCATGTTTGCATGTTCTCCCTGTGTCAGGCGTGGGTTTCTCTCCGGGTACTCCGGCTTCCTCCCACAGTCCAAAGACATGCAGACTGGGGATAGGTTAATTGACTCTAAATTGTCCGTAGTGTGAATGGTTGTCTGTCTCTATATGTCAGCCCTGTAATAGTCTGGCAACCTGTCCAGGGTGTACCCCTGCCTCTCATCCAATGTCAGCTGGGATAGGCTCCAGCCCCCCCGCGACCCTCAAGAGGAAAAGCTGTTAGAAAATGGATGGATGGATTATTTAGCCTCAAGAGAAGATCAAGAATTTGAAGTACATTATGTGGCAATTTGGCAGGAGTCACAAAAACAACAATTATGTGACTGCTAATTGTAAATGTGAGTCAAATTTGAAACTGGTGGTCAAAAATGGATCACTTGGCAAATGTTACTGTATTTTGTGGCCCTTACCAGAGAACCAAATCATGAATTAACCTGATTCTAGACTGCTTTCACAGGAAATAGTCATCTGGACATCACACTTAAATAACAGGGATTATCCCATATTTTTTCTTTTCCTTCTCAAACAAAGGTGTTTGAGGTGAACTGCTCCTCACAGCGCAGCGGCCGCCATGTTCTGTCCCAGCTGAAGGAAGCTACCCAGTCCCACCTAGTGGAGATGTCAGGAAAAGACCCACTAAAACCAGCTTACTTCAACAACTACAACATCAACAGCTGTACTCCTAAATCTGAGGCTTTACCTGGTGGGACATAGATGATGGAGACATCTCTAAAATCCAAATGATCATAAAAAAATCTTTTGCCTGCTACCTACTTATTAGATTGTTTTGTGAAAACATGAAAAACCATGTCATGTCAGGATTGTGTAATGTTCAAAAGTACATCTGAAGACAGTAATGGAGACCTCAGTGTCATATTCACATATTTTACAGGCATTTGTATTATTTTCTTTTACAGGAAAAACAGTGCGCCCCAAAAATGTTACCTCCACCTCAAAAAAGAGAGAGGCACAGAAATCCAGTCGCAAAGGAAAAGTGAATCCAGCTGCGGTCACTTTGGCCAACTACTTTAAGATGAAGGCCAAAGCGGATCACTTACACTTTGGCGGTCCTTCTCTGTCGCCATCTGAAAAACCAGTCAGCAAGAAATTGGGCAACCCATCACCAGGCTCTGATCAAACAGTGCCACAGAACAAAAAGACAGCCACATCACTCATTCTGTTTGAAGAGGTAAACCATCTGGTAACCCCACGCTGTAAGACATATAATTTAATGGATATGAGGCGGCACATGAACCGAGTTTGGTCTGGTTTGATCCCGCTGCAACTGTCTGCCCCCACAGGTTGATGTCATATTTGATGATGATGTTGGTTTCCTCGCAGCAATCAAGACTTTCATGACGACCACTAAGAGGCCGGTCATTCTGACCACCAATGGTAAACGCACACACTGTGTAATTAAGAGAAGATTTGAGGACAAGCTATGATGCAAAAATAAATGTCTTCCTTAGATCCCTCGTTCAAAGAGAGATTCAACTGCAGCTTGGAGGAAATTGTTTTCAAAACCCCATCAGCGGTAAGTTAGGTTTTTTTCTTTTTTAATCTCTACACCCTTGTAGAACTTCAGTGTGAAATGCATATGTTTACTGAAGAAGCTCACACTTTTTTTCGTGTGTATGTGACAACAAAAAAAAAAACACCCTCTTTTAGATGCTCACTGTGCTATAAAGGCTTCCAACACATGCAGAGTCATCAGAGCAAATATGAGCAGTAGGGCAATGTTTCTTTATTGAAATTTTAATCAATTTTTTAATGCCTGAATTGATACAATTCTAAAGCAGAGGTGGAAAGAAGTTGTGGTAATCTAATTTTCTTTTGCTCACACAAATTAAACCCAGCCTGGTGGCCGAAATTTAGTTGCCATAGCTATTGGTACCAAGTCCATCTCCGGAGCTTTCGCCAACCCTCCTTCCAGATTATCTCTTAGTGGCGGGGAGTGAGGCGGAGGGATCACGAGCTTGTCTCATTTGTGGTCTGACAAATAGACAGAGAGTGAGGGTGGGGCGAGAAGCCGAGTGAGTGAATAAATGCACTGCGTGCAGCTCTACAATGGAATAAAATTTTACCTATTTTAAATTATAAAAAGAAAAAAAAGAAAATCAGTAAGTGGCAATCAACATTGATATTGCAAATCAACGTATAGGAAATGCTGCGAGCTTGATGCACAAGGACAGCTTAATTTAGCAGTTTGTTTACTTCAAAGAGTGTACATTTTTTATTCATTCTATTGTGCATGAACATTTTAATAAGTAAGTACATATTAATTAACTGGTTAACAGGAATATAATTGTGAAAGATAAGACCATAGAAATAGTTATTAGTTTATTTACCACTTTTCTATGCAGTACACGATGCTGCTGAAATAAAAGTCAGAAAGACTGACTGACATAAGATGTGCATTGTTTTTCTCTAGAAGTGTATGCTTTAACATGGTCTCATGTTAAAAGCTGATATATAATGTACATAAACTCGATCGCAATACATATTGAATTAGAAACCAAGTAGCATGATAGTATTGAATAGGGATAGAAGCGTATCGTCTCGGCCCTAATGTGCAAGAATGACCCAGTCTGTCTTTACTTACTCCATCTATTCCAAGGTGAACATCTGTAGCTACCTGCAGCTGGTGGGTTTAGCTGAGAGTGTGCGACTGCAGATGGATGATGTCAGCAGCCTGGTCACGCTATCCAGAGGTGATATCCGACGCTGTCTGCTTCAGCTGCAGCTCTGGGTGCACAGCGGTGGAGGACGGGCATCTCAGAGTGGAGGCTCACTTCAGGAGCCTACTTGTGTGCAGCGTAAGTTGCTCTAAGTAAATCACAATCAAACCTCCTTCTAGATTAAGACTTTGTTTTCAAAAAACAACAGATGGGTTGGTGCAGGAATTTTCTCCTTTTCTTTATCTAGAATTAAGTGTTACTGAAAGAGGAGACAATGTAGACACCCAACCTTCTCATTGTAATCAGGCTGCACTGCTAGCATGCTGGGTCTCCACCCAGTGACCCTAAACCAACTGCAAAATCTGCTAAAGGCAAGTATTGATATCTTCACCTCATGTATAAACTCAGCTAGCTTTTTATCAAAGAATAAATGAACATCTGTCAATTCTATCTTTAATCCTGTAGTGTCAGCTCTGGTCTGAAACAGACATGATGAAGCTCCTGAGGATCCTAGCTGAGAGCTGGAGAGTTGGTGTTTCTCTTCTGTACTCTAACCTGGAGCTTCTTCTACCTGTTGGGGTCAAGGAGACTTCAGTCCACTTCCTGGACAAAGGGACTTATTCTGGGCTGCCGAGTGAGCCAGCACCCTCTGACATAAACCCTAATATCCAGCAGCTGGAAGGAAATGTCAGTTCAAAGGTGTCAGCCACCGACAGCAAATCTATAAGACATATCTCCAAGCTTAGCAGAAGGAAAACATTTATCCCAGCTGTGTTTGACACTACATCATCTTCTGGTTTGACACAAAACCCTCAAAGAACATCATTATCATCAAATAGAGCCTCTAGTTCAAGAGACAAGACTGAACAAAATGCAGCCAAAGTGGCAACAAACTGCTTGGATGCCTTGACAGACTTCTTCGACCTCATGTCATACCTTGATTCCACAATGCCAGCAGCTGCAGTACCACTTGTTTCAGGCTCGTGCCGACCTGAGGCGTTTGTCTGGACAGGAGCTGAGATAAGGACGGTTTGTTGGACGAGATGAGCGAGGACGAGGAGGTGGACAGGATTTGGAGCCAGGAGAAGCTGTTGGATATCCAGGCTGCAGTGGAGGGTTTGGGGTGTCACAGGTGCTGTCAGCGGGTGTCTGAGGCGTGGACCGAAGCCCAGAAATACAGACAGGAACTGGGAGATGAGAAATGGGAGAGGCTGGCGGAGAAACTGATGCCACCCTCCTCTTCCAAAAGACAGAGTCTCAGCTTTAGTTTTCAACCTTTGTGTCCACTGAGGTAAGTCTGTTATCCATCACAGCTTCTGAATACTCTGATAGTTTACTGTGTGGTGTTTCAGTCTGGCTCAGAACAAATGTCTGTCCCTCCACTGCGTCCCAAAGGAGGTATGAACTGAGCAGGATGGTGCTCAACAGTAAATCCCTCAGCCTGCTGGGGAACAGACGAGCTGTCAGTGTGGACTACATGCCAGTCCTCCGTTACATCTGTCGCTTTCAGAGAGAGCAGCAAAACAAAGAGGAGCCAGTCAGGTGAGCCAGTCACAATGCAGATTTAAAGGGACAGTTCACCCCAAAATCAAAAATACATATTTTTCCTCTTACATGTAGTGTTATTTATAAACCTAGATTGTTTTGGTGTGCCAGTTGCAGAGATGTCTGCCTTGTATCGTATATAATTGAAATAGATGGCACTCAGCTTGTGGTGCTTGAAAAAAAAAAAATCATTTGAGAAACTCAACAGCAGTGTCTTTTTCCAGAAATCATGACCTGGTTACTCAAGATAATCCACAAACCTTTATATGAGCAGTTTCATCTTGCTACTGAACTACAACTGTGTCATTGTGCAAAAGGGAGCATACATCTACTCACGGATGAAAGGCTCGTGCTTGTGACAGAGCGAGATGTTAACCTAATGGCATCCTCCTTGGCTGAGCTGTAAAATTAGCTAGCTCACTGGTGCTGGGTCAGCCAGCAGTAGATACACACTTCCTGCTGCAGAGTTTTTTCTTGGCCATCTAGTTTCATTATACTGGAGAGAAGGCAGACATCTCTAGGACTGATATTTCTAACATTCAGCAACTCGCACTAAAACAATCTAGATGGTGCAGTGTTTAATAAATGAACTCCAGTTTAAAAAAGTTTTAATAAACCTAGTCATATCAGGGTAGTCAATTTGACAGATGACAGTGGTGGTATCTTAAACCACGCTGCTGCCTCGCTAAATCACCGCTTTTCTTAAATCCAACTAATGTTATCAGTAAGTTATCAGTTACGTCTTCTACTTAAATCACTGTTGGATGAAATAATGTTTGTTCCAAGTGTTAAACCCTGATTTGACTATTTAATGTAATTCTGTACATTCAAATGATACTTATTTGCAGACAAAATTCAAATGATTTATCCCCCACATCAGGTGCCTGAACTACCTCAGCAGCAAACACCTGGACCTATCAAAGTCGACCATTCAACTCCTGGCTGAAGATTTCTCATAGAGAAAAGAACCTTACTACCTCACCTTACTCCAGTCAGTATTTACTTTACTGTGCAGTCACTTTACCTAAACACTATCTCCACATAAATACTGTCAATCAAATCAATTCAATGCAGATGAGATGAAATATTGTTTTATTTACATGTAAGTGCAACCATGAAAAGTAAATTAAAACATTCTATTTTTTTAAGTTGTGTTGCTCATTTTTATAGAATGTAAAGCACCGATTGTTCAGGTACTGGTGTGGGTTGCTGGTGAGACCAGTGCTGTGTTTTCATTCTTGTAAAAAGAAAAGTTATTGCATAGCAGGGCTGGGTGATATGGAAAAATATCATACTTTTTACCAAATACCTCAATATCAGTGTTACAACAAAATGATATCACTTTACTGTAATGCAGCCTTTAAAACCAGGAAAACACAACACTTACAATGTTGCGATATCCAACATCTAAGACGATTTCTAGTCTCACATCACCATATCGATTATCGATATGTTGCCCAGCCCTGTTGGTAGAGTCCATGAACCCTTAACACAAACTGAGAGGAGTGAAAATCCTTAGACAGCCAGAAGATGGCAGACAGCGTTTACTTTATGCAAATGTCAGAAAAGAAGGTAGGAAGGTAGACAGCAAAAATAACAAAATGCTGCAGCAGGCCTCGTGCCCAGCCTCCCAAAAAAACAGTATTTGAGTGTTTTTGTAACAATAAAAATATTAAATACCTAAATGTACCATTAACCGCCACCAAATCTGTTCAAGGGGTAAATGTTTGGTAAAAGTCCAAAAGGGCTCAAGAGGTTTGCTTCAGTGGATGTTATCCGAGGTGAGGTCCACGTGGTGGCTAACTGGAAGCTTCACTGAGCAGCTCGTAAAAAGCCACTGCCTGAAGCAGAGCATCACAGAGTTCCTCCCCTCCTCTTCTGTTGCCCATCTCAAAAGAATTCCTGTGCTTCAGCAGCAGCTCTGGGGGGAAGTTTATCCTGGGGAGCTTCTGTGTCACCGACTCAGTCATCAGCTGTCGCACTGTCTGTGCCCCGCTGGTCCGTGACTCGCCCACCATGAGTCCAAAGTGGCGTCCCACAGCAGTACGCATCATGTTCAGAACTCTGCAAAGGAAGCAGGAAATAAATTTGTGAAGTTATTTCATGAACTGCTGTGCTTTCTTCAAGCAGCAGCCACAAAAATCCCACGACCATACATCAAAGGCCAGGTACATTTAAAAAGTCATTATTGATTTGAAATCTCTTTTTCCCACCTGGGAGGAATGTTGGAATCAGGTGTTAAGTTTCTTGGCTCAAGCAGAGCAAACAGCATGGCCTCCACAGACCTCATGTGGGCCATGATGGGGAAAAGAGCCGTATTCTGGACCGAGATGGAGGGTTTCTCGATGATGTAGAAGTCAGCTGATGGGAGGTGTGCCAGAACTGCAGAGACCTAATCACAGAAAAGAAAAATTACAAACTGTGCTGTATCAGCTCCTACCTGAAGTTCCACCCACATGTTAATAACAAAATTAAAACAAATAATATGTGTTGTATACTTTCACTATGAAGACTCATTCAAATAGCCACTGTGTAATTTTCAGTAAAAACATGGACCCTGGTAGTCATACTCACATCATGCAAGTAAGCAGAAGCCATGTATGTCCCCCTCAGGAAATTAGGACATTCCAGCTGCTGCCAATCCAGCACTGTCATCCCCCGGTCCACATGAGCCCAGGCGATTTTATTAGTCCCACATACTATTGATACAATTGCACTGGCATCCTAAATAAACAAAGACAGAATGATGACAGGCTGTCATAGAGAATTATCCTACTTTCTATTTCGACATTTTGTTTGACATGAGACAAACACTGGATCTATTGCAGCCAGGAGGTCAAAGGTCAATGCCAGCTATTCAGTAGGAGTGAGGACTGTGTTGCCTTACAGTACTACACAACATGTGAAAACAGCTGTATAATATCTTCTATGGTTCATGGTGAGCTTTGGCAAGACACTTAACTCAAGTGACATCTGGGGAAGTGAAGTCAGATGGGGCCACTGATAATCTTGGGGTGGCACACCAAAACCAAAAGCTTTACATTCAATTTTTAGGAATTCTATTATGCTGTTGAAGTATATAGGCTAGTAAAAAACTATGTCAATATGGAGAGTTAAGGAATAGCACACTGATATACCTATCTCACAGTTAATATTACTAATTATCTGATGTGCAAAGACTAATAACTTATTGAGTTCCCAAACAATCCTGTTTGAATGTGTTGTGTAAATGTTAGGCAATTCATTGTTCTTCAAATGGGCTGGTTTCCTTTTCCTTAAAAAAATATATACAGCTTTAACATGTACATTGATTGCAAGGAACAAAACATTTACTGGAAACAAGCTTACTCAAGCACCGGGGAGACTCGTAGGTACCCATTGAACCCATTTTCATTCAGCTATCTCAAGGTGAGAGTTCAAGGGACCCTTTTTAAAAAGGCCATGCTAGTCATTCCCTTGCCAAAATTTTGCTTGTTTAACGTCATTTATCCTCCCTTCCCAACAAGCTATATGGACATGGGTGGTGCCAATGGATGCTTAAGGTTGTCTAGTTTCACAGGACACCACTGCCTTGGTGCTAGCTTTAGAAAACTAGTGCATCAAATCCTCTCAAAGACAGTATTATCAACCTCTAATTAATTTCAAGTGGGTGCCGCGCAGCTGTTTTATCAGGGGGCCATGGACCCCCTGTAGAGGCAACACTGATTTTGGGAAAACTTATTTTAACTTCAACTTCATAGAAGGACAATACTACCTTATAACAATGCCTCTCACAGCATTTCATTCAGATCCAGCCTTAAAAAGCCTAAATGTAACAGACCAGAGAGCCAGGGTGGAAAGACTCTGCGTAACCAACCCATTTAAACCCATTTAAACGTTCATTGTGTAGGATTTAGGGGGAAATATTGGCAGAAATTTATTATAATATAGTTTAGTATAGCAGTTTACTTTAGTGTATAATCACCTGACAATAAGAATTGTTGTGTTTTCGTTACCTTAAAATGAGCTGTTTATATGTATATAGGGTGCGGGTCCTCTTCTATGGAGATTGCCATGTCGCACTGCCATGTTTCTACACTAGCCCAGAACGGACTCACCAAACACTGGCTCTAGATAGGTTCTTATGTTTGCACATGGGTCATCGGAGTTAGCAGCCCCTCTGCTGTGAGAGCATGGCAAAATGCTTGTTTTTTTTTAATGTGAAACTACTTTTTTCAGTGTTTTTGGTGGTTGAAATCACCTGGTCTGTTTATTTTGGAGAGGAAGAGACCTCTGCAGATAACTCAGCTCTCAGTAAAAACCTCCTGAAAGTCTGGATTAGAAAAAAGGTGAGAACACATTAAGTTATCAAAAGACAATAGGTAAGCACACATTGGTAGTTGCTGGATGGGCGGCCCATCTGCGACATGCCAAATGCCATAGAAGAAACACTGATTTGTAATGTGAAACTGCTTTATCCAGTGTTTATACCAGTTTTAATCACCTGGGCTCTTATTTATAAACACTGCGTACACAAAACAAGGCCTGAATGAGGCGTACGCCACTTCCCACGCAAAAGTTATGATCTATAAAAACAGACCTGATGGGAGAGACTGTGACCCATGCTTACAAACATTTGGGGGACGGGAAATTGGCGACGCAGATGGTGAGGTGGAAGCCTGATTGTAGAAACTGTCAAATATTTTTTGGTGCACACCATTTTTGGCTTTTGTTCATAAGTACATTTTTAGTATGGATCCTACGTACAGTTTTATAAATGAGTCCCCTGGTCTGTTTGTTTTGGACAGGAGGACACCTCTGTAGATAAGTTGGCTCCCAGTAAAAAACTCCTGAACAAAACTGAAGGAATTCTTACATGGAGAAGTTTCACTTGGTCACACTTTGCAATCCTCACTGCTGGATGCCACTAAATCCCCCTAAATCTTACACACTGGACCTTTAAGTTTATGTCTAAAACTCTGTTTCTACAATGAGCATGTTGCCACATAAAGACAGGGCAGGTGTGCAGAGAATCAACATGGACCTCACCTCCAACCATGACCTGTCAACCTCTGGCCTGATAAACTTGGCCAACTGAATCCTCACTTTCCTCTCCTTCTTCACCGGGTTGAGGATGGAGTTGAACACTGTGACAGCACTTTTGTGCTTCAGCAGCGGAACATTGACCACACTCTCCAGAGTTTTAAAGGGTCCGTTTTTAGTCCTGTACTCCACAATGTTGATTGACTTGCGGCCTCTCAGGAGCTTGACACCGGCCAGTTCTGCAGTTGTGGCGTTGTTGAGCAGCTGGAGAATGGTGTCTCGTTGCTCGGAGGTGTAGCACTCATCCAGGGATCTGGTGTCCTCTTTGCAGGACTCAGAGGTGGAGGAGATGGTGGCGTTCAGGGTCTCAAAGCCTGCCACGGGTACCCTGCTCCGCCAGCAGCATGTGCACTGGAGATACCGCAGCTCCAGCTCAGGGAGGCAGCCGTGCTGAGGGCGGCGGAATAAACCAGACTGTCCTGCATACTGACCTGCAGAGGAGATAAACAGACGGGTGGTCAAATACAGGTACAACCTATTACAAGTTGACTCTCCACAACACGTGAGTGGAGAAAGCCATCGTGACAGTTACTGTAAACGTTTCAAACAAATATCAGGCTAAAAGGCTGTGTTAATTCAGGGAAATGTCTAAAACAGATAAAACTGTAAACATATTAATATATCCTGTAACAGCTGGAGTTAGTAATGACACCTAGCCATGTTTGTTAGCTTAGCGGTAGCACTGCTAGTCTGCGAACTCCAACTCAAATTCAAACAGTAAAAGACATTTTATTAAAACACTGACTTCTCTGAGCGACATTAGACAGAAATCGCCTGGCGACCCACATCATCGTGAATTAAGAAAAATAATCGTTTGTTTTAGCTACACCATCATACAGGTTTGACAACTTTGTCCTCAGGTTGTTGTCCGACGATTTTTAACCTGCCGGCGGAGCACCAACTACACCACTGCCATTGGTTCCGGATTCTTCTTCTTCTTCTTTGTGTTTACTCACGGACTAGAAACCGACGTCAAAGTGTATACCGCCACCTGCTGTATGGGAGAGTGTTCGTTTTTTTTTTTCTGTCATTGCAATCTTCTATACGGTATCTGATTACTGCGATCCACAGTGAGATCATTACATATTGTTTATTAATACATACTCCATTTATTTCAGTGAGGTTAGATTAAATATTAGAAACACCTACTTTAGTACTGTGCAATTCAAGCGCCACAAACCACCGGTTGTGGACGGCATAAGCTGCCAATATCAATCAATCAATCAATCAATCAATCAATCAGCTTTTTTAAAAATTAATAAATACATTTGAAAATAAATGTAAACTATAATGAATTTAAAAAATATATATAAATGAATAAATGGTTAAACAAAAGTAAATAAATTAAGGAATTATTACTAATCTAAATAAATAAACAAATAAAAAATTACAGAAATATCAGTTTATGTTGTATTTTAATTACTTAATGCCTATGTTATTTTTAATATTATTTTTTGGTACATTTAATGGCATTTTAATTTCTTTCTTTAAAGTCTTTTTTATTTTTTATTTTATTTTATTTATCCTTTATTTAGCCTTATTTGCCTTATGTAGTCTCTTCTTTAGGGAGTTCTGGTCAAGACGGCGGCACAATTACAAACAAGTACACAGTGAAACCAATACAATACATAAAAGAGACAACACAAGGGAAAGTAGTAAAGAAAAGGGATAAACAAGCCATACCTCTATGGAAGCCCTAAGAGGACGTGTTTTTTTTTTTTTTTTTTACAAGCCGTTTTCTCGAGATAACGAGATAATATCTCAGGAAAACAAAGTTCGTTTTCTCGATATAACGAGATAATATCTCGTTATATCGAGAAAACGGCTTGTAAAAAAAAAAAAAAAAAAACACGTCCTCTTAGGGCTTCCGTAAGGGAACCCGCGAGTACTAAGGTAAACAACAGATAACTATCTCATGGTTTCTGCTACGTGTAGTCTACTTGATCGCGGCACCGACACGGCAAAATAAAAGCATCAATAAGGAAGCAGGTTATTATAGCCCGTACGTTTAACACCACATGTCCGTTTCTGTTTATAATCTCTACGGGGGGACACTGGCGATATCAGGAAAAAAAAAGAAAACTAACGTTAAATTCTTAACTTGGTTTGAGGCTGCTAAACTTAATCTAGCTAGTGCAGCCACTGCAGTGTAGTTCGTCTTACTCTTTTAGCTGCTGCTTAGTGCTAGATGAAGTTTTTCTACACATTCAGAGGGAACTACGATATAAACAAACATTACATTACCATACCTCTGACAGATTTCACCGGTTTATCCTTATCCAGCAGTTGAAGCTCCTTTCACCATCCTCACGGACCAGTCCAGCAGCTGCAGCCATAGACATATATACGTAGACGCCGCATTGAGCGCTGAATGATACGTCAACGTCGCCGCCATATTGGATGTGGCAAGAGCGAACGGAGAAGATGCCTTGTACCTACCGGTTTACAGTCCAAACCAGATCTCATGGGATTACCTTTCACAGGTAAGACTGAAAAAATACTTTTGATTGTATTTAGCCATTATAACATAATTTTACGAACAGAATTTGCTGACTTTGTGGCTAATACTATGAAGTCCCGCGCATAATACTGTGGATTCCTGCGGTGAAACCAGCCTCCAAACAACGAAGAAGTCTATCCTATTTAACTAAATTGGCCCGAAGTAATAACTGTGATTGTTGTTAGTTGCTTAGCTAACTTTTCACATACTATTCGGGTCTCCCAAAGATAAAGAGCTGAGAAAGGAGTGGGAAACAGCTGTCAGACGGGAGGGGTTTTCTGCTAGTCCGTCATCCATGCTCTACAGTGAGCACTTCAGACTGGAGGACTTTGACAGGACAGGTCAGACAGTCAGGATAAGAGATGGAGCTGTTCATTCAGTATTCAGTTTCCCAGCTCATCTCCACAGGGTAGGTGTATAGGCTGTATGGACTAGATCATTCAATGCCACACTATGCTGAAAATGTTTTTCCCTTTCTGAATGTGAAGGAATCAGGGATGTATTTTGTTTTACGCTGTGAGATAATTTCTATATTTCATCCTTCACTTTAGCCTGTGGCAACCAGGACGTCTCAGACTTCAAAGAAGGCACAGGAGACCCTGTCACTGGACTGTTGCCAGCTTGTCCAAGAGACTGAACCCCTGCCTGTGCCCAATGTATAGGGTAGACCGAGTATGTTTGAGACACTTTTTGCTTTTCCATTTTTGAACATATATTGCAAAAAAACTATACAGTGAAAATAAGTGATTTTTCATATGCTGTTTAATTAGTTTGTATACTAAGTTATTATTGATGAATATAATTTATTATTTGTTTATTTTTTCCACAATCAGGTCATAAACATGAGGTGCATTTTTACCATGGTACCGTCTCAACCATACCCTATAGGTGTACAGTTGAGACGGTACCATGGTACAGTTGAGACACCCATTGAAACCCATTAATAATGACTGAACATCAATTGCAAATGCAATAAACTTTAAAAAAAAAGACAATTTGACAAGATATTTCAATATGAATTCATTCCTCTTTTATTGAAATTAAAAAATAATGGAATATTACTGTAAACAAGCAATAACACAGAACGAAACATGCAAAAACATCATTAATTCAATGATTAATTTTTTAAAATTTAATTAATTAAAAACTGCATTGCAGCTCCTGTACCCTACTGAGGGCAACATGCTTGAGCCCTGTTCAACCAAAGCTCTCTTCTTTTTGATATATCGAGCAAGTGAAGGAACAGGAATGAAAAATTCCTTCGCTACACTCCTAATTGACCTCCCTTCCTGCACAACTTCTGAGGCCCTCTCTAAGCTCTGTGCTGGCACTCCCCTATTTGTGGTCCTAGCTCTGAAGCGGGGCATCCTGTAATAGGTATAGCACAAGAATACAAACATAAACAAAAGGTCCATACAGGCTACACAACATAGCTAACACACACACACTGCATGCCTTTGTATTTTTTAACTGAAGTAGGCTGGGCTATACCATTAAGGCTGTATCAACTGTACCCGTTCTACCACCTTGTCTATTACACCACATGCTAAATTATCCTTCTATCTTTCATTGTTAAAAAATTGGCCATTAATATATTACTGTTCAAGTATCACAAATATTAAATTTTGTTTTAGTTTTCTTTGTTTCTGGTCTTATTATGACTTGTAACATCTTATCGTTACGCTGCACAACTTAACAGCATGTGATGTAATAGAACTCTATCATGGGTACAGTTGAGACATTGTGTCTCAACTGTACCCTGCTGACCACTTTGTGTATTTCTCTAGATTGTGCAGTGAGCTAACATGCTAGGATAGCATGAAGTATGTGATATTTTAGGTCACAAAATAACGTTTGCAATTATTTAAGTCATGTCTGATGGTCACAAAAGGACAATAAGCTATTCATTGTTGAAGGGACACGGTAAAGTCAAATTCTTACCTTAGTAAAAAGACTTTTGCAGATATCTTTTGATTGGAGATGCTAAGATTCCTCAAATTTTCCACCACCAAAGAGGATGCTAATATGCATGTGCTGAGTAAAAATGGCAGCTCAGCCTTGCAGCATGGTCAAGATATTAAGGGTGTTTCAACTGTACACATGTCTCAACTATACTCACTCCACCCTACATGTTCATCAATGCCCCCCCTGTACAGATAGATATATGTATATATGTTGATCAATCACTGAATATCAAAATGATTAATTAAAATCAGTTAAATGTAAACGTTCGTGCTCTTTATTCAGAAAACCCACCTGTCACATCTACGTTTCAGGATCTGGTTATTATAAACACAGATGTTTAATATTAATATTTCAATATTTATCATCACAATAACAGTGTTACATACATCGTTAGCTGTAAAAACTCATAAAAACATTAGAAAAATACATACGTTGGTTTGGTGCTTACCTATGTCCTAAACATATAAGGAGTAAACATTTATAATCATCACATTTAAAGTTCCATACATTGTTTTTGATGCCTATTTGTTTCCCTAATATATTAGTGTGTGTGTGAATGGGTGAATTAAAGGCATTAACTTAAATCACTTTGTAGAAAGGCGCTTTATGAAGTTCGGTCCATGTCCTTGCATTAGTTTACGAGGCAGATCTGCCACATCCAATATGGCGGACACGCTGACGTATCGCAGCAACGGGCCAACCCGCTCAATGAGGCGTCTATGTGTATATGTCTATGGCTGCAGGAGGTGCAACGTAAGACGCAATGTGAGTCTCATGGGTCACCCGACTCTCCACCTGTATGGCCATTGGCCAGACGTACGCTGAACAGAGATCAGCTGTCACAGCCTCGGTACGACCATTACTGTGATAGTTCAAAATGTAAAACTAGCTCTATATCAGTTGATCGGCTGTCATCATTGATTGACAGAATTTCTCTTGTTTCTCGTGTTGACGAACTTGACCAACTACCTATCAGATCTGGGGTGGCCGCAGGGGTGGCCAATGAGATTTCAGGGGTGGCCCCGGCCACCCCAGGCCACCCCCTAAAATCGCCACTGTGACCCATGAGACTCACATTGCGTCTTACGTTGCACCTGCTGCAGCTGCTGGACTGGTCCGTGAGGATGGTGAAAGGAGCTTCAACTGCTGAATAAGGATAAACCGGTGAAATCTGTCAGAGGTATGGTAATGTAATGTTTGTTTATATCGTAGTTCCCTCTGAATGTGTAGAAAAACTTCATCTAGCACTAAGCAGCAGCTAAAAGAGTAAGACGAACTACACTGCAGTGGCTGCACTAGCTAGATTAAGTTTAGCAGCCTCAAACCAAGTTAAGAATTTAACGTTAGTTTTCTTTTTTTTTCCTGATATCGCCAGTGTCCCCCCGTAGAGATTATAAACAGAAACGGACATGTGGTGTTAAACGTACGGGCTATAATAACCTGCTTCCTTATTGATGCTTTTATTTTGCCGTGTCGGTGGCGCGATCAAGTAGACTACACGTAGCAGAAACCATGAGATAGTTATCTGTTGTTTACCTTAGTACTCGCGGGTTCCAGAGCCCCACGAACACCTGTATTTTGCACACTGATTCTAACCCAAATTGATTATGATCCTGCTTGACGTTTGCTATTACTTAAAAGTGATTTGACTGACTGACTGATTGATTGATTGAGTGATTGAATTACATTTCCCCAGGGATATTAAGAGAATAGTTACAGTATGAAGAGAAGCAGAGATATTCAGTCCTTCTTCCTCAAAAAAAGAAAAGACTCAGAATCAGCCACAGCTTCCAGCATCAGTGAAACATCAAGTCAGCAGCCTAGGTACAGTAGTGATGAAGGGCAGTCAGCTCCCCCTGCACAGGATGGTAAGTCATGCTTGGATAGTTTGAATTTTCCATGTAGGCTCAGATTCAAACTGTTTGCAGCTTGAATGTGTTTCCAGTTATACAATTACAAGCGTCTGAAACATCAGTAGTTCAAACAGTTGTAAAAGACAGAAGAACAATAATACATGCATAATACACACACACTCACACACACACACACACACACACACACATATGTATGTATGATTGTGTGGGTGTAAAATATATCCATACATCTATATATATATATTTCTCAGATATCTGTGTATTCCCACAGCTGACCAGCCACACCCACTTGAGGACTGTGATAATGGGAAATGGAATTTAAAAATAAACCAGAATAGACACCTTTATTTAACAATTATGAGACAGGAAATCATGGGAGAGAGAGAGGGGATGTTACATGCAGCAAAGTACTGGGATTTGAACTGTGGTCGGCTGCGTACATGGCATTAAACTCCGCTATGCCATGGCCACCCCACACTAGCTTTGTGTCCCATCAAGGCCACCCCGGTAAAAAAGTCCTGGATACGCCACTGGTTAGAAGAAGAAGAGGAAGTGGAAGAGGAAGAGGAGACAGAGGGCTGGGTGTAGGCAGGGAATGTTGCTTTGGGAGGGTCGGAGGAGGCGGCTGTACTGTGGGAGTTTGAAGCTGCAGCTCCTGGGGTGCTCTGCTGGGCCTGTACAAAGACACAACACAGGTAACTGAATGGTAGTCCAAACTACTGCTTTCTCATTTTTTAAAGAGGAAGAAAGACAGAAAAACTTTAAAGACACAAAAGTCTTCAGTGAATTATTCACTGTGACAATCATTATGTAACAAAATATTTAAGATATTATTTGAGAAACATAAACCCCAAATATTCCATTTAAGGTTTGTCTTTTTTAAACACTCAATTATGTTTTCATCTATGATTTGGTCCTTCAAAATTTTTTGAAGTAGTATTTTGATTCCACTTGAAATGTGTAAATCATTAATAATTTGACTTGTGAATTCCCAAATAAATCAGTTAAGTATTTTTAATTTTAGGAACAAGACAATAGTCCTTAACATGTACACCATTTACTTTCAACTGGAGAGCAGATTTTCCATGAAATGAATAAAACCCTTCGTATCCAAAAAATCAATTAATCATCAGATGAAAGACAAATCCTGAAATAAAGGTATAACCAGTCACCAGACATTTAGAATTCAGATTGTGAGAAAGACCCGACAGTGTGTTATGCACTGCTGCAGCGTCAAAGAATGATGAGTTATTGCAGAATTCATGCTTCAGAGGTTAGGAGGGGTGAATGATGCAAAATAAGATCCATATAAATCCATTGCTACACCTCATTCTGCGTTAATCAAAGCACATGCACAGTAATAAAGCTCACAGACAATTCAGGAATTCACACTCTGGCTATTCTAACAGTTGGCAAATCTAAAATACTAAGAAACAGAGTGAGTCATCATGGGCAAAATTCTGAATGTGTGTCAGATACGGAGAAACAGGCAGCTTAGATTTCAAGGAGCTGTGCTTAACTTTTATTGTGTTTGAGGAACTGCTGAGAGTCCATGATAGGCATGTTAGTGGTTAGTCACACCACAGAGAAAATAACATGTCATGGTGCCAGTTTTAAGAAGGCATCATTTATAAAGGGTTAATAAGACTTGTCATGACTGAAGAGGAACTTTTGGGTTGTCACGTTGTGAAGAAATCCCTCTTGCTGGTGTTTCTCATCCTCCAGTTTATGTGTTTATTTGGCTCTTTAATTCCACCTCAACTTAAAGTTCCACTACTGTCCGTCTGCCTGAATGCACCTGGCACAAACCTCATTAATTAGCAGTCATTATCATTTACAACCTCTTATAAAGTATGCCTTATTAGACAGTGGTGCTTAGTGGGAGCAAACAGCACCAAACACACTTTCCAAATGCCAACTCCACCCGCTGCATTTGACCTTCTAGTTGTGTGTTAATTTTGGAAAGTATAACCCCCTGTGGGCGACAGATGACAAGTGAGTGGGATGAAATAAAAAAGCTCACCAGCATTAACGAGGAGGAAGAAATCAGTCTTCCCACGTATTCGATCGTCTACAGAGGAAGGGTTGTCCACGAGGAACTCACAGTAGTAGCGGTCTGTGTCACCGGCATTCAGCTGAGAGATGGTCACATTCAGGGAGTGGCTGCTCGGGTCCCCACTGACACTGATGCGGTTCTTGTTATCATCATCGTTCACAGTGAAGTTGCTCTTGGTGTACTTGAACAGCATTTCCTTGGGATGGAGCCAGTCACGCTTCAGGTAGACGCCATAGGGTAGGGGGTCTCTCGGATCAATCACACAGGGAAGCACCACAGATTCCCCCTCATTCCTCTCCATGAACTGAATGTCACTGCACACTGGATAAAAACAAAAATATCTTACAATATAATATAAGCAATTTTTAATTATATTCTATACACTTAAAGATATGTGTTTCAAAATAATAGTCACAATTTTAGGAACACTTTGCAGCTTATGTTTATGATATATTATATTACAATAATGAATGGCAACATTTTAAACACACTGGGCACAAAAAAAAAAAACTATTCTGTTTTTTAATCTTACAACCAACTATTCCATATGAGTGAGATGGACAAAATGACAGCAGCACCTCAGAGTATAATCCAGCATGATACCACTACAGCCTGCGGCCTAGAAAGTGACCCAAGGTAAATTAATCTGACACCCTTTCTTTATAGTGGTGAATTACATTGTGAAGTATTCCTATTATTTTGTCCACCCCTTGTATAAGAAACGGACTCCCCCTGACTTCCCTTAGACTTACTTTTCAGCTCCAAGCACAAACTAAAAAAAAAAGGAACAGAACGGAACTTACCAAATCCAGTTTGTGTCAACAACAGCGTCCACAGACAAGCCAGGTACTGGATCCCAGTCATCTTTGATCACACTGTCAGAAGACACTAATTAAGATCCTGAGGGAAGTCAGTGATGTAAACCATGACAGCACGCGTACAAGCTCTCAGGACTGGATGTTAGAGGTTTGGTTAACTGTAAATGAAACCAAGAGGAACTCCATGAAGCTCCACCTTCAAAACCTCAAGACGAACACAAGAGGAAGCACACCCTAACCAGCACAATGTATGACAGATCAGCTCCTTCTAAGGCAAAATGGTAATTAATTAAAAATGTAACACTACAACTGAGGTTCAGCTGAGGCTGAAAGTTTGGGATCATATTAAGAAAGAATAACCAGCAGCACAGTCAGGACCAACATGTGCATGGAGGTAGCTTTCAGGCACTTTGACCTGGCTCTAAAGTTCATTAGTGTCATTCACAGTTAATTTTTCCTTTAATTTGCATTCTTTGTCTTTTACACGCTTGAGAAAAAACTCCCACAGACAAAAATGTTTTTGCATATCCCAGAGGAAATGATTCTGACAGCATGTGACAACAGGATGCGTCTGCCCTTTGATAACTTGCACCAGTGGACAGAGCTCAGACCGCGAAAAACTTTAATCTGAATTTACTGACAAAAATGTGAACTTGAGGCTTGACTGGTTACTTGACACAAAAACTTTCAAGTCTAACGTACAGCTTCAATATCTGACTCTTGGGTCTGAGCATTAAAAAAATGGCCTAAAAAATTCTATACGTATTAAACTTTTCACAGACTATATGAACATGAGGAATAACAGCAACTGTATTTGTCAATACATGCGAGCATATGAGAAATGTTTTGAGTTGGACTTGAAAAAATAGTTTTGAGGGGATATTGTTTAAGTGTCTTGTCATTTTACTGTCACCGATACCAATTTTAAGACTTCCCATTTGTTCTGCAAGACTTCTGACTCAGGACTTGAGACCTATTTGAGAGACTTGGACTTCTAAAAAGACTTGTAGCAAGTCTCTTTACAGGGTATCTTGAAGAGTAAGTCAATAACTGCTGGATTTATTTAGTTTCTTAAAGATATTTTGCCACTCATTTAAGAGGCTTCTATATTCGACCACCTGGGAGATCAGACTCGCTCTCGTTTACACACTGCACTGCAGTCAACACATGAACAAACGACGCAGTAAATTACTGACTAGGGAAAAACTGTTACATAATTTGAATGCAACCTACAAAATGGCGACAAGCAAATGGCCTAAATGTAGGCCGCACACGTGGAAACCTGCAGAAGCCTGAACGATACAAGTCCATTATTCATCTACAAACACACCAGAAGCAATGAGGCTTGTTTTCTCTTGCTTGAAGTTAGTTTGTGTGAGTGACAGGCAGTATTTATGTTTAGCTAGGTGGTTTGCACTGTGGTTCACGTATCTTGCATCTGTGTAAAAGATCAGCCAGCCTCATGTGATGCACTGATAAACAGTTGTTGTCTTGTTCTGCTCATCCAGCAGGAAACCACAATTAAAAGGTTATCTAGTCTAACAGGTGGTTTTTAGTGACTGTTTACAAGCTGCTATTGTTTAAGAAAGCTGCTGCAGCTCATTGAATCACTTTTATTGATCTGCTAAACATGTTTGCCTGTGAATGCATTCATTAGGCTTTGCTGGTGGTGGGTTTATTTGGAAGGAGGATGTTTATGATACTACTTATGCAATATATGCAGAGCATTTTTAGCCCACTGACAAGTCTAACCACAAATTCAGGTTTAAAAAAAAATGCATGACTAATTCCTGGAAATGTAAACAAACAGCCCACCAGAGGAAGATAGAAATAGTGCAATGATAAGGTCCTGAAAGTTTCCATTAAATAACTTTTTCCATCAACAGGACCTATGCATCTAATGGCTGCAGTGCCATATTTTAGTAGGTAATAATTTTAATTCAAAACATATATAACACTGAAGTGCAACGGCCAATATAAAATAAAAGCAAACTCAACATAAGGGTATATTCCTATTCATGAATACAGAAAAAAATAATCTAATGGAACAAAATAAATTATTAATGTAGTTTAAAATAGCATTTTCAGAAAATTATTTCCCCAAATAGTCTTTATTTTATGTTCACAGTCTATTATAACTTCATGGTCACATATAAGTGAGCACTGAATGAGTTACAACAAATATTTGCATCTTGATGGCTGCAAATTTAGACTGCTACTTTCATTTCCCCTCATCTGTAAGTTGACCTTGTCACTGCTTTAATCAGGCTCCATGCCACATATTATTGACATTCTCTCAGATACTGTAAACAACAAATTTATCACACTGTGTGCCGCAGTGGATCTAATGTGGATGTTTGAGGGGTCAATAACACCCCCCATATGCCACTAGGTGGTGCACTGGTTCTTATATGCACACACACTGAGCACCTACAGGTGTTGGATGGGTGCTGGTGAATTTTTTTTTTTTTGATTGAGCTTCTTTTAGTGATGTCTAGGCTGCTGATCCTTATCCACTAATTTGTTAACTGGCACCTGCTAGATGATTTTAGGTTCAGTGCATCTTCCCCTGGTGTTGCACTCCACTTTTCCAACAATACAATTCTAATATTACTAATCACACAAAGTCAAAGTGACTTAATCATTTGTAAATGGTGAGCAACAGGAATTCATACACTACACTGTCAGGTGTCATGCATTATGTGTTCCCTTAATATAAAGGTTTACCAAATAACTGTAATAATTGTATTCCAATATTTGTATATTTGACTTGTTTTTGAAGCCTAACTGATTTTCGGGGCCTGGTATGATATTGAATGACCACATCAGCATGCTAACATGCTTACAATAACACTGTTAACATGTTATTGAGTATAATGTCTGCCATGTTCGCCGTGTTATTAATTTCATTTCACTGTATTTATTGCAGTGACAATAAAGCTTCTTCTTCTTCTTCTTAAACACTGAGCTGAATCTCCTGCATTGCATTGCTCTCTATGTACCTGGACAGATATAGACATATCAGCTCGGACAGCAAGCTGGAAGAATACAGGTAATGAATAGACAGGACTGTTATGTACATAAGTATAAAGAAAAATAGTGTTTATATAAATAATGTATAAATATATGAAAAAAGCTCTAATGACCAACAGTAAAAGCAAAACATCTACAAACAAGTCAGGTGTTCTGAAAATTGTAAACTATACAAATATATGTATATATTATTATGTGTAATAAAGCTGCACCCATAAATAAGACCTGCACTGTGACAGTTTCTCACAGAAAATATGAATTACTAAAAGGATCGGGATCATTACAATGGCAAGATATAGCTCATTAGAGCTCTGCCACAGCTGCACACTTCCAATTTCAACTTAGTTTCACTGTTGACTTTCTCTAAAACAATCGCTCATTAAATCCAGTTAAGTTGTGCATTCTGACAATCAGACTAATGGTGACGAGCCATGTAGCGCAGTGAGTCAGTAAGAATGAAGCTGACGACTCAGTGGGCTGAGTTTTGACCTACGATGGCTGCCATCAACAGGAGTCATTACATGGAGCCCAAATCACCATTAAGACAGAAAATAATGCCTTTGAAATCATTCTCAGTATTTACATCTGCATCCCTCCAACAAAAACATGAAAGTAGCAGAGGACCTGTATTTTGACTACATTAAAGACATTTACACCATAAATTGGTGCATGACATGTCAGAACGCAGGAAAGTAAGTGTGTGATGCTCAAAATTGGTGTCAGGAAATGATCAGTTATAAACAACACTATTAAGAATGTGTTAACCCCATGTTTTTTACGAAGCCCAGAAAATGTGCTCTTTTCACTAGAAAAATGTTCATACTCTCAGAAGTGACGTTAAAAGTCACACGTGTTGAATTTCAACACATGTACAGAGTGTGCTCAGAGACAGCACATGTTAATTTCAACACAGCTGATGTGTAAACTCTTACACACCAGCTGTGTTACATGGCATTACACATAAATGTTTTAGTTTTGTCAAGTGTGTGTAAATCATGTGTAACCCATATAAACACACAATAGTGTTACTTTTACACACTGTGTGCAAGTCATGTGTAATTAAAGTACCAGGTGATTGTTTTGTCCAAAAAATGAAAATTGATATGAATTTTTTTTTTTTCTTCAAAACTGGCAAAATGTGCGTGCAGAAAATCTTTCCTCATAACTACACAGTGAATGTATTGCCAAATTATCTGTGGTCAAAATGGACACAGCTTTACATCCCAATAATCATGAGGTGCTTTGAAAGGCTGGTAATGACACACATAAAAGAGGACAGCTGATGTGACAGTAGACCCCCACAAATACACATACAGGAAGAACACTGCCGACACCATCTCATCTGTGGTTCAACAGGCCCTCACTCACTTGAAAAACAGGAACTCTTCTGTGAGACTGCTCTTCCTGGACTTTAGCTCAGCCTCAATACTGTCATCCCACAAACACTGGCTGGGAGCCCGAGAACTGTGGATTTCACCTCAAGTTTGAATCTAATTCAAGGAAAACAAGTGGCAGCAGAATAACGTAATCATTTTATTAAAAAATAAACAAGCAAACATGACTGACATTGTGATGTGTAACATTTTCATCCAAACATCCAGCTACTTTCTGGACAACTGTTTTTCATATGACAGTTTATGTTCCTTTAACTACAAATACACCTGAGGCCTGTACTATGAAGTAGGATTTGGAGTTAGCGAGGTAAGCTCAGGGTTAACCCCGGGGTTTCAGTTCTACAAAGCTGGTTCACTTTTTACTCGGATAAATCACTATGGTAACATATGATGAAAAACTAATCTGCTCTGGAGCAGGTTAACTTCAGAGGATTGGCTCACAACCTGCCAACACCCTGACCACTGACCAATCAGATACCTGGAAAAAAAAAGTATTTAGACATGGACAACAGTCTGGAGTGACAGATAAAAAAAAAACAAAAAAAAAACAGAGGGCGTAAATATTGTAGGTCAGTGGAATCATTTCAGTGTTCCAGGCTTTCTATTTCTACTAGTTTTCAAATAAGAGCTTCT
Organism: Cephalopholis sonnerati; assembly: GCA_019142605.1. Classification (NCBI taxonomy): domain Eukaryota; kingdom Metazoa; phylum Chordata; class Actinopteri; order Perciformes; family Serranidae; genus Cephalopholis; species Cephalopholis sonnerati. The sequence continues at coordinate 12,713,117 of JAGQAX010000003.1, forward strand.
AACAAACAGAGAGATCCTGTATGACACTCAACACGTGATGATTTTAACTGCATTTTAACTTGTGCAATGTTTGTTTTATCTCGGGAGTGATGGCAGACAGTGCGAGTATTTACTCTGATTCCATCACTAAAGCTCTGAATAACATGACACCTGTGTGATGAGAACTGGAAAAAAACAAACAAAAAAAGATCAGCCTATATTTAATTTAAAAACTAATCCACACACTGTAAAATAGGTTAGGGTTAATTTCAATGTAACATTTTGGTCAGATAGACGTCATCAGTTATTAACTAGGCTACTGTTCCACCCTTTACTTCAGCAGCAGAAACAGTCTAGCATTATTTCTAAGTGTTTTATGAGTGGTTTCTTTATTTTAATTCTCCAAGTCAACAGCAGAAATATTCACCCGTACTTATTTCATACATAATAATATCTAAACCTATGTTAGACCTTTGCCTACTTTACATATTTGGAAACCATTTCTCGCGTTTCTACATCTTCCAATCCTGTTGTAGGATTGTAGGCTATCATCTACATCACATTCTGTAAATGATTTTTTGCTGTCCAATTAACAGAATATTCCAGCAACAGTCTCCTATCATACGAAGCAGCCTACCTTGACATTGCTCGTAATTAACGCCCCCACCTCTTTCACGCGACCACACTCGCAGCTGGATAGGAAAATCCAGAGTTGAATGAACCAGCTGATGACCAGCTCAGTGATATCAGAAAAGCTATTTTGGGAATGCTGAACTGGCTTCAAAGTACAGGCCTCTGGTCCAAAAACAAGAGGATCAGTGACAGACACTTAGATGAGATTTTGACTGGTCATGTTTGTCAAAACCACATTTATCTTACGTGTAATACCCCTTTCATCACTGTCAAACATTTTCCTGATGGTTAAGAGCTCATCTGCACAGTGAATACTTTTAATACTTACGTACATGTTGTTTCCAACAGCTTCTGAGCTTTTAGTTAAAGAGTCAGTTCACCCCAAATTGAAGATAAAAATTATTTCCTCACTCATCTGTAGTGGCATCTAGAAATGCTCCTTGAGTTGGTTTTATTTGTCTAGCTCTTGAGTTTATTTTCTGCCTTTTGAAATGCAACACAACCGAGGTAAATTGATGTTTGTGGTAGTTTGAGGGATCTTTGTTCTAAAGAAAAAGCCCCTATAGAAAATGTTAAAGGAGAAGTCCAGTATTTTGCACTTTGAGCCCCATTCCTGGGTTGTTTATGATGAAATAGAGTGGTTAAGACCAACATCTTGACAATTGCTCCTTCTCTGAGAATTTGAGAGAATTTGGCTTTCCCCTGCCTGGCTTAACAATGCTGTCTATGGCCATGTGTAAATCTGTCCTAAAACCACCTTAAACGTTTGTTTTCAAAGCCATGAAACTCACCGAGTGGTCAGTGGTGTTTGTTGATGTTCCTACTTAAAAATCATAGCAAACTGTGGTTTCCATCCGTGTTTTCACTATTCATATCGATTGTGGAACTATTTTTTCAGCTGCCTCACACCCGTATGTAAACTTCTGCTTGATCGTTAGTTTGACCCTGAAGCGTTATACCCTACAGCCCACTAGATGGCGATAATGCTCCTTTATGTGAATGTCACCAACCAGCAGGAAATCATTGCAATGTAATGGGACACAGAAAGAAGCAGAAGAAGAAGGTTGGCGTTGTGTTCAAAGGCATTGTACTGCGAAGGTTGTTTACAAGCAAGTAATAATGGGCAAGTTTTGTGCAGTCTGCGACTGCAGGAGTCAGCGACTGTCGAGCCGGCACTTTCGCTAAGCTAAAAGACTACAATGACTACAGCCTTGTCGTAAACAACCCCCTTTCCGTTTCCAATGGTGGATTACTACCAACGGACAATAAGGCTTCCTACAGAAAATCAATGCATGGACAAAATGTCAAATAAATCATCACGGATGGAAACCACAGTTTGCTACGATTTTTATGTGGGAACATCAATGAACACCACTGACCACTCGGTGAGTTTCATGGCTTTGAAAACAAACGTTTAAGGTGGTTTTAGGACAGATTTACACATGGCCATAGACAGCATTGTTAAGCCAGGCAGGGGAAAGCCAAATTCTCTCAAATTCTCAGAGAAGGAGCAATTGTCCAGATGTTGGTCTTAACCACTCTATTTCATCATAAACAACCCAGGAATGGGGCTCAAAGTGCAAAATACCGGACTTCTCCTTTAACTGTTGATTATTCAGACTAACGGACATCGTTTCTGGTGAGTAATTTTGCAGTTTATTTTAAATGTAAAAGTCTGCAATACCAAAGACAAAATCCTATTTACACTGAGGCTCAATTTTAAAGGGACACACCACCAGTTTCACACATTAACATGAGTTACCTCTAATGAGGACAAGTACTCCAACCTTGAAAAATAGCTGTACATCATTGTCTTAGGTCCTAGTCAGAGAAAATAATCTCAAATTAACCCACTTAACCCACCTGACTTAATTTTTTATTTCTGTTCACCGGGCGGCAGGGTCTAATAAAAAGTTAAGAAGCACTGAAGGAAGTGTAGGATCCAATGTTTGTAGACCCTGCTTTAAGTGGTAACACTCCAAAAAGGTTGGGAACCACAACGCTAGATACCACTTGAGAAAAGTGATCATTTTCTTTCTCATTGAGGTGAGCTGACCCTTAAAACACAACACACATTGTTGACCATGTTAGCCTATTTTAAACGAAACAAAACCATAAAAATTCATACATTTACATTTCAATACCCAAATCTTTGTTCTTTTAAATAACTAAAATAAAAGTGTTATTAAAGGCATACTCTTCTATTTCTTTAACACTTATGTAATAGTCAATTATCTTATACATTTTTACATGTAACACTTTTATATACATCATGTAACACAAGGCCGAGCATCCAGTTGTACAGGACAGACCCACACTATAATAAACATCAGGTACTTACTGGGTTTAACTGACCTTTCATGCCAGCTGAGTGGGTTTTAAGGCTGTTATGGATGGGCTACAGACAACAAAAACAAATACAAAGCAGTAAGTGATATGCAGAGGAAACACTCAATACCTACAGTAACTTCTTGCCACCATGGCTTTTGATCCATGTATGAACTAAAGACTCAAATTTGGGCGCCTGCTGGCTGCATCTTTGCAGATTTATTCTCTCAGAGATTGCTCTCTGTGCAGCAATCTCCAACACAGGATCACTGCAGATGACACTGGCTGATGATTATGTGAACATTTAAACAGAAGGGCTGGACAAAACACGAAACCATTCAGCAATACGAACTAGCGCTGCAGTAAATACCAATCAAGTGAAGCAGTTTTATTTAAGCTGTCTCAGGTGTTTATGTAATGTTCTGCTGTAATTTCAAGTAGTTTATACATATATCGTTAGGTATGTTAGTGCTGGAGAAGGTCTCATTGTGACCACTGGTGCTTCTTGCTGATGTGCGTTTTCTTCGGTTTGGATTATGTCCTTTTATTTTCTCCACAATTTCACAGGAACGCACAAACAATTCAGGAAATTGCTGGTGTAAATTGCAACTACAGACGCAAACTGAGTTACCATTTAGCAGTTTGTGCCTCTATCTGAGATCTTCAAACATAAGTAATTAAACGTAGTTGGGAGAAGAGGGAATTCTAGGTCAAGGTTAGAAACAAAGTCATGGTTTGGGTTAAAATGAACAGATTTCCATCAGAAAGGGCTCTGTGAGAAAGCCTAGAAGGAACACTTCTCCCATTTGCAGTTTAAACAGGGACAAACCAATAAACATACCATGAACTGCTGATCAGCTACAATCACTATGTAAAAAAAGATTAAAATAAAATCACCAAATTACTAAATTAAGGAACTGATCAGCTTTTTAATTTATAAAAAATGAGAAGTGAGCTTCACAAAATTGGAGTTTAACACAGAGCTACTGTATTGCTGGGTTTGTTGTTTTGCTTGCCCCCTGTAGTGCATTATGGGGACATGACTATGAGATGTGACAAACACTAACATTATAGCATTCATGCATGTTTGAGTACTGGTATGTATGTACAGACAGAAAAGTTAATGAATCCAAAAACATTTAGTTTCTCTCTCACTGTGTAAGTGTACTCCATCTACAAGTGTCATTATTTAATCTGCAGTTATTTCCATCATTATAATGAGGTTAACATGCAGTATTTGGAACCACAAGTTGGCCAACATCTTAGTTTGGGCCTGGTGATACACCAGATTTAAGCACATTAAATTCTTTTTACTGTTTCTGAACTAATGTAAAAGGAATTTTGTTCTCTACTTCAATAACCAGTCTTTTATCGAGACAACATAAGGAGGAGTCCACAAAAATTAGATGATGGCAAACTTGGTTTTTAAATACCTGATGAGATCCTGTCGCTAAACAGAGCCGTAAAATGTCTAGAAATACAACACCAGTACAAACCTTCATCACTCACCTCCACGCACGTCAGGAAAAACCAGCATTGGATTTCAAGATGAATTTTATTACAACAGATTCATAAAACATTACAAAGAATGCATACAGGTACCCTTTTGACCAGGAAAGATTAAAAACAAACCTGAAATAAGGATAAAGCTAGAGACTGATGAGTTGTGAATTTGTAACACTACTTAGCTGGAATCATCTTCATCACTGAGACCCTCACCAACCAAGGTTGGGGACGCAAGTCCAACAGCACCTAAGCGTGCTGTGAGGGCCTCAATCAATATATACCAAAGAAAAGAATAAACAAAATAAAAATAATCAAATGTTTACAAGAGAAACTTGCCTTTGTAAGGGGTTGGTACGTTCATGTAACTCCAGCAGCTTCAAAAGAAATATGAATCATTTAAACACACTTCACTTCTATAAACCTGAGTGAAACCTATGGGGGGGAAAAATATATCCTCACATGTAATCATGACAACAAAATAGCATTCAGGAACTTGTGTGGTGTTTGGCTGTTTTCCAATAAAGATGTTACATTTAATGTCCATGTGTTCTAACAAATAATGTTTGTCTTCACCACCACTGGTCTTACTGCTCTTTGCTTGCAGCTAGGTTTGAAAAAGCACAAGGATGAGAGAAAGGTGTTAACCTCAAACCTAATGTGGTGGCTGCTTTGCTGCTTCAGTAGCGTCCAGCCGGAGACATGACGGGCGGCCTCATGCCCATGGGAGGGCCTCCCTGGTAAGGGGGCACCATAGGAGGACCCTGCCCATATGGAGGCATCCCTCCAGGCATGTAGCTTGGCATGCCCTGCGGAGGAGCACCATACTGACCTGCAGAGAGAACACAGGGAAAGCAGAATGTGGTCATGCTGAAATTCTTACAGATTCGACAGCTGCCAATTAAGCTGCAGCTTATATACATTTATTGAGTACTTCTGTATTTAAAGGAAGTTGGGATGTCCAGATTAAGTTTTTTGCCCCTGATCCATATCTGAGGGATTTAATATTGAGTATCTGCCTTCCTAAAGAATACAGCTGAACAGTGCACACGTCAAGTCCTTAAAAGTTATTGAAATCAATCCAACGTATGTTTGACAAATGAGTAGTGCTGCAATGCAATTTGGAAAAAAAATTCCTGCATCCAGACGGTTTATTTTTTTTGTATGTATAAAATAGCAAAGCCTCTCTTCCATCTCTTTGGCCCTGCTGCTGTCTCAAGGGAATTTCCCTTTAAGAACATCCTCCAGTGTTTGTTGCTTCGGTGCAACAGACACCAGTGTTTGTTAATTTGCCCGAGTTATCTGTATGAACTATACTCTATGTTCATCTTTTGCATGGATTAGGCTACATTCATTTATTGCTCTTATTGGCTTTAAGTGCCATGCTTAGTGAGGTTAGCTCATTAGCTCTGCGCCACTGCTTCTCTCTGTGCACAGATGACAGCAAAACTCAACAGACTCTCACACTAAGCTGAATTTAAACAAGTGCTCATAACTTCTGTAAATATCCCTAAAATCAAGTAATTAATCAGGAAACTTAAAACCCAGTTTTAGCTCGACCTTAGCCTCTTCACATATCCATAGAATACATTAAAATGTAAACTACAAGCTACTTCACCTTGTGTGCCATAAAAAACGTATTTGGAGGAGTGACATTGTTTAAAAATGTCTGGGAACACTGATCCAGAGGAAGTAATTGCTGGAAAAAAGGTGAATGTTCAGTGCAGTAATAACTGTAAACTAACACCACAATTAAACGATAGTATAATGAAGACAGTGACTGCAAATATAATTGACAAGCTGAGAAAACTGCTGTAATGATAAAGTTTGAAATGTTAACAAATCCGATGGGTATTTTACACAGACTGATTTCTTACCATGCATGGGATGCCTCATGCCAGGCTGCTGTGGTGGCATGCCTTGCTGTGGTGGCATTATGCTGCCTACAGCTGCCACTGGGGGAGCAGCCGCATGGGCCTGACCCGGCCTGGGTGTAAGACGCTGGTAACGAGGCAACTGAGCCTTCATCTCTTCCTGTTAGCAGGGACAACACACAAAGCAAATATTCAGACTTAAGAAACTCTGTTATGCCCCTTACAGTACACAAAGATAAACACTCACAAAAATGACGGGGAATTGGGTACCTATGTAGGCGTGCCCTGATTTCACACTGAGGATATTCAAGTTCAGAATCATCCTTCAACATAACCACAAAAGAGAAACTACTAAGCAAGGGTATAAAATCTAAATGCTTGGCGGATGTCCCAGAAATATCTAACGTCCAACTTAACTTCGTAATTGTGATACTAATATTCAGGACCAGACTGATGGTCAAATATGGCACTGACCCATTCTTCAATAAATGTACTATTATATGTATCAGTCATTACTTACTGTGAAAAGGGCAAAATAGAAAGCTCAAGCAACTTACCAGTGAGATATCCTCATCAGGATGGATCAACTTACTAGTTGCACTCGTGGTGGTGAGGATAGCAGGCTTGGTGGCCACTGTGGCCGGGGGTTTGGCCACAGTGCTGCTAGAGGGGTTAGAAGCAATGGCGATTTTAGGGGGTGGCCTGGGGTGGCCGGGGCCACCCCTGAAATCTCATTGGCCACCCCTGCGGCCACCCCAGATCTGATAGGTAGTTGGTCAAGTTCGTCAACACGAGAAACAAGAGAAATTCTGTCAATCAATGATGACAGCCGATCAACTGATTTAGAGCTAGTTTTACATTTTGAACTATCACAGTAATGGTCGTACCGAGGCTGTGACAGCTGATCTCTGTTCAGCGTATGTCTGGCCAATGGCCATACAGGTGGAGAGTCGGGTGACCCATCAGTGGCGTATCCAGGACTTTTTTACCGGGGTGGCCTTGATGGGACACAAAGCTAGTGTGGGGTGGCCATGGCATAGCGGAGTTTAATGCCATGTACGCAGCCGACCACAGTTCAAATCCCAGTACTTTGCTGTATGTAACATCCCCTCTCTCTCCCATGATTTCCTGTCTCATAAGTGTTAAATAAAGGTGTCTATTCTGGTTTATTTTTAAATTCCATTTCCCATTATCACAGTCCTCAAGTGGGTGTGGCTGGTCAGCTGTGGGAATACACAGATATCTGAGAAATATATAGATGTATATATATATTTTACACCCACACAATCATACATACATATGTGTGTGTGTGTGTGTGTGTGTGTGTGTGAGTGTGTGTGTGTGTGTGTGTATTATGCATGTATTATTGTTCTTCTGTCTTTTACAACTGTTTGAACTACTGATGTTTCAGACGCTTGTAATTGTATAACTGGAAACACATTCAAGCTGCAAACAGTTTGAATCTGAGCCTACATGGAAAATTCAAACTATCCAAGCATGACTTACCATCCTGCGCAGGGGGAGCTGACTGCCCTTCATCACTACTGTACCTAGGCTGCTGACTTGATGTTTCACTGATGCTGGAAGCTGTGGCTGATTCTGAGTCTTTTCTTTTTTTGAGGAAGAAGGACTGAATATCTCTGCTTCTCTTCATACTGTAACTATTCTCTTAATATCCCTGGGGAAATGTAATTCAATCACTCAATCAATCAATCAGTCAGTCAGTCAGTCAAATCACTTTTAAGTAATAGCAAACGTCAAGCAGGATCATAATCAATTTGGGTTAGAATCAGTGTGCAAAATACAGGTGTTCGTGGGGCTCTGGAGGTCGTCAAAATCCATATAATATTTTTTAAAAGGTGAATTAAGTGGTAATTTTAGTGGGAAATGTAGGAGATTCAGGTGTCTGTCAAGTACAGCATAATAAGTGTAAATACCTTTAAAACCTCACATACTGTATATACAGAAGTAAACATTAAACTGTTACAGTCTGTGAGGAGTGGTATTAAAATGTTTAGTAATGTTTTAATATATTTATCTAAATGCCTCCTATAGATGAGATGTTTCTGTTAAAATTGAATGCATTAATTGAAATAAGTTAAATTAAATATTTTTAAATGAACAATGTTTCAGATGTGTACAGTGTACCTGTAATATGACAATGCCTCCCCCACACCAGTCACACTCTCAGTTACAGGCTACACATAGGTCTATCAGTCTCATACTGTAACTCAATCACCCTGTTTTATGGCGACGTTTGTTTCACTTCCTTTCTCTGTTATTTCTGGACCTGTGCGTCTGTATGCAGAACAATAAACTTCATGATGCTGTGCTGGTAAGAGGAAATGCTGGGCCAGTTGCCAGTGAGAACAAGTGATGTTTTTCACCTGCTACAGAGCAGAGCAGCTCTGTGCCATTCAATGTATGGAACTAATATGGAGTTAATACCCAGTAGCTCTTCTGTTGGGACTCTGCTGTCACTCTGACTGAAACATACCGTCTTCACCTATGGCCAATCTGGAAAGAAATAACAAAATCCTGCTTGATTTGATTCGACAGCCGGGTAACACCTTGTGTGCTGATTGCGGAGCTCCTGGTGAGTGCACTGACAAAGACTGAAAAGCATAATATATTTATTTTAGTAAAACTAATAACATTGTTTGAATGATTACCAACGATACACGCTTTGTCGAAGACCATCAGACCTGATTTCTGTCTGAGTGAATGTGCTTTCTTTATCAAAGTTAAAAGAATGATAAACAGTAACCTGCTCCATCGGGCCACGTGATGTTGTTTGTTACCAGAACTATCTCTAAAGTCATATTTTATAGATAGACAAGTCACGTTTTATACAAACTATCATAAGGGGAAGTGGTGGCTCACGTATATTCTGTGGCATGACTTCATTGTTCCTTCTAACATTTTGTTGCCATCAGTGACGAGGAGTTAATAATCTGTGTGACAAACAAACAACAAATTGAATACTTACATTTATCCACAGGTTTGTTGTGCACATCAGCCTGCTAAACAAACTGTTACACTTTATTGAAGTGAGGTCTGTATTTGCTGCTCACACAACTAGAGGTTGTGCTGTATTTAGTTCCTTATTACAGTGTAAACATTGTGATTTATTTATTGTTTTTGCCCACAGAGCCTGACTGGGCCTCCTACACTCTTGGTATCTTTTTGTGCCTGAACTGCTCAGGGATGCATCGTAACATACCTGCTGTCAGCAGGGTCAAATCCATACGTCTGGATCTCTGGGACGATTCACTAGTAGAGGTATAAGTTTGTAGTTGGATAGCTAATAACTTTTATATAATATTTATTCAGTTGACATTTTTACATATTGAAAATTAGCACAGCCCACTTAAAGGGTGACTTTGGTATTTTCCAACTTGGACCCTATTTGCCAATGTTTTTGTGTCAAAGTGACAAATGGGAATGCCACTTTTTAAAATTAGACCAGTATGAGTGAGAGGGATGCAACCAGCCACAGTGAAAGCTACTTCAATGTAATCCTTGTGGGCAATTGAGCATTGTCAGTTTATGTCCACTAAAGGTGTTTATTTTTGCCACTGACAGGCTCAGGTTGTTATTTTAAGCATCTGACAACATAATGGTAATGATCCCTACAGAGATAGACCTTTTTATAAAAGCATAAAGTCATTTTGTTTAACAAGAAACAGACCCAAAATCTCCACTGCCAAACACACCAGACTCCATTTAAATAAACAGTAATCAACTGTGCATAGAGGCAGCATTGGTGGTGTTGTTGAAATAGTGAAGAGACAATCCAAGACGACTTTTGTGAGTTTAATCTTGCTTCTGTTGACTTTGAATGAAGTGTGTTTTATACAATACCGTTTATTTAAATGGAGTCTGGTGGGTTAGACAATAGCAAAAATTGGGCTGTTTCTGGTTAAACAAAAGGATAACGCTCCTTTCTAAAAAGGTGTGTCTCTGTCAGGATCCTTTCTATAATGTTGTCAGACACTTAAAATAACAACCTGAGCCTGTCAGTGGCAAAAACAAACACTTTTAATAGACATACATTGACAATGCTCAATTGCCCACAGAGATTACATTGCAGGCTGTTTTGCTGCTGCAGCCCTGTCACTCAATACTAGACTAATTTCAAAAATTGTTGTTCCTACTAGTCACTTAGATACAAAAATATGGGAAAATAGGGTCCAAGTTGGAAATACCAAAGTTACCCTTTAATACTGGAACACCAGTAAGATATGGATCCACAAAAATGACATGCCAGGAATTAAAAGTTCTGTTACATCTTACATGTGGTTTCAGTTTATGCGAGAGAGGGGAAATTCTGCAGCCAAAGCCATTTTTGAGAAGTGTGTCCCTGCCTTCTTCTACCGGCCACAACAGAAAGACTGCATGTGAGTGACCGTCACCGCATTCACCGTCCATTCACCTCACTGGCACAGTGGAAGTGAAAAGTGAAGTTGCTATGTTTAGTGAATGAGTGTGGGAAGGCACAGAAAGAGGAACAAACACTGGGAGTTTGGTTCCAAAGAAGAGCTGTTATTACAGACAGTATGAATAGCTCATTCAGCAGTGAATTAACACTTGTCTTTCGTCCAGAAGGAAACAGTAATGAGTGTTTTGCTTTGCTGTAGTGTTCTTAAGGATCAGTGGATCCGTGCAAAGTATGAAAGAAGAGAATTCACAGGAGAAAACAACTACTTTCAGCAGGCTTATTGCTCAGGTGATTATCCTGCCATTAACATACACATGTATGTCATTAACATCAAAATATCCCTCCTATCAGCAAAATATTCAGAAGTATTTGTTTTTTTTATATAAAGTGATAGAAAAAAGTGTAGTTGCTCTTCATCTCTTTTATATAATTGATGTGTCTAATTTAGACCAGTTTGAGTCAACACTATGGAAGAAGGGCAAAGACAACAAGCAGTTTTTAAAGAGGATCTTCCTGCTGTCCCGGAAAGACTTCACCCTCAGATACTACATTAAAGAGGATGTGAGTTTTGCCACATCATCATTATTCCACATTGTTTTATTTGTTTATAGTCAGATACTTTTTGTTTCTAATCTTTTGAAATCCCTCCTGAATTCTCTCATTAAAACCAAGTCCAAGCTTCCCAAAGCTGTCATCTCCATGAAGGACCTGAATGCAGTTTTCCAGCCGGAGAAGATTGGTCACAATCACGGTCTGCAGATCTCATATGTGCACGAGGAACGCACGAGGAATCTGTTTGTTTATCACGAGAAAGGACAGGTGAGCTCGAGTGCCATGGTGCCATTTTATTTCTACTTTTATCAGATATGGCAGAATGTAACTAAGTACATTTATTCAAGCACTGTAGCCTACTGAAGTACAGTTTCGAGGTACTTGTACTTTACACTCTGCTACACTTTATCTAACAGCTTTAGTTTAACATTAATACATAATATAATTAACTTATAAATGATGATGTGTAGTTACAGATTGAACCTCCCAGCAGTATATAAAGGAGGCTAATTAAAATGAGCTCCACCTTTATTAGCGGCAGTATTAAAATAATAAACACATTAATGCATCAATAAGTATAATCCAGTAACATGTATCTTTTTCTGAAATGAGACATACTGCATAATAAGTGCTTTTACTTTTTGTACTTTAAGTGCAGTATATTTGGATGCTAATACCTACTTTTACTAAAAGAAAATCTAGACTGATAAATAGCACTACAAGTGAGAGGAAAAATATGTCCCTTTAAGTAAGAGTTTGACTGCAGTATTTCTACTTCTTACTTTTACTCCAAAATGATCTGTGTACTTCTTCCATGACTGAATACAGGTGTAAAAGGTTGTACAGAATCATCTTTAAAATGTACATATAACCCAAAAAGTCCTATCAGAAAATCTCCACACACATACTTTTTATATAACTATTAACATGTGCAAATTTCCATGTGTTGAGTACAGGTACTACGTTCAACCATCCTGGTTTTTAAAGCTCTTTTTTAACCTATCCCGGCTGTTTACATATTTCTGATATGCTCTCTTGTATCTGATGTCTTATAGGCAATTGTGTCCTTGTTCAATGCTTTTCGGGCAACGCGCTTGGCATACCTGCAGAAGAAGCATCCAACTCTTCGAGATAATGACGTGAGACAAAATTTCATCAGAGTGAAAGTGTTAAACTGCAACTTACTCTGAGTTAATGGTGTTACCTGTGTCTCTTTGCACAGCTAATACCTCAGCTAACGAAACATTGCCTGAAAGAGGGGTACATGGAGAAAACTGGCCCAACGGTTTGTCAGCTATCTGAGTTTATTGCAAAATTCTTTTGATTTTTCATTTATTATATCTGACAAATGAGGTTGAAGTTTTCTTTCTCTGTCTGCGTGTCTGTGTGGTTTCAGCTTCGGGAGCCATTTAAGAAGAGGTGGTTCACACTGTGCTCGATGAACAGAAAGCTTCTATATTTCAAAAGTCCACTGGTAATGAACAGATAATACCACAATGTCTACAGTGTGTATGACAAATGACTGTGTAAATAGATAAATAGGTAAATAAATCCAAAACATCCTCTTGAAGCGTATCTCTGTGCTGTTTGTTTTCACCATCAGGATGCAACAGAGCTGAAGGCTGTGTTCATTGGCACAGAGAGCCACGGCTACTCTGCTTCTTCAGAAAGCAGCGGGCGTAGCTCGAGGGGAGGCCGGTGGCACTGTGGCATCACGCTGCACACTCCGGAAAGGCAGTATGTGTTTATGTGTGAGCAGGAGCAGGAGCAGAGGGAGTGGCTGGAGGCCTTCAGAAAGGTCATCGCTCAACCCATGACCCCAGAGGACTACGCCAGTAAGATACAACTGATACAGGGCAGCTATGTCTTCCTGTGTTTATCAGATGTGAACATCCACTCTAATGTTGTTCTTCTGTCTTTGATGTAGATGAAGCCAACCTGAGGAGGGGGAAATGACTGGAGCAGCACTTCCTGCTGGTTTGCAGGAACTCAAGATGCATTAAGTATTGTTTTTGGACATAACACACTGACAGCCTTACCATCAAAAGATGCTCTTGAACCCATCAGGAGGGATTTAAGAAGAAATGGAGACAAACTCTCTCTTTTGCTGGCAAGACTGCTCGACATCACAAATGATCCGCTATAACACTTTGCACAGACTACAGTGTCTGTGATTACACCTTCTTTGCCACGTTGTCACACATTGGAGAAGTTACTGTCACAGCTGGGATGTTGCTGCACATCTTGAATTTATTGCATTGTCGTTGCCATAATGACACCACAGCAAAGAATCCTTTGCAATACATTATGAACACACATATATTTATTTAAAGTAAGGTAAAAATAAGACAACATGGTTTATGTATAGTTTGCAAGTGTTAGGTAGGTGTTTTGTATTTCATGTTTTACTCAATTTGCACATTTTGAACATAATAGGTTCTTTTTTCCACACACTGTTTCATTTTGCTGTGTATATAGTTATGTGAAACTAAAACTCTGCATAATTGTAATACATTCAATACACAATTGATTGATGCTTTTGGTATTTGACCAATTCTAAAGGTATACAGAGTATATTCCTCTTCAGTAACAAATCACACATGACATTGTCATGGGCAGATTATGGTGGTAGGCAAAGGTGGATTACCAACCAGGCCAAACAGACAACTGCCACAGGCCCCCCAGATCCATAAGAGACCTGAAGACTCCAGGTTCACCATACTGCAATTAGATTGTGGTTATTTGGTTATTAACAAATATGTTGATACTGTAAAGCACATTTAACTGTAAAGATAACAGCAACACCTTTATGATACAAGCATACTTAATGCCTAGTGAGTGGGCCTTCATTATTTTCGTTCATATAGTGGTTACATGGTGAAATTCTTTAAATAAATGCACGCTTCATATACTCACTATGCAAAACCTACAGCTTCCGGTGTTATATGTATCTTTGCCTGTGGCGCGCGTTGACAGGCGCTGCTAAGCTGGGTAAAATAGCGAGACGCCTCACTCTGAGCCACTTTCCCGGTACCAGAAATGTCATTGCGCTAACCAGCCAATGAGTCTGAAAAAGAGCTCGGTTTGTATTTTAAGCAGCTAGTGGAAAGTAACAAACTACATTTACCAAAGTACTGTACTGAAGTATAAGTTTGAAGTTGTTTTTTTTTTTTTGTCTTTTTACAATATTTGAGTATTTAGCTTAATTACATGCTACTGTATACTTCTAACCTACTCCACTACATTGCAGAGAGAAATGTTGTACTTTCAAAGATACAAGTACTTCCATCTCTGATTTTAAATCTTAATTTGTTTTTATATTGTTACTTTTGAAACATTGCACAAACTCTCACTTGACGAGTGTACAGGCGCGTGATTCTGTTGATATATACGATCTTTGCTCGCCCTCACAGTCAGGAGGGGCGTGACGGAGAGTAGCTCGCGAGCGCCCGCTACTGGTCTCATAACAGTCAAGTTTGTGTGAAGATTAGCTAACCACCTGGGCTGAACTCAGCAGCAGCAGCAGCAGCAGCACAGACTGACTGAGCCTCGCAGGTGTAGTATAATAAAAACACCTTGTCGGTATCCCGGATATCAGACAGGTCCGTCAGCTCTCTAACGGTGTAACGTTACCGTCTGTTCTGAACCAGCGTCAACCGGAGCTGACATGCGAACGTAGCCGTTAGCAAGCGAGCCAGGCCGAGGAGAGCCGCCTGGCTGTACCCTTCATCCACACAGGAGCATAAATGTTTCACACAAGACAGATTACCGAGTTTGTCGACGCTGGAGAGGATGCGCAAGGACGTGAGGATATTATTAGTGGGGGAGCGTAAGTAAAGCTATAATATATCTACAGTGTGTTGGTCATTGGTGATAGTCTGCAGCGTCAGCCTTTAGTGCTCCCTCTGCACTGATGCTACCAGCTGGGCATGTGATGCTCACAGCCACACCACTGTCTCATCACGATGCTCTTCATTCAGCCCTTTTTTTTTAAAAAACTTGTGATGTTATGATATGTTTTGTGTTATGCTGTGTTAAATGGACTGTTTGCAGCGGGATGCTGTATATCCCGGCGGTCAGGACAGTCTTGAAAAAATAAACTAGCCTAAATTTAAAATCCAATGCATCTGGTGCAGCTTTATAAAACAGTAGGTATAAGTGTATGTGTGTATTTATTTCATTGTATGTTGCACATATACTAGAAAAAGATTGCTCACTGTAAATTAATATTAAGGTCTCAACCAGCAGAAAGATTGCAAGCTATCTGTCCCATGTTTTCCATGTTAACCAAAACATTGAAGTAACTACAACATGCAGAGGAAGAAGAAGAAAAATGAAGCATTTTACTGGGAAAAAAAAGTTCTTTTAAAACTCTAGCTCTATCAGGTGACTATTATGGTTCCCTCTGGTCACTGAACTAGTGGAATATGGAATTTAGGGAAGTCAACTCCAGACAGTCAGATAATTTTATTTCCCAGACTCTACCTTCTTCACACTGCGGGTATGTCTCCACAAGAAGCCCAGCTTACTCTGGGAGCTATGATGTTTTCACATAATTAACAGAACACATAGGAATAAAGTTTGTATTGAAGGTCTCTTCCTCAGTTAGAGGAAGTTATGGAGAAGCCTGGTAGTTTTAAAACAGAGACCACAGAAAAGCTGCAATTCATAGATTGTACACAACCCTTAAAAATTGCCCTGTGGTTTTTGTAATGTCCATAATGTGAAATCTGTGCCCCAGTCACATGGCCTGATCAGATTGTTAAGCTCAGTGACTGTTATTTTCATGTAAAATTAATAAGTGATGTCGCCACTGTTAAAATATTAACCTGAACTGTAATGGGTTTGCAAGCAAATGTGGTGGAGTGTTTGCTAAGATCTACAGAACAACCAGTTTCATTTGAGTCTCTTCTCTCGTTCCCTGACAGCCAAAGTGGGGAAGACGTCTCTCATTATGTCCCTGGTCAGCGAGGAGTTCCCAAATGTGGTATGGATAAATGATTATTAATTCAGATGGTGGAAGCCTTGATGATACCTTTCCATCTCAAATTTAATGTCTGCCTTTTGCCTGTTTAACACCGTTTGACAGTGTTATTGAAGGCTGTATTATTTGTCTTCATCTTAGGTTCCCTACCGAGCTGAGGAAATCACCATACCTGCAGATGTGACACCAGAGAGAGTTCCCACACACATTGTGGACTATTCAGGTACTTGAAACACACGTCTCTTTTCTTTTTTCTTTTTTTTTAGATTTAACGGCGTTGAATTGTCGTAACATTTGTTCTAAAATAATAAATATACAATTTCTTCACCTGTTTTGCCTGGCAATTAAAGAAAGAACACACTCCTGGTTTTAACCGTAGCGCACCTGTCTTTCCCCCACAGAGGCCGAGCAGACAGATGAGCAGTTGTTTCAGGAGATCTCCAAGGTCAGTCACTACATTATGCTTTCCTGTTAACTTAGACAGAAGTGCTGAGTTCAGGTAAAAGCCTAATGGGCATCTGTGTTGGTCTCTCCTGTAGGCAAATGTGATTTGCATTGTCTACTCTGTCAACAACAAGAAGTCCATAGAAAAGGTGAGCCTCCTCTGCGGCTGCCATTTCCATAATTTGTTTGTGTTGCAGTTAAACATTAAAACTTGTGAGGCTCTGACGCATGAAATTAGAAGCTGTCTCTCAGAATGGTGATGATCTTTCATATTTCTATCTTTTCTGCCTTTTGCTTTCCACAGGTGACGAGCCACTGGATCCCCCTCATTACTGAGAACACAGACAAGGACAGCAGGTGCGAACTTGTATAAAAATAGTTCAGATTTTTCTTTGTCAGCTCTGTTTCGGACAGTGAAATATGGGGCAAAGAAGGTGCCTTTTTCTCAACTTCTTTTTAACCACAGCACGCTCCCAATGCATGATCAGCCCAATGGAAAGTCTTTCAAAAGACCATTTTCTGTAGCCAGAGGCCAATCATGGAATTTTTCTACTAGTGTTTGAAACCCTGACCTACAGTCACAGGGTGGAAAATGTCTCACAAATGCTCCTCTGTAAGCAGGGCGTTGCATGGGAAGTGCGGCATTTCACATCAACAGATTCAACCCTTTGTACTGTGAAATGAGTCACTGCCTTTATGGGAGGGAAAATACTAAAATATATCAAAGAATAAAAAGAAAAGTACCCCTTTGTTTTAATCTAAATGCTACATCTGTTAAATTACTAGTTTTTATTAGTATTAATACAATCTGTGTTTGTGCTGTCGGTGTGTCCAGGGTTCCTCTGATCCTGGTGGGGAACAAGTCGGACCTGGTGGAACACAGCAGCATGGAGACCATACTGCCCATCATGAATAGGCACAGTGAGATAGAGACTTGTGTGGAGGTGAGACAGCGACCGCTCTGTTTACAGTTTCCACTGTATCTGAATAGTAAAACCATAAAGTTAATCCTGTGAGAGTGATGATCTGTTTTGATTTGCCTGATAAGTACTTCCTTATTCAAGTAATGCAGTAGCAGTGCTGCTATTGATTCAAACTGCATGCAGACACAGAGGTGTTGCTCAGTACACAAGGTCAAAAGAGACATAAACACAAATGGAAATCAATATCTTCTTCTGTCATCATAAAACAAAACAAAGAGGGGAAGAAGTTTCAACAATAACTGTTGGGTAGAAACTTTTAGGAGCCAAGAGGAACAGGAGTGTTTTTAGGTTTACATCCAGACTTTATTTGCTTCATTCGCAGTGCCTTTAAGGGTTTTATCAGCCCATCAGAGACAAAAACACATATTTATTCTCTTACCTAAAGTGCTGTTTATCAGTCTAGATTGTTTTGGTGTGAGATGCAGAGTGTTGAAGATATTGGCTGCAGAGATGTCTGCCTTCTCTCCAATATAATGGAACTAGATGGCACTCGGCTTGTGTTGCTCAAATTAATGTCTCTTTCCAGAAATCACAAGGCGGTTACTCAAGATAATCCACAGACCTTGTTGTGAGCAGTTTCATGTAGGAACTATTTTTGTCAACCGATCTACACCCACAAACTGTATCACTGCGCAGAAGAGAGTGTGCATCCACTCCTGGATGAGAAGCTTGTGCATGTGACAGCACAAGATGTAAACATTAATGGCGTCTTCCTCGGCTGAGCTGCAATGCGAGCTAGCTCAGTGATGCTAGGCGGTAGATGCAGGCTTTCTTCTGTGATGTGATATGGTTGGCAGATGTAGTTTGGTAGAAAGAAACTAGTTCCCACATGAAACAAGGTCACAACAAGGTCTGTGGATTATTTTGAGTATCCATTGTCTCTTTCTGGAAAGAGACATTGCTGTTGAGTTTTTCAAATGTATTTTTGGGCTGTTTGAGCAGCTCAAGCTGAGTGCCATGTAGTTCCATTATATTGGAGAGAAGGCAGACATGTCTATGATCAATATCTTGAACAGTCAGCAGCCCACACCAAAACAATCTAGATTATTGAATCGCACTAGAGGTAAGAGGAAAAATATGTACTTTTGATTTGGGGGTGAACTGTCTCTTTAAGTCCATGTACAAACAGTAAAATCTCAATGAATTCATTTAAACTGTTTTCATATGACAATATAGAAACAGACTATCTACATAAAGGAGATGGCCTGACTTAAGAGTATGTTCTTGTCATTTACAGAAAGCCCTCTTCACCCTTTGCTCTAATATGTTTATAGTTATGGTCCTCTCTATCAGCCAAACTGAACACGTGCCTCTCCTACACAGTGTATCTATTTGTCAGGTCTCAACAATGTGATTTAAACTTGGTAACATGCCAAACTGTGTAAGCCTGCAGCCTTTAGATAATCTTGTCAATAATATTGATTTTTTCTCTGAGTTCGTATACATTAACCCTAATTACCCTTTTGTCAATAGTGTTGCTACCTCTGCCCTCTTTCATACTTTCTATGATGGACATTATATTATTCATATGTTTACTACGTACAGTATTCACAAGGAGGAAGCACAACAATTGCACAAGAGGATTTGATACGTGACACTGACCGTGAGCTTAACTCAGTGTGTTTTTTCAGACTGGTTAATTAAACTAGGCGTGTCGCTCAGACAGATCCTGTGTGATAATACCTTGTCTGGCCCTGACTTAGCTCCCACACACACCTTACAGTATATACAGACATATACACACACAAACACACACACACGGCTGCGTAAACAGGGATAGCCCTACTTTGCCGGGGCACTGTATTTTTACAAGGTTGTAAAGGGGTTAAGGTTATTATATGCAACAAGAGTGTACTGAAAAAACTATATATATATATATATATATATATATATATATATATATATATATATATATATATATATATATATGACAAACCTCACTTCTTCTTTTTCATGTTTTTTTATTTTATTTTTTATAGTGTTCAGCGAAGAACCTGAAGAACATCTCAGAGTTGTTCTACTATGCTCAAAAGGCAGTCCTGCACCCCACAGGTCCTCTCTACTGTCCAGAGAAAAAAGATGTAAGAGCAGAAATATACAGTGTATTCTGCAGCACTGTTTGTATGATGCAGTGGTTGTCAGCTTGTTTTGCATCAAGGAAAATATCTATGAATTTACATTTTACATAGGTATCTTAAGCAGTCTTTGAATGTTTGGGGTGATGTAAGCCTACAGCTCTGTCTGAAAATGAAGTATGTCATTTTTAGGATTAACAGAATTTTTAGAGGGTGAATTACCAAAATGAACTGTGTTGAAGTCACTTTTGTTTTGCCTTTTTGATTCCCAGATGAAGCCACTTTGTGTCAAAGCCCTGACTCGAATCTTTAAAGTGTCTGACCTGGACAATGATGGGATTCTCAATGACAACGAGCTCAACTTCTTCCAGGTTAGTCAGCTGATGGCTGCTGTAGCTGACAAAGTTAACAGTGGGTTTAATACAAAGTACAATCCTCTTTGGAACTTTTTTCTCGGCTATGTTTGTCAACAATGATATTTTTGTCTGACCGCTCACAGCGGACGTGCTTCAACACCCCACTAGAGTCTCAGGCGTTGGAGGATGTAAAAAATGTGGTGAGGAAGAATTTGAATGACGGAGTGTGTGACAATGGACTCACTCTGAAAGGTAGGAACGGATGTACTGGCCGCCTCCTTATGGTAACGTACAAAGCAATCTCTTATCACATTATTCCTGACTGTGATTTTCCTCCTCAGGCTTCCTGTTCCTCCACACCCTGTTCATCCAGCGAGGTCGCCATGAAACAACATGGACAGTGCTGAGGAGGTTTGGGTACGATGATGACCTGGAGTTAAATCAGGACTACCTCTTCCCTCCGTGAGTCTCAGTCGTCATTTTTTTAGACACCCACCACCTACTCCATCCTGTGTGCATCCTTCTATTAAAAGTCTCATCATTTCCCTCACTGTGTTTTTGGACGCGAGACACTTGCATTTGTGCATGCTGTTCCTCTTTTTTAGTGCAATTTTCTCAAAGATAATGTTCCCTTTTTGGTTTAATTTAAACAAACATGACGGTGTTGCAGCATCTGTCTTTTACTTTTGGTGCCTTTTCTCATTTTGATAAAACTGTCAAGGGTGTTAAGCTCTCAGATTAGATTCTGGATTCAGTACTTGATGTAATACTCTAGTAATGTTTTTCTGTGTTTATCTTGTGTTCTGCTCACTGACTAACATTTACTTTGAAACATTCACCATCTCTAGGTTGAAAGTTCCTCCAGGCTGCACCACGGAGCTCAACCACAATGCCTACCTCTTCCTCCAGAGCGTCTTTGACAAACATGACAAGGTACAATCCTGTTCTGTATCTACTTTAGCCTCTGCCCCGGAAAGGCTTTTACAGAAAGCTGCTCAGTACGGGGACACCACACAAAACCAAAATACACTCCTGCAGCCAACGCTGACCACCCGCTGAGGCGTGATCTAACGTCTTGTCACCGAGGAAGGATTGACAGGAGAATTAGCCGTGAGGTTAGAATGAAAGTCAAAGAGTGAAAGTGGCAGCTTGCACCATGATCTGCTTCCTGTCGCAGTGATTACTGTCCAACAGTGAATGAGTACTTCAGTCATGCTTGATTTCTTAAGTAGAAATGCATCAGTTGATCTCATCTTTTGTATCCCATCTGAAATATTTCCTGCGTTGAGCACCATTTTCCACATTTTGCCATTGCTCACTGTCCTGAACAGTAACCAACCTATGTGTGTATCAGGACCGTGACTGTGCCTTGTCACCAGAGGAGACGAGGGACCTGTTTGATGTTTTTCCCTACATGCCCTGGGGTCCAGATGTCAATAACACAGTTTGCACTAATGACCAGGGCTGGATCACCTACCAGGGATATCTCTCCCAGTGGACGTAAGTGATGATTAGTTAAATCAAATTCAGAGCATTAATATAGCAGCAAACTACTTTTTGCTATGTAAAGATTTAGTGGAGTAATTGTGCGTTGAGCAGAGAATGAAGTCACGCTCCCCGTTTGTGTTGTAATCCGAGCTCTTCTGTTCTTTTTTTAGTAGCTGGTTCGGTTGCTTGTGCATGTCAGTCCCTTTGTGTGTGTCCTACTAGCTAGCTAAGCGCTGTCTCCGCACTGCACTCATTTGACCATTACTGCTAAAAATAGTGATGACGTTGTTGCGAACATGTAATGCTGGCCCTCTGGTTTTGCCCCGGTTAACACTGTTAGCTCTGTCAGCACTGTTCATACTGTTACCACTGTTAGCTGCTAGCTGTCAACTCAGCCACCACCATGTTGATAGCTGTGCGCAGGCTATCCCAGCTCGGAGTCTGAATCATAGATCCCCTCTGAATGTTACATAGAGCTCCTTTAAAGGGGCTCTTTGCCAAATTCAGAGTGTATGAGTTGAGACGCTGTTCTCAACGTGGTGGTGGCTGAGCCGGTGGCTAACTGTGAACAGTGCTAACTCCATAAACAGTGCTAAACAACTGTGCTGACAGAGCTAACTGTGTTAACCACGGGGGAACCAGAGGGTGGACGCTTTCACAATGCTGCAGTCCTGATATCAGTGGTAACTGCAGCATGAGCCCAGTGCAAATATGCATTAATATGCATTAATATGCGTGCACGGACGGACCAGCTTACCTGAACAAACCACAGAGAAGCTCAAATTACAACAAAGAGAGATAATGTGACTTCATTCTCTACATAGGATGTCATTACTCCACTATATCTTCACATAGCAAATAGTGATTTACTGTAATATTAATGCTCTGAATGTTGCATACAGAACCTTTAAGTTAAAGCCAGTATGTGTAGAATTGGAACATTTCTACTTTGGTGCCCTTTGGTGGTAGTATTACAATAGACGCTGTGTTTCGTAAGCGGCTACTGAGCTGAATGGGATTAAAAGATGGTGCAAAGATGCCATCAGTTGCTTCATTTGTCAACAGACATAAAACTTGTGCCACCATTACTAGGGCTAGGTATCAAACTTACTTAAAATTCTACAAATATTGGCCTTAAACACATTTCAAAGTTGTTGTCAGGAAAACATCAATGTGCAAGTATTTCCCTGTCTTGATTAATACGTATCTTTTGACTTTAACCTAAATTTGTTCAGGTTAACAACGTATCTGGATGTCCAACGATGCCTGGAGTATTTGGGTTACCTCGGTTACTCAATAATCGCTGAGCAGGAGTCCCAAGCAGCAGGAATTACAGGTGAATTACACCACCACATCTTCTTTTTCATATTCAGTTGTAGATCAGTGCACATATAAAAATGAATTGTACTACCACGATAATGTACTTGTCATATACATTCATACATTTTTATGTTTGAGCCATCAGTAGTATTTAGTATCATTAGTTCATCCTTGTATGTGTCATTCAACCATTTTACCCTACAGTCATGCCAATAGTAATTACAATACTAAATCAACACCGCTATAACAACAACCTTTGGAAAGTTAAAGCAGCAGTTCACTCTGAATGCTGCTGCTGACCGAGCGCAGGCATGTGTTGTGTTCAGCAGCAGTCTGAACTGATCCTCTGATGCCTGTGTGTGTGGTTTGCCCCCCTGCAGTGACCAGAGATAAGAAGATTGACCTGCAGAAGAAGCAGACCCAACGCAGCGTCTTCCGCTGTAATGTCTTTGGAGACATTGGCAGCGGCAAGAGCGGCTTCCTCCAAGCCTTCCTGGGTCGAAACCTCATGGTAAACAGAAATCAGCACCTGTAATGATGAATACACTTTGCCCTCACAGAAATACCTTCAGTGTGTCCCAGATTTAAATGAAACAGATTACACTTGTATAGTATCTCTTGCACATATGGGATAGTGTCAGCTGACATACTTTCCCAATACTGTATGCATTCATAGCTTACAGTCAGTTTTATGTCTTGATCTGCTTTTTCATGATGTTTCTTCTCTTCTCTCCTCTCAGCGCCAAAAAACAATCAGAGAGGAGCACAGATCCTACTATGCCATCAGCACAACCTATGTTTACGGACAGGAGAAATACCTTCTTGTGAGTTACAAAAACACCTCTAATGCTACTTTTTTCCAATCATAACCTGTATATAAATACAGCTTTTCTAGTCCTAAAAGCAATAATAATTCTGATAATAATTTTATTGTGTTCATTAAAAGACATCATTTTTATTTCTATGCACCACTATTATGAGGTCAGTTGTGACAGCCCAGCCAGCCCAGCCTGAGGTTGGCTGTGCTTACCTGGCTGTTTATATAAGCTTCTTATCACGTTCACCCAATGCTGCTCCCAAGCAAGCATTTCTACCTACTAGATAAAAGCATTCGCACTGCTTACTTATAACAGCACATGCAAAGCCAACTGTGTTGAAACACATAACTGACATATGGCTAATTTCATGTGGATGTGAAGGCAGGCCAAAACACTGAAGAACTCTATATTAACACTTCTTCAAGCCAGATATGTTTCGCAATTTAACCACAACAGTTAAAATAGTGTTATGTTGCTAGTGCTATTTAAACATAGTGTTCGTTTACTCAAGCACTTAACACATCAACTGCACTTTTTTCTGTTGGCACTCCCTCTGTGCTGGCGTCCACACTGAAACACCCTGCAGCACAGTGACTTGGTGTCTGTAACAACTGGAGCACAAATGCTCCTGTGTGGTTCAGTCTTTGTAGCAACTTATGGTGCTGCTGCATTGTTAAAACAGCAGCATGTGCCTGTTTTTGTTGAACATCCTCAACAGAAGACTCTGCTTTATTTAAGTACATTAAATTCCTGACAACATACAGTTAAATCCACAGTAATCGATATCCTGTGTGTATCTTAATAAGAAGTCCTGTTGGCCAAACTATATCCACTCGAACCGTTACTGCTGAGCTGCAGTGATGTTCCCAGAAGTAGAGAGAATAAAGTGGAAAGAATAAAGCCAGACAAACTCTCCCTGCAGTTCTTTTCACTATTCATTAATGCCAGAAAATGTCACCCAGTGGCTGTAGTAAACCAGGCCACTACAGCTGACTACAGTGATATATTGACAACTATCTCACAAGTGACTGATGTGGAAACTTAGCAGCGTTCTTCTAACTTTCTCCCCTCGTCTCCTCTCAGCTTCATGAAGTGTTCCCTGACTTCGACTACCTGTCTGATGCTGATCTGGCCTGTGACATTGTCTGCCTGGTCTATGATGTCAGCAACCCTTACTCCTTTGAATACTGCGCCAAAGTCTTCAAGGTGTGTGCATTATATCAAAATATTAACAACATGCTAACTAGGAATGTTCCTAATGGTCTACTGATCATGCACATCCCTAATCTTAACCACGATCATTCATCGCCCCTCTCTTTCCATCCTCAGCAATACTTTATGGACAGCAAGATTCCGTGTATGATGATAGCGGCAAAGTCAGACCTGCCAGAGATTAAACAGATGTATGGCTGCAGTCCGCTGGAGTTCTGTAGGAGGCACAAGATGCCACCTCCCCAGTCCTTCACCTGTAACACGGCAGCAGCACCCAGCAGAGACATCTACACCAAACTTACCACTATGGCCATGTACCCGTAAGTATGAAGACACTTTCTTTAGAATTGTTAAACATGCACTTTTCATTTTTTGCAGGTGATGTAAATGGTAGCAGAGTTTACTGATTTTACTGTATTACTAAAAAGTCATTTAAATGGATCCAACTAGTGTATTTGGAGCTGAAATTCATATCACACCCATTCAACAAACACCCATTCTTATTTCTTAATCAAAGCAAACTTCACCTGTTTTACCGTTCTTTTGTTTTTTTACACACAAGGTCCAACTTCATGGTTTAAAGTGTTCTAAAGTTATAGCAGAAGATACAGTCCTTTACATGCTAGTATGTTAGGTACACCTAGCTGAAATTAATGCATTGAATTACAACAGTCCAAACAAAAGATGTGTCGATTCGACTTCATGATCATTTTGGACAATGTAGTTTGTGGTATTGTTGAATTGCATTATTTAGAAAGGTGTTTCTGTAAGTTAGTAGGGGTGGGAATTATTAGCACGATACTTAAGTCACGATACAATATTATTGCGATACAAAATAATGCGATACATTGCGATTATTTACCTTTTTTCAACTGTAAATTATGTCCCCAAAGGAAAACTTTGTCAACATCTATTTTATCGAATCACTTTGCCTTTTTTGCAGCAGCAGCAAAATGTATCTAGTGGACTGAAAAAGTATTGGATTATATTATTCTAGATGGCTACCAAAGGTTTAATTTGTATTTGTCCTATTAATAATCTATATGATAAAAAAAAAAACGATACTTAGCACTATGTGACGATACAATATTGCCACACAAAAATATCACGATACTATGCTGTATCGATTTTTTTCTCCGGCCCCCATTAGTTAGCATACCGTCATTGGTATAAACAGTTTTAGTAGAAATTAAAAGGTATTACTTTCATCAAGATAGGATTTATTGCAGGACTTCTGTGTTGTACTGTATTCGCTTTAGGCAGGTGTGTCTTGTTGGTAAACCTACCAGCTATTGAAAAACTGTGATGTTAGGGTATGATAGTTAGCAAAAATTGTCATTTACCTAGAAGAAGACTTTGAATTTTTTCCTCTAATAGTGTAAAAAAGGGAATTACAGTTTGGTAACTGCAGCTGCATTGCAATCTTGTAGCTCCTTCAAAAGATTACAGAGGGCCTGTGTTTTAAAATTGCCTATATTCTCACATGACACATTTTTAAGTCCCCCTGGGTCTATGAAAAATTGCACTAGCCAGTATAGTCCCTGTAAATCTTTAGCGGGAACAGGTCATGTGAACATTTTTTTTTTCTTTGTATGGCCTGAGGTGATGAAGTTGCTCAGTCACTGACTGCTTGTTTGCTGCTCTTAAACAGACAGTGTTGTCTTTTAATGAAGTTGTAATTTGTGTTCCTGTACATTGTGAGATTCAATTCTGCAGCGTGGTCATAATTGGCAAGAAACCCTGTCTGAAACAGGTAGATGTGATGTCTTTTTTTCTCTTTGCAGTCCACCTTATTTATTATTTTACAGTTTATATTTAAAGCTTTACTGCGTGTGATGTCTCTGCCTTCACCTCATGCCTCAGGATAAACCCGCTCCCTTGGGGTTGCTCCTGCTCTCTGCAAGTGTCAGTGTCACACACGATGTACTTCAGTCCACATTAATGCACTTCACTGCCTTCTGGATATGTTGCTTTCAAGTCTGATGCCACAGTGTTTTGCACTGTGGGTAGACGGGTTTCCCTGCTGAGCAGTTACGTTTATCTCTCCCAGAGGCTCACACTCCTGCAGTCAGTCAGGTTGCAGCGTCGCTGTCGACACACAGCACCTCTCCCTGTGTATAATACACAGCCTAGTCAACTACTGTTCTAAGATTCGGCTGTGTTTCAGTCTAAACAAATGTTTCATCATCCTGTGGCAGGAGAGTTTTTTCTCTTTGTAAGAATGATTTATATTCCTAGTTGGAGTTTCTGTTTAAAGGGGCTGTAATACACATGATTTCTGACAGGATCACAGGAATAATGACTTTAAGTTCACATAACATTAGATTAGTGTACCTGATTCCTTCTTCCAAGTAGTTAAATAACCCCATTGCATCTCATTTTAGTAAGGTTTATCTGTTTTATTGTTGTTAATGGATTCTTGCTCTCAAGCTACTCCTTTCATGGTGGTGGTTGGTTTTAACTCTACCTTTTCTCCTTTTTGGGTGTTTGATATATAAACTGTGGTGTTGGTGTTTGTCTTCCCCATATCTCTCCTCAGCCACGCCCGGCTGCGCTGTATGTGCACTTGTAACCGGTGCACCTTCTGCTTGTGTCAGAACTTCCTCAACTCTGAGCTGCTGCAGACGGTCAGGGCCAAACTCTACGCTGTTGTACTCAGAAGGTTCTCTTTGCCTTTTTTACAACCCTGTCTTTACCTCTGATCACTTCACTTTGTTGATGTCATTGCCTCAAGCTTTTCCCTTTTTTTTCATTTCGCCTCATTTTCTTTGCAAAGTTGTCTTTTCAGCTAACAATTTCCCAGAAATTAGATCAGAATGAAAGAGTCAGTCACTCGCATTCTCTCCATCATAATTTCCTGCCATGTTTTTCCTGTCCTCTTGTTTGATGCTGTCAGAGTCCTTTGAGTTTGTCATTTTCTATCTTAAGAAACCGTTCTGATGTCCTCATTTTCTGTCTGCCTTCTTTGATATTGTTTTTGAGCTTCATATACTACAGTTGAATTGAAAGCTTGTACTTTTCTGTTTCGATCTCAGTCTCATTGTCATTCGGTTGGTGTCAACTTCCTTGTTGCTGTCTTCTTTGCTCATGTCACTGAACCTCAGCCGTCTCATCTAACAGACTTGTCATAGCTGATTTCTGTTCCTGTTGTCTCATGTCATAACTACAATCCTGCATGTCCCTCATCTGTTTGACTGACTTTTTCTCCAGCATATATATCGATGTTTCAAGGCTGCACCCCTGTTCTGTCATTTCATCCTTATTTTCTTTTGGTAAATGTTATTTATTTTGACATCATCCTTCTCAGCAACACCTCGTCTCTTTATCTTTTTACTGCCCTTCCCTTCACCCTGTCTCTGTATTTACCTCTCTGTGTTTCTGCTTCTCTCTGTTCAGCAGACATGTAAGCCAAGCAGACCTGAAGAGCTCGACGTTCTGGCTTAGAGCAAGTGTCGGGGCCACTGTGTTTGCAGTGCTGGGCTTCGCCATGTACAGAGTGCTGCTCAAACCACGGTGATCCTCGGTCACCCGGGTCCAACCCTCTTCCCCCCATGGTACATATAAAGTTATTTTGACCTGTCACAGCATTAAGCTTACCCACTTGGTATTTAATCTTTTGAAAATGTGTCCTGGTTCTGTATCCTAAAGGAACAGTTCAACCCAAAATCAAAATTACATACTTTTTGCTCTTAGCTGAAGTGTTGTTTATTGATCTAGATTGTTTTGGTGTGAGTTGCGTAGTGTTTGAGGCATCGGCTGTAGAGATATCTACCTTCTCTCCCATATGATTGAACTAGATGGCACTTGGCATATGGTGCTCAAAGTGCCAAAAAAATACATTTGAAAAATTCAACAGCAATGTCTCTTTCTAGAAATCATGACCTGGTTACTCAAGATAATCCACAGAACTTGCTGTGAGCATTTTCGTGTAGAACTAGTTTCTTTCTACTGAAGAACACCCACAAACCTTATCACCATGCAGAAGGACACTGACATCTACTGTTAGCTCAGCTAGCATGACTGCGCTAGCTAACGTTACAGCTCAGCCAAGGAGGACACCATTAATGTTTACTTCTCACGATGTCACAAGCCTCTCATTTATGAGTAGATGTACACTTAACTCTGTGTAAAAATACGATTGGTGGGTGTAGTTCAGTAGAAAGAAAATAGTTCCTACATGAAACTGCTATCTTGAGTTACCAGTTCATAATTTCTGGAAAGAGGTATTGCTGTTAAGCTTTTCTTTTATTTTTGGTGTTTTTGAGCACCACAAGCCGAGTGCCATCTTGTTCCATTATATTGAAGAGAAAGCAGACGTCTATGGCAGGTATCTCCAACACTCAGCAACTCACACCAAAACAATCTACAATTGATAAATAGCACTATTGGTAGAGGAAAAATACGTATTCTTTAATTTTGGGGTGAATTATCCCTTTAATGGGTCCCAAATGAAAAATTAGTTTTATTTTGGCAGGAAAGAAAAAAGTTTGAAGGCTTACCTTAGCAAACATTTATTTTTTGCATTTTCATTCCACTGTGAAATTCTCTTCTCGGGAATAAAAGAGGAAAAATATTTAATTTTGTACCAAAATTGCTAATATGCTTAATTTGTTTATTTGCAAGTTCTTTGCAAAGTAATATATCTATATTTATATGAAAAATGAGGGTAAGCCGTAGTGAGTCACATATATAGCTATTTTTTGGTTGCTTGCTGAATGAAATGAACTTGGTGTCAGTTGTGATAGGGATTGTGATATGAGAGGTTTGCAATAACATTGATGCTTTTATTAGACTGAACAATCTGTACATAGTGTATATAATATAGTAAACTGTACATTTGTTTGTTTTTGTCCAAAACGATTCACACTCAAAACACTGAATTAGCTTCACATCCTGGTTAGGACTCATACAAACATTAGCATTGATTATTCACATTGACAGACGTTGGTTTTGCCTTTCAGGGCCAAATGCTTGGATGCACACTTTTTGTAATGTTTGTACATCTGAGCAGGTCAGTGTTTGATCAGTAGATGTGAATGTGTAAAAGGGTCTGCTGCTCTCTCTCCTGTCTTCCCACATTTTGTCACTATTCGTCAGCTCATGCGTGTGTGTGTGTGTATGCGTGTGTTAGTGTGATAAAATATTTAAAATCGACACTTTACAGCCACTCTGTACATTTTGTGTTTTGCATGCTTCAAAATTCCCGACCACATTCCAGTGTTTAAAGACTTACTATACAAGAGAATTACTACACCAACTTCTCCACATTGCTTTCCATCTCCCAAAAAGCCAGGGATTATAGTAGTGATGTTTATTGACAGGGTTGTTGAACAGAGAGTAGTTGAGTCATAGTGAAGTTTGACAGTGATTTGACTCTTGTGATTCCAGGTCACTTCTCCTGGTTGCAAAAGATGCAGTGAGGTGACTCCCAATGTTAATTTACTTGAAAATGTAACTGCTTGCCACAAGGTTCAGTTTGATGTATTCACTCAGCCCTGCCTTTCCAAGAGTTTACAATAAATAAATATCTCGATTACATCTGGTGTGATGAAATTTCTTTTCAGTTTCTAATGGAGTTGAAGATTTTGCCAAGAAATGGCTCAACCCAATCACCAGAAAAAATGCTCTCATTGTACATTTCTGCAAACCACGGATACATTTGCATGTTTTTATGTAGCAGATTCGCTGTGGTGAACGTGTCGTTAGATGAAGGCGCAAAACACTGTTGGTTATAGTAAGGAAATGATCATGTTTTAGCTTAAAATTCCCTGGTTTTGGAGGGCTCAAGCCTGGCTGGTAAAGCAGCGATGTCTCTGTAACAAATGACTTTTCATGCCTCTATCTCCGCTAGAAAAACTGCAACAGCCTGCTAAAATCACCCACGTTTGGTGGTTAAAAATCCACTGGAAACAGCAATGTCTCACTAATTCACAGTCGGCTGTGTTTGTGATCTGCCACTTGGCAGGTGTGTCGCCTAGGTGTCACGCCATCCTCCATTCTCTCCACCTCCTAATGACAGTCAGCTCAGAACAGGATTTACTAAAACACAAGAGGGCAGCATTGCTTAAAAAACACCAGTGGATAAAACATGTTACCAAATTGAGTGTCCGCCTTGTCAGGTATGTTTTAAAATGCAGGTGTTAAACTGACTGAAGTCTGTAGATGTGATTACAAAAGTATGCCAGCTTCCATAATGAGACAGTCTGTAAGGACAGATGGACCAGGGTGACATCACGAAGAAGGAGAGGTGAGTCTTTTCAGTCAATAGGAGGAGATGCATCATGATTAATTTTGACAAATATGCATGTACGACTCAAGTATAGAATCATTATCTCACTGCATTAATGTTCCAGCACAGTATAAAGATATGATCAAGAGTTCACCTCGATGTACGAAACTCATGCTCTTCAACAAATGGGCCTCATGTCTCCAGATGAAAGCCTCTCGTTAAGTAATGTCATTTATAAACTGCTCATCAATGTGATCCCTCTTTAATGTAATATCACCCTTGGGTCTTAACAGTGGCTTTTTGGTATAGGGCTGCTAATGGATTTATCCCACATAGATGGTATTTACCGCATGTTTCAGTTCATGCACAGTATCAAATAATGTGGGTGAATTTAAAATTGTATCTGCTACATCTGCAGTTTTTGCTAGTTTACCTCATGTTTCACTAAAAACATCATTTTTTTCAAGCATAATAGTCTGGAGCAGCTTTAGCTGAACCAACTGGGCAGTATGGCTTCATGAGGCATGTGGCAGAGAGGATTATCGGGTTTATTCAAAGTCTTGACCTTGAATTTTTTTTATCTCTTCCAGACCTTATTTCAGACCAACTTACTAACCCACAAACTTTCTTTAAAGCAGAACCCGAAATTGTGTTAAATCAAGCAGCATACCCTGGGCTACTCAAGAGACGCTGAACGTCCCCAGACTCATCTTGGGGTTGTTAAATCCATGCAGTCCTGAGAAACACTGCATTTGGACATCTGAAGCTGAATTTTCTGGTGCAGCTGCTTTGTCAGGACATTTAAGGCACCACTGGTTCTCTCTAATGAGTATCTGTAATTATGGGAGACAGTCAGACACTGTGCTGCATTAGAACTCCTATTTAACCATTAAAAATGAAGTTGGTACAGCCTGCATTCTTGTTGTGTATGTGTGTTTGACACAAAGAGGACATCAAGGCCTTTCCTCAGAGCAGGGATTCCAACCAGATGTACTTGTATCTCAGGGAGTACTTCTGCAGTTTCCATGGTGTGTATACAGTCTGTACACATATTGCATCAGCTTTGACACCTGCCTGCCACTATTGCATCTGAGAGTGAATGAAAACTTTGCAAGTGAGCAAGCAGAGAAGTTGAAACAGTTGAAAAGAACATATAAACAGCTCAAATAGTTCATTACAAATGATTGATAAGTAGTTAAAGTAGCAGTAATGGTTGAAATAGTTATCTAAAAGTAATTGATTGATACTAAATGATTGAAATGGGAGAGTGTATCTACAGCATGTTCCCCAGCTCAATATCCTCTCACAGTGTTTTTAGGTTGCTAACAAGCATCTGTCAATACTGAGGCCACTTTTTCAGAAACTTTAGTTTTTTACATTTTTAGCAGTTTTGAGGGCAGTGATTGAAAAATGTGCTGCGAGTGTATAATGTTTTGCAGATGGGGGAGTATGAATGAGAAAAGAGTTCATGGATTTTGCAAGATGTGATCATTGAATGCAGGTTAAATTTCCCAGGTTTGCCTGGGTCAATATGCTGAAATCACCCACCTACAGCTTATAGTCTACCTGACGTTATACTCTTTGAAACCCTGCAGATTTGTAGGCAAGACAGTTTTCTTGACTTTAGACATTATCTCCACAGTGGCTGAACAGATTGTTACCATTCAAACTGCATTTAAAACGTTCATCTTCTTCTGTTCTTTTACAATTTGAACCGTAAAGGTAGCCCTTACCAATCTCTTGTAATCTTGGTTCATTTCAAGAGACATAGGATGCCTGGGAACATTGGGATGACCCAAGCTAAATCATGGAAAATGACTGAAATAGTTAGCTGAAAGTGCAAGATAAACAGCTGAAATTGCTAAAAATAAACAGAAATGTCCAGCTCAGCACAAACTTGATCAAAGCACTGACATTTCAATTGTGAGAATGACCAAAATATTGTTAACAATCTACACTTTTATACAATTAACAGTGTGTAACATCTAGTTTAGAAATAAAAAATACACATGAACACATTTGGACAATCACTATTGGTGTTTATGAAAGGTTACTTGAGTTTATCAGTGAGGTGTTGTGGGGGTATGCCAGACAGAAGAGGTTGGAAACCAGTGGCTTGAAGATCAGTTAGTGCCTGCAAACATCTTCAAGAGAGACGCTCATGTGAAAAGAAAGCAATCCTCCCCAGCTGTTAATTTATACATGAGCTAAGTTCTCCCACTAGCAGGTGTTTTTCTTGCTGTGTGTCTTGTCTCTCTCACTCTCCTTTTTGTTCACACTCTCTTCCCTCATCTCGCTCTCATGTCACAGCTCCTCAGCCGATGTTAGCGCATGACTTGCGAAAGCTGCCGCGTCAAAGCTTATTTTGTCCAATTAGCTGCTTTTAATGGAAATTCCCATTGGCGCCTGCAGCTAACGAGACAATAATTCCCCTCACGCCTTGGTAATATGAAAGATGGAATGTGATATGTCCCAGGGAGATTACTACATGGTTTATTTATTCATTAATTTATCTCCTTAGTTCATTTTTGTCATTGTGAGACAAACAATTCATTTTGTTAAAAGTTTATTATTCATTGTCTCCATACAGAGTTGATTAGTGCTGTTACACTCTGTGATTTTACGTCTTGTGGTGTTTTTTTCTGGTTTTTCAGGAACACTTGGTGTTAATTTTGAAGACAAAAATGTGGATTCTGGTTAAGTTTTAAGGTTGTGCAGCTAAGATGTACATTGCATCATTGCAACCTGCTTTATGTCTTGTCTTGAATGCACAGCAGATCACCAACACTTTCCTTAAAGTGTCAACCATGTACTGTACATTAGTTTTCTATGTCTCATAAGTATCAGTATGTGAGAGGTAAATGTGACTAGTTTTGAGGCTGTATATATTTGTCAAGTCTGAATTCTGGGTGAGGCATCAGTAACTCCCATAAAACTTGTTTCCCATCCACAAAAGACAGCATGAAAATACAGAGTCTGACAATGTGGCCGTGTAGCTGACCACAGATACAGAGTGAGTCCTGGGTCTGTTTTTTAACAAGATATCTGACTCCAACTTGAACCCAACACGGCTGTGTGGGAGTCAGGAAAAGACCCCTAGGGTTAAAAATATCAACTGGCCATATTGTTTCCATGGCAATGCTATCACATACTGTACCTGGGGGAGTTTCACTAGAAGGATACTGATCAACCTACACACTGCAGACCACACTGCCATCACATCATTTCTCCTCATACATGGCTTCCACCCAGCTATTAGTGTTGTTTGATGTAGATAATAGGTGGGTGTTTGTATAAAATGGGGCTCAGTCATTTGGGTGATTGTGACAGCAGACTTGGAGAGGACTGTTTATATTCCCTAAAAAAAAAGAGGAATTTACAGCTTTGGACACTCCCTTCGTTTTGAGCCTTTAAGCATTTAAGGCTTTCTGCTGCTTTTTGGGACATGATGAATTAGTATTTATAACATGAAATGAGATTGCATTAAATGTGAATGAACCTCACCAGGGCTGGAGCCAGATGTTGTAAACAGTCGCAACTCAGCCCAGACCTGGAGGGGTTTGGAGTTGTACTCCCTCAGGGGAATTTTTTTCCCATTTACAGCAACTATATGCACTATTTTTCAAATCATTTACAGTAGAATGCCTATAAATTTGATAGCAGGAAAAAACACGATAGTTACCAAGGAAAAAAATCATCCTGTAGAGTCCACATCCTATTTTCTATCTAACTATTCTACAACTGTCTTCATCACTCTGAAACCATAACACAACAAATGTTGAGGATGACTAATTTTCACTCCTGCCACCTCAAAGTTAGACAGGATAGGAATTCTGGTGGAAACAGCATTACAAATCTTGGAACTTATCTTTGTTATATTGTGAATGAATGTTTAGCTGACAAATCTGAATCCATCCCATAGTAATCTGGGCTGCTCTAATTGACCCTTTGCTGAGTCCTGCTTCTCGAATGCAGGCTGGCTCATCATTGCGTAGCATCCGCCAGCTCCATCAAGGGTCTGACAACACAGCTGCGCTGTCATGCTGTCCTTTCAGATTTTCTCAATTTTCAGGCTGGTTTTGTGGATTTCGAGCTAAATGTTGTGCCTGGGCCACATGTAATAATGATACTCACTGACTGGAGCTGATGGAAGAAGATACACATTTCTTCCTAGTTTCAAAGCAAAACCAAACCCTGAAAAGTGTAGGCTCAGCTAGCTAGCTATCGAAGGTACAGCCTTCTGAATGTAAACACACATTACTTTTGCTTTTTAATGATTAGAATGTTGCACAAAGACCAACCCTGCTGTGCAGGAACCAGTGAAGGGAAGCAGGGAAACTCAATATTCAACCAGCTGTGTGTCATGGCAGTGTGTGCAGATGAGCAGTAGCTCCCCTGGAGTTCCCCCTCTATGAGGTCTGGGCACTGGCAGCAGCACAGTGGGAAGCCAAACACCATTCATCTGCACACACTGCCAGGACACACAGCTTGTTCAATATCGGCAAAGTTTCCCCCTTTATATTCATTGTCATATGTCTGGATTGACAGTGATGGTTCACTTTTACACTGTGATCTGTATCGTTTTCTTTTTAACCTGGTCTTGCTGCTGAGTGAGTTTGACATCCTGGATATATCCTTCAAACACATACTGTGAACCCCTCTGTCTGCTTCTCTCTGAAATCTCTTTTTCATGTTCCCAAAAATGTGTTATTTCTTCAGGGAGGACAGTTAGTTACAGTGCGGGCTCCATGCTAATTCCATCAGCTTGATGGACCATCACAAAGGGGCGGAGCTTAGCGAAGGGTCAAGGATTCCCAACAATGCCAAGTAAACATGGTCTTCAGTACTCTGAATTTAATACTACGCCAACATTATTTACTCAATTATTTTAGATTTCTTTAAGGAATAACAGAGTAGGATAAACAACATGGGCACAGGCTATTATTATCTGAATGACACAAAGTTTAAGGTATTTCGAGAGTAGCATCCCAGTCAAAATAAAACAAGTCTGGACTGATGGTCTGAGGCTGTTTATTCCATTCTCAAATAACTCCAT
Source organism: Cephalopholis sonnerati (assembly GCA_019142605.1). Classification (NCBI taxonomy): domain Eukaryota; kingdom Metazoa; phylum Chordata; class Actinopteri; order Perciformes; family Serranidae; genus Cephalopholis; species Cephalopholis sonnerati. The sequence goes on from JAGQAX010000003.1 coordinate 12,749,392, forward strand.
CGACCAGCGTAAGAGCTGAACAGAAAATTAAGTAAAACAGAAGACAAAGCAGTGCATTAAACTGAACTCACGAAGTCAGCAATTATACCAAAACTCAAATTATTAGACACAAAGAAATACAGGGAATACGTTTTTGCCCTCTTGACTGTCACTAAACACTGTTAAACTCTCCCTGTTTGTCCTTGATACCTCTTTATTTTCTGTCTTGTTTATCTCGGTCTTACTAATGTTACTGCACCGTTTACCTTTAGTCAATTTCTTTCTTTCCTGTGTCTACAGTCTCTCCAAAATAAAAGCGCTCTCTGCTTCACCAGAAATAACAAAATAAAGGCAAAACACTCATTACAACTGCTAACACTGGGATCATTTACATTGAGAAAATATTCAGGGGTTGGGGCCCCAGAGGCCACCCTCCACTCCACCTCTGAACCTCATGAGAAATTAGTTTAGAGAAAAAAATAGTAAAATATTTTTACCTCTTTGACCACTTTCTAAATGCACCTTATATAATTCCTTGATTAATGGTTAGAAATATAATTAATGCTAAAAGTTACAAGCGACTAATAAAAACTTTTGTAATTTCACTTCTTTCATTTGCCAGGAAAACCACTCCCATGGTCCATTTCACAGCAACATGACCATAATTTACCAGTTTAATAATTAACAACTTCTGAACATTTACAACATGAATCATTGTAAAAAACAAACAAACAAAAAACATGACGGCTATTTATGACTACTCATTCAACTGCAAACATGCTATCTTATTAGAAAGTGAGAAACTCATGTCCTTTTATTAATAGATTACCAACATTCATAACAGAGAGGATGATGCAGAGGGTTTTTTCTCATCCTCCTGTTAATGGCGCCTCACTGATGTGTAAAGCACTGACAGATGATTTACCATTAGTGGATGCTTATAAAGGCTTTATTAAGGGTTCCTTTATTTAAAAATCAGCTACCTGATAGAGTCACATTATTGAATATTAGACTGGTGTAGTAAATTACCATATAATTACGCAACTGCTACATGTCAGCATCATGCACAGACGACCTCCAGCCTCTGAGCCAGTGAGCCAGTGACAGCCAGCTGTTCATTCAGGGAGCCGGAGTTCCTCGAAACCCCCGGGCGGGAGTGGCTGGTGATCCCTCCATCTCTCCCTGCCTCCCCTCTCTCCCTCTCTCCCTCTCTCCGCCCCCGCCCTCTCTTCCCATCTCTCTCTGTGCCTGGAGGGACGCATGCGGCTGGAGCAGAGTCCCAGCGTCTCCTGGAGCTAAACCAACCATCCCAGCGGAGGCGGTCGGTGAGTCCCACCCCCCTCTTTGAAGCCTCCCGTCGGCACGCGGCAGAGAGCAGACGGCTGTCCCCGCGCCGCGCCGCCGACCGGCAGAACAGCAGCGTGCCAGGTATCATGACGCACCAAAAAATCGGGCACTTTGCTTGGACTTCTCTCTCTTGAGTCTGCCATGTGGCGGTGCCCACGCTGGTTTTAGTCGAGTTTCGCCGGCTCCCCTGGATGGAGCAGCCATATGAGACCTGTGCGTCATCCAGTCCGGTTTGTCATCTCTGTCCTGCCTTTCATGTTGTTGTTCAGTGTTTGATGATGTCATTATTTCTTTCAGATGGATCTGCGCTCTGCTGCTGCGTCGCATCTCTCAAAGTGAGGAGACTTTGTAAATGTGCGTCCCCCTGCTTCACAAACTTGGACCGCTGCCTCTGTTCGTGGCGGACAAAATCCAGGCTCCTCTCCAGCTCTGCAAACCCCTGTCACTGCTGACTAACGATGTTGTGGACGGTGGTGTGACACCACAAAGGGACTTCACAGCCCAGAACTATTACCAAACTATCACCAAATCAACTTTTCTCTACGGATGTAAATTTGTTTGCCCGGTCTAGGTGGGACAAGTGCGCTGGGGACCTATTAATTAACTGGTATCTATCATTTCACCTGGACTCATCTGAGTGTCCAAAATCCAAGAGTCTCAAAGGGATGCGCAAGCGAGCATGATGCTCCCCTTTTTTACTTTCTGTCTCTATTGACGCACAAAGGGAGCGAAATGGGATTTTAAACTATGTGGAGTCATTCCTGAGGACTGAGAAGCTGCTCTCCGCGGGTGCATGGAGAAGAGCAGCCCAAGGATGACGGGCGGAACCCGGGAGGCGCCTGTGAACTCCTCTCCTGCGGTGGCGTCCAACGCGGAGGGCGAGGAGATTGAGGTTTTGGAGAGCACCGACGTCCTCCCCGTGGCCCCAGAGGACGTAAGTCTCCACACAGTACAGAGAGACCTCAAGTGCACCTCGTCACATTCTCATAATTACGCAGCAGGACCTCAACTTTCCTTTGCACTGGGACAACATTTCCCAGTACATCTGATTTCATGAAGCAGAATGCCATATCATTAATTTTAAAATGTCATGGTAACTACAGTGAAATCAGATTGGATTTAAAATGCTGAGTTTCACAAAACAAGGAGAGCAGCCACCAAACACACACAGCACACCCCTTCTAGGAATATTACTGTGATTTTTTTTTCAAAGGGACACACACACACACACACACACACACACACTTGCACTCTTGCTCCATTAGTTGTTTCAAACATTCAAATAGCCTACTAGAAGAAACCCCATACACATAATGATCCACACTTTGGTACCTTATTATCTTTTGCTGTGGCTCATTGAACACAATGATCAGATAATAACAGCATGGGATTTCAAGACTGCAATTAAGGCAAATGCGCACAGACAGGGAAGTCCTTTTGGCCAAGTCTCATCATTTCCAAACAGGTGCTATTCTCCACTCATGCACCTGTTTGTGAGATTTTTTTTCTTCTACCCTTCGATCTCTTCCACTCACTCACTCCTTCACTTTTCCCCTCTCTTTCCTTTTGTCTCAGCAATGGAAGTCTCTGTTTGACAAGGTATGTACCTCAAGCTACAGTGGCTTGATTCTCTCACCGTATGCATGTTTCACTCATTGTGGAGCAGTGTTGTCTTCTAAGACGCTCATCTGTGTGTGCTCCCTGGGTGACCTCTGGCTTAATGTCTGTTATTATTAGCTTGAACCAGCACAGATGTGTTGGCCGGGTGAAACACTGCATTGTCCCGCTTAAAGGTCATGAAACATGGAGAAGATTTTTGATGAACTGAGATAAATATTGCATCGTAAGCATCCATGGGAACAGGAAAACAGAATAAATTATTTTATGTGAAAAATATTTAGGGCTTTAATGTAATACATGCCTATAAATTACTTATGATGATGTGACTTTTACAGATTTTGTCCATGTATCATGGCCTTGACATTACAATCATGCTTTAACACTGGCTTTACCACTAATGGGAAGTGACTTAAAGGGACAGTTCACCCCCAAATCAAAAATACATATTTTTCCTCTTACCTCTAGTGCTATTTATTAATCTAGATTGTTTTGGTGTGAGTTGCAGAGTGTTGGAGATATCAGCCGTGGAGATGTCTGCATTTCCGCCAGTATAATGGAAGATGGCACTGGCTTGAGGTGCTCAGTGCACCAAAAAAAAAAAAATTGAAAAACTCAACAGCAATGTCTCTTTACAGAAATCATGACCTGGTTAGACAGGATAATCTACAAACCTTGTTGTGAGCAGTTGTAGGAACTATTTTGTTTCTACGGAACCACACCCACCAGCCATATCACAGTGCAGAAGAAAGTGCGCATGTACTCACAGATGAGAGGCTTGTAGTCGTGACAGTACGCAATGCAAACATTAATGGCGTCCTCCTTGACTGAGCTGTAATGTTAGCTATCTCAGTGGTGCTAGGTGAGCTAGCAGTAGATGCCCACTTCCTTCTGCGCAGTGAAATGGTTGCTTGGTGTAGTTTGGTGTAAAGAAAATAGCTCCTACATGAAACTGCTCACAAGGTCTGTGGATAATCTTGAGTAACTGGGTCATGATCTGTGGAAAGAAACATTGCTGTTGAGTTTTTCAAATGTCTGTTTTTGGGTACTTTGAGCACCACAAGTCAAGTGCCGTCTAATTTCTTTATATTGGAGAGAGGACAGACATCTCTAGGGCTGATATCTCCAACACTCTGCAACTCAAACCCAAACAATCTAGATTAATAAACAGCACTACAGGTAAGAGGGAAAATATGCATTTTTGATATGGGGGTTAACTGCCCCTTTAAACCTGCACCAGGAAATTATGCCATTGGCACTAAGGGGTAGCTGCCAGTACGCAGAACTCACGTATCATGATGTTTAACTTCACACGTTTACCATCCCTGCTGATCTGTTCTGCTTAAAGCATTCCCAAAAGATCCAATGCTGTTGAATACAGAAATTTTTCAAGCACTCACTCACTGCTGTCTATAGTTTTTATATCACTGATGAATTTGGGTTTGCTTCTCCCTGTGGGTAAACATACCCGACACCAGAATTTCATTTGGCTAAATGAGGTGAAACTGCCAGGTCTCAGCTGGTGCAGAAAGCTCCGTATTCTCTCCCTCAGCCCCAGTTTGTGATTTAGGCTGATTAGACAAATGTATTTTTAGATCAAAATCTTGCCTAGTGCAGCTTTAAATCCTTCGCCTGCTGGGTAACAATCATGGCATAACATGTAACCAGGCCGCGGCTTCGTCAAGCCAGACTCCTGCGAGGTGAGAACATCAGATGTGAGGGAGGACACTGGAGGCTGTGGGTGTGTCTTCCGCTGACATTGACCCTGATAATGCAATTAGGGTGATACATAATCCTAGATGTATTGATCCATCAGTCAGACCGATCTTGTAAGAAGCACATGCGGGCGTGGACGCACAAAGACACACACACACATACACACACACACACACACAGACTGATAGAGCCAAGAAACCCCAGGAGAAGAAAAACACAGACTGGCTGATCATGCATGCAGCATGTTGGACTGACAGACGGCAAACGGGCCCCCTACTATCACACACAGACACACACATCTATACACACTTATACACGCACGGCCACCACTCTGTAGGGCTGCTGCAGCACCTGCCCGACCTGGGGCCCCCTACTTTCTGCGGGGGGGAATTGTGCGTGTGTGTGTGTGTGTGTGTGTTTGTCTGTGCAGGGGGTCAGCGGGGATGTGGGGTTGAGTCAGAGGCTCGTGTCAGGCTCACTCTTTCAGGGGTAGACTGAGGTCCCATGGGATTACGGGAAAGGCTTGCTCAGATGTGTGTGTGTGTGTGTGTGTGTGTGGGTGTAGTAGTGATGGAGCATATTCTATGGACAACCACTAAGTGGGCCTCTCAATCTGCTTTTTTTATGCGTGCGGCCCAGCTTTGAATTTCCTCAAGTGGACGTCAGTCTTAAAAAACCTGGGTTTGTCCAAATGGTGAGGTCGCTGCCCGGTCTGGCAGCAACAAATGTCCTTTCACTCTTTTATTCCCCTTTCCTCCTTCCTCCTCACAATGAGTTGCTCCATTTGTCAAGGGGCTGACCTCTGAGACCCCCAGCCTCTGTGAAGCGACTAAGGAAGAGAAATGATGGGCCACTATAGACGAGGAAAAGAAGGATTTTAAACCAGTCTGGCAACCTGTGTTACTGCATGAGAGACAAAAATCAAAGTCTGCTTGAAAACACAGTGAGGTTTAGGCTTGCATTTGTCTCATGCACAAATACACACTAAGAAGTGCCTCTGTGCATGTGTGTGTGTAGTTCGGTTCATTTTGCAGCATTTTGAGAGGGCAGACGTAAAATAACACTTAATATCTTATTTGTGGACTCCCATTCTGAAGCCTTGAGTTTGGTATGTTGGCCGTCTTTATCTTGTTTTTTTGGAGCCAGAAGTGACCATATTTGGATGATGAGCAGGTGGGGCCATCCCAAACAAAAGCTGCTAGCATGGTTAGTACAGAACATTTACAGCTTGGTTAACCGTCATACTGCTAATGCTAATTTTTGCTAGCAAAAAACAGGCTTTAAGCCATTAAAACAAAATGTACTGAACAGAAAACTGACTCAGTTCGCGGACATCTACAGTCAGGCAGACATATGCGTGGTTTTATTTACAGTACAATTAACGGTCCAAAAACTGGGCTGCTGTTCACATAGGGTCTGTGTGGACCCTCATGGACACGGTTGGATGACAACATTTATGTCACGCCTACCCTCATGGACATGTGGACCCTTGCGGACACATGGATGTGGAAACTATGAATTGGCCCTTAGAGAGTCTACGCTTTACAAGCGTTTACCTATCAAAATGTTACAGTTAATTTTCATGAACTCAAAATACACTGGAATAGCAACAGCCATGGCTATGCCTATACTCTTTGAATCAAGGGTTACGTCATGGTTATGCTACCTAACCAACGTCAATACCATGGTAGCAACTTTTCAATAGACGGTGCCCTCCTGTCACTCAAATGGCCACGCCCTTAATTATGCATAACTTTAAGCCTTAATAAAATTAAAAGGGGTGCGTTATATAAAAATTCAGCCCCTGTACAGTTGTCATTGACAGAGAAATTAGGTATAGAGACCGAAACTATTTTTTGCACCGGACTGTAATCATCTCTGCTATAATGCTAGGCATTTAAACATTGGATCTATGGGAATTTACTAGCATTTGGAGCCACCCTCAAGTGGCCATTCGAGGAACTGCAGCTTTTGGTACTTCAGTTTTCAGCCCAAGAGGTTGTCCCTTGATTCACACACATGCTCACATGGTGACGGCTGGCCTAGGCACTGGCCTAACATTTTGGGGGGCAGCTGGGGTTCACAGTCTTGCTCAAGGACACTTTGACATTTGCATGCGAAGAGGCGGGGATCGAGCTGCCAACCCTGCGATTAATGGATGACCCGCTTGTCCGAGACCTTTTCATTATGGCCCTTTATGTAAGGAGAGTAAAGATTGGGTTAGTCCAGGTGGCTGGGCAACGTCACACATCCAACAAACCAACACAGGCTTCGGCATGCTTCAAATGAAGTTCTTGTCAGATTATAGAACAGCGTCTAGACACTGTCTTCCCATGCCTATCCAGTGTCACAACATTTTTGCCTTTAGATGTGGTCAGACAGTCCTTTGTTCGAACTAGATTCTTTTAAGCATACTCAGTTCTTTACCATTATCCAAACTAACTTTAAGCCACAATTTGACCTTCTAGGTAGTGGCTGTGACTTATTCATTTAAATAAAATGTTCCAGTTAGTGTAATAAATTGACAAAATAAGATGCCCAGAGATGAAGACAATGATGCATCTCTCGTGTTAATCAATTCTGGCATTCCTGCCTTATCAAATGCAGAGCACATTCATTTCTGTCCATCCTATCAGGAGTGTTTACACAGCATAGAAAAGATAGGATCATCTTCTCACTTTTTGTTTGGACTACGACTTTCCTCCGTCCTCTTTAACGCAGTTTAGGCTGTGTACAAAACCTTCCCCATCATATCATTTTTACCAGCCCCTGTGTGAACTCGGTACATACAGCTATCAGTTTCTGGGTTTCAGACCGTCGGGGGCTGGAATCAAAGTGCTGCGTCGCTCTGTTCGCTTTCCCCTTCACTCCTCTCTTGTGTCCCCGGAGAGGATTTTGTTGCTGTATAAGTGCTTTCCTCCTCTGCGTGCAGGAAGTAAGAGAGCAAACCTCAGAATGCTTTGATTCGTGTTCCCCATCGCCTGAAACAAGCATGAGGACTGAACACAGACAGAGGCGGTCTAATGAAGCAGAGAGGATGCTGTTAGGAGGATAGCAGCTGCACTGCCCTCTCTCTACTTCATAATCAAAGTGTCCCAGCCTCTGTCTGTCCTTTAGACACACACATATCCCAGCCTGGGAAGCCTGCAGTCACAGGCCCTGATTACATACAGTATGTATCATCCAAAAAGGTCTGTTTTGGAGACTTTGTTTCTCATGTTTTTTTTAAGATTTCTGGGGATGTACCACAGTTAATGTTCTGGATTGATCTGATAAAAACCGTATTAAGCATGTTTCGGTTGTAGCCTGAAATGAACCAAACACATTTGTTTTGTACTCCCTGGAAAGGCTCATCAGATGGATTTCCTTGATAGACAATTAGAAATGTTTTACGAGAATTCTTTGTCTTGTACCTCAGTGTTTTTGCTTCTCATGTTCATCTGTAAAAGGTGGAACGTAGAAGGCCTCTCTGTCTTGAAGTTGCCTTTGCACAGTGAGTGATTTTGCACAAAGTGGATTAAAAAGGGCTACACCTACAGCAAACACACTAAGTTTTTATCTGAGGGGACTGGGGATGTCCCAGTGCTTGTAAAGACTGAGATTGGAAGTCCCCACGTATACAGACTGGAAACATGGCTCAGCTCAAAGTAGATGGAGCACTTGCACTTGCACTTGCACAGTAACATTTCTGTGATTCTGGGCTTTGTGTCTGTGTGTGTGTGTGTGTGTGTGATAGAGAGAGGGATCTATATGTGTGTCCACAGTTGCCTTTGTGTCGACAGCCTGCTCCCAACGGCATGCTGAAATGCCCCAGGCACGCGCCCGCAGGAGCTTAGCGATTAAACACTTTCACATGGCTGCATACTTTCCATGGATGTGTTTCACTCCTTAATTTCTTGCTTGGTGGTATAGAAAAGCCTCTGAATGTGAGTTATGATCCCAAAACTCCTCACTCTAACTGCACAAATAAAAGTCTTTCAGATCTTTCAGGAATGTCGTCTAGCCTGAGGGTTTTATTCTGTGTGCATGATTTATGATCATTACCCCATCACTTCTTCAGTAAAGTAATGACAGTGAGGTCCGGTGTTAGAATAGCCCAGCCAACATCATTAATTAAAACAAGCAGAAACTCAATGGTGGGGAAGCCACCTGTTCCCGGCGGGACTCGTGTTTCCCAGAGTTTCTGTCGTGCGTTTCAATGAGCTTGTTAGTTAGACATTCAGTGGCCACGCTGGAGAGAGGGTCATTATTTAAAGTCGTTTTGTCTGACAGCGCCGTCTCGCCTCATCATCCCGTGCACGACACAGCTGGCATCCATCTCAGTGTCGCTCTGCTTTTTTTTTTTTTTTTTTAAGTGCACTTCAAATGAATGATCCACCATCCAGGTAACAGCCACTTAATGGATAAGGAGCCCTCAGCTGCATTTACTGGTGCATACAGCATGTCTTGCCACGCCCTGTCAGTTTTACCAACATTAAAAGCAAAAGGAGGTTTGGACAATGAGATCATAACAGCGGTCACTGAAATCACAGATGGGAACAGCAGAAGAGACTATAGCTGTCAGCTTTTAAACAGACAAAAAATGACAATAACCATTGTATTATTTTAGTGTAATGTCATTTCAAAGTGCTATGGTCCTTTTCTTTATAAAAAGCATAACAAAAAAAATGACTAGTAGTAAACCTTATGCTGATGATGAAACATTATAATGTTTATTTCTGATTTGTACATGACAGTGCAGCATTTTGACATATTTTCATGTGGCTCCTCTAATAGAGATAGAGTTTGCCAGGAATGAGTCCCAAAACCTGGAAATGAGTTAACCTTTTTCAACTCATACTTCCCTAGTCTCAAAGTCAATGTTTTTTTGTTTTTTTTTTTCGCTCTTTTGCTTCAAGCTTAAGAGATTTTCACATTTCGTTGCCTGACATAAAATACATCAGTAAAGACCCCACTTGTGAACAAGCAGCCAAAAAAAAACTACACAACATCATCACACTGACCTCCACCAAACACGGCTTTACAGTCCTGTTATACTGGCAACATTAGTCATGCGTCTTCAGTGTACTTTGTTTATAGCCTTACGTTGGCTTTTCATTTCTGGGGATCTTGCTGAGCAAAATATGTAAGCATCATAAACATTTGTTTGCCACAGAGCTTATTTTCGGCAATAATCCAGAATCCAATGGAAAAAATCCCGACTTTTTAAAGCTGGAACCAGTGCAATGCTAACTCCCGCATTGGCCTACAAAAAAACTTAGTTGCTGGTGGACTCAGTCAGAGTGGCAGGGTAGGGGCACGGGTTGCTAATGTTAGCCTACAAAGCACTGCTAGTGGCACCACAGTGTTCTTTATTATTTGATGACTGAATAGCAAGCATCCATCAGATAAATGGTATAAGTCATTGGGATAAAACCATTATTGCCAAAGTCATGCCATCGATGAATACTGATTATCTATCAGGGTCTTGAAGCCACTACTCCATGTAACTATGGTTCTGAAGGGCAAAGGAGTACTCTAAAACAAGGGGTAGGGGTAAAGATAAGAAGCCTTACACTGTAAAGGGTAGAATTTCAAGATATCCGAGAAGAGGTCGACAAATAGAAAGTATATTTTACTGATCCTGTGACCAAAATATTTCCTGTTAATGCACTTGTATGCACCTTTTTTTGTCACTTAAGACATAGATGTTTGCATCAGTTGGTCTCTTCTTTCCTTCATAGTGTGCAGGTTCTTTTTTCTCTTACATCCATACATCTTTGGTATACTGATGTGCTTATCAAGCTAATTGCCACTGACACATGCACAGATGGCGAGGTCACAGTCTGATGACCTGCTCATCTAACTCTACAGCAGTGATTGACACCAGCTGAGTCTTGGAGATAACTCAACGACGACAGTTTGCGGTGGTACTGAACTGTGTTGTCTTGATTCAGGATCGTAAAAGTAGTTGAAGGCCACAAACTGCAGCCCGCCCCATACTATTAAAAAAGCTGCCGGGCTGTGTGGTGATGAAATAACAGACAGAGCCTCAAACATTTTCATTGAAAGATTTAATCAGAGCTCATCTTTCCCCGCTTCTCTGCCTCTCTCCCCTGTTCGTCTCTAAATAGATTTCCTTAATGAAAGGCACAGTTCCAGTTGGCGGAGTGTGAAAACAGTCTCTGCTTTTATGCAGAGGTAAAAATAGCTGCTGTGCCTGTCGATCTGTAAATGGGAGAAAGAAGATGTGCCAGTTTACCCGTAATTGGCTACAGTGTGCAGACTCATAGCAGCGGTGGCACGAAATCGAAGTGTCTCTTTTGATAGTTGAACGGCTCACTGATGTGGCAACTTCCATATGCTTTGTGTGTGTACTTGTGTGCACATACAGTATGTTTGTACACGCCAGACCTAAAAAAGTAAATCCATTACTAGAGGTCAAGGGAGGGCAGCTGAAGTGGCAGCACACAACCCCCCGCTGAACAAGCATGTGTGTGTTGCGGAGGCTGCCAGCTGCCTTTTAGGACCAATGTCAGTGTGAATTGTGATGGGGCTCCTACACAAATTAGCCCTGATTTGTCTGTTTTCTATCTTCTCTTTCATCTCCATCTCACTTATTACCTCCAGCTCTCTTTCTCTCTGTCTCTCATCTTTTTGTTCTGAAGTCCCCATCAGCGTTAAGTGGATGACACTGCAGATGTGAAGAGGCTTCGGTCTCAGTCTGCTCATCGATGCTTTCATCTCGTCTCTTTTCATTAGCTTTGTTTAAGGTTCACCACATGCTAGTTACATCAGTTGTATAATAACGGCACAGAGACTGAAGGGCTCCAGTGGAAAAATTTCAAATTAGGGTTTGATCAAGGAGCATAGAGTGTTTTTTGTTGAGGTTACATGTCGTGTTGTCGTGAGTTCAGTGTCTTTGCATCGCTGCTGGCTGTAACCTTCTTAAGTTCGGAGTATCATTTCAGTCATCTCAGTTAAACAAACTGATTGATGCTTCATTGTGCTGATCTGTGTTAAAGGTTTACTTCGTGGGTATTATCGGTTACTGTTTGTTAACACAACATTCAAATTTGGCCACTCCTCCCTACACTGCTTGTACCATTGACTGTAGATAAAGAGCATCTCTACTTCCTCCCATTGTACAGATATTCATCCACTGCCTTCTTGCACCGGTGACGACACTTGTAGCCAGAGTCTGCGCAGTAGCAATCTCTACGTCATCAAGTTTCCACCATTTGACTACTCTTGAGGAGCGCCATTGATTGCGAGCACACCAATTGGTACACACAGCTGGTAATCATGATATCAACCCCCCTTTTTTTGTAGCATCAAATAACTAGTTATAACCAAACTTATCAGGAAAATGAACACTTGAACACACATCAACGTGATAAGAACTACCTAAAATGACAGATACAAGTCTTTGAGAAAAATTTTTTTGACGTGTACTTTGAGTTTGTACTTTGGCCCATGTTCCATCCACTAACATGGAGGGGGTGGAGTTTATGATCTATAGTGCAGAGAGCCACCAGGGTGTGATCAAGATGCTTTAGCTTCATATTTGGGTAGCAGTCATGTGGTCCATCTTTATCACACAGTCTATGGCCAGGCCCCCAGGGAGTGCGCCAGGCAGTGGCCAAACAGTAGTGCCGAAATTTCTGGGGTCTGTCACGTGATGCCCTGCAGCTCAAAAAGACTTTTTCCCATTGACTTACATGGTGAATTAAACATTTGTAAATCAGTGGATACATTTTTTTGAGCATCACACCCTCCATGAAACTCCTTCACCATCAAGATTTGATCCATTTGGTCCGATAACATTTGGAAGGCTTGAAGAGCCACAAGATGACATCATTTTATTCCCATTCAAATTAGCAGGCTGCCAAACTGGAAGTTAGCCACTTGGCTGCACTAAGCCGTGCTCGGCCGCTGTAAGTCTCTAATGCCCCTGCTCTATAGGTCTCAGTGCGGTAGTAGTGCCGATCATCCTCGGGCCATGTGGGTAATTTTATATGCAGCAGTTGCATCATTTTGGCTTCAGGCGCCACTAAGCACCTATCATCAGAATGAATGGGCCCTGTGTTTATCACTGTATCCAGTTCTCTTAATACATCCATGTCTGTGGCTTGCACATACACTGTGAGCTCCGATTGTAGCTTTGTTGTAACGGAAAAACTGAACTACTGAACTACTTTAGCAAGCTAACTAAGCTAATCGCCTGCACCTATCAGGCCAACAGAAAACAGGCCAACTCCACATTGCTCTTCATCTCGTCAAGCGAAATTGAAAACGAACCTCAGATTCAGATTTTATTTGGAACAAGCTTTGTCCACTTGATGTTTCGCCTTGCTATATTTACAGATGTTTTTTTGGCGCTGTATGTACAGTTTTTAGACCTGATTGTTACCTTTTCATAAAGTCCTCACCTGAACGGTGTCATGGCTGGTGGCTACACACCCGCTGCCCAAAGGTTGCAGATCAGGAACATCCCTGCCACAGCAAAATACAGGCAGAGGGCAGGGTCTCTACAGATAATACACTGCCACAAACCTCCAGTGGGTCACAAGTGATCATTGAAAGGAATTACACTTGACTGTGTCTGTACGTTGTTTTTTAGGAAAATCCTGCTTAGTATGTCTTTAACCCGCACCAGTTAAAAAAATCAGCTAGAACTGAAAAAGCAGTTTTCGTTTGAAAGCACTCTGCACCAACACCATTGTCTCCAGGTCTTTTATAAACCTCTGTTCTGTCCTCTGCTGCTCTGCTTCTCATTTATGTGTTTTTCAGTTTTTTTATTGACAGACAGCTGAAAGAGTATGAGAGTAAGTGATTTGATTGCTACCTGTTAACCTGGCAAACAGTAATTGCTGTGCTGGCGCAATCAAATCACAGTTTTATGAGAACAAAGGCGTTTGAAAAAAAATGATACAGCCAAAAGACAACTGTGAAATCAGCTATGTTGACATTTAAAACAAGTGTTCATAGAGGAGGTTTGAGGTGTTTCTGCCACACAGCCCAAGACAATGCCCGAGCAAGCATACAGCATTCTTTGCCAAAAGCTTATCTTCACCATAAGGCCTAAGTATTCAAAAATAGCTTTATAGAATGTGGAATATCACAGACTTAAAATGAAAAGGCCACAGAGAGATATTTTCAGTTTCCATTGGCCAAAGGTGCCAACAAACTGACTCATATGAAGTTTTGTCCAATCCGACAGAAGTGTTTATAGATGTTACAAACGTCCAGACTTGAAGATGGACTCAAAAGCCTGCTGCCACAGAGTAGGACGAAATGCTATAATCATTGAAATAAGGGAAAAATGGCTCACACTCTTTTTTCTGACAGTCCTTTCCTTTGAGGCATCGTAGTGTTGGATAATGAAAGTGAAAATGTGGTTATGTAAAGAATGAAAAAAGTTTGACGGGGAAGTGCAAACCTAATTTTTTTCACCCGTGCACACCTAGCCCTATCACTGCTCTGAATGGAATGATGCCAATTTGCAGTAGTTCCCCCAATTCAAATGTTTCTGACGCTGTCCAATCCAACAAGCACATTAGTTATAGCATACTGACGTCTTAATGGTGGACATAGTGCCAGAGTGTATCATTAGGTTGTTTATTTTGCATCTACACATGGCAGCAAGGAGGAGTAAGGAGTAAGTTGAAGAACATCTTACTTACCTTTTAACTTAGCAGTCTACTGACACTGTGAAACAGCTCCCAGCTTCCTATTTCAGTCCGTCACTCTGATCGTCTCAGGATCAAAGACACAGTGCAGGTCCATTCATTCCTTATGGTTGAAACTGTAATACCTTCCCAGAGGTTATAGTTACAGAGCTGTTGACGGAGTGACGTGCTGGCTGTGACCCATCACACAAACGCCTGGGGGCTGGTGTGGGTGTGGTTGTATGTGTGCATAAGTGTGTGACAGACTTGTCGGACTATTGTTCTTCTGTTTTCTAGTGACGGCTCAGAGGTTTTTGTGGAGCACAAAATGGAAAATGTCTGTTTTTTGTCACAGAGCTTGAAGTCATCATGGGAATGTCCACTGAGTAAGATCCCAGGAAACACACACATACTCGTCCACATGTTTTGGGGGTCATTCCTGCACCATAGGCTGCACAGGTCTGCAGTGAAGCCTGGCAGGTGCACTGCTGACACAGGTACAATAACCCTGTGTTTGCTGTGTACACCTGTGTGTGTGTGTGTGTGTGTGTGTGTGTGTGTGTGTGTGTATGCGTTAACTGATTTCTGCCTCTTCAGTCAAGCGCTGCCCATTAGGGAATGTTCCACACAGAGTGTACATCTCAGCCAGCTCTTTCATTCTCCCTTTGGAAGAACAGTTTAGTCTTTCCTGAGACAGATGGCAACGTTGACGACCACCACAAACGAAAGCTGACAACTACCAGCGCAGATGTTTATGCCTGTGTGTGCTGGATTTATGATGCCAGCTTCAATTTTCTGGATTTGAACTCCAAATTGTTTGCTGGCTCTCAGATCACTTTGTCTTGCTATGTGCTCAGCTGTCCATGGAGCACTGTTCAAACAGCATTGTCTCCCTGTTTATTCCTCCTTCTCCTCCGCTCCCTGGAGAGTATGCACTGAAGTCATGGCAGACTGCGGTGTAGACAATATAATTCGAGACACTCATAATTCAAAGGTAATGGCATCTTTTGCTGCTTTATATACGCCCACGCTAAACCTGTAGGTAGAGTGTTTAGTTTGCATTTCACAGCCACTGCTCTCTCTGGATTCACTGTGCTCGTTTTCTAAATGTAGTATTTGTTGTCTATATTTTCATAAAATCTGTGAAATATTACCTTAAAGACATCATGTACAACCCAGTGCTTATTCTCTCATTTTGTCCTTCAGTGTCGCCTTCTCTGGTTTGTGTTTACATGACAACTTTCCAAAAGCTTAAAGCTTCCCTTGCAGCCAGCAAAAGCAGTGTCTCTTAACTTGACAGCTCACTATCGGGAATAAAAACAAATTTCCACTTAGGCACAAAGCAGGTGGGGTCCCAGTCAGCTTTTGGCCTGTGATAGACTGTGATAATCACACTAACCTCTCCTCCCATTGCAGTCGTTCTCTCTCTATGCAGCTCTGCGTTAGATTCCTCTGTCTGACGAGCACTGTGAGATTGCTCTAATAAATCAAGCACACAAGTGGCTTCCCCCAGACTCTGTGGCTGTCCCAGTTCCAGGATCAGAGTGCCTGAAGGAAGGCAGAAGGAGCCACACTGTTAACATTCACAGAATAGTCAAGTTGGTGTGAATAATAAGCTTAGTTTAAATTAACATGATGTTTCTATAAAAATGCAGGTTTAAAAATATTTATTTTGGTTTGTTAACCCAGAGATTTACATGCTGCAGTGACACACACACTTATACCTACATATATTTAAAGGCTCTGTATATGACATTCAGAGTATTATCATAGCAGCAGACCACTGTTTGCGATGTAAACATATAGTGGAGTAATGGTGTCCTGCTCAGAGAATGATGTCATGCTACCGCTGTGTGTGTTGTAATCCAAACTTCTCTGTGGTTTGTTGTGGTAAGCTGTTGTGGCTGCACTTGCATGTGTGTTTTCCACTGGCTAGCTCATTGCCACCGCTTTGCATCACACTCAAATGGCAGTTACTGCTGATATCAAGGCCAGCATTGTTGCAGAAGCATATTGGCCACCCTCTTGTTAACACTGTTAGTTCTGTCAACGCTGTTGCTGTTGTTTAGTGCCATTTATAGAGTTAGCACCACAGCTGTTAGCTGCTGGCTCGGCCACCTCCATGTTGAGAACCATGCCCAAACAATTTATTCGCTCTGAATTTCACATAGAGCGCCTTGTAAGTTGCAATATTCTCACTTTTATTAAAGTGGAAACAAATTTTCAACTTTTCCCTCTCTGGGGTTTGTGGGTGGTATGATTGTTGGTGCTGCTGTCCCAAAGACGACTGGATCGCTTTCTGCTTCCCTCAGTCTAGCAGCTAGCACAGTTTCCACATGTTACTTTGGTTGTTCCACTGTCTGCTATTTCCACTCCTCCAGACAGTAACTGCAAAGCACTTATATTGATACTCTTTGGTAACTGGGTATAGCTACCGATGAATACCGGGGAAAACAAAAGGGCTATGCTCTCTCTGTTTTGGTTGCACAATGGTTGACAGACTTTGTTTTCCCAGGAGACCGTACTGAGTGGCAGACAGAGTTGCATAGTGAAAGCGAGGCTTATAGGGAGCCGCTCTAAATGCAGATGGTGTCATTATTCTATGGCCACCACATTATACAATCAACATTTATTCCATAATGATAAGTTAAATCAAAAAAATAAAAGTTCACTTCCATTAAAACCAGATTATATGATGATATCATCATGTATTCCTTACAGAGGATAGTTGAAACAGTTTGTAAAAGAGGCATAATTTTGAGAATAAAGTAAAATTGGAATTTGTTAAGAATAACTTCACTAAAATTTTTTAGATAACGTCATATTTTGTCCTCACACATACGGTATGACACATATGCTTTTGGAACTTCAGGTCTTAAATTCTGTACAAATTTGAGAATTGGAATTGAAAGATCTAGGTGTATTATCTGTGCTGTGGTTACACTGGTCCATTGCTGATTGATTGAGTTAATTAGTTTAACTTTTGACTCTTAGACTGTAAACATCATCAGTGTCATTTTCAACATGACCTGCTGAATTTTCTAGGACAGTAAAGCTGGGTTTTGGCCTGTTAAATCAAAGTATTTTTGGAAGCCCCTGGCTGTTTTGCTGTTGTCATGGCAACCTGGCCCGGCCCAGCTCGGCAGGCTCAGCAGATGCCCAAGGTGAGCGACAGTGCTTAGCTTTCACCCAGATCTCCATTCCCGTCCTGTCCCCTCCGTGTCGTCTTACAGGGCATCGCTGCCAAAGCCTGCCAACAGGGCCAAAGTGCTGAAGTGGCTAACTGTGACAAGGAGAAACCACATCACACAAAAAAACAGACCAGTAGAAAATATATAGCCATTTGTGACCCTTTTACTCCCTGGTATGATGTCTGACTTTGTAGCAGTGTTGTTGCTGACTGCTAGTGTGTTTTCTTGAGGAGGTAAATTAAACCCACTGCAGAGTGAATACTGCTCATGTGCAACATGGAATGAAAAAAACTTGGTCTGATGTCTCGTACGATTCATTGGTGAAAGCTTGTGCCAAAATAGGTTAAAAAAAAAAAGGTCACAGAAGGAGTTGGTTCCATTGATAATAACGTTTACTCAGGTTTACTGTGAAGTATGAAGGTCTGTGACAATTCTGTGATCTCCCTCTCATGGCCCTAATTATGTAGACAAATTATTGTTTTTGCTGTAATAATAAGAGGAGATTAACCTTGGTTGTTCAGGACTGCAGTAACAAAATACAGTTGTCTGTAAATAAGATTAAAAGCCATTGTCATATACAGTCTTTTGTGCAGAGATTAATCTAGTGAAGAGGTAATACATCACTGTGTAGAATATTCTCACAGGCCTTTGGGCTTTAACTCAAATATCTTGTGACACTTGCTCATTTCATGGTTGAGCAGGTGGAAATTCATGTAGGTTGGATGTTTGGGTTTTGAAATTGAACACTGAAGGCCCAAAATCTTACCTTTGAAGTAGGGTTGCTCCAATCCAACTTTTTATCTCCCAACACCAATTCCAATAACCTAGTTTAGACTATCTGCTAGGGCTGTAACGGTTGGTGTATTTGTAGCTGAAACCATTACAGTATAGGGGTCATAGTTTGATGCGCGCAGCTGCATGCAGTATACAAAGTATGTACATTGATACACATAACACAGAACCAAAGTTCACAAGTGCAAGTCCCGCCCAGAACGTTTTAGCTATACTCCGTTTGCAACACATACTGAGGTCAGCACAACAAGCCTCAGTGTGCAAGTCAGTCACACTATGGCGAGTGCTAATTGAACATCGGAGCTGGAACATCTGCCTGCCTGTTACCGGTCAGCTACAACAGCAACAGAGAAAGAGTAAAGTGCAAGACAAGGACAGTGTGTCTGCATTGCTCCACTATTGTAGGGTCTATAAATGGAAACACATCCAACATGCTGACACACATTCGGCTGCATCACCCAGTTTGCCGATCACCTGGATGATTTGGTGCGTCATTGTCTGAATATACTGTGTTAGTCTGGCGAACTGTACAAGGTGTACCCAGCCTCTCGCCCAATGACAGCTAGGATAGGCTCCAGCCCCCCCGCGACCCCTAACCCCTAAAGATGAATGAATGTTTAAATATAGTCAAGGTTGAACTACTTGTAATAAGTTTTATTTTTTACTGTACTATGTATTTTGATATTTTCAATTTTAAAGAATAAGAGATGCTTCAGTTTTATGGCCTATTGTGACGTGTTGCCTTTTGGGAGAGTGTTTGTTCAGTGTTTGTGCAATATAAAACAGGAGTGCTCCCTATTTTTATAATGAAAATAGTTTAGTAACGCTGCCAGTGAGCAAAATGCCTTCAGACCCCAGCAAGAGGATTGTGTCTTTCATTGAAAGACGTGACTCATGCATTTGGGATTTTTTTCCAACTATGACCACTAAACTGGGCTGTTAACCGAACCATGACTTTTGTATAACGTTACACCCCTGATATCTGCCAATATCAAATACTAATCCAAGCCCAGAGTTCTGTTATTCCCAATTTAAAAATCTGTTAACCTCATTACAGCGGACCCATTTCCCAATTTTGATGTCAGTAGTCTACCGTGACTGCCTAAATATAATTGTTAGAGAAAACACAATTTAAAATGTAATTTTCAAAGAAACATTGTATAACGTGGATTGGTCACATCATTGCCTGAACAAAGTCAACATCAGGGTGGTTTCTATTCTGCCCTGTGAGATCGGAGCATCCCTACTTAAAATCCAGTATTTGTTGGCATGGTGCGGTGTTCCCACTTCCTCAGAAATATATGATGTCTTTCAGAATTAACCTTTACTACAATACACGGCTATTTCCAGATATTGTTTTGAAGATGAATGGTTGGAGATAGGTTTTGCAACTGCGATGTGTCTGTGCTGAACTTTGTTCTAAAATTAGTCAGGTCATATAAATTTAGCTCTGTTTGTCTTTCTCAAACCTTGCTCAGAAACACTGGATGTTCTCACCAGCATTAATGCCATTTGACTTTGAGCAGATGACTTTTCCCAGCCCCTTGGAGATCTGTTACTTTCATTTTGTGCTATAGGGCCATAAAAACCGTATTTACTGCATCACCTTAGGGATTTCTCAAGAACCTCCCCAGTAGCTGCTGAATTCTCACTTGCTATACTTTTGCTGCAGCTGTACTGCCTTGAATACCAACAGTAATTGTTAGGGTGACATGTCGGACAGCGAAAAGGGAGCTATATAACTGTATATTAGGAAGGCTTCAATCCCAAATCATTTGTAAACCCACCAAAGAATTTGAGTTTTCATGTGGTCGTGTCACCTCCAAATGTGGCTGCAGCGAATCCCAGTGTGTCCTTGATACATTTTGGGTGCACTTATATTTACAGCTGTCCGCTTGGCATCGGATTACTGCATGTTAGTGCTAAGTGTGAAAATGGGGCCAAGGAGAGCCTTTAGGCTGTCCTGTCCAGTGACAACATTATCACCCTGGCAGTGTCACTGTGTCTAATAGAAATCTTCTCAGCGTTTCAGGGGCAAATGGGGGGAATTCTTATCTTTGTCGCTGGGTTTACCGCAGCCACAGTTGCAGATACAGCAGCTCATCAGGGTGCCTGTCAGGGTCTGACACTGAGGGGTGTCATTATGATAAGAATTATCTCCTTCAGGGGAACAGCTGCCAAGGTTGTGATAACTTACAGTTCCATTACAGGTGGATGTTATTTGTCACTTTTACAGAACAAGCCTTTCAAAAATAAAGTTTTTTAATGGGATATGTATAACAGTGTTTATGTGGGCATGGCCCTGTTTACACCTGATATTAACACGTCTCTTGGTGATGGGATCAGAAGTGGACAGCTTAAGTACAGGTGTGAATGCACTCAATGCTTCCTCATTGTGTTTTGAGATCTGATCACTCAGACCACATTTGGAGGTGGTCTGGGCTGCATATGGCCAATTCTTTTAGCAGTGTTTACACTAATGTGTCCTGGGCCACATTGAAGGACCATATACTCAGCTACTGGCCTTGCTTATCTGACTATTATCGGACTATTTCCAGAGCTGCCCTTCTTCCATTGAATGGTCAGTTCAACGTCAGCTTGAGTAGCACAAACTAACACAGCAGCAGTTGTTAAATGGTACCAACACACACCAACGGCAAAGCGACTTCACTCTGTCTTTAAACTAACTGTTAGACAAGATTAGCTGGTTAATGCTAACAGTTAGCTTTGTCATACTGTGTGTGTGTGTGCGGGCAGTTTCACTAACTGTCCCTGGCGCAGAGCTCAAACTCCTGTGGCAGCAGTCTCCTAGTGGCCGAAGGTGATAGGACAGCAGGCTATGCTTGTCTCATGATAAGAGATGGTCAAGGAGGTGCTGAGCGAATCAATGTGCTGCATGCAGCTCTTTAAAAGAATACAATTTTACCCATTTTAAAGTAAAGGCTGTAACTGTGCATGTAGCACAACAAACCTCCTGCCGGTTAAAAATAACACAGTTGGTTCTTGCAGACTGAAATGGTGTACGGGTTTATTTGCATATAGAGTGGGGAAATGAGATCTGATCACAAGTGGTCAGTCAAGATGTATTCTAGTGCCAGCTGTGAACAAACACACTTAGAGCTGTCCACTTGTGATTGGATCACCCAAGAGGCATGTTAATACCAGGTGCCAACAGGCTCTGTTGTCTGTGTCCTCAAATGAAACAGCTGTATGTGTGTTCTATCATTCAGGTATTTTCTGTCTAAAAAAATGATGTTAGGGTCGACAGTTCATTTCATTATCTTGACTGTCACAGCAGATCTCATTATTTTGAGCCGGTCTTATACCTCAACAAGAACTGCAAGTTGTAAAGATACTAGCTGTGAGACTCTGCCCCAATTAATCACACAGGGAAGGACGGAAGAAGTGTTAAGCAATTTTGCTCCCTCTGCTTCTTGAGCCGACTTTTCTTAGAAACTTTATGAAGACCCAAGTTCATATAAACAGCCCCACATTCTTTAAATCAGAGGGAAAGCGCAGTACAACATCAGAACGAGACTTGTGAGTCTTGATGAAACAGAGCATGTGTTATTTCTGTGATTGGCAGTAACCTCTTTGTTTAAGCAAAACAAGGAGATAATTTCCCAGGAAAAAGTTGAAATTGCCCTCACGATTTCATGAAGATGTGAATCCCTTGGCTGCTGCATGAAGGCAGTATATCTGCCTCGCCTCTTTAACACCCTGTTTTTTCCTCTACTCCAGTAATGCAGTTTAAAAGAACTCTTCTCTCACCTTAACAGGAAAGTGGAATTGGTCATAGAGAGAGCAAGGACTGTTTCATGGTCGCTGACCTCTAAGGATTATGGGAATAGGATTAGGAAGTAAAGAGTGCCCTAGTGGGGCTTTCCACCACCACCAAGGATCGGGAGACAGCTGACCGGCTGACCACCTGATTGTAGTAGATTTATAAAAGCCCTTGCTTGCAGAATTGCCCCCAAAACAGTCCAGGAAGTGAAATGTCAGTGGTGCCACAGGGTATTTGTCCCCATACTGTTATAATATGTCCTTTTCTCGCTGTAGGCTTATCCATCTGGTAGGGGAGGGGTTCTTGTTGCAGATTGACAGACAATTTGAAAGGTCCCACCCGACCCAGATGGCAACCTTGAAAATGTTTCCGACAGTCCCCCCCCATCCTCACCCCCAGCCTCGCTCAGCTCCCCTTTTTTTCCATGCCTTTTCTTCTAGAGATTTGAAGAAAATAAGTCGTGGGCCTCCCCTCAGGGCAGCCCCAGCCTCTGGTCCATTTGCCAGCTATTAGAGATCATAAATCTCTATGCTGAATGGAACCGCTGCCATCAGTGGTGCAGGGTTTTGATGGTGTTATGGGGGGGTTGACCTCGGGGCAGGCCTGGAGCAGAAGAAGGGACTGAATAGGAGAGAGAGACAGCCCAGGGACGGCTCGTTAAACAAATGTTTCTCCCTTCTTTTTGTTCCCCTTCTTCTTCTGTGAAGAGCTGCTGAATGCGTGCAGCATGAAGGGATGTTTGGTGGAGGGCTGGGCCTGCTGTTAATGAGGGGTTCTCACCTCGGTGTAAATGGGAGGTTTAGGGGGAAAAGGTCACCAATCTCCATCTTTGTCTCTGCGGTGACCTGCCTGTGCCCTATGTTTGAGTGACACGAATACTCCATTGCAGCTTTGTGTGTGTATGTGTGTGTTTGATGAGGCTGTCAAAGGTGCTTTGACTTCTGTATCTTTTGGCAAATAGGTCTGCGTCTCAGCTGAGATTGACATTAATAGCCGCAGTGGTTAAAGCTTTCCCTTTTTGGTGGGTGTCTGTGTGTCTTGGATTTGAGTTTGTGTGTGTTTTTGTTTGTGTGTTTCATTGTGTCTTCATACATGCGTCTCTCCAGTGTGAATGCTTTCACAAGCAACGACAGGGGGTAAAGTGTTTATTTGAACACATGCTTAGAGAGCCTGCTGAGGGGCGTTCGGCTGTCTGCTGCAATCCCCTCTGCCTCTGGAGACACCCTGGGGGGGCAATACAGCTCTCCCCCCCCCTCTCTTTCTCTCATTTAGTCTGTCTCACTCCTCTCTTTTAAACTATCAACCTGTCTTTCTTGCTCCATCTCGCCATCAAACCATGTCCACGCTAATGCAGATCATTTTGGAAACACATCCTTTTCTCTCTGTTTTTATTCCCCTTCATCCTCTTTTAGATGTCTGGCTCTAAAATTGGGCTTTTTGATATTCTTTCAAAAAACGCTAGTTGTAGCATTCAAGTAGAAAACCTAATTTATTTGTATTCAACCTATCACAAACATACAGTGGCAAAGAAACCTCTGCAAATGTTTTTTTTTCACATTTCAAATGTTGTTTGCCTGATATCAGACAGAATTGTCAACTCGTGGCACTCTGTTTCCGTCTTAAGTCTGACATGGCGTCCACTCTAACCAATTTCCTTAGGGGAGGGAGATTCAGTTTTCCCTAACCAATCTCTAGAGACCAACATATCTGGCTGAATCTAACGTCATTGAGTCCACACTGATACATAGTCATGCCAACATACTTGTTTGCTGGGGTTTTAAGAGTGTAGCAGAGCAAATCAGGCGATTTTAAGGAGGTATATTGATTTAGAACAGCCCCGATAGCAGCGTTTCTCTTGTTGAAAGTTCTTGCCATTGTTGCTATTACTCCTCATTGGCTCAAGTGCACCACTTGACAACAGTTTGACGGCAGTGTTAGCCCCTCCCATGGCGATAATTGGCTAATTGGTGGAGTGGACTGATTCAAAGGCCGTCGAGTGCCATTTAATAAGATTCTTTCATTTGGTCAGAATTTTTGGTCGAGGGCTTCATGTTGATGCAGTACTTCTGTAGTAATAGTATAGTAATCTGCTTTGGTCACCTTCTTGTACCAAAGCTGAGCAGTGTCAGACCTTTTTGAGAAACACATGTTGACCTATTCACATTAAGAGCATGGGTTTTTTTTACCCTATGTCACTGCAACAGTCACATCTGGCCTCCAGGGAGTAAGCCTCAGCCGACAACCAGCACTGCAGGACTTTCTGTTGGATGTACATGTACACAGTGGATGACTTCCCTTACCGAGGAGCTGATTTTGTCTGGTGCCAATGATCTTGTTATGCATATACTCTTGTAATTGGTTCGCTCACTCCACGGAAAAATGTCTGAGACAGACTTGCCATTTATGCTTTTCTATTCAGTGTTACTGCTTTATTCATGACACAGGAGTACTAGCAATTCCCCTAAAATGTTACTGGGTTTTAAGGTGGGAAATTGGTGGTACAGATTTCCCTGAATATGGATTCCTGCTCCCATTCCCCATGGCCCCATGTAGGAAATGTTCCTAGACATTTCAGGGATAGACTGCATGTGTGAAAGGGGGTTATGATGAGCAATCTGCCTATGCTTGATATTGCAGCATCTGTTAAATAAAAGCCCCGATGATTGCATCTTATGTCCTCAGAGACCTGAGTGCCTCTCTTTCTGGAATAGCACCAAACCTGCAGGGGAACACGATTTAAACTTTAGGGACTGAGTTTGTGGAAGGGAAGTAGGCTCTGTGCAGTAAGTGCAATGAAGTGTGTGAGTGTGTGTGTTTGTTAATGAATGCTCAGGGTTGAGGCAGAGACAGAGGACAGGGCTGGTGAGTGGGTGTGCTGGGTAATAGATCAGACAGTGACTGTCTGTGGAGCGAGCTGCTGCGATATGGTGGGAATTAGCAGAGGTGTCGATGGGACAAAGGCAGAACATGCTGCTGGTTGATCAAGCGTATTGATACTGTGTTGCCTAGAAACATTTCATTTGGATTAATCTGCTCCAAGGCAGTATCAGTCCTCAGGTCCTTATGTTGATGTGGAAGAAAGTTTTTGGATGCTTTTCCTAGGAGAGAGTTTGCTTAAGGCAGATTTTATTCAACCTTAATTAGTCAAGCAAGATGAAGAGGATGGCGGCATTATTCACAACAATGGGTGGGCTGGTTGCAGGGAAAAGAAAGGTTGCACATTTCACACCCTCAGCAGAAACTAATATTACATGAGGTTTGCAAAGACCTGCTGAACACAAGTTGCACGGCGTATCAGCTCCACAGACACCATTCAAACCTTTAGTGTCCATGACAAAGAAAAAAGAAGAGTGCACTTAAAATAAAGTAGATAGAGCTCACACTGTCAAACAGCTGCCTTGATATCACCTAAAGCTTTGAGGGAATGAGGCACTGATTGTTATCTTGGTTAGATTGCCTGCCATGCACAGATGGACTAAAACGATGACTCTGAGATCTATTTTTCTGATGTCTAGCTGATGCAAGGTTTCACTTCTATGATCTTAAGTGGATGGTATCTTGGAGGATTAACCTTGTTAAAAGCAACCTGTGCAGTTAAGATTTCCTCCTCCAGTCTCAAGATGAAGAATTCTTAATGATCAAGGTCACACAGAGAAATGATATGTGTAGTAGCAAACAGCTCCTAATTACCTTTCAGATCAGAATTTGCAGATGTGAACCGTGAAGCTGCTTCAGTCTTATATAGCCTGTGTGTGTCCTTGTGAGTCTGCATGGGCTGAATCTACGTGCTTTGGGTCCATAAGGGGATCAGATGTCCAAGGATTTAAAGTAATACCTTAGTGCCTGACACCTATCCACATATCAAGCCCCCATCAGTGTGTGCACATGTGCATGCACACACTGAAGACATCTTCACAATGACCAACGTTGCTTGGTTACAGGCCAGTTGGCAAGGAAACGGTGACGGCCCGTGCTAATTTGTGATGGCCTCAGACGACTGCGTGTGTGTGTTTGGGAGATGAATGAGGGTTTCTAATCTGTCAAGCAAGACAGGTGACCCAGCGCTCCGTTGATTAGCTCAGACAGACACGACGTCAGTCATCCCTGCAGCCGCCATGAAACATGCTTCTGTGTGATAGGAAGCCAATTCAGGACTGTCTGAAATCCACGTCAGTTATATTGACTGAATGAGCATTTTAGGTGACTAAATATTGGCAGGAACTATGTGGAAATGTGACAGCAATTACTGTAATATTATTGTTTTCATGTGTATTGTATGTGCAATGTTTGGTTTAAATCTGGACTAACATTTTTACAGCCAGTACTGCAGTGTTGGTAGCAGCTGCCTCTCCGTGCTGCTATATAGAATTTTGCACTACAAGGCTGAAGTTGAGAGAAAACTAAATTTGTTTTGCAGGTAGAACAGGACAACAGTGCAACAGATGCGTGATCTGAAGGTTCATTTTGGTCCCTGAATATGGCCTGTGTGCACTCAGTGTTATGTTTTGGTGGAGAGGACAGAGGGAATGAATGAGAGAAGGAAAGCAGAGAGAGAGTACATTAGACTGCATGTGAGAGAAAGCAATTACCTGTGGCAGACTGCGTACATTTCCCATCACAGAGGACAGGAGAGCAGTGGAGGGAGGAGAGAAAGGGTGGATGAAGAAAAGAAAGAGGAAGAGGAAGAGAGAGGAGATACTGCAGCCAGCAGGGCCTGCCAGTCACTTCTCTCTGTACCTGCTGATAAGACTAATCTGAGTGAATATAGCTCCACAAGTAATGCCATGCACTTGAAACTTTAATTTTGCGGGCCTTATATTGGGACTTTGACTTGGTATCATTTGCAGGTCCAGATAGGAGCAGCTGCTCCGCTGAGAGAACTTTAGCCTCACTGCAGGAAGGATTTGAGTTTTATTCTTCCATGTGTCCACTTGGTTTTCATCTCATTTTCCAAAAACATGAAAGTCAAGTAAGGCTCTCAATTACCCATAGGTATTGATATGAGTGTGAATCTCTGGAAGACTTCCCCAGACCCTGAGGCCTTATTTAACTCTTTCTATACCCTTGAGATAATTTTGAACATAAAGTCAGTGAGGATATATTAAACTGGACTTCCAGACTGCTTGGAATAAAAAGAGACAGCACATTTTTTAATATTTTAGTCATGCACAGGATTATTTTTGAGAGTTCTTTTTCAAAATGACCACAATGACTGTGCAGACGAGAGTCTAATCTATACATGCATACATTACAAATTCAAATATGTCTCCATAGTATTACCAGTCTGGGAAGGTTCAACACTGTGCTCATGTCCCAGGGGTGGAACAGTGGTTGGTAAAAGGTCAGTGGAGATCCTATTACTTTAAAGTATATTTCACCAGTAAGGGGCAGTTATAAAGTTTTCTGTTGCTGCTGCATAGCAGTAAGCCTTTATAGAGGAGCACTTGGAAAGCACAAACTTCTGCCAAGGCGAAATGCCCTATCTCACAATGTTTAAGGTGCAACCTATGACACCCAGAGCATTAATATAGCAGCAGACAACTATTTGCTTCGTAAAGATATAGTGTATTAAGAACTGCACGTATGGAAATGCTCATACGATGGTTACAGCTGATAACTTTGTCACAGAAGTGTGTGTCCACCCTCTAGTTACCCCCAAGGACAGGCATTTTGGCTTAGCCATCTCCCTGTTTGCTTGTGATGTTTGAGGTGAGATCTGTGTGTAGGCAACCCTGGCCTACAGTGTGAATATCAAATATTACAATTTAACAATAGTGAAAATAATTTGTGTA
This sequence comes from Cephalopholis sonnerati, assembly GCA_019142605.1. NCBI lineage: Eukaryota > Metazoa > Chordata > Actinopteri > Perciformes > Serranidae > Cephalopholis > Cephalopholis sonnerati. Next base: position 12,777,260 of record JAGQAX010000003.1, read on the forward strand.
TCGGCCACTCCTAAGTTGAATGGGTTTTTCCTTGGCCCAATTTTTTGTAATCCTGCTGACAGAAAAATAGAATTTAACAAACTACCCAAGCTGGAAACATGACCACCGTGACAGAGATAATAAAGAAATTAGGGCTGGGACTTTAATGTGTTAATTTCACTTAATTAATTACTGGAAAAAAATAAAATAAATAACACACCTTTCTCAGTTCCCTCATTTCTGGCACGCCGGTAACACTGATGCACACACGGTGTAGCCAGCCCACAATAGAGCGCGGCTCGGGCCACATTTTCCTGACCGAACCCGACCTGAGTCCAAGACAGTTTAAGCCGAGCCGAACCTGACAGCCTTTCAGATTTTTAAGTGTGAACCCGACCCAAACCTGATGCAGTTTGTTACCTTACATAGTTATTGTTACCATGGACAGTGTGTAGATGACCATCAAAGGGCTGCTGTTAAACACAGTCTAACACACTGCTTGCAAAGCAGCGCAGCAAAGCACACACACTCAGTTGGAGCAGAGCCTGTGTTGCGTTCAGGCGTTGTCACCTAAGTAACAAATTACAGCACTTGAAGAGGCCATAGCACAACACAGCAGCATGTCAAGTGGGCCGAACTCTTTGGCAAAATGAAAAATAAACATTTTTGTTTGTGAAATTGTTCTGAATTGAAAAACTTTGCTTATTTTGTCAAATATTGCTATTTGATATAAATGCGATTAATCAAGATGAATTAATTACAAAGCCTCTAAAATTAATTAGATTAATTTGTTTAATCGAGTCCCACCACTAAATGAAATCCATCACAATAACCTGCCATAAAAGCTACCTCTGTAAAATTTACAATGCAAAAAAAAGAGAGAGAGAGAGAGAGATGTATTTTTAAATCTGTGGTCATTTTTCTGTCAGTAGTTTGTGGTGTTGTTGTACTCTATTGTTGTATTATAAAGAATTTCCAGTAATTTGCCACCTCTTTTCCCTTCCAACCTTTCTATTTAAAAAATGACGAACAACACTTCACAATTATCACCTGCTCGTGATTAGTCCCCATCTTTTGTCTCTCTTCCCCTTCCTGTGCCTCTTCACACTTCAAAGCAGAGTGGATTCGGTCTGCTCCCTGTCCTACAATAATCATCTCCCTGCACAATAAGCCGGGGAAATAACAAGTTCAAGTGTGCAGTCTTTGCAACACTTGCCCCCCTCAGTCTTTCAGCGGAGTTCCCCCGGGGGAAAACACTGCTGGTATTCAAACATGAGTAACGAGGGTAAGAAAGGAGAGTGGGTGAGAAATAGTGGAGGAGCTGCTGTTTAATGAAAGTGGGTTATAATAGAGTGCTGTGCTGGGACAAGCGAGGTCCTCTCTCAGCTTGTTGATCTTGCTGATGTATGCTATGTCAGATTGTTGCTTAATTGACTCGGTTTGTGCCCAGCAGAAGGTTATCCTATCAAAGGCAGTTAATTTCACCTGCCAGCAACTGTAGTTCATTTCTGCCCAGCAAGCTATGCTGATTTATTTCAGCAAAGTCTGCGTATTTCTTTAAACAACATTAAAGCACATAGCATACTGGAGGCATCATTATGTCATGTTATCATGTCACAAGCAAGTGTATCTTTAATGTAAGTGACCCTTCTAGAGTCCCGCTCCTTTTCACTTTGTGCTCCAGTAACAGTTGAGCAAGCTTGGAATTTAGCCTTTCACCTTTCCTGTTACACTTTGATATGCTATGTGCTGCATCACCATCAGCCAGGTTTGCTTCCTCCAGATTTCTTTGGTAACATAAAAGAGATTTGGAAAAGGACAGACAGGTTGGTTGCTGACATATTTTTGAGACGACATGAATTATTAGTGGGAAGAAAAGATCAAGGCTAACATTGCTTTCTTCATATTATTTCTGTAAGGCTACGTGCCACCCATAGTAACCGCTGTTATTTCCTAATGATGCACAGGTCGACCCACAGCCTAAAGGTCAGGTGGTACTGTAAGCTTGTTAGAAAATATTGTGAGTTTCGGGTGGGCGGGTCATAAAGCTGCGTTTTGAGTAAGTTATCAATAACTTTCAGAAATGTGCAATAATCAGATTTCCATCTTCTCTTCCCCTCTCTGTCTCTCTCACACACCAAGCAGCTATATTATCAGCACCTCTACACTTTCTGTTGTTCAGCTTTTGACCAGGAAGATCAGTTGAAGTCATATTTATTCTCTCCAGTCATAATGTCTAGTAAAAATGTTTCACTCTGAAAATATGTAGACCTAACATTGTATCCTAAAAGCAGGCAAGTGCCTCTCTGTCCACACTGATTCTGTGGGAAATTTTGGAAACAAACCACGTACGATATCAGCTGTGTGCTCGAGATCATACTTAAGATGTAGGCTAACCACTTAAAAGATGGGTTAGTATGCTACTTGCTGTGTTCCTACATTTGCAAACAGAAAACCAGTTTTATATTGTAAAAAACTTACAATATAGCCAAAAGAAAGTAGGTTGTTATTAGTGATGATCATTACCAGAAACTTTCAGCTCAAGTTTGCATGCTGGGTTTGGGTTATAGATCAACGTATATGTTTACTGGTTGGGTGGGGCGGATTGGTTCTCATAACAGGCTGTGTTGGTGCAGGCTTTAAAAAATCATGGCCTGCACATCACAACTTTCTACAGTAAAGAGAGACTAACGTTAGGTCAGCGCCATGGTCTGCATTCATTTATAAATACATGAAGTATTTTACTGATCCTCGGAGGGGGAAATGTGGACACATACCTGCACTGCAGGAGCAATGTTGGATGGTCTTGTCATCCTCTGTCTCTACTTCTCCCTGTTTTGTTGAGACAAGAAGCCTCAATTTGTGTCATTTTGTCTTGTTAATAAAAGTTAACATTTTGAACATGACCTTCCATCACATACTGTAGTCTCTGTTGTAGGTTTCTTGAAGCTGTATTGCCTTACATCCAGAAAATGCCTGCAGGACTCAGCTAAGCGGAACCAACATCACCATATTTTTTTGTCAAGCTTGTCCGACTTAGCAACAGTAACTAAGGCAGAACTTAGAATCAGTCAATTAAAAGAAGAAGACAAATCAGCAGGATAGCCGGTGTTGAATAACAGCTTGCAGTCCCAAAATGTCAAATATTGATATTTTGTTGTTCCCTTGTTCTAACTTCAATTTTTTTGATTTGAAACATGGTTCAGAACAGGCCAGCTCTCTGCACACTGCATCACGCTGAGGTCTCATCTATTTATAGCTCCTTCTCTTTTTAATAATGCTTTTACCCCTGCCTTTTCTTATTATTATTATTTACTTTGTTTACTCCACCACTTCTCCCCTCTGTCCTCCCTCCTGTCCACTTCACTCTTTCCTTACCCGTCAGTGGCCTTGGCCTTACCCTCCAAGTCTAGGTGTTGTTTATAGCAGCATTAACAGGCACTGCTGTGGCATTTTGGGGGCCATTAGAAGTCTTGTTCAGGCATTAGTCATGTCTCTGAATTGCGACGCGGGCCAAGCACTGGCTGGGCCGGCGGGGGCCGTGACATGCATGGCGAGCTGGTCTTTATGCGAGCCAGACGGCTGACCTTTTCCTGCAGAATCTTCTGTGACCGGAGAGGTGATGTCTGGGTAATTAATGGTGTGAAACCACGGCGGCTCATCACATTCCTCCCTTCTGCATCCCGCTCTGCTGTGTCTGTGTCACTGTCAAGTGACACCAGTAGGAAGTCTGAGCGGGAAGAGCAGGGAGGTATTGGATCTGCTCATCTGTGTTTGTCCCTGGTGGAAATTTGTTCCCAGCTGAGATGCAGGCAGAGTTCAATTTGAATGCTTTGATGATAATGAAATTGAAAAGAGGAATGAAAATCTGAGTGACAGGCAGACTGAAGAAAGACTTGGTGTCACACAAGTCAGATTGAGCTCATCGAGGAAGGTGCTATCCTCTGAGATTAAAAAGAAGAAGAACGCACACACACACACACACACACACACACACAGGGCACAATTAAAAGAACAATTTCCCTCTTGAGTTTGCACTATTAGATGCTGCAGCATTCCTGCATCTTCACTTCTCCTCCTCTGAACAGTTCTGCTTTTGTGTGAGTAACTCTGAATTCTCTCTCTGTCAGAGAACAATGAAACAACCCACTGGCTACTGGCTGGTACCCCGTCAGCATCAGTGCCTGGCCGAGCCGGGAGCTGTCAGGTCAGACACAGACTGTGGTAGAGATTAGGCTTGCTCATGTCAGATCGACCTCCACGAGCATGGTGTTTTTTTCTTACAAAGTGCTCTGACCGCTTTGTCGGCTTATGTGTGAATCTGTGTGTGTGCAAGGCTCAACATCCCTTTCAGTTTATACAAGTTGCTCTTAATAAAAAGAGTTATCTGTACTGTGCTTCAACAGGATGTTCAGTAGAGAGCTAAGCATGCACACAAAGGCAAACAAATCTGAACACATGGCGTAGGTATGGTTTTGTTAAAATGCCAAAACAATAGAAAGGCAAAATCCTATCTTCTTTCTCTTCTGTCTGTTGGTTGGCAAACAACAAAATTGTGCATTTCAGCTACCATCTGGTAAGGAGTTGGACCCAACAGCAACCTTTGGGGCTGAAAATGAAACAGAAGTGCCAAAAACTGTAGTTCCTGGAATTGTCACTTGAGGCTGGCTCCAAAACTGAGTCTGTCCACATAGACATCCATGTTAAAATGCCCAACTTTACAGGTCTTTGGTCTCTATAGCTAATTTCCCTGACAACTGTACATTGGGGTGTATTTTTGTACCACTGAAATTTAAGGCTTAAACTTATAATTAAGGGCATGGCAATTCTATGTAGTTATTCCCACTGACATTAGTCTTTTTATGCTTCCATTCAAATGAGTATAAAATGGTTTTATCTTAGCTTATAAATGCTACCAAGAAATAAAGCAAACAGGACCTCTTGCCTGCAGTACCTTTCAGATTTGTCAATTAGAAAGTATTTTAGACAAGACTAAGAGGTTACAGCCATGTTAGCAGCTCTGTGAGGCTGTACGTAGGCACAGTGGTGCTTTGATGCTAATGTCAGCATGCTAACGTGCTCATAACAACCATACTAACATGCTGATGTTTAGCAGGCACAATGTTATTAGCATGCTAACATTTGATTATCATCATAAAACACTAAAGACAGCTGAGCCTGATGGGAATGTCAATAGTTTTGTTCATAAGTTCATAGTTATTGAGACGTGTCACTGAAAACCACAAATATCAACCTCATGGTGGCGCTAGAGGAAAAGCTATATGATCACCAAAGTTGTTATGATACATCATCTAGGAACTGTGAGTTACAGAATTTTATGCCAAACCATGTTGTGGACGTAGTTTCCTGAGTAAATAAAAACTTTGTCCTGCTGGTGGCGATAGATGAAACGTCCAATGTGATCTTATCCCTACTCATCATATTTTGAAGCTTGGACAGAAGCCCCTGGCGTTATAAGAATGACACTGGGGGCAGCCTTTTGCATTGTATCTTGACGTACAGGGTCGGCGGATTGTGAAGGGGTCAGTGGTAAGTCAAGTGAGCTGACTTGCATAAGAAGAGGTCATTGCATAGCCTACTTGGTTAGGGTTATGAAACAAACTGTGGCTGACGTTAGTCACATTAGTCCACTCACATGCTTAACAAGGAATCAGTGGTTTGGTTTAGGCAACAAAACTACTTGGTTAGGGTAAGGAAAAGATCGTGGCTGGCGTTAAACTCACATGACAAAAACCCTCAATGCTGACTTTAAGTTTCACACAGGACACCGGTCTCCAGGGTCAAAGTCCTGGGCTTGTTTTACCCATCCATCTCCACTCCCACTCGTCCTAAGTCCACTTTTGTGCTCTTAAATATACATCTGTTGCTCTGAGTGTCTAATAATGATATTAATGGGTTTGTTTTGGAGTTAGAGTAGAGCCCAGTGCATCTCTAGGGGGCACTGCCCATGTGGTGTGTTTTGATTCCCTGGGAGTCGGACCTTCCTGAAAAGTGTGATTCATCCTCTGGGCACCAAAGATATCTGTGTAAGATTTTTTGGCAATTCATCCACTTGAGACATTTTAATAAATAAATTTAAAAAAACACAAATTTTAACCACACAGGGCTAGAAACAAAGTCAGAGGATCACCAAAGTCATTTGTATTTATCCTCTGTGGATGATGAATGTCTGTACAAACTATTATGTCAATCCAGGAAATAGTTGATTTCTTATTTCAGTTTGGAACAAAGGGGTGGACAGGCCTTTTTCACAGCACATTTTTAACTTGTCATAATAGGAAATGTTCATGTGTCACCAATGACAGTGAGCGAACATGCAGGATACAAGTATCCTGAAATCAAAACAGCTAAATGGAATTTAGCCGTCATTAATTTAATTATTTATACCTGTGCTGTTCCTACTGTGACATGTCAAAATAGCTTCCGTGAATAGGGGCCTACTGACTGAAAGATGTCAATAGTCTAGAAAGACAGAAAAAGATGGATTTTAAATTTAGCCCACTTTGTGTGGACATGGCCACTCTCTCTCACAAACACACACCAAACAAAGCTCCTCACTAACATGAGGATTTCCGTCAGTGATGTCTGATTGTCCTGACTGTGGTCTTCTGGGCGATGTCAGCTGTCAGTCTGAGTGTTTGACTTTTCACCTCTCCATCACTGCCCTGCCCCTTCCAATCAGAGCCTCTGCCCCCTGACAAGCTGTCGACTCTACTCAACCTGAACTAGTCTCCTATATGACACAAAAGTCAGGGCCCCTCCTCTGGGGGCTGATGATAAGCCCCAAAACCATGCAGCGTCTCCCAGCTTACGGTGGCCAATAGCACTGATAATGTACTCTCTCAGCTGTGTCAGATAATGTGACAAAAGAGTGTATGTGTGTGTGAGAGAGAGACAGAGATAGAAGCAGGAGAGATATCACACAGGAAAAACCCTCTGGTGTCAAGGGCACGCTCTGAAAAGCCTGATTAACATGAGAAGGTGAGTGTGTTTCCATTGTACCTGCTATGTTTGAGCGTGTGTAAGTGTATGTGAGTGATGGCCAGTGAGTGAGGTGCCCCCAGTCTCGCCTGTCCTCCCTGGTGCTTCAGTGTAATTATCGGGGAGACTAACGAGCTTCTCCCACTCTAACGAGGCTGGCTTTTTATTAGAACTGCTAATTGCTCCATATCAAGGGAATACTCCAGCTTTGTGTTCAGGAAGCACCGGGAAGCAGAGTAACTGTGTATGAGGGTTGTGTGTGTGTGTGTGTGTATGTGTGTGAATGTCTACAGTCTGTGTTGCCACTCTGCTGACAGCTGCATACCCATGATAATAGACAACTGGAAGAAGACTTCTGAAGACTGTAACATTTGCCTAAATATACAATTCATGTATGTAACAGTATATGTCTATATGCACCTTTACGTGTATTAACCTTTACATGACCAACAATTAACAAGTGTGATGGATGTCAATCAAGCGCAGTCTTAAATCCTGAGTAGAGTTTTAATCAAACAGAAGTGAAACACCTGTGTGGGTTTACCATGGGGGTGTATATGCTTTTTATAGAGCTTTCTCTCAGCAGTAATTTTCACTTGTTACAGGTGAAGCAAATTTCATTATCGATGGCTCAGAGTTCAATAATCTGTTAAACACATCAACACTCCTTTTGTGTTCATGCCACGCTCTTGTCATTCTCTGCCCCTAAATAAGCTTTGGTTTGCTCTTCATATCAATACATAAGACATATCAGAGCCATAAATGCATTAACATGTTAGATTAAAATTGGTGAGTAGCATGCAAGGTGACCAGGGGTCATATTCACAAACACTCTAAGAATCCTCTCAGAGAGCTCCTAACTTAGCCTAAAAATTTTTAGTCAGGAGAAGGTAGTGCCAGTTTAGGAGTTAGGAAGGTTCTCAGAGCAGCTCTGAGCAAGGAAGGGACAGAAACTTTTATCTTAGTGAGGAGGTGTGGTTGACCCCGATGCTAGGCATGATGCATTATTTTTACAGACGTGATTGGTTGTCACAGACACGCCCCTTCGTGAGCCTGCAAGGTGTGGACACCCAGTGGAATTTAAATGAACTGCTGACTGTGAAAGTGTTGTCATTGTTAGTGTGATCAGGCCAAGTCATCACTGCTGCACTGTTGCATTCTTTCAGTTTTTTAAATATCAGTGTTGTGATCATTTCTGGTGTTATAGCGTGAGGTGGGAAATGTGTGCGTATCCTTACTGACATCAACCACATATATTATCCCTGTATGATCTAATCTGTAGCATTTCATCTACTCACCAGAGTTTGTCATCCAGAGTTTGGAGAATATTTCTCCGACCTCTTTGTGTTTCCACCGTTTTCTCCTCTGCTTAAGAAACTCTTAAGTTTTTCAACTTATGAGCTCTTTTGAGGTCTAAGATACTCTTAGAATAACTCTTATCTTCACAAGGACCTAGTAATAACTTAACAATTCTAAGAATTTCCTTAGAATTTCGTCACTAGGAGCGCTATGAAGCTTTGTGAACACGGCCTCAGTTTTCTAACCATTACTTAACACTTTTTTCCTTCCTTAATTGGTTAGTTGTTATTTTGCAATTAATTCATTCATATTATAGTTTTTTAATTTCTTGGGCTGCAATTAATTTTGGAAGTGTTCTCATGACAGAAAGCGCAAATAGATTTAGACAAAAGATCTTTGGCAGTACACTTTCAACACTCAGAGTTTGGGTTTCAGTCCCTAACCCTAGCCCATGTCATATCAAGTGAATACAGAGCTTTCAGGTTCCCATTTTGTGCTATGTAAAGCTAGGGAACATAGGACCCTGGGAGAGCACATATGTAAAACTGGGGAAGAAAGGACCCTTTGTCATGTTTAACTTATGTGCCATATGAATCTGGGGAACATAGCACACTGGGAACATTAGAATAACCCTGATGAGGGAGCATGCACAATACCGGGCTCTTAAAGCAGCTCACCTCAATGCAAGGCAGTCGTTATAATGTCATCAATTACACCTGTGCTTTTCCTGCTATGAAAAGCCAAAATGCATCCTGTAAAAAACAGCTATTATTCAAGGAGACCCGTTGATCAGTGATTGAAGGTGGTTATCAGTGATACAGTGGCACAAAATACAGTATTTAGAGTGCAGTCGTACACGAGCAAATGCAGGTGAATGACCATCCTCACGCTGATTGTGGGCAGTGCCGGGTGTGATGCACACAGACAGCTAGCTTGCTAATAAATACAGCAAAATATGATGTTATTGGTACATTTTCCATTTTCTTACATTCCATGCCTGTCTCCCAGCTCGCTGCCAGCCAAGCAGCATCTCTCTTTTATGGCCAATATCCATCAAATATTAGCCAATATCAATTATGCTCATTTCTGACTGCACCCATAGCCTCCACTGCAGCCACTGCTGGCTCAATAGAAGACATTTTAAGGGTGTTTTCATTTTTAAAGAAGTCCAATTTGCAGCACACAACAGGAGTTGAGGTGTGAATGTACAGTGTGTGAATGTGTGTTGACTCCTCTGACTAAGCTCAGTGTACACCTGGATCTCACAGCTCTAATTGGTTAACCAGCATGCTCATTATTGCCTTCCACTGTTTCCTTTACCTGCCCTAACCAACACTCTAAGATCCTGTTTAGGTAGGATTTATCTCTGTAGGGGACGTTTGGGGATTCTCACACTTCATACATATATGTATGCTGATCAGTGATTTTAATGCTGTCTGGAGAACACAGTTTTATGCCTACTGTTTTTTGTGTGGAAATTTTAGGTCTAACCTGAACATACTTTGCATTTTAAAAGGGTATATCTGAGTTTTTAACACCAACAGCCTGCAGTCCAGCTGCAGTGGGAACCCTCATGACTAACAGGAAAAAAGGAAAGCCATTAGGAGTGTAAGACTCTGCCAGCTCATTAAATGGGCTGTTATAATGTCAGCCACAGGTAATTAGTCTGTCTTGGCTAGTCTGCCTTCATGCAGTATAACAGATTTTATGTGTAGCGCAATACATTATCAGCTCATACTGTAGTACCCTTTGAATCAAAGGCTTGCAATTGTACAGGAATGAATCGAGAGGGTTTTTTTTTTTTTTTAAAAAAAGGTCAGTATGGAAAAATATTCAAAAGAGCCTTGATATCTGGATAATGTAGTAGCTTGTTTTGTCTGTAGGTCAGCAGATCGAGCAGGTACAGGCTGTTTTTTTACTGCACCGTCTATAATAGCAACAGCTCAGTGGTGCACACTGTCTGACTCTGTGGGGGGATTGGAAGTAATTATATTGCTGGACAGGCTGTATGTTGACTGGATTTTGTCATACCAGTTATTTAACTAGGAGGAGGCAATAATGATATACAGAGACTGAATAATATAGTAATATATTTCTGTGCTTAATACCCAAAATAACAGTATGGAGTATAAAGTAAATATCTGAGATGAGCAGAGCTTTGCAGAACCATTCTTTTAGTTTGACTCAGCTTTTTCCAGACATGCAATTTAGTAGGGGGATGTCTCTGTTTCTGTGTAGTGACTGTGTAGTGACACAGAGTATACACAGATGTACAGTATATGCAGAATAGTACAGATAATGTTAGCATTCGTGGTGAGTTTGCGTTCTTCTCTGATGCTTGTTAATATGAAACAATGCTTCTTAAACTACGTTTCCTGCATCTTGAAGACTGCTTATATTTGGCACTTTCCTCTCACAACCACTTCAAGTAAATAGCCCCTTTCGCACCAGACAAAAAGCTGACTAACATCCACTAACATCTGGCTTTTGTCTTTGCAAACCACGAATACTTTACATTTGCACCTTTGATATGAGTCATATTAATGTTTCTAAAGTAATGTAACATAGTATAAGCTGACGTTGTCATCGAAAGGGTGGAGGGACTGGTGGATGGCATGTCATCAGGTGAGAGAACTGTCAAGCTGCAGACTACTGTTCAAAACCAACAAACAACAACACTAGTTGATTTTGCCAACATTTTTTAGCATTTTCACTGGTGTTGCTGACATCAAACCTGCATTTTTTAAGCAGCACATCTTGGCTTTTCCCAGCAACATTTAAGCCATGGAACCTGGGTGCTTTTACCAAACTGTTCCTGCTTTCCCAGCGGCTTTTGTGTCACCAAACATGGGTGCGCTGTTGTGTCACAGCAAGAGGGTTCTGGGGTTAAAGCCACTGCCTGACCGGGGCCCTTCTGTGTAGAGTTTGTATGTTTCCCTGTGTCAGTGTGGGTTTTCTTTGGATTCTCTAGCTGCCTGGTAACTCTAAATTGCCCGTAGGTGTGAATATGAGCATGAATGGTTGTCTGTCTCTCTGTGTCAGGCCTTTGATAGACTAAATACGTTACAAGTATGAAAAAGAAGTAACCACTGTAACATTTTCACTGGCTTCCATACTGTTTCTACTGTTTACTAACCTTGTTTTCCAGTGCATCTGTGACATTGAACAAAACACCAGTAAAAATCACAGTGCTATTAAAGAGTTGTATACGTGGCTCTGGTCTACTGGCAATAAGAAGGAGTCCACCGCCTATTTTTAGCAGGTTTACCTAGCTTAAAAAACCTGAATATATGTGCTAATTTTGGTGGAAGAAGGGTATATGCTTGCACACAGAGCCACACACACACACAAACACACGCACACCATACTTCACTCGTCTCACTGTTTTGTCCTCCATCCCATTACCGTTATGGTCATACTGTAACTCAAGGGCTATTAGAGCTCCTGTTTCTTAGGTTACACATTATTGCACCTTCAGTCAGTCCCGTCACGCATGTTGCCATGCCGATTGGTCATGCCTGTTATACTGCCTCAGCCTGGAGGATGTTATTATCAGAAAGTGTGACATTAGAAATCTTTACTGATGCCTTAGGCAGCAGTCATGTGTTGTATTTATTCAGTGTGTTTATTGCTTTGCGTCCACCGACACACCAGAGACAGGTCACACATGTTGCAGTGCTGAATGACTTCCTCATGCCTGTTACTGCATGAACCTGTGCGGTTGTATTATGTTCTGGGTAAAATTAGATGACTTTATCTGGAATAAGACTGCAGCTTCCTTCCCTGACAGTTTGTTTTGCAGCATTTCTACTTCATCACATAGAAGACAGCAAGGAGTGAGAGAGTGACTGACAGGATGACTCACAGCAAAGGTCTTCATACCAGTTCAAAGCCAACAGCTTGTGATTACATGGTACAGTTTGAGCTGTTTCCCGCAGAGCTCCCAGGGTGCATCCAGTCTGAAATGTTGATGATGTTGTTATCAAAGGTTTTTTGGGATCCGCTTTCTGCTTATGCGGCATAAATTAGACACAAGTTTATCGTCAGCAGTGTAGCTACTGATTTTTTTTCTTTTTCTGTGCTCTTTCCTTTGTTTCCAAAAAAAGATCACTGGGAAGTGCCTGCTCATTTTTGAGATGTTACACTAGACAGATATAGAAGAGAAGAGATTACAGAAATGTTTTCTTGCTCTTACGCATACAAGAGTAAAGTGTCTTACTGGGCGATTATCCTGCAACACTTTCACTTCCATCCATGATTATCACACGCCAGCATTCACTACATCAGGTCTTTAGTACAAGACAGGTTCAGTGACGTACCGCGGGTATAAGAGGATTTCAGAATCGTCACCAGTTTGCCGTTAGTAGACCAGGATAGGATTGAGTTTCTCACTGTCTCTCTTAATTAACTCTGGACTCTCTTCATTCACGCCCCATGCTTCCGTCTTCCCTTTAGCCGGGCGCTTACTGTTCCAGAGAGCAGCTCATCTGCAACAAAGCTTCTGGACAGTGACCCGTACCAGTCTGGGTCAAATGTCACAGGTCACTGAAAGTGCCAGAGGTCAGTCAGGTCTGAAAGTTAGTAGTAAAGATGATCAAAACGTCTTAAATGACCTCCTGACCAGGCTCTCTCTTTGTCTTAGTTTTAAGGGGTTTGATTGGCGGATGTAACTCAGGAAAACAAGTCAGTGTCTTGAGATAAGTATCCTGTAACCAGTGGTGCGTTCCATTTGCCCTGGGAAGTCAAGATTTGCCAGTTCCTGGAATGCCCCCTGAAGTTGGATTTCTGACTCTGAAAGACGAAGGAACCTAACCAACTCCAACCTCAAAATACAGGAAGGCTGATCTGCTCAGCAGTAGTAGTGAAAGCTATTGTAATTACTGTTTATTAGCTTTCTGTCTTCTTACTTGTGTGTCGTTAAAACAGTCGTTGGCACACTGCTGTCCAACTTCTATCTTTGGAAATGCTGCTACGGTGTTTGTATGCACAAAATACAGCATAATCTGTTGTTCATTCATTTCCCGTAACTGCTGATCCCGTCAGGGGTCCCAGGGGTGCTGGAGCCTATCCCCGCTGACACTGGGCAAGAGGCAGGGTACGCCCTGGACAGGTCACAACACAACACAACACATAGAGACAGACAACCATCTACGCTCACATTCACACCTAACCTAACCAACTAACCTAACATGCATGTCTTTTGATTGTGGGAGGAAGCTGGAGTACCCAAAGAAAACCCACGCTGACACAGGGAGAGCATGCAAACTCCATACAGAAGGGCTCGAACCAGGAACCGTCTTGCTGAGAGGCGATGTCCATGTCACCATGTCACCTGTGATCTTTTGTTATCAGCTAACAATGGCCAACCTGACTAAAACTGGTATTGCTTAACAACATCTTGGTTTTCTGACTTGTTGTGAGGTTTGGGTACTGTTAACGTTTGAACTGATATTGGTTCCAGTAGCTGAAATGTGGTACTAGTAAATAATGGTTCCTTTTTTCAGTGCTTTACTTTTTCTGTAATAACAAAAATTAATTTTTGTCAACTGCCTGTCTGCTTCAGTACTTGTATGTGTGTGTGCCTGGTGTGTATGTATGTCTACTTGTCTAGCAGTGATACTAGGCTATAACTACAGTAATACCGAAAACAAAATGGACCAGATGACGAAACTATCATGGCGTTTTGGCTCACTTGGAAGATAACGGAATGGCCAATGGAGTGGCCGATGGAGTGGCCGATGGAGTGGCCGATGTTGCCAGCTTTGGAGCACTTCCGCCTCCTGTCTGTAGTTGAACCCAGTGGCTCCACAGAGCTCTGTTGCTGGCTTCCAGGCTTCAGAGTGCTTCATGCCACTTCTGCTTTCTTGTCTAAACCCACGGTTCTCACCCACATGCACTCTTAGATACTGACATTTGGTATTGATGGATTTAAAGTGAATTGGTACTTGATACAACCGAAGTTATTTGGTCAATACCCTCAAAAGTATAGAGATCAGTACCCAACCACACTTGTTGTATTGAAACATGGTCAAGTCGAATGTGATGTTATCCTAGCTCTCACTTCCAACCTTGGAGGTAAATGGAATGCAGCCTAAACCCTGAGGTGCTGCAGAGGACTTCTCTGGTTTTGGCAATGGCAGTAAGAGTAAGTGAGGGACAATCTTTCCCCAGATTTTTCTACAGTATATATAAAATGGACAATACAGTAAAAATGGTCAGAAAGTATGATATCCACTTTTTATGTTTTTTAAAGATCTTGTGATTGCCCAGTCTGTCACCCTTAGGGCTAGATATCATCAAAATTTAAATTGTTTTTGAGTATAGTTTTCACTGTAGCCTTCTGTATATTTCATGTTGGCCCAGGCTACATAATTTCTCCAGGCTCTCTGTGCAGACTTCAAGACTTGGAAAAACTCCCTGACCCTTATAAACCGCCTACCCAAAGGCTCCTTAATATTCAGCTTTATGAAAATGAGGCTGAAGACAAAAAGCCGTGCATTGTGCCTGCCCTTTCCCTCCCCAAACAGCTCACACCAACCCTCCTTTACTTCCTGCTCCCCTCCCTCGGCTGTTTTTCTCCTCCGCACTGACACCAGCCTGCTGAGAAGCCCTCAATATGAAAGCTCATTGGCTGTGAATGTTTTGTGGTATTATGTCTGCACCAGGATTTGTGTGTGTGTGTCTGTGCTTATTTTAATCTGAGGGATTTGCATCACGCTCCCTTTGCTGTTTGCAAAACAAGCCTTATGGAGCAGAGACAATAACACGGTTATGAAAATGGAAAATGTGCTGGGATAAAAGTTCACTCAAATTCACAATCTGGTGAATGTTCCGACGCACACAAGCTAAGCACTTACCAGTGTGGAAGTACTGCATTACCCAAAATCCTCTCCTCATATTTATGATGCTGTGACTCAGTGCAGATACTAAGTATCTGTAATTATTGTTATGACCTTGTAAAGACATTAATAAGTGTGAGTAAATAGTATAACTGAATAAAGCTGGAACTATTTGTAGATGTATTGACACAAAATTAATTGGAAGTCATTTAAGATTTTTTTCTTTTTTTACCTTTTTTTATTATTATTTTTTTAATTTTTTCTTAATTCGTACACCTAACCAGTCAATCAAGCAAAAATTGAGCAGTTTAACGGATAATGAAAACCATTGTTAGTGGCAGCCTTACAACTGATATGTTTTCCTTAGATCCTAAACACGTGCCAGTTCGCCTTTTCAGTTTGTCCTGAAGCTCAAGGGTCTCATATCATATAGTGTCCTTCTCCACATGGACCTTGAGGTGCATCAAAAGGAAATGAACACTAATTGGGGTAAAGGGATTGGGCGAACCTTGCATGAAATTGCCATCGGAGGCCCATTGTTGAGTGTGTGTCCCTCCGCCACTCCACCCCAGCAGCCAGCCTGTTGACTTCAGAGAGTGCTCACTCAACTATGAAGCCTGTGGTGTCGCGAAAGTGGAGCGAGGGAGTGTTTGTGTGTGTGTATGTGTGTGTGTGTGAGGAAAATAATGTACGGCTGCCTGCCTCTGGGAGTGACAGGAAAAGAGATAACGGGCAAATTTATTGAACTATTTATTTTTCTGTGGAGGCAGCCCACATGTTAGCTTTACAGAGAGAAAGTGAGGAGGGAGAGTGAAGGAGACGGGTGTGAATGTAGGGTGAGGGGGTGCTGTGTGTGGGGCGGGGCGAAGAGGGTGACCAGGGTTTTAGGGGTGTGTGTGTGCGTCTGTGTGTATATGTGTGTGTGTATTTGCGAGAGAAAGATGGGGGAGGTGTGTATTGAGGGTCTTGGATTGGACTGTAATCCTTTAGTCCTGGTTAGAAATAACCCTTGCGCAGTCTGGGACAAACAATATGACAGGGACACACACACCCACAACACATTGTTTCGCTCACACACTGAGCGGTGAGTGGTGAGACTGGCTTTGGCCGGCGCTACTTCATCATGACAAAATGGCCACGACAGAAACTGGTTGATTTACTGCAAGAGAAGGTTGGTTCTTTCTGTAGAGTAGAGTTTACATTGTATGCATTAAGTGTGTGTGTGTGTTTGTGTGGGTGAGTATGTGTGTGTGAGAGAGGGAGAGAAGTATTGGTGTGTATGTGTAAGTGAATGTTGGACCAAGCAGTGCAGGTTTATTCTTATTCAGGAGTTGTTTGTTTGAGTGTTGTTTATTTTTTGTTTTTTTTTTGTAAAAATGCACTGTCATTGTAAGAATATTCTCTAGTTTAATAGCAATATACAAATTATTTCTGTGACACCTCCTTCCTCCTCCTCTTCTTCTGTCGGATGCCATGTGGCAGATGGCACACATTCAGACCGGTTGTCATAACTGAACAGCTCACTTCTGGTAAGGTCACACTTGTGATCCCCAATTTGCCTTTTCTTATCTAAACACACTAGAATGCATGAAATGATTCATTCTGATCGCACTAAAATAGGATGTTACTCACATTGCTGCTGTCACACCTTCCCACACCAGATATGTACATGGAAGGAAGTTGTCACATAGACTCTTGTCCAGATTCAGTTTAGCTTTGACAGCCATGAGTCAGTGTAAAGAGGGGAAAAGTATTGCAAAAAAGTCAGAATTACTTGACGTGGTTTCACTTTCCTCACCATGCATTTATTTAGTTATGTTATTAATAATTTTAGATTTTATTTGATGACAGAACTTTATTTCCAGGTATCACTCTACTAAAATCAACTTGGCTGTAAAGACATTTATCAGATCATAAGACCTGACTAATGTCATGTTATCAGAATTTTAAACTGCAGTACAGCACTATTATAAATAAAAGATACCCAATACCTCTGGACACAAATGATATGGCAAAAAGAAAACAATGCCTAAGGCACACAAAAGTAGGATCTTTTTTTCTTTTTCCAATTAAAATCCTGCACACAAAATCTTGAATAACAGTGACATCCACCTGCAGACATCTACTCACACAGTCCTGCCCTGCTTGTGCCTCTGCCTCCAGTCACGTGGGGGATTCACAGAGAATGCATTAACAGCCACAGGTCAAGGACCAGTTGATTTTCTTCCCTGTTGTTTCATCTGTGCAGCCATAGGTTGAAAATCTGATAGTAGATGTTAGAGGGGTTTTTTTTATAACTTTGGTACTTTCAATACTATTGAATGTATCATTAACGGATATTGTATCGTTTCAAACATGTGGTATCGAAAAACCATCTAAGTATCAATACCTTTGACAACCTTAGATAAGACCAGCACCGCATCGCTGCCAATGCTGCGCTCCCTTTTAGTGAAAAGAAAAAGTTGGAAAGAAACAGGAAAATGCTAAAAAGCTGTTGTGTAGTGGGTTGTGGAAAAAAATAAACTGAGATTTGAGGCACATAAGATGCATGAATATTCACTGTCAGTGTGATAAACAACTAAAGGATGCTGGTGACAGATACTACTGATGGATAGTGGGGCTTAAGTGGGCTGCTGCTGTACAGTCATACAGTATAACAGCATCAGACTGTCATCTCCAACTGTTAACAGGTTTGTTATTTACAGACAAAGCCTTACAATACCCGGTGATTCACTCAAATATGTATAGATGTACAAATAAGTAAAATCCAGTCACTGTGTCAGCGGCTGTCAAATGAAGGGGCACGATGGCAGATCATTCAATCTTTATTTATGGATATATTGCGAACACTCACGTTCAGGCAAGGCTGCAGAATTATGCCATGCCAATAAAAAGGTTTTGTTGAACAAGAAATACTTGCACGCAGACTTATCCTTGTTATATTTCAAACACATAAAATTGCATTGACATGTCCAAGATTTTTGGTTTTCTATTCAACCAAGAAGGGGCGTGGCCTTGGTGTTTTGTGAAGTACCTGTATATGCTTGTCTTCTCTATGCTAACATTCCCAGGGCATCTCTCAGAAGGAAGAGGGGACCTTTTTTCATTTCTGTGTTTCCCATCTAGTAGCCTCCTCTTTTTCTAAAAATGTCCATCGACATACATTTCTGAGCAATTCTCTCTTTCGCCTCCATTAGACACATTACAAGTCCACAACTGCACTTATTCCACGCCATGTCCTACTTAATATACTCTACCTACTATAGCATTAGCACGCTTTTCACGTAGAGCTATCTACCGAAGACACGTGGATGTTGTTGGAGACAATCCTCTCATCACAGACTGATAAACTGCAGCCACACATGCTGCATGAAATCAAATTTCAGGCAAAGTGTGAATGATACTTCAGCCAGATCTCAGAGATGATACTGTAAAAAGGGCACTGACAACTGTAGCCTTAACAGCCAAAAAAAAGCCTCTTCTCTGTTAGGTAACATGGAGAAAAACAACACGAGGGAGAGCCAAAACCTCTTCTACCCGTTGTCATTTGGTCAAACTGCCAGCGTGGCTTTACTGAGCGTCTGCCAGCACCGCCGTATGGCGAGCACACACTCCCATAAACACACATGCGTGCATGCACACAGTCACTATTTCTGGTTCAGGGGTGTTGGAATCTGGCAGGCGGCTCATATTGTCTGAATGTCATTTCTTTATGCATGAATGCGCTGTATTTACACACACAGGCATGGTTACACTCGCATATGCACATTCGCAAATATACAGATACAAACACACACACACACACAGACACATTGAGACCGAGATGTAGCAGCTGCTTTCTGCCTGCATCCACAAACAACCTGACATTCAAATCAAACATTCAAGTTCTGGGTTGATATATATTTTCAGACCAGTTTGTCCCTGGTTGAAAAGACAAGTACTGTCACACAGCTGCAGTCTTTTTCTTTTTTATCCTTGTTTTAGGGGATCAAGAGCAGCTTGATTTTTTTTTTCTTAATCCAGGCAGAATCACTGGCACTCCAATGCCATTAGAAACAGAGAAGGTTATTACAAATGTCTTTGCTCACTTCTCTGCAATCAGTAAACCTCTCTCATAGTTTCTAGCTCTTGGATATAGTTCACAACATGAAACACAAACAAATCGAACTTTTTTTATATTTGTATTTTTTTCAGTAGCATTTCACTCTAAATTGTCACTTGAAGGAACTGTCACTTAAAAGAATACTTTACCTGCAAATGACCATTTGTATATCAATTACTCACTGCGTGTTACGTTGAATAAGTGACAAAAAGTTGTTAGTCTCACATGCTTCAACAACGATGAAGAATCCAAAAATGGAGAACACTCTCACATAACTTGTGCAGTATAATCCAAGTCTCGTTTATTATGGGTCTCGTTTATTATTATGTGGGAGTTTGTAAACTGATATTTTGATGTAATTTTGCTGTCTTTTTTGGATTCTTCGTTCGTTGTGGAGGCATGCAGAAAAAAACGTTTTCTTCACAAAGACAACATAACACACGTGAGTAATTGATAAATAATGACCATTTTGTGGATAAAGTATTCCTTTGAGATTTGAAGCCCAAAGCTATTAAAGAAAAGACTGTGTGGAACCAATATGTCAGGGATAACAAAGTACCCGAAAAGTGCAGAGCTTTTTTCACATTCAAGTGCTTAAGTGATCACTGCTCTGAAGGTTTCACAGCTTTTGAAAATATCTTTGGTTTTGTCAGAATATCTGGTGTTTTTCAGATGCATTTGAATCCCCCCTCTGTTCTTGCTTTGAATAAGCGGAAAAATAGCCTGTGGTTAAATGCGGCGCTCAGTGTCATTTCAAAGTGAAATCCAAAGCTGTTAAAAGTTACTGCTGCATCTCAACAGTTGGGCCTTTTTGGAGCAATTAGGGCTCCTTTCTAAGTGCTCAAACTGTGACTAAACCGCAGCTGATGGTTTTTTTGAGCTTTTGATGTTTGGCTGCACAGAAAATTATGCACTGGGGGGAATACTGACTGCTCACTTCTCACGTTTATTTGAATCTGGTTCTTGTCTAACATACTACTGTTTAGACAGATGTATTTGTGTCTATTCTATTCTGTTTACACTACACTCACATGGCATATCCTCACACAGGGCTTTGCATGATACTCTATGAAAATGCACACACAATGGGTGTAACGATATCCCTGTGAATTAGGGCTGCACAAATGAAATTTAAAGTAACAGAGGTTAGGTTTAAAATGACTCAAAGTTCACTCAGTGTCCATGTGGTTCCAAACAACGCTCCTCTGGGGAAAGTCCTATGTTTTGTGACCCATCTACCTCACTAACTTTCCACCTAACTGGACTGCTTGGAACTGCTCCCTTCTTTCCTGTCAGCACATTGGTCATGTGATCACAGCCTTTCAAAATTTGTGGGTTAAGCATGAATTACTGGCTTATCATTTCATGTGATCTGTACGAACTTTGGTGCATTACTTTATGTAGGAAAACATATGAACACTGCATGACAACAACCTTTCATTTTTGAATGGTCATAATCATTTTTGTATGTGTGCGTGTTCTCATTTGCAGTATGACCCAGAGAATTCGGGCTTCATCAGTACGGAGCGATTCAGGGACCTGCTAGCGACCCACGGCTCTGAGCTGGACCCCCACAAACTGGAAGTCCTATTGGCCCTCGCCGATGGCAACGCCGATGGAAAGATCTGCTACCAAGACTTTGTCAACCTGGTGAGATGATTTAACCCTTTACAAGCTTGCTGACATCAGTGTTCATTAAAAATCAGTGGTTTATTGGCACCTCTTATCACGCGCTGTACATCTCTGTTTAGATGTTCATGTCAATATTAATAGATATATCCAATAGGTTCGTGCATGCTGTTGTTTTCACATGGAATCGGACTCAAGTCATGAATCTAATGACTTTGGACATGAGCAAAAAACTGAATCAAGAATCAATCGAGTTAGTCAAAAAAAATGACTTGATTTAAACACCAAAGATTCATGACTTTCACTTAGAGAGAATTCTCTATAGGGCCCTATTTAAATGATTTATAGTGCATGGTCTAAAGTGCATGGCACAGGTGGATTTAGGGCATTTCCAGTTCATCTTTTGCGAGTTAAATGGCACATAATCAGGGTGAAAGTAACGTGCAAGGGGCAAAGAAGTTACATTTAGTCCCTTAATTAATCATAGGTGTGTTGTGGGCATAACGTGAATTCAGCCAATGCAGAATGATGGATCTTAATTATGGATTTAGCAAATTAAAGGAGTGAACCTTCTTTTTGTGCGTGGTTCTTTTTTTTTTTCTTGAGTAAGGGCACAGTCACACATGCACAAAATTGAAATTTTACTGCAGCAAATTTCATGGGAAATTTAAGCGGCAAAACTAACAACTGCAGTTATTAAGTACAGCTCTGCTCTGCTCTGCTATGATTACATTGTAGAGAATTTCATTAATATTTTCCTCATTAACGATGTATTATTTCACCCACCCACAACCCTCCAACCCATCCATGTGTTTCTTGTTGAGTTTACAAGCAGAATGTACAGAAACCCGTCTGTGTAGGTGCATCTTACTATCTGAATAATGCACCCTTTAAATGGCAGGAAAATACTACACCATTCTGACTTTAGATCAGGTTTTTGTTGGTCAATGGTGCAATCACTCTCCGCTGCCTCAAAATAGCAATGCACCAACAGCAGTCTGACCACACCTCAGTTTATGACCTACACGCCCATGGGTGCACAGACAGGCACAAGCACTACAATGTGGGCGCTGGTCATGAAAACGACAACAGCGTTGGTCTGAATCTAACATGACAGTTACGCTGTGCTGTGCACTGCTTTGCGTTGGGTGTATGGTAGGGCCCATTGACTTGTAATGATGTAATATCCTCCACAGGCCTGACAGATAAATTGATGTTATAAAAAAAAAGTGAATCAATTGTCGACAGCTAATCGTGTTTCCCAAGCAGGAGGTGCAGCCAGTGCAGACCTGCAGAATGATACTTCAGATTATCACACTGTTAAGACTCTGCTGTGGTAAACAGAAAAACAGAAACATGCAAAACGTTCAGCTCAGAAGTTACAGATTAATGTTACTGCTTTACAGAACGACACACACATAAGTGCCTGATCATTTTTTCTTTCAATTTTTATTTGATAGAAATGAATACAAACTTCAAAGAGGCATTCAATATTTATGTAAATTCACTGCAATAACTACATTTTAAACAGCATTAGAATTCTTAAGGGGCACATAATGACTTGTTTACAACTCGGAAAACAAAGTTTAGGATTTAATCTTGACTTGTTTCCTGGCCCAGGACTTAATAGCCAAGAATTGAGATTTATTTCTGACTTGCAAAACAATGTTTGTATCCAGCCTCTCCATTATCTGTCTACATTAACTGCACTATTTTTTTAATTACACATCAAACTTTTTTTTTTTTTTTTCATTTTTATATCCAGACCCAAAAGCCATATTCCAAGATCACCTCAGCTGCAAGGTGGAGAGTCTTCCTAACATGAAATGACTCTCAGTCCGGTGATAAATTCCCCTCTTAACGCTCACCTTGCCCCACTTTCAGTTTCACCTTCAAACTGCAGCCTGCTGCTGTTTGTCCAAGGTCTCGCTCAAGCATCTCCAGCTGTGCTCGCTGCCTCATAACCTTCTCATTTTCTGTTTTCCACTGTCTTGCTGCTGTCCCTCATGGGAGGCTGAACTGCTGACCCGGGACAGTATGGAGTGATCTCAGAGTGGGAGTAGTTGTGTGGTACACAATAACTACTGGGTGGCTGTGCAGTGGGGGTGTGTGCGTCTGCAGAGACTGTAGGGAATTCATTGTTGTCTGTGAGTGTGAGTTTGCCCATCTCTCCCTCTCTCTCTTGTTCCTCAGAGCTGGTTATTGTCTGATACAGTGGGTGAGGAATGAGGCCTGTAGGAAGCTTGGAAAAATGTCAAAGGGGCTTTTTGCTGTTGTTTTCCAATTGGTGCATTCATGTCATGTGACAGGCTGTGGGTCATGGCGTGCAACTGGAAGTGGGACAGAGAGGAATGGGGTGCCGGCATCTGTGTGTACATTCACTTTTTTTTTCTTAGTCGCTATTGTGTCCACCCCCTCAATAGTTTATACATTCACAGAGGCAGTCACAACAGAAGCTGAACACAGGGAGGGAGGGAGGGAGGGAAAGTAGTGACGTGTATTCATGATTATGGTAATATGCTGTGCAATACATGAATAAACAATTAGTTCTATTAGTTAGATTCATCGATTAATCATTTATCAAGCAAAAATGTCAACATTTGCTTGTTCCAGTTACTCAGATTTGAAGATTTGTTGCTTTTCTCTCTTTTATGTAATTATGCAGTGCCCATTTAAAATGTGCCTGTTCAAAACGGGCCAACTACTTGGCCTCCAGTGTTGCTGCTTGCAGCTTTCTTCACCCTCTTAAAACAACTTCACATTCAACACAATGCTTCTTTGGGTCCTCAGCCATACACCTGCCATGACTTAGTTGCCTCCCGTAGCAATGCAAGAGCGTTCGGGTGCAAAAGCTCACACAAACATTTTATGGCCTCAGTAAAGTCAAAGCCTTTGCGTTTATCCTGAAAGTTACGAGCAGCAAGGAGCAAGCTTTACCCAGCATGCCGTTCGACTGTGTAACAGTCAAAGGGATACTTTGCTTGGTTTCAACCAACTTTGTATCGTAACAATGTGGGCAGTAACCTGTGGTAAACTTTCGTCCATCCAGAGATCCGCCCCTCTCTCTCTCTCAAACACAGACCAAATTCAGATCAAGAAATACCTAAAATTTAATTTGGTTTCTGCTTCTAAAATGTGAGGAATTGTTCCTTGTCTCTCTTTAAAATAATCTTAATTAAATACCTTCAGGTGTTCACAAAGTGGTCGCACAAATAAAAAATTGAAGACATCACCTTGAAAAATGTTATGGTATTTTTCTTTTTACTTTATTATTTAATAGACCAAGTCCAAACCAAGCTACAGAATAAATGAAAACATTCAACAGATTGTTATTATTGAAATAATAACTTAAGTCCTACAATGAATACTAAAATAAGTACTGCTTTTGGAGAGGTAAGAGTGTGAACCTCCTGTTTCAGAGGACAGCTCTTCAAGGCTGAATGTTCAGTGTTATCTACAAGGATTTCAGCAAATGTGAACCCACACTTCTGCAAAAAATCTTGTAAATATGATGTGTATATCTCAAGGAATGTAAGCTATGTAAATGCAGCGTAATGGACTTTGTAAGACGCAGGCATTAATGGTCTCTATGATAAAGATCAAAGGGGTCAAAGCCAATATGGGAGCCTGAGAGAGAGAAAGTTATAATTCTTCCAGCTAGTTAATTATCAGTGCCTGGTCTCTGTTGGTACATCTCTATCTCTCTTCTGCCCTCACAGAAGGAAGGAAAGAAGTAGAGTAGAAGGAGGGAAAGAGGCCAGGACAGACAGAGACAAACTGTGAGGGGGTTTATTTGTTGCGCCATCTCCCCTTTGCACCGCAGCTCCTCCATCAATGTGATTGTCAGTAATTACCCACTCACTGTTTCGTCACAGTCGGTGTTGAAACCTCTGCTCACTCCCTCTCTTTACCTCTTCTTCCCTGCATCTTCTCTTGCTATTTACCTTCTCCCTCAGTCTCTCTCCTCCTTTGCATAAACTCTTAGCGTCTTCCTTATCAGTGCCTCTTTCTCCTTCTTCTTCCTGTCCATCCATCTCCTCCTGTCTCTCATAAAACGCACTGCGACTGTTCTGGGTAGAAGCTGGCTTAGTGATATGTTTATGCTTCCTAAAATATCTACAAACAGGTTGAACCGCTCTGTTTTCCTCCCCAGTGGGATTAAATTGTGGAATGATCATGATGGATGTGTGCCAGTGCTTACAGATGCACTCATAAATGTCCTGTGTGTATGCCTGATACAGTTTTATTTGTTGGAGATACCCTATATTGTCAACACTACGTGGACATACCTCCTGTTCGTCACAGTTCGGGCTTCTTAGTTCCAAGGAAGGGAACTCTTAATGCGACAACATACATAAAAATTTAATTTTTATTCTTACCTGAAGTGCAATTTATCAATCTAGATTTTTTGGTATGTGTTGCCGAGTTTTGGAGATATCGGCTGTAGAGATGTCTGAGCACCCTGGTAGTGTAATGAACTGCAATGTTCCTAGTTCGTGTCTAGAAGGGGACTGTTTGTTGCATAATGTTCCCCATCTCTCTCTACCCTCATTTCCTTTCATCCCTCTCCTGTCAACTGTAATAATGGCAGGATATGCCAAAAAATCCTACCGCAACATTATTCTGTGTCCTCTGTTGGAGTGCTGTTTTGGCCAATCAAGCAAGTACATTCCTGGTGGATTACTTAGTAGAACGAATGCCATATTTCTAGTGTTTACCTGGCAATTGTTGTGACAAAAGATCAAATGATTGTAACTCATGGACCTTTTACTAACACTGGAATCCCTGGATTATATTTCACTGTCATATCTGGAACAACACGCCCCTATCAACACAGCACCTTGGATTTTTTTAATTACAGTTTTTGGTCCCTCTTTACCATCCCTCTTCATTTTCCTCTCCTTCCTTCTTCCATCTGTCCTCCTCTGTCTCCCTCTCACTCCATCTGTTTCTCCCTCTCTCTGTCTCTTGTTTATGTCTCTCTCTCCCGTCCCTCTCCTCTGACTGTGCTTTCCATTGATCAAACAGTGAAATTGTCTCTCGCTGGCCGAACACCCATTTGTCCCCTTCACCTCTTCTCTTCCCCTCTCCTCTCTCCTCTTGCCAGTGGGTAAACAGACAGAACGTCATTCTTTCTTTTGTGTCCTACAAAGAGGAGAGGAATTGCAGTCACTTCACACGAAGAATTGACTGTCTTTATGGAGCACTGCTGCCTGGGGGAGGTCTGTGCGTGTGTGTGAGTGCACTCTCCTTGGTATGCGGTCTGGAAGTGGCCATGGTAACCCGTAATCATTTTCCCACAGTTCTCTGTGCCTAACATAAAGGCTGAAATAATTGGCTTTTTTTCTGAAGTTTATCTCCAAACGGTGATCCAAGCGGAGACACTAAAGTCTCATTAAATAGTGCCAGAAGACCCATCAGCCAACTGTTCGTACAGAGATTTTATTGATATTCTGATTTTACATCTGTCTTCTTATCACTGTTTTCTCCTCCTAACTGTGTTTTCTTCTTCCAACTCAGTCAAAGTGAGACGAATTGTGATGTGTACCTTTGTTTGCAAGGCAGATAAGTATGTCCACTATCTTCAAACAAAAGTGTTCCTTATTTCTCCCACTTCAATACACAGGCGACGCTTTAAAGTTGTAGCTTTTGAAGTTGCAGAACTATATCTATCTGCCTTATTATTTTACTTCTATTGTGGATAGCCACATTACATTTTCCTATTTTACCAGTCTCTGTCCTTGCTGAGTACAATATCACTCACCCATGTTGCCTCGAAATAACATCCACTAACTGACACATCTGGGTGTCCTGCAATCCAGAGAGACACAAACACAGTAGTAGGGTGGAGCTATGGAGTGTGACATAAACAGAGCAGGGTAAGACAGAGACTGTGGAGGAGTGAGGTGGGACAAGAGTCATTGCATTGTAATGGAGAATGTTATAAAACACACAGCAAGTGTAATAAAAGGCACAAAGCTTGGAGACAGCGGTGATTCAGGCTCAGAGCTGAGGAGCGATTATCTGTTTTACATCTATGCAAAGAAATGCTAAATGTCAACTGTTGTTAAAAGTGACGAGCCCAAACCCTTAACATCATTAATTTTTTCTTTTAATTTAAAGCGAGGATAGCAGAAATCTGGAAAAGGCAAAAACCCCACTCTCCTCATGCAACTCTCTCCTCTCTGGCTTAAGCCCCTCCCACTAAACGACCATGGCATGTGCACACGCATACAGTAACCCAATGAGTCCCATACATTGATTTTCTATTGATATTTAATTGTAGAGTTTCATGTAGTGCAATGAGACAAGAATTAACTGGGTAGCTACCCCATGATCCCTCTGCCTCACAACGCTGATTCTGCAGACTGCTTTCCTGGGAGGAGAGTGGGCAGCAGTTTAGAAGATGAGCCCTTGGTTTGCGTCTTGACCAGAATTTGACCCCCTTCCCCTGCACCAGGTGTCAAAGTGGGCTGATAGCTGGCAGCAGCGCAGGGTCTAACCTGGGCTGTCAAATCCTCTCGGCGCTGGGGTTTGCTTTGGCTGGATTCAGGTTGCTGCAGCTGCTGACTGGAGGTCCGTCTCTAGAGCTGTTGCCCGCTCTCCTCACAGTGAGGTAGTCTGTAGAAGCAGAAAGTGAGGCATAGGACACACTGAGGTTCTAGGCT
Source organism: Cephalopholis sonnerati (assembly GCA_019142605.1). Lineage (NCBI taxonomy): Eukaryota > Metazoa > Chordata > Actinopteri > Perciformes > Serranidae > Cephalopholis > Cephalopholis sonnerati. Next base: position 12,804,778 of record JAGQAX010000003.1, read on the forward strand.
CTAGCTAACATTAGCTACATAATGTAAACTTGAAGCTGCAGCCATGAACCTTTGACTTCAGCTAGCAGAGGGCTAAACTATTAACAACATTTCCCAGCCATCTCTGAAACTTTGCAGATGTTGACATGTTTTTGCGTTTTGTTTACTGTCAGACTTACTTTTAGACTCTCTTGGATAAGTCCTTCCTCCTTTGGGTTGCTTTGCAGTGTAGGCAGTTGTTGCCAGTGCTGGAATATGAACTTTCCCTGCAGGATTCTACTCTATTGAATCAGGCTTTTACCCAAGGGATGTGCACGTGCATCTGCTTCTGTAAGACAGTCAGTAGGAACGCCCTCTCTCTGAAATGAACTGTGATTGGTACGGGTGGGGGAAAAAATCAATATGGCATAGTATCGCAATGTTTCTGTGTGGCAGAATCGTATCGTCACACCGTGCCAAGTATAGATTTTTTTATTATATAAATTAATAATATGACAAATACAAATAAGACTTTAGGTAGCCTATTAAAATAATATAATCAATTTCTTTTTCAGTCCACTAGATACATTTTGTTGTTGCAAAAAATGGCTGAAGTGAGAAGACTGAAAACTTTGACTTATTAGATAAAACAGTTGACAAAGTTTTCCTTTGGGGACATAATTTACAGTTAAAAAAAGGTAATAAATCACAATTTATCATGATAGATTTTATCGCAGTATTTATTTAAAATTCCTGTAGTGATTGGCCCAAGTCTCCTCTCACAGGCTATGTGTTCTAAACCCTGAAAACAGAGCCGAGAGGAGGTGCAGACATCTACTTTTCTCTCAGTCCACTTGAAAAATAATATACTCAAAGTTTAGCATGGGATTTTTGCCCAATGATGCCACAATAAAACTGCTGTCCCCAGCTGTAATACTAGCTGCTGAAACATCTACATACTCTCACTTTTCTCACCCATTTGTTGTACTGTTGTTGTTGTATTGTTGCTCCTCAAAGAAGAACAGTTTGAAAATGGCTAAAAACGGCCACCACTGTCAGCGATGAAATATGTGGTTCTTCTTTAGTTGTAGATTCTAGCTGGTGCACTCAGATAAAGTGTAATTTCCTTTGCTTTGAGGTTTGGAATAAATGCACATGGTTTCATTATTTCTGCATCTAAAAGTCAAGGACATGTTTCTGCTGTTCTCTGTCTGAACTGTAACTGACCTCTTGGTCCATGGGAGGTCCAAGAATAATTTTAGCATGAGATTAAGAAAGGGAAAAACATCCCTCAAATCCTCTCTGTGGTCATATTCACTGTCGTGTGTCAGGCTTGTGCATGTCTGTTTGATTGAAAATGTGTGCATGTGTGTGTGTGTTTTGACTGTCTGTATGTATCTGCACTGTGAGTGTGAGTGTGTTTGAAAATGAGAAGCCCACCATTTGAAAAATGAGACACCTGTGCTATAAAAACGATTGCACTAAATCAAAATAGATGGCAGCGCTTTTGAAATGAGAGCAGAGAAGTCATTTCGTCAGGTTTGATATTGATAATGATACTGACGGCAGAGATCTTCTCTGAATGATGAACTACTTGTGAGGTCCCCGCCCATGTTTGGAAATTAACTCTTCGTAGACAGAGAGGGATTAAGAGAGGGGCTTGGTGGTTGCTAGGTGATGATACAGGCATTCTGTTGCTGTGGCGAGATGGGAGGGGTCTGTCAGTGTGCAGGACTGAGGAGGACTGTTGTGTGTGTGTGTGTGTAGCCTGTACCAGAGTGTGTTGAGACTCCAGCTGTACAGAGTATTCTTTATCAAATAAAAAGCCTTGAAGTGTTCACATGTTAAATATAACAGGATGGTCATTAACATGCTGAACCACTGATAGTAAAGCTTTCACCCCTCCTTCTGTGTCCTCTTCCTCCCTGCATCTCCCTTTCATCCCCCTCATCACCTTCCTCTCTTCCTTCCTCCAGATGAGTAACAAGCGCTCCAACAGTTTCCGCAGGGCCATCCTGCAGGGGAGCAGGCAGCTGAAAGGCTGCAGTCTCAGAGATGAGGCGGGCTTGGGGCTGTCTCAGCGGCTGGTCCGCCACGTCGCCTATGAGACGCTGCCCCGCGAGGTCGACCGCAAGTGGTACTTTGACAGCTATACCTACTGTCCCCCACCTTGGCTCATCCTGGCTATCACCATTGCTGAGGTAAATTGTTTGGTAGCGTGAGACCAAAATTTGCTCTGAACCAGTCTCTTGTCAAAGTTATGCTGCAGAGTTTTCGACCACTTGCGACGTTACGGAGCTATGTTTTGATAAGCAGGACCCCACATAAGGATGCATGAATGTATGCACTTGAGCATGGTGGTGACAGAGTTAACAGTCCTGCCAACTGCAGAGGGCGCTAATGCAAATACAACCAAATCACCAGAATAGATGTTGGCATTCTGCAAACCACAGATATGTTACATTTGTACGTTACTATGTAGCAGAAAATATATATTTTAACAACCCTATGGTTAATGTGTGGTTAGGTTGAAGCACAAAAACACTTGGTTATGGTTAGGAAAAGCAACAATGCCTTGGTAAAAATCACTATCCTGGCAAGAAACACAGTGATGTCTCAGTGAAAAATGACCATTTTTTTTGCAGGGGGGGCATCCAGTAGGTCAGTGGGTAGAGCTCAGTGGGTACAAAGGCAATGTGCGTGCCACAGCAGCTGTGGGCTCAATTCCAGCCCAAAGCCCTTCACTGCACGCTGCCCTGCACCTCCACCCGAAACCGTCACATCATCAAAGGCAAAAAGCCCAAAAAATAATCTTACATGGCTGCAAATGCAGCAATGTCTTGGTTTAAAAAAGCTGCTTTCCGTGGCACTATACTGGCTGAAACACAGCGGGAGGTGGCCAAAAGAAGACCTCAGCAATGACCTGCCAAAAACAACTGGTTATGTTGTCTGTTGGTTCAACCTCTCCACCTCCCTATGACAAGGTCAGCAATACATCACTTTAGATTGATTGATAGATTGTCCAGTAATGGTAAATTAAACTGTCATTTATCACAAAGATTGGTCATGTCAGTTATAGTATGATCCTTTGCATTATTCTACTACTAACAGTCAGTGATTTAACACGGCAGGAAATGTAGCAATGCACCAGAAAAAGGACGGATAGAGGAGGCAGTTACCTGATGTAAATATGGATGTAAACAATGCAGGTATAAAATAAAAAAATAAATAAAATTTGCAAATATTTTATGAGGATGGGAACGCTTTCATAACTTTTGCTACGCCTGGAGGATGTGCGCAGTGTGTTTTGGTGAGAAACACTCCACAGGGTACCTTTAAATATGTAATAATAAAAGCAACAATAAGTCGTGCATGATGGGCTGTAATGCTCTGCAGAAGTATCACTTCCTACAAGTCATTATGTGCTTTTATTTTATTAAGGTTGGATTTTTTTTAGGCTTGGTGCAATAACTTCCAAATTCTAAATCCAGTATTCTGTGTTCCAATTAAAGCTGATTACTTTAAAGATTAAAGAAATATCATCTGCTCTTAGAAAACTGACACTAGCTTTTTGATGCCAAGATTGTTTTTTCCTCGCCGAGTAAAAATGTAATGTGACTAATGATGCCTGAAGATATGTAAAGAAATTAAGTGTAAAGTTTGTGTTTCAACCTTCATCTTATTACCAGAGCAGTGTGTTCTGATTTATGATGCTGAGCCTCATTTCACAGTGTTTATTGAGGTGTGTATACTGATACCACTCCTCCTGAAATCACACATTCTGTGTTCATCCATCTGTGTTCTCCCAGGTGGCCGTGTTCATGTACTATGGGTTCCAGCTGGACCGCTTGGTACTGCAGGTGTCCAGCCCGTCCTTCCTAAAGAGCCCCTTACCTTACCACCCCCAGCTCCGAGCCCAGGCCTGGAGGTACCTCAGCTACATTTTCATGCACACTGGGTGAGTTCACATCTCGCTATTATTCTACTGTTATTTCCCCGAGGAAATGCCTCAATGACACATTTGACATGACGTGAACTCATCCACTTGAATTTTTTCACGTCAGTCATGTGATCAGTGGATTGCGTGTGACAGCATGGGGTGAAAAATAACACGCTGGCAGTTGAAAACAAACTAGAGGTACTGCATATCTATGATGCCTCGGGTGGTTTGGGTTTGTAGCATTTAAAAAGTTCAGTGAGTCAGAGCTCGTTACGTAACGATTTCATTAACAAAAATACACAGTGCCATTAATCGCCAGTGAAACACACCAGCTGAAAGCAATTAAATCCCTTTCATTCATGAAGGATAAATGCAGATAAGGAAGAGGAGATGGGGGATTGTGAGCTGCTAATTAGTCTTTGGATGCATTTCGTAATACTCAGTTAATTCACTGTACGTGAAGTTACAAAACAAATAAGCAACTGACAAATAAACCTAAAGTGTTCCTAAACGAGCGATTATTATTGGATTTTTTTTGTAATGTGGTGTAATGCAATATTGCTGTCATGTCTGAGTGTGGGAAACATCTGTCTCTGTAATAACTCTTAAACTAAAAGAAACCACCAAATATAAACTTGACAGGTATTTTTATGACAAAAACCTGCAATTATAGTTCTTCAGCCTCTCCTCTCCTCTCCTCTCCTCTCCTCTCCTCTCCTCTCCTCTCCTCTCCTCTCCTCTCCTCTCCTCTGCCACAACGAGCACCACAGACTATTTTATTATCAGTTCAGGCCAGGTCATCCAGGTTTAATTAACCTTCTGGGTAAATGTAGTCTGAGGCAACAGTGAGAACTAATAAAATGGTAATTTAATTAGGAGAACCTGGAGGTGCCAGGGAGAGACGGTAGGGATGACAGTGTGTGGTTAAGAGATGAAGTAGAATGGATGAATGGTGGGATAAAAGGAGGGAGGTGGGATGTTAAACATACACTGATTACACAGGAACATATTGAAATGATTTAGGTCCTCAGGGGAAGTGACTGTAAAAAGAAAAGAGAGCCTGTGGGAATTATCTTTTGTCAAACAATCTGCTCGATCATGTACAGGAATGGTTTAGGTAATACTGTTAAGGAAACATCAGCAACATCTTTTCAACAGTAAAATCTCATCCACTTTATTTTTGCAGTCATGGAGAGCTGCCCATCTCTCAGTAACTGGTACATGTTCTGAGCCAAGATGGTGGGGATGCAGTAAATGAGTTGAACCCTGACTACAAGAAAAACATATCACGCTGATATGATTATGACCTTGATGATTACAATTCTGTAAATGGCAATATTGCATTGGTATGTTAAGTCTGTAATGAGTGCATTTATTGGCCTTGATTTCATTTAGATTTTGTAGATTTTATTTTCAAAGTGTGTTTGTGTTTGATCCACACAGCTTCACAGATATGCAGGGCTGATCAAAAGTGACTTTCAATAATTCAGGGTGTAAACATTTCATTACTGGTTCATAGTAGATCCCTTGGGGTAATGGCACAGAAAAACATTGGTCGTTATATGCTGGCTGAGTTAACCAGTTCAGCTTGTTTGCTGATGCTGATACTGGAGCCACTGGGACAGACCTTCATTAGAAACACATATCTCAATGTCTGTGTATTCCAAATCATGCAAGGAGGTGAAGTTCATGTAATAAATCCCTGCAGGGGAAAAGTAGTGAGTGTGGAGCTTAATTATTACACCCGACGGTGGTGTGAGACCTCGAAGCATCCAAAAATGATTCTTGACATATCTCTTAATTAAATTAATATTTTGGGGGGGTTCTGGAGGCAAAGTTCCCAAAAATAAGTGCATTCATGTCTATCTAGATAAATGCTGAAAGTTAGTTATCATGTAACATAGCAAATAATTTATATTTTAAGTTTATTTATTTAGTTATAATTTGCTAAGCAGTGAAAGAAAACATTGGTGCAAGAAGGTCAAAGACAAGAATAAAAAGCTTGATAGTGTGCACCTAATCCACTGACACACCAGTAAAGACAATACTGTGCTGTTTACTGCTCTGTAGCCACTGCTTATAATCATTAATTGTCTTTTAAAAAGCTTTTGTGAATGATTGACACCACTGTTTCCATATTTCATTTTGCCTACACACACAGACTGTATAAAATGATGGTCGTAGCCACTGTGATGTCACCCATTGGTTTGATGACTCCTGTTTTGAACATGGATGTATAAAGAAAACTGGACAGTGTTGGAGGCCCATACACAATGCACACTAGAGACTTACGGGGGTTGGGTTAGCCCTCTGCTAACTTGGATTGGGATAGAAATGATTTAACTGTGCAGCACTGCTACACTATAGAAATGTTATTGGACCAAAACAATCAAATCTGATAGTGAAACAATTTTGCAGGGGGTTCCAATGCCCCCCAAAAATCCACTGATTGACAGACGTCTCTTTCACAATGTAAGTCTATGGGAAACAGTATTTTTGGGCCTCATGACATCACGTGATGGACCTGGACGTTGTAATACTATGTTTGGCCACTATTTCAAATTTGTTTTAAAACCTGGTGCTGTCTTGAAGCATCTAGTTGCCATCTTGGAATTGTTGAAGCCAGAAGTGTCCAAATTTGGACAAGAGGGTGGCATCAACCCTGACCATAGCTAGCTTGGTTAGCCATTACATTTACATATATGGTTAGCTGTGATAATGTTACTGCTAACTGCAAGCACAAAACAGGTTTAAAACCGTTAAAACAAAATGTACTTACCATAAGAATATATCCGACACCGTGGCAGGTGTTTGAGGACAACCAAACGCTATATGCTAAGACTTTTTTAGCAGACCAAAATGTTACAGTAAACAGTGAACTGAAAACACACTAAAATAGCATCAGCCACTACTAACCCTGTGCTCTAGCATTGTCGTTGAGGTACCAACTTGTCAACAGATGACACCCACCTGTCACTCAAAGCAGTCACTCTCTTAATTATGTGTAACTTTAAGCCTTAATTACGTAGAAACGGGCAACTTTTATAAAGACTCACCCTCCATACAGTTGCGATGAACAGGGAAATTAGCAGCAGAGACCAAAACAGTTTTTTTGTTATTACTAAGCTGTAAAGTTTGGCATTTTAAGATAGGGGTCTATAGGGATTGACTCGGGCCAGCCTCAAGTGGCCATTAGAGGAACTGCAGTTTTTGGCACTTCTGCATTGGCTTGATTTTTCAATCCTAGAGGTCGCCACTTGTGTGTACACACACTCTCTCTCTCTCTTACACACACACACACACACACACACACACACAGACTCTCTTTCTCAAACACATAACCATGTAATCCTATCAACAGCTCAGTGAGACTGATCCTTCCCAATTCTCAGCACTAAAACAGAGAGTAAATATTGGCCCAAACACATCCCTCAGTAGAGCATTATGAAGACTCTTTCTTTTTTTGTACCTCTCTCTCAATCTGTGTCACACACACACACACACACAAAAACAGTGTGTCTGTAGCAGCTGTGAAAACTTCAGGGAGATTAGCTTCCTGCAAGATTAAACCATTACACTGAACATTTTACAGCCAAAGATTCTTTCCAGTTGCATTTGTATGCTTTTGTCCACCTGTCTAATTATCATGAAAAGTGCGGCCTATAATAATAAATAATACTGTTGCTGTTGTTTTGTTTTGATGTAGCTAAGACATAAAAAGAAATGTCACTGAGCTCAGTGCTTGAATGGTGCAGTAAACTCAACTGACTGTAAAAGTTCAGCTGTAGTTTGGCGAGACAGTAATAAAAAAAGGAAAAGATTAAACAGTGCTTTTGTTGAACGCCCTGAAAGACCATGGTCATCTGGACACAATAGGACCTCTCATGGGTATCCACAGATCTGCCCCGACAGTGCAGCCCATCCCTCACAGCCTCATTAGCAGTATAGAAATAGATAGCCGCTGTTATCTGGAGTGGAGTTGTCCTTGTGCATTTGGACAAGCCTCTCCCAGCTAATCAATATCCCACATTGTCTCTCTGATCACTGGAACGATCCTCTCTGTCGGCATTGTAGTTGAGGTGGCTGGGTTGTTTCAAACTAGATTATCGGCCTTGTCTTGTTTTTTTTTTCTTTTTTCTCCTGTCTGTACTGGGAGAATTGTGTGCGTGCTTGTTTGTTTGTGGGAATGTTTGCATTCATTTCCAGGAGGTAGAAGCTGTTTGTTGAATGAATGCACAGACAGATGGGACACACAGGATTCAGCGCTTCAGTTTGTCAAACTGTCGAACGGGGGAAAAAGAAGAGAGTTGTTTCTCTGTCTCCCGCTTACGTTCTGTCATCTCTCTTTCAGCAATGGGAAACAGAAATGACAGTATAATTCAGACGGAGATGGAAAACAGAGGAGGGGAGTGATTGAAGCGAGTGAGAGACAATGATGAAGATTATGAGAGAGAAAGAGAGAAGGATTATGCTCGCTGCTCTCCTCTTATATTCTGCTGTGACACCCCAGTGTGTCTGTGCTGCTGACTGAGGTTTGGCTGGAGGGACTTTCTAGCCATGAAGGGCACAGTGTGTGTGTGTGTGTGTGTGTTTGAACAAGCTATCCCTTGCTTATTGTCATCAAACTGAAACACAAGCCGTGAAGGGATTTGGGTAAATTTGCAGCAGCCACACACCTCTTTTATCTTATTATTGTGCAATGTGTGTGTGTGTCTCTGTGACTGGGTGAGTGCGTGTGTGTGTGTGTGTTTTGTGTGCCTCTGTCTGTGTTCATATGTAATGTTTGAGTGCACTGGAGTGTGTTGATGATTATCTGTTGATGGCCACGACAGTGTGGTTTGATGAAGGAGCAGATGTTCTGTGTGTGTGCGTGTGTGTGTGTGTGTGTATATGTGTGTTAATGTGTGTGTCCGTGAGCAAGCATAATAATATGGTCTTGGGAAAAGGCAGGTGATGGTGTGTTATAATAAAAAGTGCACACTCGTGGCTGTCGTCTCACTTAAAATTAGTGATGTAATCATTTTGGACTGGAAAAAAAACTATATATGTGGTAAACTGACTATTTGATGAAAGATTTCCACAAGTATTTCTTTTATTATTTATCGAAGGATTTGTTTTTTCTTTAACCTTAACCAATCATCTAGGTTGCCCTTTTCTCTTTCTGTATTTCCGGTATTGTCTGCACTCTCAAAATAGTTTGAGATATCTTGTTTTCCTCCTTTCACACAAAGCCATTTGGTGCCATTCACTCTTGCATAGTGCAGAAAACAGCTCCCGTCTCAGTAAACATAAACCCAGAATTTGGTTTTGTCACAGTTTCTGTTTTATCATTGTATGGTGCCAGAGCCAAGTGTGTTTCCTGTCAATCATCTGACACCTTACGCACGGGAGGAAATGGATGCATGTCGCCCATGCAGAGTTTATCATCCAATCCATGTCTTTGCATTTGGAGCATTTCACTGGCAGGGGAAATACGTTATTTTCATGCCGCTGCTGATTGCAAGTTTGTATAAAAATTTGAACAAGTGCATCATGGATTGAAAAATGATTGTGAAAATGTGTTTGTAGACGGATGTAAAAGGCACTAGATGAACACTGGTGTGCTCAATTTGTTTTGCAGTGCTTAGTCGCCACAATGAAAACAGTAAAACGTCACATTGAACCACAACCAAACAGCATTTTAAGCAGTTAAGTTGTCATTTTTGTTCCTACTCAGTAGCAGTTGCTGCACACACACACACACACATGTACCATGTAATCCTGCCAACAGCTCAGCAATGCAGATCCTTCCCAATTCTCCAAACCAAAACAGACAGTAAATATTTACTATAGAGACTCGCCCACTCGCCATCTCGCTGTCAGTTTCTTTTCCTCTTGCAGGGTTGATTTACTCAAATTACAGAACATGAACATTTTATCTTCCATACTGGGTATCTACCAGTGGAGACAATTTGATTAATTGTCTGCATGGATCAACAAAACATTCATCAGCAACAGTTGTGAAAAAGATTTGTCATTTCATGTAGCAAATCAAGCAAAAATGGCAAATATTTGTTGGTTCCAGCTTCTCAAGTGTGAACATGTTGGCGTTGTGTGTTTAGTGTTATTGTATTTAACATACTTGAGATTAATGGTGGGAGAACAAGAACAGACATCTGAAGACGTCCTCTTTGGCTCAGAATTAGGCCAGCTATTAGGAATTATGGACAGGGGGATGAAATTTTCCAGATTGGGCCCCTCATCCACACCCACTCCAGCACCACCACCCTCAGCTCTGATACCAACACTGGCAATTTCAAATAAGCTCTTGGCCATTAGTTTTATAGAGACAGAGATGGAGGCTCCAACAACCAAGTCCAGTGTTATAGACCCACGAGGCAGTGCTCTGTTTCACATATTCACCCTGGCTTTATAACTGAGCTGTCTAGGGTGGGTTTAATTTGCTAGTCTGCCGGGCTCCTCACCTCAGCCACGTTCATCTTCACCTGTCATATCTGTTGCATCTTCACACTTTTTTATGGGCCAGAAATTTGGCCATTACCCTTCTGCTCCTTTCATTTTCTTGTTCTCTCTGTAGCCTGTATCCCTTTTCCTTTTTGAGTCCCTTTTTTGGATTATATTTGATTACTTATTACTTTTCTAACAGATGTTTTAAACAGGTAATAAAGTACAGAAATACGCTATGCCAAAAGAAGGCTTTCCTGCACAGTGAAAAGTTGTAAGGAAACAGAATGAATGTTATATTTTACATATAAACTTTTTACTGAAACAAATATATTCAGATGTAACTCCTTTGTTATCACTAACATTTTGATTAGTAACTGTAATTTAGTTCTATATTTTTTCTCAGTAAATGTAACTGATAACAGTTACATTTATTGTGTTATTTAATAACATGTAACTAGTCAATGTATCCTCACAGAACAGTTTGTATATCCCCCCAAAAAACGCACATACAACAGTTTGTATCATATCCTACAAAAATGCAAACACAACGATTCGTGTATATCCTACAAATCGGTGCCCCACGAATGACATTACGTCCTAAACGTTAAGTTATGTGATTAAGGTAAAGTTACAAAGGTTAGGTTTAAGGAAAATAAACATGGTGAGAAGGAAACTTAAGATGACTCGAAGTTTACACAGTACCGAACACCAGCCTCCTAGGGAAAGTCCTGTGTTTTGTGACCCATCCACCACACCTAACCTGCCTTTTACATACTGCCTCCTTGTTTACTCCTGTTAGCGCATTGGTCACGTGATCACAGCCTTCCAAAATACGTGGGTAATGCACAAATTACTGGCTCGTGATTATGTATGATATGTGCAAATTTGAGTGCATTACTTTTCGTAGAAAAACATACGAACAGTTTATGAGAACAGCCTGAACTAGTTACTCCCCAACACTGTCTGTACCCTTTGACCCCCTGGGGAGGGACTATTTCTTCAGTAAAACATAGTTATAATGGTAAACGTTCACTGCGTGTTCTGTGGATTATTCTGAGTAACTGGGGCAATTCCTTTGGAAAGACACTTTGCTCATTCGGTGTAATTTATTTATACTTTGAGGACAATAAACAAAACACTCTCAGTACTTTTTATGCTATTATGGTAGATTAGTTTGTGAAGTTCACTAAATTAATTAGTGTTTCATTTTATTTCACACCCACATGGCCCTTAAAGATTAATAAGAATGTTATTAGGATCAACAACTAACGACAAATTACTTTAATTACAACTATCACTTTGTCTCTGATTCACTTTTTATAATCATTGCATTTCTGTTATTATTGTATCTCATTTTCTTGAGTCGTATAATTAAATATGGATTTAATTTCAACACTGACCGTGTGTGTGTGTGTGTGTGTGTGTGTGTGTGTGTGTGTGTGTGTGTGTGTGTGTGTGTGTTTTACAGGATTGAACACCTGAGCCTGAATATGGCCATGCAGCTGCTGGTGGGAGTCCCTCTTGAAATGGTCCACTGGAGCCCTGCGGATTGGACTGGTCTATGTGTGTGGTGTGCTGGCAGGTGGGCATGTGGTGTCACACACACACGCAACAATTACAATTTCAGTTCTTCTCCATTCACTGCATACATTTCCCCTGCTCTCATCTACACATGCAGTCTATACCAGAAACATAAACACACACACACACACACACTATAGAGTTTTGCCTTTCAACTCCACCGTTGTTCCATCTGCTTGTTGTGTGTTTTTCATGCATTCAGCAGCCTATCAGGTTGCAGACAGTGTGTTGGTGGATACTGGTCAATGAGAAAATTTAGCGTGTGTGTGTGTGTGTGTGTGTGTCTGTGGTGTTCAGGACAGATGGCCTAGTGTTGCTGTTTTCCTAGCAGACGTGCTGGGATGTAGGGGGTTGTCACTGCCCCATCAAAGCCCCTGCATCCCCCTACGGTCATGTACAATAGGGCAGAGCAGAGAGAGTCATCTCAAATAGAGCTCAATCAGAGGAACACACACACAGCAATAATGAAATAGGAAGGGGGGAGTGTGTGAGGTAGTGATGAAGACAGAGAGGAGACGAAGGAGGGGAGATGAATTCATAAGTGTTAATAAGCCTGAGAGGGTTTGGAGAGGGGGGCCAGGATATGAGAAACATAGAGATGGGAGACGAGTGGACGTGGGTGAGATTTAGGAGAAACCGAGCAAGCAACTACAAATGAGGAAAAAAAGCAGACACACAGCTTTGAACGAAATGTCACCGCTCCCTTCCTACTGCCCTATAAACCTCAGGCACTGGCACAATTTCAGTGTTCAACCGAGACAGTCAGTCGGTATTTGTGGTTGGTGTGGTTGGTGTGTGTGTGTGTGTGTGTAAGTTCTGTTTTTCTTTACTAAACTAACAAAATCATCCACTCGCTATGTGCTGGTGTACGTCCCCAAAACAAACATTTTATGCATTAAAAAAAACTTTGTAGGTGCCCAGGGGTTACACCCACAGCTACAAGATAACTGGAGTGGAATTATTGGGCTACTTTTTGAGATGAGTGTTTAAAGATTTTTGGGGATGGGGACGTGATGCCTTGTGGCAGTGAGGATGTGGTGTGAGTAACTGATAGCCAGACCCAAATGGAATCTGCAGGATTTTTTTTTTTTTTTTTCAGCCGTAATCTGGAGTGAACTTGCGGAATTTATCAGACTATTTTTGCTTGTAATGTGATAGACAATATTGATTTAAGCTAACTTTTTTTTTTAATCCGCAGAATATCTGTAGAGGTGTTGTCGGATTTCTGCGGATGGAGATTCTGTGTGGGTCTGCTGATAGCAGGAAAAAGCAAAGAATCATCAAATATAAATTGCAGCCAGCGCGATTTTTGTTTAATGTTCATGAAAATTAGAACTCTATGTCTCTCTCCATCTCTGAGTGTCCATCTGTGTGTGTGTGTGTGTCTGTGTGTGTGTGCGTGTGCATGCACATGAAGGGGTCAGTCACTAACACCCAGGGGATACCAGCTGTGGTGGCCTGTAGTATTAACCTTGCATTGAAATAAGGAGGAAACGCGCCATAAATCACACACACTTATGTACACACACAGACCAACACCCACACACACGTCTGCTGTTTTAATTAGATATCGACCATCAGCAGAAGAGGGGAGGCACGCTCTGGTTGTGTTTGGCTGTGATGTTTGGGTTTGTCGTGTCTGACTGGGCTTTTTTTATTATTTTGGCAGCAGGAGGACATTAGCCAAAGTCACAATTTTCATAATATTCAGCATTTAGTAACAAGTGGTTGGATGTGATGAGCTGATATTTGCTTATTATTGTATTTGTGGCATGTATGCATCAAGGATTTATAACCTACAGTTTTATGTGTGATCATTTTTATGGCATTTTTGACTTAATTGGATAGTAAACAGTTGAGAGATAAAGGAAAACATAATCTTTTATTATTTTAATTTTTGATAGTTAAGTTTATTGTTCAGCTGTAAATAATGCCCTGCCTTAGTGCATATTTTGTCACAAGTTGTTAATAACCAGATTTCAGATCACTGATCACTGAAGTGTTTACTTAAAGAATCTATATCAGCTCACACATATATTGTTTCTTTTTTATTTCACTTAATTCAGTACTTGTTTTACTCTCAAATATCTCATGAAATCAGTTGGCTGTAGAGCATGACAATGTGTGTGTCTGTGTGTGTGTCTGTCAGTGGAGGATGTGTGTGTGTGACTGTATGTACATCAGTAAGCAAACATATCACTGTTAAAACATACTTCAGTGTGTGTATTTCTGACGTGTTTTTTAAAATTATTATTTCATGGCATTTCAGCAGCTTAGCTTAAAGGACCACACATAAAATGACCATTTGTATAACAAGTACTAACACTGTATTTTTTAAAATCTTGCATGCTTCAACGGTGAACGAAGAATCCAAAAGCGGCAAACATTTTTGATGAATTGAAGTAAATGGGGTCCACGTTAAACAACAGTAAAACTATAAAAACACATGCATTTTTGCTAAAACGTTACTATTTGAAACATTTCTGCATTTATACACTCTCAGGCACGGAAGAGTAGCATGCCTAGGTGCGCAGGTTTTTTTTAACTATGCTCAATGGAATGCAATAACAGGGTTTAAACACACTCACTTCCCCATGTACATCACTTGTATGCGTAAGTGTTTTAAATAGTAAGGCGTTAGCAAAAACACCTGTGTTTGGAAGGAGTTTGAGTTATGTGTGTGTTTGTAAGCAGATGTTTTGATATATTTTTGCTGTTGTTGAACGCAGCTCCCCTTTACTTTAATTCATCAGGAATGTTCACTGTTTTTGATTCTTTGTTCACTGTGGAGGTGATGTGACAAAACAAAGTTTTCTTCACAAAGTCAGTGGTACACAGGTGAATAATTGATATACTAATAGTCATTTTGTGTGTGAAGTATTCCTTTAATTCTTGAGCTTTTTTAAAAGATTTTTTAAGCCTTTTGCCTTTATTGGATAGGACAGATAGATATGAAAAGGGAAAGAGAGGGGTAAACATGCAGCAAAGGGATCTGGGTCGGACTCGAACACTGGAAAGGACTCGACTGATATGAGGCACACACTCTCCCAAGTGAGCCATCAGGGCGCGCCATCCTTGAGCACTTTTCGACAGGTGGTAGACAACGCAAACAATCATTAACAAGGCAAACAACGACTTTAAATGTGCTGCACAATCACACTGCCAGATTGAGTGAAGAAAGACAACAAACAACAGTGAAGAGAGGGGTCTCAGCTGGCACATATAGGGGTCAGGGCAGAGTTCAGAGGTCAAGTAATGACTCAAAGAGAGGTCGATTGCGCTCTCTGGCCAACACAAACTCTGGCACTTTAACAATGGAAATGATGGACTTGCATGTAAACACACAAGTATTCACTTATGGACAGCAGACAAGTACGTAGACGTAAATAAACAAACAGGGTCTTCCTATACAAAGAGTGTAAGACAATTAAGGCATGAACATGTGCACAACAACAGAGGATCAGGCACAAAAATAGAGATGTAGACAAGAAAGTAAACAACAGAGAGAAAGGGGAAGTCACATTAAGTCAAACAAACTCAGACTCAACTACTGGCACGTGACTTTATGGATTCAGTCAACTCAACATGCAGCCAAACTGTTGACTCTTTTCATAATGAGTGCTGATGTGCGTTATCATTCCCCCTCATGTTCCGCTCCTCTCTCTGCAGCTTGAATGAACAGTCAAGATAAATGAGATGCCACTTTCGACTCTAAAACTACAGGCCTCCCGGGGCCTGCTGAGGGACTATGAAGAGACTGTGTCCTTGTCTCTGTGTGCGTCTGTGTGCACACGCAACTAAAGTAAAATAATGTTATTAAACCAAGTTAATTACAGGGATGGAGGTCATCCTGCACAGATGCACTTCCTAAATACAGGAACTACAAGAGATGGAGGTGTCCTGAACCAGGTGTTAAAGTTTGTGTGTGTGTGTGTGTGTGTGTGTGTGTGTGTGTGTGTGTGTGTGTGTGTGTGTGTGTGTGTGTGTGTGTGTGTGTGTGAAGAGGAAGGAAGTAATGTAGAGTGCTTTTAAAGGGTGTAACCCAGGGAGTGGCCATCATTGTGCATCCTAACACTCAAGTTTATCACTGAGGGTTGTAATTCAAAATTGATGCTTGATATAAAATGTATTCAGTCTTAATTTAAGCCGCTAACAGTGTTTCTATAAGCCTTTATATTAAAATCTTTATTTTTTTTTAGACTTAAGAACCAATTCAGAAACATGGGAAAAAAAGGATTCAGATTCTTGCGTGAATCAATTTCCTCTATTAGAGAGGGAAACCGTGTATATGCTCATGTGAGCATGTGTGGGTGTGTGTTTGTGTGTGTAATCACCTAGCTGCTTAAATTACTCTGCAGTGTTTGATGACCTGGTGAGTCAGATGCTGTTATTACTCCACCTCGCTGTGCTGCCATCGAGGTTCACACTCCTGAGAGGGCAACATATTAGGCAAAGAAGAAACTGCTAAATATCAGCTCCAGCTTTGAAGAAGTCCTTTCATTTTATTTTCTGTCACGTTCCTTTGAAAAGACAGGGTCAGGAGCCAGTGCAATGATTTGAAACTCAGTTTGGGTTATCCATGAGAAATCTGAATAACTTCAGTGCAGTGTGAAGGAGAATCAAACATAAAGACACAACATTTGATGATTTTTAAAACTCTGTAAATTAATTAGTGAAATAGTTTTTCCTCCATCTTGATGTCAGAGGGGTAAACAGCAAAATTAGCACAGTATCACAACCTGCACACTACAAGGTGTTCTACCTGGTATGGACCATTGAGCTTATTTGACTGACCATCAGTGCTGAATCAGGACACAATATACACACAATTAGTATTACCATAAAACTAGCATAACCACCCCACGGTTTGATATCTCCGCACCCCAGTCAAGTTTATATTACAGTTTACATCCATGTCTGTGAAAACATGGATGCTTCACACACATCCTCCTCCTGTCAGCGCAGAGCATCTAAACAATCAAGTCAAGATTAGTGTCACCAATTCAGTATCTGACCAAATAACACGTTCATGAGAATGGGTCAGACATGATCAATTGGATGTTCGTGCGTTCGGAAATTACCTCAATACGTGAAATCGCGTTCACAAGACTTGGGACAAATGGGACAACCTGAAAACATAAGGCCTCTGGCTATGGCTGTTGCTGTCATAGAAGCATAATAATCCCAATAAATAATATAAATAATAATAATTTCTAGGATAGGAATGGAAGGAAGTGGGAATAAGTTCATGTTGTGTGAATTTCTGAGAGCACCAGGGTTTACACAATACACACTACATTCAGCACAGAACAACTGCATGGAACACCTTTTTATTACACAAGATGTTGATGCAATGAATAACATGATGTGTGTGTTTTAGCACACAATTCCCAGGTAAACATGCTGTATTTTCAGTGTTTGCAGAGTGTTATTGTCCAAATACAAATAAAATACAGTAAAAATGTAATATAAAAGCCGAACTCCCTAAACATACTGACAGAATGAGGCCATTGTAAGGATGCAGACATCAAGGGAGTTCAGTTTTACTTGTTTTTGTATCATGTTTGGATGGTGGTGTATGTGTATGTGTGTGTGTGTAATATACTGCATGTGTTTTTGTTATTCTCTGCACATCTGTATGGTGTATGGCTACATATTTTGTCATACTTGTGCATGTGGACCAGGGGCGGTGTATGTGTCTGTGCAGTTTTCTGTCACGTCTGCTTCGCCCACTCCCATAAATAGCATCATGATTGAGATGCCATGGCTCATCCCATCATTCCTCCTTATGGTGATGTGATATCTATGAACTCTGGAGCCTTTTCTGTGTGCTGTAATTATATACTCTTTGCCTACTGTATAGTGTAGTATACTCTGTGGTTGTGTGTGTGTGGTGTGAGAGAGACTAAATGTATCTAGGTGAAATTGAGCTAAATGTGGGCTGAGCATCGTCCAAACCACACGACGGCATTAATGTACAAAGTTATTAGGTCGGCTAAATGTGGCTTAAGCTTAGTCAGTTGATTTTACAGCTATCAGAGCGCTGAGTGTAGTCAGCTGCGTTTTTACCAGAAGTCACATAGGCTTTAGAATCTAAAAGGGTCTACTGCTCAGTAAGCCTGTTTATTTTGTTTACGTTTATTTACCACGGAGCAAATACTGCATGTCCTTGCTCCAGAGCTACTGCATGGAGTGGGATTATCAGTAAATGCAGACAAGGGCAATGTTTTGACAAAGATCCAGGTCTCAAAATTAACAACCATTTAACATGCTCTCATACACCACCAACTACATGTACCCTTGCCCGATCATGAGGTCATTTTGTAAGTTTGTCATGGCCCTATGGAGCTGTACATTTTATGCAATTAGAGAGAGTTTACACAAACATAGCCATTACAATTACTACATTTAGAGGTGGAAATCATGAAATCATCTCGCTGATACGAATAACTTCATTCAGTTCAGTTCAAAGGTTCATTGCCACAGACTATGCAGTGGTGCAATGACAATGATGATTCAGTATAGTTGGTTAATTTCAAAAATTCATTCATACATGCATTGACAGCCTGTTCTTGTTCCCAGGGCTTCAAATACAGTAGCTTTGTCAGTGACAGTTTGCATCTGATCGTGTCGCACAGTGCACCCTTTAGCGTCTGTATGAGATGCACCGGGCTTTTAGCTAACTCTAATGTAAATCTATCCGCAGCAAGGATGTAGTATATATTGCAACAAAGTCCAGTTAGGGTGGGAGGGAGGCAACTTTGCATGTCTTGGGATAGCGAAGCAATAACCCACCCTAGTGTATGTTTGACTGACCAGTACTCATTGGTAGGGTTGGTTAGATTTAGGCAACAGGAGTCAGACTGGTTAGGGTAAGAATGTCTTGGTGAGCCAAGTCATGCCTTCATTATCCTAGGAAATGTAAATTCATGGGAGGTTGGGGTGGTGGATGGGTCAAACAAACACAGGACTGTCACCCAGAAGACCGCTGTTCATGTGTTCAAACATTTACTTTTTTAAAAACAGCGTTACCTAGTTACCGTCATGTGATATACATGTTACGTGAAATACATCACATACGTCATATCACATGACATATTCTGTAACACTTCGTTGAGTTATTAAACAAATATTTAACCCAAATCTTGATCTTTTCTCCAAACCTAACGAAGAAGTTTTGTTGCTTGAAAAGACACTATGCATGTAACAAACAAAAATTAACACGCGGTCCCTGAGTGTCCAAAACTAACTCTAGAGGGGTACCTAGAGCGCCATACTTTAAAGGATAGGGACAAGTTGTGAGTACGAACATGTGATACTGAACACCTCTACTACCATTTAGAATTTAGATTTTGTCAGTCTACTTTTCTTATTATATGGCAGCAAGATATTGGGCCTACGTTGTTAACTTGACAATAAAACATGGAAACTCACGTTCCCAATGAAATTCTTCACCTTAAATTCAGACAAATATGATATATAGAAACATGACACAACCTATAAAGTGACTTACTTAATCAGCTAACTCCGTCTTTACCATCCACAGCCTCAAGACTCAAAGACATGGACATTGCTGTTAAATTGTTATAAAGAGCCATGTTAGATTAAAGCAAATGACAGAGGTACCTGTAAATTCTACTGTACAACTTATGTGTTATGCAAATAAAGCATATTTGTATTTGAGAGAGACAGAGAGTGAGGGAGTGAAGGTGGGAAGACTGTGTGTGGGCAGTTGTATCTCATGTACTTGGCATCAATAATGTACACAGGTCAGTGCCATGGTGAGAAGGAAAGGAAAAGATATACTGAGAAATGAAGAGTGGATGGTTTGGATGCACGGTAGAGAAAGAGCGAAAGAGAAGAAAAATAAAAAAGGGAGCAAATAATGGAGTTTGTGTTTGCGTAATTTAATAGTCCAAAAGCACATCTCTATCTCCCTTTTTCTTTTCTCCTGCCTTCTGCACACACACTGCAGTGAGAGCACATTTCCTCTGGTGACTCCGTCTCTGAATGTCCCCACATTTAAACTTTTGAATGCCTGATTGGATCTTTTGTGCACGCAATGAATTGGTACCAAGGTGCTAAAGAGAGCAATTCTCTGTTTGCAGCAGCCCAATTTTGTATGAATGCATTTGTTTTACATAAAATCCCAGTGTGTGCTGGTACAGTATGAGCAAGCCTCTATTCATGAAGGCCTTTTTATAATACACCCACATTAAATAGTGAGTAGCAAAGCCGCCTTTATGCCATTCAAAATAGATGTTTTCAGGGCACAAATGGTCACAGCTTGTACACAAACAGTTTAAATTAGTCAGTTAGTCACAGTGTCTGCCAGTATGATCCTCCTGAGGAAAAAAAAATATTCAAATTTCCTTTTGAATAGTGAAAGCTCAGACTCAAGATTGTGGCACGAGACTTACAGACATGTATCATTTAATATTGTATTGCATTATGCAACATTTGCACAAAATATATTTATCCATTTACCCTCAAAATGGCAAGGCTGAACAAATCCAGTCTAGCTGATAAAACATTTTCATCAAAAGATGCAGATGATACATGAAAGCCTTCATTTGTTTATTTACCTAAAGCGTGTTCCTTTATCATCACTACAGGGTCTCTGGCGGTTTCTGTCACTGATATGACAGCTCCAGTGGTCGGCTCATCCGGTGGAGTGTACGCTCTGGTCTCAGCACATTTGGCCAATGTAGTAATGGTAAGTTTTTGTGTGTGTGTGTGCACGTGTGTAGATGATTATCACATCACTCAGTCGTCCTGTCACTACAGAGCATTGCCACATCATCAAAGCAGCCTGTTTTGGGGCCCAGCAGGTGCTGCTCTATCTACAAATGCCATACATTCCTCACCATCACCATCAGTTTTTCCTTTTCCCCAAAGATCAGAAAGTGTGTGAGCGGGTGCATGTGAGGAAATCCCATCCCACTGCAGCTTCTGGGGCGAATTCACAAAAGGATTGAGCAGCTTTTGTGGTTGCTTAACCATCACAAATAAGACAAAAAGAAAGCGTGTAATATTTAAAAGCACCCACAATGCGTGAAATACACCCCAACTGCTCTGCCAAGCAAGTAGCATCTCGGTGCTTCTGTTATTTGCACTTATTTAAATTAGGTAATGTGCATACATTTGGTGCAAAATGAGCCTTACTGCAAAAACAATCCAGTTCACAAACATCAGTGCTAATAGCGAAACGCAGTTACTGAGGAATCTGCAGAGAGTTGGTGGGAACTGAAGTGCACTGGCAGAGTAGGGTATTAAATCCCAAATATGGTCTCACCATCAGGTTTAAATTCCTTGCTTGAAATTTTGAGGAATGCCTCTGCACCGCATCAGTCAGGACCTGTAGCTCAGGGTCTAAAAGTTTCTGTTCTAAAAAGGTTTCTGTTTTCTCTCTTTCTTTGTTCTACACACTGTGTTCTGGGCACAATAGCAACATTTATACTTTTATACATGGATAACTGCAATCAGACACAAAAAAAAGGGTTAATTGTGCTCAGCTGTGAAAGTTTATGGGTGTGTTTGTGCTGTGATATCATTAGTGCAACCAGAAGCAGCCCTGAAATCACCTTTGCCAAACCCACCAAACACCATTTACATAAACAGTAGCTTTAGCATCATAATGTCACATGTAAGTGAGTGAATTGAGGGTCTGTTTCAAGCAAACGAGAGTTGTCGATTGTTAAAACAGTTGATAGACAAACCAAGATGGTTTGTGGGAGTGTTTCTGTCACCTTTGAATGATGTGTGTTTTATGATGATAAAATTACTGTTTATTTAGATGTATTCTGGCGGTTTTGATTATAACAATTTTGTTATACAAAAAGGATCTAATGCTTTCACAAAAAGGTCTATGTCTGTCAGAATCCTGTCAATAATCTTGTCAAACACTTATAATAACAATATGAGCATGCCAGTGGCAAAAACAAGCACTTATAGTGGATGTAAATTGACTGCACAAACATACCTTGTGTTTATATGGCAGCCTGGCCGCTGCTCTCGCTCAATACTGCACCATCTTCAAAAAATATTGTTCCCATGAGACACAAAAAAATGGGAAAATAGGATCCAGGTTGAATAATACCCTTTAACTCTGGATTTTTAAGTTTTGTTGATGTGCAGAAAGCCACACAGCAACTTTTCAGGACTGTAGTGAATGCTTTGTTTTTCCCCTCAGCGTAAAAGGATGTGACATTTTGTGGACGCTCCCATAAATACTGACTGTATCTATATCTTTTGTGAATCGGACCTTGAGACGGGGTAGATAGCGGTTGCAAGTGATGCACAATTTATGGTGCTATCAGCGGCTGCAAGCCATTCTTTGTGGATTTGCCCTTCTGACATCTGCTCTGTTTGGTTAAACTCCCCATCCTGTGGGTCATCACTGACACATTAGGCAAAAGGCACTCAGGTGAACCTCTATTATGTGTAATAAGGTACTCATTATGCACCCTGCCAGATCCTCCACAACATTCTTGGCGTCAGGATGGAGGAGTTTGTCTCCCTCCTCTCAGCTGAAATCACATTATCTAACACAGCAAGAACAGATTGGGGGTCAGGGCGTCTCTGGGGCTTTCAAAATTGACAGGAATTGAGACAGAGGGCGAGATCTCATGTCATTTCATGTCAGCGTGTATGTGTGTGTGTGTGAAGAGGACTTGACCTTCTAGCACAGTTTGTTCTGCCTGTTATCATCAGAACTTAAAAAATGACCTTCTGAATTACTCCATTCTTTCTTTCTCTCTCTTTCTTCCTGTAGAATTGGTCGGGAATGAAGTGTCAGTTTAAGTTATTCCGGATGGCCATGGCTCTGGTTTGCAGTAAGTCTGAATAAAGATGCAACGCTCCCCTTTCACTTCAGTTCAAGAATTATTTTTTAACACAGGAGTTGCACTTTTAATCTGCTCATGATGCCATTCCATCACCAGAATTTAATCTCACAGCAAAGGTTCCTTAGTTGAGAAATGTGCATTTTGCTCTGACAGCAACAATATTAAAGGTTCTGTATGAGACATTCAGAGCATTAATGTAGCAGCAAACCACTATTTGCTATGTAAAGATGTAGTGGAGCAATTGTGTCCTGAGCAGAGAGTGAAGTCACGCTACCTCTGTATGTGTGCTGTCATCTGAGCTTCTCTGTGGTTTGTTGTGGTCAACCAGTTCGGCCGCACACGCATGTTAGTTTATGTGTGTATCCCACTGGTTAGCTCAGGGGTAGGCAACATGCGGCTCTGGAGTCGCGTGCAGCTCTTTAGCCTTTTCTCCAGTGGCTGCTTGTGGCTTCAACAAATATTGCGTGGAAATGAATAACTGTATATTTTTTCATTTATCATCATTGTGGGCCTAAAGTTATTTTTACATTCTCCAGTTTTAAAAATGTGTAGACTATAAACCAAATAAAAAAAAAGTGTTTTAACATTTTGTCAACTAAAATGTGCATCATATGTAGGCGTGACGCCTTTTCCTTTAAATACGGCTGAACTTCAGTAGTGGTGGTTACGTTATTCTTGAGTCTCCCATGCGGGGTGTGCGAGGGGGTTGGGGCGGTCGATGGTAAAGGTTTCCGACCCCTGGCCTAGCTCATCGCCCCTGGCTACAGCGGTTACCACTGATATCAAAATGGAGTCATCACGGAAGTGTAGCACCCACCCTCAGGTTTACACCGTGAGCTCTGTCAGCTCTGTCCTCTTCTTTTCTTTGGAGCTGCTTATGAAGTTAGCACCGTTAGCTGCTAACCGCCGACTCAGCCACTTCCATGTTGAGAACCTTGTTCAGATAACTCATATGCTCTGAATGTAGCATAGAGCCTCTTTAAATTTTCTGGCATATGGAGAATTGCTAACTGTGAAGACCAACTGAACATGGCAAATCTCACCCGTCTTTGTGGATACATGTTTGTGGAGGAGATCATTATTGTAGTTTCTAAGATGCCTTCTTTGTACATCCCTTTCCTCCAAGATTACACATATAAACAAAAATGAAGAGCTGCTTGGCAAACTGCCAAGTAAATTTTTGGTAAAAGTTGTGGGCTGTTAACTTATACAGTGTTTGACAGCGAGCGAGCTACTTGCTAGCCTGTGACCTTTCGACACACCCACAACAATGAGTGAGACCGGCCAGAAATAAATCAAATAAATTCCACAGTCCATCTGAAGTTAATATGAGGTTTCAGCAGTTTGGGTTTACTAAATATAGTGAGTATCTTTCTAAGTCAGATTCTTATTAGTACAAATGTTCCTTTTTCTGTTACTCTCCCTGAATGGGTCAGCTCACCATGGAAACAGTCTGTGAAAATACAAAGAGGGAATATTTTTGCTCCCAATGATGTAAAATCTTTTTTGTTATGGGCCCAATGTCCCAGTATAGTTGGTAAGTGTTGCTAACAAAATAAAAGTAGCTTTAATTTTTCTACCTCATACAAGAGTTTGTTTTTTTACATCTTCATAAGTGCACTGGTTGTCAGTAACCACCTTACTAATATTGTGTTTTCTCTCTTTCCCTCTGTCTGCTCACAGTGAGTGTAGAGTTCGGTCGGGCGGTGTGGCTGCGGTTCTATCCTCCGGCCTTTCCTCCGTGCCCCAACCCCAGCTTTGTAGCTCACCTGGGAGGGGTGGTGGTAGGCCTGACACTGGGTGTGGTGGTCCTGCAGAACTACGAGCAGCGACTCCAGGAGCAGTCCCTGTTTTGGATCTTTTTCTGTGTCTACACCTTGTTTGTGCTCTGCGCCGTCTTCTGGAACATCTTTGCCTACAGCTTGCTTGATGTGCGACTGCCCCCGCCACCTTGACTTGCTTATTAGAGGCAGACTAGACACTGTATCCCCCTTTATTCCTCTATTGATAGATGTCTGACTGCCTGGCCTGGCTGGATGAGTCACCTCAGCCACTCATATTCTGAGCCTTGTCAAGGGGTGATCAGAGTCATCAGACAGCCACCCCCATCCTACATCCAGCGCTCTGATGCAGGGATGCACCTGACATGCATCTCATCTTGTCATACCTTTTTCAGCCCACCTGCTCCCTTTGCGGGTTAAGCCTTGCCATCATTTCCGCTTACCATTACAAGCTAACCTCCACCTGCTCTTTGTCTACATCTCTGTTGGATGTGTGTCTCATGAGTACCATGAGTATCAGTCAATGGGACTTTTGTTGACAACACTGTGTTGACAAATGAGAAGCCTCGGATCTAACACAACAGGAGCTGTCCTGTCGACATGGCTTAACCTTCTCTGCCTCTTCCTCCTCAATCCAACGGTGCCTTCTCATGGAGACGTCAGCCTGGTGAAAGTATTTCTGCACAGTTGCCTCTTGTGTGGGGTGACGGCAGTGAAACCCTGCAGTATAAACCGTTTTCAGACAGAAGAGTTCCTGAAAATCCTGTAATCTGCCCGCACCCTCATCATCAGTAAATGAAGAATAAGGTCATATGAGAATTTAGGCTTAGTTGGTGTTTTGTCATCATTACAAGCAGCTCATAAGCATGAGAGGTTTAGATTAAACCAACAGCAGGATAGCTAAAGCTCTCCACATTTAAAGGGAGCATGGAGTGTGTATAGGCTACAGCAACCTTCAGAAGTTATTATGAATTTACCTTTTGAAGGAAAGTGTGGGTTTCTACTCAGTGTTGCCTTCAGCATTTGGCACTTCCCCAGAGAAGGATTAATTTGTGTTCAGCACTATTTGAACCTCCAACTTGTGTCTTTTAACTTTTTTTGTGTGTCTGTGTGTGCAAATAGTGCGACAATTGTACCATTGTGCGTACAGATAGAAGAAAGAAGCAGAAGTGCCATTCAGACTTTTAAGCTTTCAGAAATGATGCCAAAACATTGGTACGAGCACTGAAGGGGAGAGCACATCCCCTGACAAGAATTGCTTTTGTGCAAGCAAAATGAATCTAATTTTGTCTTTATGGAGTCGGTCATATGTAACAGAATATGATCAAGATTTCTAAAGAACACTGACGCCCTTGGGAGAAGCCAGAAATGCAGCAAAATTGTCATTTGTTGTCCCCTCTGGGCGTTTGCAGTGATTTTTGCATTTGGTTAAAAATTGCAAAGATGTGACAGGAGTTTATTTATTGATTTTTTCATTGGTGAATTAAGGCAAAGTGGGATTAGACTAATGAGAACATTCACCAGTGGGGGCAGCTGGGTCATTCTGAATAAGTCTTTTTCTCATTACTAAATGTAGAAGAGCACACATGCCTGACCTCGACTACATCCGGGCTGGGGTCGTTTCACTCTCATAACAGGAGGCATTGGGGGAAAAGACGTAAATCAATGCTCCCTCATTAGTTCCTGTCACAGCGTAAATTGTTAATTGATGTAACTGGGATAGAAAACGACCCCTGCCCCAAGCTGTAAGTCTCAAACTGTACTGTACTTTAACCTCATGTTACGCTGGTAACTGCTTCGCACAAACATTAATATAATGTAATTATATACAGATTAATATTTTAACATGCATTTGCTGTTGATTTTTTTTTTTAACTTGGTGATATTGGTATGTTGTGTGAATTGTTTGGTCAGTCTGCATTGTGATACCTTAGCTATATCCTGTATGTATCCTATTTAAGAATTGGTTAAAGATGGTCTGGGGTTGTATATAATAAGGGCTATGACACAAAAGTGAGTG
Organism: Cephalopholis sonnerati; assembly: GCA_019142605.1. Classification (NCBI taxonomy): domain Eukaryota; kingdom Metazoa; phylum Chordata; class Actinopteri; order Perciformes; family Serranidae; genus Cephalopholis; species Cephalopholis sonnerati. The sequence goes on from JAGQAX010000003.1 coordinate 12,831,352, forward strand.
AGGGGTAAATCGCTGATAATATTTTAACAATGTGCATATTTTGTAGATTTGATATGTACATACTGGAGTACATTAAACAGTTTTATACAGAAACAAAGTATGATTTCTTTGGATTTTCCTTCATTTACATCCGAGTTAACACACATGCTCACAGCCACACATAGCCTTTTTATTCAATATTCTTGGGACAGGAATTACCTCCCCATTGTGCAAAGAACAGAGCTCAAACCAAGCAGGTCTGCAGCCTTGAAACCAGATTAGCTTTCCAATCCCAGTGTTTAGAGGGAGCTCAGGGCCCCGGAGTGAAGAGCCGGGCTAAGAGCCTTTGGGGGGAAAAAAAGCAGACGTCAAAGTGATCAATGAAATGCGCGAGCATACAAGAATCAGCCATAATTCATTCAGAGAAGGGACTCCTTAAGCTGTCACTGAACGTCTTCTCTGTCTAGCCGGTACAACCATATGGAGAGTAGCGGTTTTGAAGGCGTACAATGAAAAATTCATTAGGCGGCCAAGGAAAGCCGCCTCAGTTGTGTTTCCCCTTCATAAATCTCCAATTTCAGAGGTAATCATTCACCTTGGTGAGAGAGAGAAGACAAGTGAAGCTGCAGGGAAGGGAAATGTGCATGTGTGAATGCATTTGTAGTGTCTTTGCATTTATGCAGCCTGCTGAGAGCTGCACTTGTTACGATTTTGCCACATTTAATTTGCATTTCACATCTTTTTAGGCTACATGCTAGAAGCGGGACTTGGGTTGACAGTATACACAAACATTACCAATGTTTCTAATGAGATGATGTGATGATGGTGTGACCAGTGGCATTGTTGGTGTAGTACACTTATTCTGTCAGCGTGTGTGACTAATGCAGTGTATTGCTTGTGTGTCTGTATGTTCACATGTGTGAGACTGTTTACTCAGTAAGAGTACTATTATTTCTGCATACTATTTTAGACATGAAGAGGATGTTGGTTAGTGAACGTCAGTCGATGCCTTGGCTAATTTGGTGGTCCCTGGTATTTACACGCCACAGGCAATTATGACACTACGTTGCCAAAAATATGTGAACAGTCAAGCAAAGTATGCAGACACACATTACACCTATGAACATTTCAGTCTTAAACTTAAACTATGGGTAAATATACATGTATTAGTGAGGTCGGTGTCACAATTTACTCCAAAGGTGTTGGATGGGGTTGAGGTCAGAGATCTGTGCAGGCCAAACAAGGTCTTCCACACACACAAACACACACACACAGGAGGCCATTACTTTATTGACCCCAATTTGTGCGTGAGGTCACTGGAAAGTTGGAAGAGGAGAGGTCCTTCCCATGATTGTTACCACAAAGGTGGAAGCAGCTATTGTTAAATGTCCCTTGGCTCCCTTTTGTCCCTTAATTGGAATGGAGGAAACTATGAAGAACAGCCCATAGCAAGGAATATAAAAAAGACTGTGGACAGGGGTGTCTACGTCCTTGTTCCTATGTGTAGTCTATTTTTGTACAAAATTCACAGCCTTTCAAAAATCACAAATTGCATGCCAAACATGCGTCCCTGATGCCAAGGCAGGGGACCCAGTTTCTATTTCTGCAACGCTGTCTCCATCAAGTGGACACTGACGATATAACAAGTTGCAATCATAAGCATGTAAGAAGTTACTGTCATTCTCCTCTCTCCATATAGCCCTCAATATTCAGTATACAGGGATATCACATTGTGTTTCTTTGGTTTACACAAGAAGAGCATAAAGTGTTACAGTAAAGAAAAAACATTAAACAAGTGCAAAGACAGTAAAATGCAAGCAAGGGAGACTGGAGTTGGTTGGCTACAGCTAGTTTCTAATCCTCTGAAGGTCACAGAACCAAAAATGCAGCATAGAAATATTTGCTTTTTTCACCTGCACTCATCTACTTTATGAAACTTACTAACTTTTCTGGTGAGGGTAAAATTTCAGTTTGATAGTATCTGGTCTGTGGATCAAATGTATTTTAAAACTGTGTGAGATAGAGATATTGGTAATTACTTCTAGTTGATAGACAAAGGAATCAGCTACATTTTGATATTAGATTTGAATGTCTGTGATGAGTGATGGTAACTGGCTCCCATAATTTTATCACAAAGTTGGGTCAAATGTGAGCAGGGTGGTTGACACACTGGTTTGGAGGTTTTATAATTAGCAGTTGTAGCTGTAACCATATTTTTAAAAGATTAAAACTATTTTTGAAAAACAATATTCATATATTTATTCTTTAAAAATTAATCTGAATGGTCAATGGCAAAAGTAATGAGACATTCCTACTGATAAATTACTTAAAGATGTTATTTGGTTTTTAAAATTGACAAATTTCAGTTTAATGTTCATGTTTTATGGTTTTTGTTTAAAGTGAGTGTTCAAATTGTTTCGATTGGTTGCTTCATTTTTTTGTAACTATAGAATTTTTAAAATGTGTCAGCCAACCTTGTGATGGGGCTGGGTGGCATAAATGCAAAACATGAACTTGAAAACAGAAATCACTTTATTTTAGAAAACATTTGTGTACAATAAAACATATGTAGTCATAGTTGAGACCTTAACTTTTCATTTGCTGTGAGAGAAATATGGCAGAGAGTGAAAATGTGCCAGCCATATAAAGTCTATAAATATATAGCGTGCTTATGTTTATTTCTCAGGTTTTGCTGCAGACATACAGTCGCTGTTGAAGCTTGTAAGTCAAGTTTTTGAGACATACTAAATGTGGACCTGTAGTTATGCGGGGTCTTACATAATAATACAACTTAAAGCCTGTGAAAAAACTCTTTAAATCAAAATAACATTATAGAAAATCACTGAAATCACTGATATTATATTACAATAACCTGTCTCTAAAACTAGGGGCGTGTCTATGATATGACGTGTGTTCTCTGTGTTCGCGAGACTGCAGTCTCCTCTACAACTTCCTCCATCAAAGCGCCATTTTCGGCGTTGTTACGGGACTACAGCATGCTGTTGTCAAACAGATAATAAGACTAGTATTTAACGTTGTAAGACATCTTTTCAGTATTCATTAAAAATGGGACGGAAAAAGAAGAAGCAGATGAAGCCATGGTGCTGGTATCCTTTTGACTGGTCGACAAAATACCGACGTCGAAATGTCAGATGCTAAGCGTTAGCTTGACAAAAGGAAGGCCTAAGCTACCCGCTCGGAGGGTTTATCGGCTTGAAAGCTAGCGTTAGCTTAACTATTTGGTCATTGGAGGCTAGAATAGCGTCTTTGGGATTGTTTTTTATTCAGTCTACATCTGTAAAGTATTTGGCATCGAGTGCATTTACGCAGAGTAACGTTAGATTGCGATGTGTTAATGGGATAGCTAAAGGGAAGTAATGCTAGCTATCTCCGTTGCGATGTTAGCGAGCTCACCTGTTAGTCATGCACTGATGATTCAGGGTAACATTCCGTGTTATCGTTCATGCTTCAGAGCTGATAAGTCTGAAAACTTTTATACGAGTATTTTTGTAACGTCACAACTTTCACTACATCAGAGCACGGGGTATTAATTTAGTTAACATTTACGTTATATTGGAGGCTCGCATGTTATTCTCTGGTTTTGTGGACTTAGGTGTTGCATGATGTGTTTTTGACGTTATGCTCGCGTTTCCTGTTTCGACATAATCCTTAACTCCCCACTCAAGGTACTGTAATCGAGATTTTGATGATGAAAAGATCCTCATTCAGCATCAGAAGGCAAAACATTTTAAATGTCACATATGCCACAAGAAGTTATACACAGGTCCAGGCTTGGCTATCCATTGCATGCAGGTGGGTGCTTTTTTGTTTGTTATTTATCCTAGTTTAGCTTAGTTTGGTGTCTTCTCTCATAAATTGGACAGTGGATGTACGTTGCTTATTATGACAATATGTACTGAGTCGTGTTACATGCCTTTCAGGTACACAAAGAGACAATTGACAGTGTACCAAATGCAATTCCTGGAAGAACAGACATCGAGCTGGAGATCTATGGCATGGAGGGGATTCCAGAGAAAGACATGCAGGAGCGAAGACGAACGTTAGAACAGAAATCACAAGGTTTGTACACCTTTATGCACTCTTCTTTTCAAATTGAGTAAAAGCCTAATGTCTAAATATCATGTTATCTTAGAGTTTGTGACGCTTTTGTGTATTTGGAATGATTTAAGGTTAAGGGAGATTCCTGGTAATGGGTAGCATTATCAGAGCCATGAGCATACATCCAGGAGTGGTTAATTTTATGTTCTGTTACTACATTATTGCAGAAGCTTGGGTTAATTTACATTGTTTTTAAGCATCATTATTACCTTTCTGTTTTCAGAGAGTCAAAAAAAGAAGTCAAATCAGGACGACTCTGATGAAGATGATGACGATGATGATGAAGCTGGACCATCAACTCAGCAGGTTCCTGCTGTCCAGCCCCAGGCAGGCTACGCTGCTCCAATGGCCCAGCTGGGGATGCCTCCTGTGGCTGGGACACCTGGGATGCATCCTGGAGGTTATCAAGGCAAGGAACTCTGAAAAGCAGAATGTGGAAATTAATACTGACTCGTCTTGATAAAATAAAATTGAACAAAAACACTAATAAGTTAAGTTTAAGTTAGACTCCAGTGAGTCATGACTTCACACAGACTACGTACCTTTAAAGAGTTGATACTCCTAAGCATAAAGCTGGTGAATCTTTGCAGCCTCTACCAGGCACTGCCAGAGAGCTTACATTGTAAACCTTTATATCTGTAGAGAAACAGGAGTGGAGAGTCAGAGGATGGGTGAGTTACTGTTGGTTGAGTTGCACTGATAACCTTTCACAAAGGCAATTGTGGAAAATAGATCTCTGTGACAAGGGTGTTGGTGCATCAGAGAATATGTTGGTGAAAAGTACTGAACACAAGCATCCATCGTTTGTGGTGCCTTTGAGACTTTTTTTTTTTGAGCATAAGTTTATATGTATGTACAGTGTAAGCCACTCCAACTAATATTTACATCTTACATTGAGGTCTTCTCTGAATTTAATAATCGCTTTCTGGTTTGACTGTTTTTCTTGTCTGCGTGTTTCCAGTTTATATTTTGTACTGAGATATTTAAACTTAAACTGCACTATTGTTGTTAAGCATTCACAGTGCCACAGCTTTAGACCTGCAACCTGTAAAATGTAGCAAAACCGGATTGAAGAAACTGTACAGATATCTACTGCACTGTGTGTGTGTGTGTGTGTGTGTGTGTGTGTGTGTGTGTGTGTGTGTGTGTGTGTGTTTGTGTGTGTTCAATTACCTTGACATGTCACTTCTCACTGTTACAGGAATGCCTCCCATGATGCCGGGCGTTCCTCCCATGATGCACGGCATGCCCCCTGCCATGCATGGAATGCCACCAGGGTAAGAGATCGCTTAATGACGTGTGTTCAGTGATACAATTTTAGATTTGCTGCTTTTTAAACAACTTATTTGTTTTGGGGACATAATTATCTCAAATTTTACTGCAGTGTACTGAACACCATACATCATTATCTTAATGGTCTCATTGCCTTTTGCAGCATGATGCCAATGGGTGGAATGATGCCTCCCATGATGCCAGGGATGCCTGGTATACCGCACGGTGAGTTGTTGTATTTTTGTTTAAAGTAACAAGAAATATTTAAAATCAGATCTAGCTCCATCTGAGCACTTTTGCTCATTTTGCTCTTTTTATGTTATCAGTGTAATAGTGCAAGAAGGGTTATTTGACTGTGTTTGGGTGTGATTGTTTAGGAATGCCACCTCACATGGCCCCAAGGCCAGGGATGCCCCATATGGCCCCAGCTCCCGCAGCAGGAGCGCTACCCAGTCGACCGGCAGTACCAGTGGCTCAGCCCGCCGTCACCAAACCTCTCTTCCCCAGTGCAGCACAGGTGGGCCCCGTGCAATCGCCCTAACCGCACACACTCACACAGACTTTTCAGAGAGTTTAGAGGTTTATGTAAGCTTGTGATTCAAGGTAGATAGTTGATGGCGTGTTATGATATTTAACCTCCCATATGGTTTCTTATGAAGACAGTACTCAGGGATCTTATTAACATATTTCCCAACACTTCATATTTCCTCATGTCCTGATTCCTCATTTTCTGTGGTCAGCTGTTCCTCTTTTTGTCTTCCTCACCCCCATTTCATTTTTTTTCATCAGTGTCACTATTGTATAGTATAATTTGTTCTCATTATTGAGTTGGATAGAGTATGTGGACATGATACCTGCCAATACTGTGATCTCCTTTCCACCATGCTGCAGATGGGCGCTGGTGTTCACAGCAGCACAGCAGCCGTTTCCTCTCCATCCGCAGACCTTCAGTCTGCCTCCTCCCAGCCTCCCTTTCCTAACACGCCACAAGTAGGCTCACAGACAGGACTTTGACTTGGGCTGTGGCAGCTGCATGTTGCTTATTTATTAACTCTGCCTGTAAATTCTCAAGTTGTAAACAAGGCTGATTACTAACAGTATTTGCCTTGTGCATCAAAATGAGCACGTCGGCTATAATGTTGGTGCCGGAGGATAATTATCCCTGACAGCAACTGACATACTGTTTGTCTGTGAGCTTTATTACTGTGCATGTGCTTTGATTAACGCAGAATGAGGTGTAGCAATGGATTTATATGGATCTTATTTTGCATCATTCACCCCTCCTAACCTCTGAAGCATGAATTCTGCAATAACTCATCATTCTTTGACGCTGCAGCAGTGCATAACACACTGTCGGGTCTTTCTCACAATCTGAATTCTAAATGTCTGGTGACTGGTTATACCTTTATTTCAGGATTTGTCTTTCATCTGATGATTAATTGAATTTTTGGATACGAAGGGTTTTATTCATTTCATGGAAAATCTGCTCTCCAGTTGAAAGTAAATGGTGTACATGTTAAGGACTATTGTCTTGTTCCTAAAATTAAAAATACTTAACTCATTTATTTGGGAATTCACAAGTCAAATTAATAATGATTTACACATTTCAAGTGGAATCAAAATACTACTTCAAAAAATTTTGAAGGACCAAATCATAGATGAAAACATAATTGAGTGTTTAAAAAAGACAAACCTTAAATGGAATATTTGGGGTTTATGTTTCTCAAATAATATCTTAAATATTTTGTTACATAATGATTGCCACAGTGAATAATTCACTGAAGACTTTTGTGTCTTTAAAGTTTTTCTGTCTTTCTTCCTCTTTAAAAAATGAGAAAGCAGTAGTTTGGACTACCATTCAGTTACCTGTGTTGTGTCTTTGTACAGGCCCAGCAGAGCACCCCAGGAGCTGCAGCTTCAAACTCCCACAGTACAGCCGCCTCCTCCGACCCTCCCAAAGCAACATTCCCTGCCTACACCCAGCCCTCTGTCTCCTCTTCCTCTTCCACTTCCTCTTCTTCTTCTAACCCCTCTAGCAGCACTGTGGCCAAACCCCCGGCCACAGTGGCCACCAAGCCTGCTATCCTCACCACCACGAGTGCAACTAGTAAGTTGATCCATCCTGATGAGGATATCTCACTGGTAAGTTGCTTGAGCTTTCTATTTTGCCCTTTTCACAGTAAGTAATGACTGATACATATAATAGTACATTTATTGAAGAATGGGTCAGTGCCATATTTGATCATCAGTCTGGTCCTGAATATTAGTATCACAATTACGAAGTTAAGTTGGACGTTAGATATTTCTGGGACATCCGCCAAGCATTTAGATTTTATACCCTTGCTTAGTAGTTTCTCTTTTGTGGTTATGTTGAAGGATGATTCTGAACTTGAATATCCTCAGTGTGAAATCAGGGCACGCCTACATAGGTACCCAATTCCCCGTCATTTTTGTGAGTGTTTATCTTTGTGTACTGTAAGGGGCATAACAGAGTTTCTTAAGTCTGAATATTTGCTTTGTGTGTTGTCCCTGCTAACAGGAAGAGATGAAGGCTCAGTTGCCTCGTTACCAGCGTCTTACACCCAGGCCGGGTCAGGCCCATGCGGCTGCTCCCCCAGTGGCAGCTGTAGGCAGCATAATGCCACCACAGCAAGGCATGCCACCACAGCAGCCTGGCATGAGGCATCCCATGCATGGTAAGAAAATGCTTGTTCGGAAATCAGTCTGTGTAAAATACCCATTGGATTTGTTAACATTTCAAACTTTATCATTACAGCAGTTTTCTCAGCTTGTCAATTATATTTGCAGTCACTGTCTTCATTATACTATCGTTTAATTGTGGTGTTAGTTTACAGTTATTACTGCACTGAACATTCACCTTTTTTCCAGCAATTACTTCCTCTGGATCAGTGTTCCCAGATATTTTTAAACAATGTCACTCCTCAATATACGTTTTTTATGGCACACAAGGTGAAGTAGCTTGTAGTTTACATTTTAATGTATTCTGTGGATATGTGAAGAGGCTAAGGTCGAGCTAAAACTGGGTTTTAAGTTTCCTGATTAATTACTTGATTTTAGGGATATTTACAGAAGTTATGAGCACTTGTTTAAATTCAGCTTAGTGTGAGAGTCTGTTGAGTTTTGCTGTCATCTGTGCACAGAGAGAAGCAGTGGCGCAGAGCTAATGAGCTAACCTCACTAAGCATGGCACTTAAAGCCAATAAGAGCAATAAATGAATGTAGCCTAATCCATGCAAAAGATGAACATAGAGTATAGTTCATACAGATAACTCAGGCAAATTAACAAACACTGGTGTCTGTTGCACCGAAGCAACAAACACTGGAGGATGTTCTTAAAGGGAAATTCCCTTGAGACAGCAGCAGGGCCAAAGAGATGGAAGAGAGGCTTTGCTATTTTATAGATACAAAAAAAATAAACCGTCTGGATGCAGGAATTTTTTTTCCATATTGCATTGCAGCACTACTCATTTGTCAAACATACGTTGGATTGATTTCAATAACTTTTAAGGACTTGACGTGTGCACTGTTCAGCTGTATTCTTTAGGAAGGCAGATACTCAATATTAAATCCCTCAGATATGGATCAGGGGCAAAAAACTTAATCTGGACATCCCAACTTCCTTTAAATACAGAAGTACTCAATAAATGTATATAAGCTGCAGCTTAATTGGCAGCTGTTGAATCTGTAAGAATTTCAGCATGACCACATTCTGCTTTCCCTGTGTTCTCTCTGCAGGTCAGTATGGTGCTCCTCCGCAGGGCATGCCAAGCTACATGCCTGGAGGGATGCCTCCATATGGGCAGGGTCCTCCTATGGTGCCCCCTTACCAGGGAGGCCCTCCCATGGGCATGAGGCCGCCCGTCATGTCTCCGGCTGGACGCTACTGAAGCAGCAAAGCAGCCACCACATTAGGTTTGAGGTTAACACCTTTCTCTCATCCTTGTGCTTTTTCAAACCTAGCTGCAAGCAAAGAGCAGTAAGACCAGTGGTGGTGAAGACAAACATTATTTGTTAGAACACATGGACATTAAATGTAACATCTTTATTGGAAAACAGCCAAACACCACACAAGTTCCTGAATGCTATTTTGTTGTCATGATTACATGTGAGGATATATTTTTCCCCCCCCATAGGTTTCACTCAGGTTTATAGAAGTGAAGTGTGTTTAAATGATTCATATTTCTTTTGAAGCTGCTGGAGTTACATGAACGTACCAACCCCTTACAAAGGCAAGTTTCTCTTGTAAACATTTGATTATTTTTATTTTGTTTATTCTTTTCTTTGGTATATATTGATTGAGGCCCTCACAGCACGCTTAGGTGCTGTTGGACTTGCGTCCCCAACCTTGGTTGGTGAGGGTCTCAGTGATGAACATGATTCCAGCTAAGTAGTGTTACAAATTCACAACTCATCAGTCTCTAGCTTTATCCTTATTTCAGGTTTGTTTTTAATCTTTCCTGGTCAAAAGGGTACCTGTATGCATTCTTTGTAATGTTTTATGAATCTGTTGTAATAAAATTCATCTTGAAATCCAATGCTGGTTTTTCCTGACGTGCGTGGAGGTGAGTGATGAAGGTTTGTACTGGTGTTGTATTTCTAGACATTTTACGGCTCTGTTTAACGACAGGATCTCATCAGGTATTTAAAAACCAAGTTTGCCATCATCTAATTTTTGTGGACTCCTCCTTATGTTGTCTCGATAAAAGACTGGGTATTGAAGTACAGAAGAAAATTCCTTTGACGTTAGTTCAGTAACAGTAAAAAAAATTTAATGTGCTCAAATCTGGTGTACCACCAGCCCCAAACTAAGATGTTGGCCAACTTGTGGTTCCAAATACTGCATGTTAACCTCATGATAATGATGGAAATAACTGCAGATTAAATAATGACACTTGTAGATGGAGTACACTTACACAGTGAGAGAGAAACTAAATGTTTTTGGATTCATTAACTTTTCTGTCTGTACATACATACCAGTACTCAAACATGCATGAATGCTATAATGTTAGTGTTTGTCACATCTCATAGTCATGTCCCCATAATGCACTACAGGGGGCAAGCAAAACAACAAACCCAGCAATACAGTAGCTCTGTGTTAAACTCCAATTTTGTGAAGCTCTATTCTCATTTTTTGTAAATTAAAAAGCTGATCAGTTCCTTATTTTAGTAATTTGGTGATTTTATTTTAATCTTTTTTTACATAGTGATTGTAACTGATCAGTTAATGGTATGTTTATTGGTTTGTCCCTGTTTAAACTGCACATGGGAGAAGTGTTCCTTCTAGGCTTTCTCACAGAGCCCTTTCTGATGGAAATCTGTTCATTTTAACCCAAACCATGACTTTGTTTCTAACCTTGACCTAGAATTCCCTCTTCTCCCAACTACGTTTAATTACCTATGTTTGAAGATCTCAGATAGAGGCACAAACTGCTAAATGGTAACTCAGTTTGCGTCTGTAGTTGTAATTTACACCAGCAATTTCCTGAATTGTTTGTGCGTTCCTGTGAAATTGTGGAGAAAATAAAAGGACATAATCCAAACCGAAGAAAACGCACATCAGCAAGAAGCACCAGTGGTCACAATGAGACCTTCTCCAGCACTAACATACCTAACGATATATGTATAAACTACTTGAAATTACAGCAGAACATTACATAAACACCTGAGACAGCTTAAATAAAACTGCTTCACTCAATTGGTATTTACTGCAGCGCTAGTTTGTGTTGCTGAATGGTTTCGTGTTTTGTCCAGCCCTTCTGTTTAAATGTTTGACATAATCATCAGCCAGTGTCATCTGCAGTGATCCTGTGTTGGAGATTGCCGCACAGAGAGCAATCTCTGAGAGAATAAATCTGCAAAGATGCAGCCAGCAGGCGCCCAAATTTGAGTCTTTAGTTCATACATGGATCAAAAGCCATGGTGGCAAGAAGTTACTGTAGGTATTGAGTGTTTCCTCTGCATATCACTTACTGCTTTGTATTTGTTTTTGTTGTCTGTAGCCCATCCATAACAGCCTTAAAACCCACTCAGCTGGCATGAAAGGTCAGTTAAACCCAGTAAGTACCTGATGTTTATTATAGTGTGGGTCTGTCCTGTACAACTGGATGCTCGGCCTTGTGTTACATGATGTATATAAAAGTGTTACATGTAAAAATGTATAAGATAATTGACTATTACATAAGTGTTAAAGAAATAGAAGAGTATGCCTTTAATAACACTTTTATTTTAGTTATTTAAAAGAACAAAGATTTGGGTATTGAAATGTAAATGTATGAATTTTTATGGTTTTGTTTCGTTTAAAATAGGCTAACATGGTCAACAATGTGTGTTGTGTTTTAAGGGTCAGCTCACCTCAATGAGAAAGAAAATGATCACTTTTCTCAAGTGGTATCTAGCGTTGTGGTTCCCAACCTTTTGTGTTACCACTTAAAGCAGGGTCTACAAACATTGGATCCTACACTTCCTTCAGTGCTTCTTAACTTTTTATTAGACCCTGCCGCCCGGTGAACAGAAATAAAAAATTAAGTCAGATGGGTTAAGTGGGTTAATTTGAGATTATTTTCTCTGACTAGGACCTAAGACAATGATGTACAGCTATTTTTCAAGGTTGGAGTACTTGTCCTCATTAGAGGTAACTCATGTTAATGTGTGAAACTGGTGGTGTGTCCCTTTAAAATTGAGCCTTAGTGTAAATAGGATTTTGTCTTTGGTATTGCAGACTTTTACATTTAAAATAAACTGCAAAATTACTCACCAGAAACGATGTCCGTTAGTCCGAATAATCAACAGTTGAAGGAGAAGTCCAGTATTTTGCACTTTGAGCCCCATTCCTGGGTTGTTTATGATGAAATAGAGTGGTTAAGACCAACATCTTGACAATTGCTCCTTCTCTGAGAATTTGAGAGAATTTGGCTTTCCCCTGCCTGGCTTAACAATGCTGTCTATGGCCATGTGTAAATCTGTCCTAAAACCACCTTAAACGTTCGTTTTCAAAGCCATGAAACTCACTGAGTGGTCAGTGGTGTTCGTTGATGTTCCCACATAAAAATCGTAGCAAACTGTGGTTTCCGTGATGATTTATTTGACAGTTTGCCCATGCATTGATTTTCTATAGGAAGCCTTATTGTCCGTTGGTAGTAATCCGCCACCGGAAACAGAAAGGGGGTTGTTTACGACAAGGTTGTAGTCACTGTAGTCTTTTAGCTCAGCAAAAGTGCCGGCTCGACAGTCGCTGACTCCTGCAGTCGCAGACTGCACAAAACTTGCCCATTATTACTCGCTTGTAAACAACCTTCGCAGTACAATGCCTTTGAACACAACGCCAACCTTCTTCTTCTGCTTCTTTCTGTGTCCCATTACATTGCAATGATTTCCTGCTGGTTGGCGACACTCACATAAAGGAGCATTATCGCCATCAAGTGGGCTGGAGTGTATAACGCTTCAGGGTCAAACTAACGATCAAGCAGAAGTTTACACACGGGTGTGAGGCAGCTGAAAAAATAGTTCCACAATCGATATGAATAGTGAAAACACGGATGGAAACCACAGTTTGCTATGATTTTTATGTCAGAACATCAAGGAACACCACTGACCACTCGGTGAGTTTCATGGCTTTGAAAACAAACGTTTAAGGTGGTTTTAGGACAGATTTACACATGGCCATAGACAGCCTTGTTAAGCCAGGCACGGGAAAGCCAAATTCTCTCAAATTCTCAGAGAAGGAGCAAGATGTTGGTCTTAACCACTCTATTTCATCATAAACAACCAGGAATGGGGCTCAAAGTGCAAAATACTGGACTTCTCCTTTAACATTTTCTATAGGGGCTTTTTCTTTAGAACAAAGATACCTCAAACTACCACAAACATCAGTTTACCTTGGTTGTATTGCATTTCAAAAGGCAGAAAATAAACTCAAGAGCTAGACAAATAAACCAACTCAAGGAGCATTTCTAGATGCCACTACAGATAAGTGAGGAAATAATTTTTTATCTTCAATTTGGGGTGAACTGACTCTTTAACTAAAAGCTCAGAAGCTGTTGGAAACAACATGTACGTAAGTATTAAAAGTATTCACTGTGCAGATGAGCTCTTAACCATCAGGAAAATGTTTGACAGTGATGAAAGGGGTATTACATGTAAGATAAATGTGGTTTTGACAAACATGACCAGTCAAAATCTCATCTAAGTGTCTGTCACTGATCCTCTTGTTTTTGGACCAGAGGCCTGTACTTTGAAGCCAGTTCAACATTCCCAAAATAGCTTTTCTGATATCACTGAGCTGGTCATCAGCTGGTTCATTCAACTCTGGATTTTCCTATCCAGCTGCGAGTGTGGTCGCGTGAAAGAGGTGGGGGCGTTAATTACGAGCAATGTCAAGGTAGGCTGCTTCGTATGATAGGAGACTGTTGCTGGAATATTCTGTTAATTGGACAGCAAAAAATCATTTACAGAATGTGATGTAGATGATAGCCTACAATCCTACAACAGGATTGGAAGATGAAGAAACGCGAGAAATGGTTTCCAAATATGTAAAGTAGGCAAAGGTCTAACATAGGTTTAGATATTATTATGTATGAAATAAGTACGGGTGAATATTTCTGCTGTTGACTTGGAGAATTAAAATAAAGAAACCACTCATAAAACACTTAGAAATAATGCTAGACTGTTTCTGCTGCTGAAGTAAAGGGTGGAACAGTAGCCTAGTTAATAACTGATGACGTCTATCTGACCAAAATGTTACATTGAAATTAACCCTAACCTATTTTACAGTGTGTGGATTAGTTTTTAAATTAAATATAGGCTGATCTTTTTTTGTTTTTTTCCAGTTCTCATCACACAGGTGTCATGTTATTCAGAGCTTTAGTGATGGAATCAGAGTAAATACTCGCACTGTCTGCCATCACTCCCGAGATAAAACAAACGTTGCACAAGTTAAAATGCAGTTAAAATCATCACGTGTTGAGTGTCATACAGGATCTCTCTGTTTGTTAGAAGCTCTTATTTTAAAACTAGTAGAAATAGAAAGCCTGGAACACTGAAATGATTCCACTGACCTACAATATTTACGCCCTCTGTTTTTTTTTTGTTTTTTTTTATCTGTCACTCCAGACTGTTGTCCATGTCTAAATACTTTTTTTTTTTCCAGGTATCTGATTGGTCAGTGGTCAGGGTGTTGGCAGGTTGTGAGCCAATCCTCTGAAGTTAACCTGCTCCAGAGCAGATTAGTTTTTCATCATACGTTACCATAGTGATTTATCCGAGTAAAAAGTGAACCAGCTTTGTAGAACTGAAACCCCGGGGTTAACCCTGAACTTACCTCGCTAACTCCAAATCCTACTTCATAGTACAGGCCTCAGGTGTATTTGTAGTTAAAGGAACATAAACTGTCATATGAAAAACAGTTGTCCAGAAAGTAGCTGGATGTTTGGATGAAAATGTTACACATCACAATGTCACAGTCATGTTTGCTTGTTTATTTTTTAATAAAATGATTACGTTATTCTGCTGCCACTTGTTTTCCTTGAATTAGATTCAAACTTGAGGTGAAATCCACAGTTCTCAGGCTCCCAGCCAGTGTTTGTGGGATGACAGTATTGAGGCTGAGCTTAAGTCCAGGAAGAGCAGTCTCACGTAAGAGTTCTTGTTTTCCAAGTGAGTGAGGGCCTGTTGAACCACAGATGAGATGGTGTCAGCAGTGTTCTTCCTGTATGTGTATTTGTGGGGGTCTACTGTCACATCAGCTGTCCTTTTTTATGTGTGTCATTACCAGCCTTTCAAAGCACGTCATGATTAGTGGGATGTAAAGCTGTGTCCATTTTGACCACAGATAATTTGGCAATACATTCACTGTGTAGTTATGAGGAAAGATTTTCTGCACGCACATTTTGCCAGTTTTGAAGAAAAAAAAAATTTCATATCAATTTTCATTTATTGGACAAAACAATCACCTGGTACTTTTATTACACATGACTTGCACACAGTGTGTAAAAGTAACACTATTGTGTGTTTATATGGGTTACACATGATTTACACACACTTGACAAAACTAAAACATTTATGTGTAATGCCATGTAACACAGCTGGTGTGTAAGAGTTTACACATCAGCTGTGTTGAAATTAACATGTGCTGTCTCTGAGCACACTCTGTACATGTGTTGAAATTCAACACGTGTGACTTTTAACGTCACTTCTGAGAGTATGAACATTTTTCTAGTGAAAAGAGCACATTTTCTGGGCTTCGTAAAAAACATGGGGTTAACACATTCTTAATAGTGTTGTTTATAACTGATCATTTCCTGACACCAATTTTGAGCATCACACACTTACTTTCCTGCGTTCTGACATGTCATGCACCAATTTATGGTGTAAATGTCTTTAATGTAGTCAAAATACAGGTCCTCTGCTTTCATGTTTTTGTTGGAGGGATGCAGATGTAAATACTGAGAATGATTTCAAAGGCATTATTTTCTGTCTTCATGGTGATTTGGGCTCCATGTAATGACTCCTGTTGATGGCAGCCATCGTAGGTCAAAACTCAGCCCATGAGTCGTCAGCTTCATTCTTACCGACTCACTGTGTTACATGGCTCGTCACCATTAGTCTGATTGTTAGAATGCACACCTTAACTGGATTTAATGAGCGATTGTTTTAGAGAAAGCCAACAGTGAAACTAAGTTGAAATTGGAAGTGTGCAGCTGTAGCAGAGCTGTAATGAGCTATATTTTGCCATTGTAATGATCCTAATCCTTTTAGTAATTCATATTTTCTGTGAGAAACTGTCACAGTGCAGGTCTTATTTATGGGTGCAGCTTTATTACACATTCATATATGCATATATTTGTATAGTTTACAATTTTCAGAACATCTGGCTTGTTTGTAGATGTTTTATTTTTACTGTTGGTCATTGGTGCTTTTTTCATATATTCATACAATATTTATATAAACACTATTTTTCTTCATACTGATGTACATAACAGTCCTGTCTATTCATTAACTTTATTTTTCCAGCTTGCTGTCCGAGCTGTTATGTCTATATCTGTCCAGGTACATAGAGAGCAATGCAATGCAGGAGATTCAGCTCAGTGTTTAACAGACATTATACTCAATAACATGTTAACAGTGTTATTGTAAGCATGTTAGCAAGCTGATGTGGTCATTCAATATCATACCAGGCCCCGAAAATCAGTTAGGCTTCAAAAACAAGTCAAATACACAATATTGGAATACAATTATTACAGTTATTTGGTAAACCTTTATATTAAGGGTACATGCATAATGCATGGCACCTGATAATGTAATGCATGAATTCCTGTTGCTCACATTTACAGATGATTAAGTCACTTTGACTTTGTGTGATTAGTAATATTAGAATTGTATTGTTGGAAAAGTGGAGTGCAACACCAGGGGAAGATGCACTGAACCTAAAATCATCTAGCAGCTGCCAGTTAACAAATTAGTGGATAAGGATCAGCAGCCTAGACATCACTAAAAGAAGCTCAATCAAAAAAAAAAAAATTCACCAGCACCCATCCAACACCTTTAGGTGCTCAGTGTGTGTGCATATAAGAACCAGTGCACCACCTAGTGGCATATGGGGGGTGTTATTGACCCCTCAAACATCCACATTAGATCCACTGCGGCACACAGTGTGATAAATTTGTTGTTTACAGTATCTGAGAGAATGTCAATAATATGTGGCATGGAGCCTGATTAAAGCAGTGACAAGGTCAACTTACAGATGAGGGGAAATGAAAGTAGCAGTCTAAATTTGCAGCCATCAAGATGCAAATATTTGTTGTAACTCATTCAGTGCTCACTTATATGTGACCATGAAGTTATAATAGACTGTGAACATAAAATAAAGACTATTTGGGGAAATAATTTTCTGAAAATGCTATTTTAAACTACATTAATAATTTATTTTGTTCCATTAGATTATTTTTTTCTGTATTCATGAATAGGAATATACCCGTATGTTGAGTTTGCTTTTATTTTATATTGGCCATTGCACTTCAGTGTTATATATGTTTTGAATTGAAATTATTACCTACTAAAATATGGCACTGCAGCCATTAGATGCATAGGTCCTGTTGTTGGAAAAAGTTATTTAATGGAAACTTTCAGGACCTTATCATTGCACTATTTCTATCTTCCTCTGGTGGGCTGTTTGCTTACATTTCCAGGAATTAGTCATGCATTTTTTTTTTTAAACCTGAATTTGTGGTTAGACTTGTCAGTGGGCTAAAAATGCCCTGCATATATTGCATAAGTAGTTTGAGACCTCATAAACATCCTCCTTCCAAATAAACCCACCACCAGCAAAGCCTAATGAATGTATTCACAGGCAAACATGTTTAGCAGATCAATTAAAGTGATTCAATGAGCTGCAGCAGCTTTCTCAAACAATAGCAGCCAGTAAACAGTCACTAAAAACCACCTGTTAGACTAGATAACCTTTTAATTGTGGTTTCCTGCTGGACGAGCAGAACAAGACAACAACTGTTCATCAGTGCATCACATGAGGCTGGCTGATCTTTTACACAGATGCAAGATACGTGAACCACAGTGCAAACCACCTAGCTAAACATAAATACTGCCTGTCACTCACACAAACTAACTTCAAGCAAGAGAAAACAAGCCTCATTGCTTCTGGTGTGTTTGTAGATGAATAATGGACTTGTATCGTTCAGGCTTCTGCAGGTTTCCGCGTGTGCGGCCTACATTTAGGCCATTTGCTTGTCGCCATTTTGTAGGTTGCATTCAAATTATGTAACAGTTTTTCCCCAGTCAGTACTTTACTGCGTCATTTGTTCATGTGTTGACTGCAGTGCAATGTGTAAACGAGAGCGAGTGTGAGCTCCCAGGTGGTCGAATGTAGAAGCCTCTTAAATGAGTGGCAAAATATCTTTAAGAAACTAAATAAATCCAGCAGCCATTGACTTACTCTTCAAGATACCCTGTAAAGAGACTTGCTACAAGTCTTTTTAGAAGTCCAAGTCTCTCAAATAGGTCTCAAGTCCTGAGTCAGAAGTCTTGCAGAACAAATGAGAAGTCTTAAAATTGGTATCGGTGACCGTAAAATGACAAGACACTTACGCATTATCCCCTCAACTCTTTTTTCAAGTCCAACTCAAAACATTTCTCATATGCTCGCATGTATTGACAAAGTTATAAGTTGCTGTTATTCCTCATGTTCATATAGTCTGTGAAAAGTTTAATACGTATAGAATTTTTTAGGCCATTTTTTTAATGCTCAGACCCAAGAGTCAGATATTGAAGCTGTACGTTAGACTTGAAAGTTTTTGTGTCAAGTAACCAGTCAAGCCTCAAGTTCACATTTTTGTCAGTAAATTCAGATTAAAGTTTTTCGCGGTCTGAGCTCTGTCCACTGGTGCAAATTATCAAAGGGCAGACGCATCCTGTTGTCACATGCTGTCAGAATCATTTCCTCTGGGATATGCAAAAACATTTTTGTCTGTGGGAGTTTTTTCTCAAGCGTGTAAAAGACAAAGAATGCAAATTAAAGGAAAAATTAACTGTGAATGACACTAATGAATTTTAGAGCCAGGTCAAAGTGCCTGAAAGCTACCTCCATGCACATGTTGGTCCTGACTGTGCTGCTGGTTATTGTGTCTTAATATGATCCCAAACTTTCAGCCTCAGCTGAACCTCAGTTGTAGTGTTACATTTTTAATTAATTACCATTTTGCCTTAGAAGGAGCTGATCTGTCGTACATTGTGCTGGTTAGGGTGTGCTTCCTCTTGTGTTCGTCTTGAGGTTTTGAAGGTGGAGCTTCATGGAGTTCCTCTTGGTTTCATTTACAGTTAACCAAACCTCTAACATCCAGTCCTGAGAGCTTGTACGCGTGCTGTCATGGTTTACATCACTGACTTCCCTCAGGATCTTAATTAGTGTCTTCTGACAGTGTGATTAAAGATGACTGGGATCCAGTACCTGGCTTGTCTGTGGACGCTGTTGTTGACACAAACTGGACTTGGTAAGTTCCGTTCTGTTCCTTTTTTTTTAGTTTGTGCTTGGAGCTGAAAAGTAAGTCTAAGGAAGTCAGGGGGAGTCCGTTTCTTATACAAGGGGTGGACAAAATAATAGGAATACTTCACAATGTAATTCACCACTATAAAGAAAGTGTGGTCACTTTCTAGGCCGCAGGCTGTAGTGGTATCACGCTGGATTATACTCTGAGGTGCTGCTGTCATTTTGTCCATCTCACTCATATGGAATAGTTGGTTGTAAGATTAAAAAACAGAATAGTTTTTTTTTTTTGTGCCCAGTGTGTTTAAAATGTTGCCATTCATTATTGTAATATAATATATCATAAACATAAGCTGCAAAGTGTTCCTAAAATTGTGACTATTATTTTGAAACACATATCTTTAAGTGTATAGAATATAATTAAAAAGATATTTTTGTTTTTATCCAGTGTGCAGTGACATTCAGTTCATGGAGAGGAATGAGGGGGAATCTGTGGTGCTTCCCTGTGTGATTGATCCGAGAGACCCCTCACCCTATGGCGTCTACCTGAAGCGTGACTGGCTCCATCCCAAGGAAATGCTGTTCAAGTACACCAAGAGCAACTTCACTGTGAACGATGATGATAACAAGAACCGCATCAGTGTCAGTGGGGACCCGAGCAGCCACTCCCTGAATGTGACCATCTCTCAGCTGAATGCCGGTGACACAGACCGCTACTACTGTGAGTTCTTCGTGGACAACCCTTCCTCTGTAGACGATCGAATACGTGGGAAGACTGATTTCTTCCTCCTCGTTAATGCTGGTGAGCTTTTTTATTTCATCCCACTCATTTGTCATCTGTCGCCCACAGGGGGTTATACTTTCCAAATCTAACACACAACTAGAAGGTCAAATGCAGCGGGTGGAGTTGGCATTTGGAAAGTGTGTTTGGTGCTGTTTGCTCCCACTAAGCACCACTGTCTAATAAGGCATACTTTATAAGAGGTTGTAAATGATAATGACTGTTAATTAATGAGGCTTGTGCCAGGTGCATTCAGGCAGACGGACAGTAGTGGAACTTTAAGTTGAGGTGGAATTAAAGAGCCAAATAAACACATAAACTGGAGGATGAGAAACACCAGCAAGAGGGATTTCTTCACAACCTGACACCCCAAAAGTTCCTCTTCAGTCATGACAAGTCTTATTAACCCTTTATAAATGATGCCTTCTTAAAACTGGCACCATGACGTGTTATTTTCTCTGTGGTGTGACTAACCACTAACATGCCTGTCATGGACTCTCAGCAGTTCCTCAAACACAATAAAAGTTAAGCACAGCTCCTTGAAATCTAAGCTGCCTGTTTCTCCGTATCTGACACACATTCAGAATTTTGCTCATGATGACTCACTCTGTTCTTAGTATTTTAGATTTGCCAACTGTTAGAATAGCCAGAGTGTGAATTCCTTCCTGATTTACGCAGTGCTGCTTCCACATCTGAAACTACAGGCCCATCACCGGCATCAAAAACCTGTCAAAATGAAAAAGTTTAGTAATATCAAAATGTATAGTGAGATTGCTCACGACACTGTGGAGATGGAGTGAGCCTCAGTAATTCATATCAGCTCCTCTCATCCTCTCTAAACCTTTAAAACAGCAGACACTGAACCAGTTAGACAAGAGATGCAACAATAGTCAATAAATACTGATACACACCTCACATTTGAATAAACTGAACCCCAAATTTATATTTTCCTACAGCACTCTGACGATGCTTTCAAGGGTTGATGATTTTATGTATTTTTACTGTTCCTGTTAATGCGCACACGCTGTAAATAATCTATGTAATCACCAAGAACTCGCCCTAACACTCTTTCAGCTGCCAACCTCCTCAAATATTTTGATTATCTAGAGGAAATGGGATTTTAGGTCATATTCTAAGTTTTATTCCCTTTCCCCTCTGGAGTTGGCCCTGGGTCGGTGAACATAGGTTTGGTAGAGACGTGTTCTGGGGGCTCGGCCACGCTCCCCTGCTTCCCCCAACACGGGGAGGCCTTGGCCGTGGAGGGGGTGAGTCTGAAGCGGCAGAGGGACCGGGCACCTGTGGAGGTGTTGTACCATTCAAAGCACCACCATGGCAGCGGCTCTTCCTCCTCCCAGTTCCCCGTGGAGAGGGTCCAGCTGTTCTCTGCTCCGGGTCCTAGGGGCATCACCTACAACCTCACCCTGAAGCAGCTGCAGCCAGACGACAGCGCCCTGTACAGCTGCCAGCTGCTCCTGCGCGGTGGGCCCGACTCCAGCACCAGTCTGGGGAGACAAGTGTTCTTTGTTTCTGTGCAAGGTGGGTCACAGAGGGACTCGATCGCCAGGTTACTTTTACTAACTGCATTTTTTTTCGCAGGCTTCTAAAAATGACTCATTTGTTCTCGTTTCACCCAGTTCCCCCCCGACTCTCTGTTGTGCTGTTGTTTCAGTGTCTTTCAGCGTCTGCTCAGTCCAGCTGTGACGTCTCAGGATGTTAACCTTCTACTAACATTACTGCTGAAATGTTTATAACACTACTACTGAGGTTCATATTTGTCAGCTGTCTTCAAGTGTTGTTTCTTTTCAAATAATGACGTAAATTAAATAGATTCAAGTTTTGTTTGACGCTGACATGTTCTGAAACCTGTGCAAAAGCCCTTTCTGTCTGCTCCGTCAGTTTCACAAGCACTAACAATGTTCATGATATTTGTTCACTTGTGTACCTGTGGGTGTGTTCACCTCTGATAACACTATACAATAACAGACATCATTAACGGATGACATTAACAATTTTCCATGCTTAGGGTTTATCTATGCATCTGTGTATATACACAGATGCACAGATAAACCCTAAACATGGAAAAATATTAGTCATCCGTTAATGATGTCTGTTATTGTCAATCTATCAATCAATCTGCGGTGCTGTCCCTCCACAGCTGACCTGAATCATTTTAAAATAATTTTCATCTCACATTTTTGTGTCTTGAAATGATCATTTTGGTCTGTTTTATATACATTTTCCCACAAAATCATGAAAATGAAAATGATTATTATCACAATTTTTGACTATAGAATATTCATGTTTAATTTATTAGTTGCTTATTCAAATTTTTTATTGAAATTCTAAGACTTTTGTGTTGAGATGTTAAATGCCATTGCTGTTGAGCTCAAAGCCCGCTGAGCAACCCAAACTGGTATGACCTCCTGATAATATCAGACTGATCACAACTCCTGTTTGCTATGATAACAGAAGTTTATCTCTTTGTTTCTGCAGTGCAGCGAGGAAGCTGAGTGGTGTCATTGTGGCTTGGGGGGGATGTTGAGGCCCTCAGTGTTTGTGTCCTGCAGCAGCAGTGAAGTAGACCCTCGTATCTTCATCATCTCGCTCTGCTTCTTCACAGGAGGCCAGTGCGGCTGCTCCACCTACTCCACCCTGCTGTATGCCTTGTCCTCAGCTGTGGCTGTTCTCCTCCTCCTCCTCCTCTTTGGATTTGTGGTGATTTATAAAGTGAGTGAACTTGTGGCTTATAATGCGCAGCTCTGACACTACACAAGCTTAAAGGAGAAAAATAGAGCAGATTACCGCTAACAGCACCTGCCTGTTAAGATCGTGTCAGAAAGTTCCTCTGCAGCTCACCACAAAACCACACTAGTTTCACAACTTGCTGCTGTCAGTCAGCATGTTTTTCTTACAATTCTGAGGACGGTAGTAAACCTAATTCTGTTCTTTAGTTTATAATGGAGACGTTTCTTTACAAGTGAACCAGAGTGTTCTTTTTTTTTCTGAGTTACAGTAAAAGGTATAGTGAGGATTGGATTTGGTTAGGACTTCCTATCAGTTACAAGAAAATGACAAACTCTGATTTTAACAGGAAATCGAGAGTGCGTTCACTCTGTTTGCTTCACTGATTTGTTTTCCCCCTATTTCTATGACTGTCAGAGCAAAGCACGCCGCAGTGTCAAGTCACACCCTCAGGCCCCCATCTACGAGGAGATGACTGGGGTGAAGCCTGTCTGTCGAAAACTGGCCCCCCACCATCTGGAGGAAATGGAGTCCTCCGAGTACAGAAACTGCCCTGTGAAGAAATCCTGTCCTGAAAACCATTACGAAAGCCCCACTGGGGCCCTCAAACCCAGGAGTGAATTTTAGAAATGAAGTATTAGACCTTGTCACTAGAATTATTAAATAGACCAACTTATCAGCCCAGCTGCCTGAAACTTACTAGACTTAAATTTACTCTGTTAACTTTAAGTTTGAAAGAGTGTTTGTTATTTGACGTTTTCTCTCTGTAAATGTTACTGCCCATGTTTTTGTGTTTTTGTTTGAGCTAATTAAAGGTACCCTGTGGAGTTTTGTAAGGAGTTCTGTGGTCTTTGAGGTCTAACAAACACATTAAAAGTATTTCATCCTGAAACATGGCAAACCATACAGTGACTTTTTTTTTTTAAATCAATCGATCAATTTTATTTATAAAGCCCAATATCACAAATCACAATTTGCCTCAGAGGGCTTTACAGCATATGACATCCCTCTGTCCTTAGGACCCTCAAGGCAGATAAGGAATAACTCCCAGCTTGAAATATATAGATATTTTAATGCCATAACTTTTACGACATACTTTAGTATGAAACTGTACTAGGACACACTAAACTGACCTTTTATGGCATTTTTATGACACATTATACTATAACAGTTTTATGACATACTGCACTATATTTTTTTAACATACTATACTGACATTTTAATGATATTCTGTAACTTTTATGACATACAATAGTATGATATCACACAAGGACATACTATAATATGACTTTTATGGCATACTACATTATATTTTTTGACATCCTATATGATAACATTTAATAACATGTTAATGGCATACTGTGACTTTTTATGACATATATTAATGTGAAACTTTACCAGGACACACTATAATATAACATTTATTATGGCATACTATGCTAAATGTTTTTGAAAATACACTGATGTTTATCATGACATTTCAATGTCATACCATAACTTTTTTATGTCGTACCATACTATGACACTATACTAGGACTTCTATGGCATTTTTAATGACACACTATACTATGAAATGTTTTTATGGCATACTATACTATATTTTTTTGACATATTACAGTACGTCATTTTTCATGACATTTTAAGGACACACTATAGCTTTTTCATTGTACACTACAGTATGACACTATACCAGTACATACAATAACTTTTTTATGGCATTTTTTCACTACACACTCTACTATGACATTTATAATGACATTTAATGGCAAACAAACATTTATATTACTTAAGTATAACACTTTACTAAGACATATCCAAGTATTCTATGCCACTACTACTACCACGACACTTTTTCATGACATTTTAATTGTGTACTATAATGCTATACTATGACACCACTACTAGGACACACTACACTATGACTTTTTTATGGCATACTATATATTATTTTGACACTTTACTAGGACATACTAAATATGACTTTTTATGGCATACTATACTAAATGTTTTGACATACTATACTATGACATTTGCGACATTTTAATTGCATACTATACTTCTTTTATGACATACTGTAGTATGACACTATACAAGGACACACTATACTGTCATACAATACACTATCTTTTTGACCCACCATACTGACATTTTAATGATATGCTGTAACTTTTTTGACATACAATAGTATGACATCACACAAGGACATACTATAATATGACTTTTATGGCATACCACATTATATTTTTTGACATTCTATATGATAACATTTCATGACATGTTAATGGCATACTGTGACTTTTGATGACATATTTTAATGTGAAACTTTACCAGGACACACTATACTATTTTTTATGTCATACTACACTAAATGTTTTTGACACACCATAGTATGACATTTTAATCACAACATTATTATGACAGTAGTAGTATAACACTTTACTAGGGCATACTAAATATGACTTTTTATGGCATACTATACTATATCTTTTTGAAATACTACAGTATGACATTTTAATGGCATACTGTAACTTTTTATGACACACTGTACCATACCACTATACCATGACTTTATATGGTATATTATGCAATTTAATTTTTTTTGACATACTATAATGGTATTTCAATGGCATAGTATAGTATGACACTATACGGCATACTATACTAAACGTTTCTAATACTATACTGACGTTTATCATGCTAGCACACTATAACATTCTATACCTCTGCCTTTTTCGATGACATTTTCATGGCGTACTACACGTTTTTTGACATACTATACTATACTATGACATTCAAGACATTTTAATGTCAAACTGTTACATCTTTATGACATACTTTAGTATAACACTTTACTAGGACATACTAAATTGTGGGTTTTTATAGCATACTATACTACATGTTTTTGACATACTATATTTTTCATGACATTTTAACGGCATACTAGAACTATTGTATGACACTACGACATTTTTTATTGGCATTTAAATGGCAAACTTTTTCATTATATACTATAGTATGACACTACTACAACATACTGTTTTTTAATGACTTTTTATAATGAAACACTATATAATGACATTTATGACATATCCTGCTATGACTTCTTTGGGGTACATTTTCATCACTTACAATACTGACATTTTCACTACATACTATATTATGATTTTTATGACTGACTTTATGTAAGACATTAGTATGGCATTTCTATACAGTATTTGTTATGACTTATACGTTGACTCTTTGCATACTATACTATGACTGACTTTTTATGACATTTTTTATGACAAACTATACTATGACATTCTTTCTTGACATACCATACTATGACATTTTTTGACTGTTTGGCATACTATCCAGTTATTTATGATGACCTGTCATTTCACTGTATGTAGGGTCATATTGCTTAACTGTAACAAACTGTTAAATATTGACTTTCCCTCTCTGCTGCAATTTAGTATGTATTAAAATACTAAAATGACTTTAGATCACTCTAAATCATGGGTGAAACTATGAACCCATTTAAAAAAAAAAAAAAGTGACAAGACGCCCAGTAACAGCCAAGAAAATTTGTAATTTATTAATATAGTCCGAAATAAGCTCCATAATCCATGGAAACATTTTTTTCCGGTGCATGTCCTTAACAATCACATTCTATGAGGAGAAAAAGAACAACATTAAAAGCCACAACTTTGTATTTCAGTTACAGACATTTTTCCTTAATGTTTTTTTTTTCAAAGTAAAGAGAAAGGCAAAGGCAAAGTACCCTCATTCCCCCACCCACCCTCCTCCCCTTTATAAAACTGACAGCCTTAAAAGTCATGGGCTTTTTTTTTTCAGTACAACCCACAGTGCTTCAGCAGAAGGATAAGCGCTCATTGGTTAAGGATTACACAGCATGGCGACGCAATGTAAAGTTTTGCTAAAACATTAGATGATGATGATAATAAGGAGGAGGGAGGAGGGAAGGGGGAAGTAGAGTGGAGGAAATTTGAGCAAGAGACAAAACAAGAACAACCCTACATCAAACCCTGAACCCCAGAGTCTGAGTCGACAAACGCCCGCAGTACAGCAGCTGGGTTTGGACTCTTCCCTCCCACTTGTGCATAGATCATGATCCTTTAAAAACCAGCTTTATTCCTCCACTTCAAACCTGCCTCTGAAAACCATCTGTTACATGTTAAGAAATCTCTCAACTATTGAAATACCTGTCACAGGAACAGACATGTTAACAGACAGGAGAGATGATTAAAAACAAACAAACAAACAAAACTTCTTGCACAATGCTCCTGGACTACAGGATGGAAACTTTTAAGTCAAAACATACAAATGCATTTTCTGTCACTGTCATTTTGACAATCAAACCATTGATCAGTTTAAATGTAAAGCAATTCTACTTAGATTTCACATGTAAAGCACTCCACTTTTTTCAAAGTTGATTCTCAGTCTTATTTGGTAAATATATAACTTGCTACGAACGTTTTTGTTGTTGCTTTAAAGAAACAATGGCACTCTTCTATATTCTGTTAAACTCATAACCTTCAGTGCTTGCTTGGAGTTTAATTGTTTTCAGTTGCTTTTTTTTCCCCACACAAACATTAAACCTAGAAATGATGGAGTTGGTATCTGGAACCCTGGCCTTCCTGAGACAAAATCCACATCTTTTTATGAGTGTGCAAGATAGTGAGCAAACTGCGTCGCTTACAGGTAACATAAAAATCACAACTCAATACATACAGAGATAGTCTGTCGACACTGAAAGAGAACTTAAAAATTGAAATATGACACAACACTGATCAATCCCAGAGTTCTTAAAGTAGCATAAATCTTCATTTTGCAAGATTTTCATGTCCATATTTGATGGAAGATGAAATTTGTCTTTTTTTTTTAAACAACATTCCTGTTATAAATTCCTATTTCCTTGAACTTCAGACAAATGAAATGCTTGTAAACGACAGGTGGCGTTTGCAAAAAAACAAACAGAAAAGATAGGCACCTCTGAAATGAGTCTTGTAACAAACTCACCTCCCACACTTTATCCCTTTCCATTTCTCCATGAAGTTAACATAGGGATTACTAGTCCTTCTACAGCTATCTATGGCCACAGTTCTTTGTTTTTTTCCCCTTTTTTGTTTTGTAGTTTTTTTGTACTTTTTATATTTTTTGTCCTTTTTTTTCTCCATTTTTTTGTATAATTGGAACAAAATGGTGCAATACTCAATGATAATCCTTGTATTGGATTATTCCACAATAAAAGCCACTATAAGGTAGATAAACTTTTTACAGATAGAATGAAAAAAATCCATTAAGTCCTTGAGTAAACATGTACACATGAATTGTCACCATCTCCCCTCCGTACTTAGACTCGTTTATCTACGATTAGCTGAGTGAGGGGTAGAAGACACTCAGTGCAACGTTAGAAGATAATAACAATGTCTATCAGAATAGTTTTTGACAGAACAACAACCAAAAAAAAAAAAAAAAAAAAAAAAAAAGATAAAAAACAGACACAAAATATAACATACTGAGTGGAACATAACAGCAGGCCGTGTGCCTGGTACACACACAGTTTCTTGCGCACACATTCATACAAACATCTGACGTTCAAGCACACATCTAAGATGACTTTTGCATTTTTTTCCAAAGATTTCGTATTTGTAACTTAATGCAATACATTTTTAATATTCTCTAAAAGCCCCTAAGTGTACCTGTCAGATGGAGAGAACAAAAAAAAGAATTACTGACTTCACATTACATTATTGGCGCTCCATGATTCAAGTATTTGTGTTCAATATTTTGCCTTGTTTTGATATGTTTGTGATTTTTTTTTTTATCGACTGGTTGGGTTGGGCTTTTAGACAGGCTAATTAACAAACAAATACACATATATACAGTACAAGCACTTCAAAGTACTGTAATATGTAATCAAAACCAGAAACGTGCATATCCAACTCCATATAAGAAAGACGCAGCTTTCAATCAATCAAGTATCAGTTTACACCCGACCCGAATTCTTTCCTTCGTATCACTTATTTGCGGGGAAAATACATATTGCTCATTTTTCAGTTGTATTAAACCAAGACCTTTCAAACAAAAATGAAAAGTTTCAGAGGTTACGATCCAAGAAGTCAGAAGAGGTGATACCACACACCGAACTCACAGTATATATATATATGTATATGTAGTGTATACATATATACTGTTATCTAGAACAGAGCTGTAGAGAGGAGAACCTCTCGATGCTGGTGCAGCATGGGAAACCCCCTTCACTGTCAGGGTTCTCCAGTTAGTACAGGATGCTGGGAGGTCCTCGGCTATTGGGTCTGTCTGAGCTTGGATCAAGGCAGTTACAGAAACAGGCAATAGTGATTTTTGCTTGTGTGCTGCAGGACTGCAAGTCCTGAAAGGTAGCCTTTTCCCGTTTTCTTGTTTATTTTATTTTTTTTTTTAGATTTTTTTTTTTTGACTTTTTTCTAAAATGTTTTTAAGACTTTGTACCTCTTGAAATGTGCCCCTCCCCTCCTGCTGATGCAGAGTGAGGAGAGTGAGGCTGATACAGTGGGCCCAAGCCATCTGGGTCTGT
Organism: Cephalopholis sonnerati; assembly: GCA_019142605.1. Classification (NCBI taxonomy): domain Eukaryota; kingdom Metazoa; phylum Chordata; class Actinopteri; order Perciformes; family Serranidae; genus Cephalopholis; species Cephalopholis sonnerati. The sequence goes on from JAGQAX010000003.1 coordinate 12,860,836, forward strand.
GGAAATGTACAGTTCAGTGGGCCCGCTTTGAGCAGGACACAAACATAAAAACGAGATAAATACAGCATCCACAAAAAGGCACCCCGGCCGCCAGTCTACTCCTTTAGATGGTGGTAGTAGAGGCTGATGACCGGAGACGTTTCAGCTAGAAGTGCAGAGCTTTAACATATTATAGATTTTTTTTTTTCACTTAGATTTTTTAGCATTTTTAAGATTTTTATGTCAAACTTCATAAAAATGACGTTAAAATGCGATTTCATTTTTGGTTTTAAAAAAATATGTACCCGGGATTACCCATCATCAACTGTGCACTGTAGCAAACTGGAACCCCCAACTGAGTAAAGATTTTCTCCTTAGCGTGGGGCATTCCCCACAAAAGCATAAAAAAAAAAAAATCTCAGTCGTTTAAGGGTGTGATGCTGCCGCCCATTTGTTTGATCCCTCCTGTCCCCCGCTGCACCCTCTGCAAAGTTTATCAAAGCTCCTCCAAACAGGGAACAGAAGTGCTCTCTATAAAGATACAGTATGACACAGCAAATTTATATTGGCACATTACGTTGGCAACTTTTTACACGCAATAATGGGCCCCGAAACAGTAACGATAGGCCACCTTTTGAGAAAAGGATACAATACCAGCCTTTTCCCTTCCAATTAGGATTAAGTTCGAGGCATGAGGTCCGTACATATTGTTGCGCAGATGGCCTTTAAATTTAAGACTTTGCTCTCACAGTAGAAAGGACAGATACGGAGAGCTGCATCTCATACTTGGTATCATCTACTCCCCTACCCTGAGATCAAGCTGGACAGAAGTGTCTTCAGCGCAGAGAGAAAGGCCGACCTTTGATAAAGTGTTCGGACTTTAGTATATGACAGTGTTCTGGTGGCTTTAGCCTGACTTTACAGAAACGGCGGCCATTCTGAAGTGCTGACAGAAGCGCACGGGGGGACGAGTGTTAGGGTTCGCCAAGCTCTGGGAGGAGTGCTCATTCCCGAGTCAGGTTTGGCGTGCTGTAAAGGGCCCCAGCCTCTAGTCTTTTGCATAGAAACAGATAGGAGGGCCTGTTGGTGCCTGGTCAGGGGAGGGCTACTGGGTCTGGTTGAGGTGAGGGAGGAGAGGAGGTCATAGCGTAGCAGCTAGGCAAAGGGCAAGGGGGGACAGCCTGCGGGCAGGCGGAGCAGCTTGGAGCGACAAACACCCGCACCCCCCTGTCTGAGACACCCTATTTTTACACATCTCAAGATACTACCTGGAAGTACTACAGAATACTGTCGAACACAAAAGCATGATCAGTTAAAAACAAATAGACAATCAATAACGCTCTGTAGTATTGATCCTCGTTTTGCATTCAATACACAGGATGAACATACAGAGGCACCTCTGACCAAAGTGTTTCTGCATATGAACAGTGAAGGGCTAGTTCAGCAGCCAGTATTTTTGTAGACCACTGCATGTAGACAAAAATAACAATATAACACATTGAAAAAAAAAAAAAAAAAAAAAAAAAAAAGTCAAAATGATCTTTTCCAAAAAAAAAAAAAAAAGTACACTGGCAAAAATTCCAGAAATATGACTATTACATCTTCCAGCTAAAGTGATCTTTGTGTCAAAGAACTGAGAGATGGGGGGAGAGGGCGGGACGACAGCAGGGTCGAGTGGTGGCGGGCCCCCCCGTTGGAGATGCCGTGTGTGGCGGAGAGCCGTGATTGGCCGTCTTGGAGGAGCCGCTTTCCGTTGCCAGACAGAGGGAGGGTCAAGTGGAGCCCAGGAGGAAGTGCTGCGCTGTGGGGCTGCCGCTTGACACCCAGAGGACCACAGCAGAGAGGCACTCAGTGGACACTCCCCCTCACCCACCCCGCTCCGACTCGCCTGCCGACTGACCGGCCGGCGGGCGTCAAGAGACAGCTGACGTTGCAAGTCTAGTGCCTCCAAACAGAACAAGGCTAAACATTTGGAGTAACAGTGATATTCACTTTGATATTGTTCAAAGAAGGAAAAAAAAAATCATAGACTGCAGTTTTTTCCCCCCAAAGTCCAATGGTACATTTCAGTTTTGTTTCCCTTCATCCTGCTACCAGAGGAACAACGCCAGACACATTTCCAAGGAATAGATATAGTACATAAAAGAGCAGGATTTTTTTGTTGTTTTCTATGTTTATGCTGCTCTTTTTTTGATTTATTGGATTGCAGTTGAAGCGATTTGCTCTTCATAAGTGCTATGATAAAACCCTTTGAATTTATAAAAGTCTTAGTCTCTTCTGTTTGTACAGTACCAAACGCAAGGAACACTCGTAGGTCTACTGCATTAGGAGAAACCCCTCTTATTTGGTATTGTGCCAGATACCCAGAACCATCCAATCCCACTGTGGATTCAGTCTCTGTTGGGTGTGGCTGTGGCACGCAGAGAGGAAGTGTGCATTATTGTGTACCCAGTGTCACTCTTTAGTACAGTTTGCTGCATGCACAGTTCGACAGCTGCTTCTTCCTCTTTGCAGAGTTTTCCCAACAGTTTTCAGGGGGATTGGCGGCCTGGAGGGAATCCAAGTTTTGAAAAGGGGGGTAAGGTTTATGAAGTTCCAAAGTCTTTTGCTGCGATCAGCAGCAATGAAAAAAACAAACAAAAGAAAAAAAAAAAAGAGAAACCAGCTCCGGTGGACATAGAGTATGGACGGAAGAAAGGTCTATGGTGTATATTGCACAATGTAACTGTCACATGAAGGTGAAATTGTGTTCTTTTTTTCCTCCGAAAACTGGCTGACCATACAGACCGCTGGGCTTCATAACAAATCAGACAATAGAAAATACGACAAAACACCAGTAAGCGACTGGGTTGAAGGTGACCAGAAGGATCTGGGCTTGCAGACGTCAATGATTAGGTGCCGCCGGACATACGTAGACATGTACGTAAATGGAGACACGCAGCGAGGTTGACAAATAATCTTCTCTCAGCTTATATGTTGTGATAGATATTTTAAAAAAATGCGCTTGTGTCAAAAAAACAGGAACATTTAACAGCTGTGTCAATCCCTTTGAATCAAAAATAATTAAGCTGATGATTGGTAGGGCCAGTCATGTGGCCAGGCCTTCTTACTGCCCAGTGACAGAGTTGGTCACCAGTCATGTCCTGTACCACTTGCTGGCTCAGAGGTGAAACTGTGCAAGATTTCAGCTATTTCTTCAGTTACAAAACAAACTAAAAAAAGGCGGCTTGGGAAGGACCTGGGCCAGAGAGCACTTAAGGCTAATATTAGTGCTGAGAAACAAACGTGAACATAACTAGTAAAGATCTTTGAACCACATCATTGGCCATGGACATGCTGGGAATGGTCGTTTTAAGTCTTATTTTGGGATGATTTTTTTTCTTTTGGAGGGAAAAGGAAAGTCTCAGATGGCAGCTTTGATTGCTTCTCCTATAAACACTTCACACAGAATGTCATGTATACTCATGGAAAAACAACAAAAAAAAAAAAAACACTTAAAAGGTTCTTTGTGTTGTGTCTTGTTTCAGTTTGTTTATACGATGCATTTCAAAAAATACCGAAAGGGGAAAAAAAACCTTGCTTTTTTTCCCCCCAAAAAGTAAACCAAACGAAAAAGGACAAAAGCAAAACAGAAGGGCTGGAGTCTGCAGTCTGTGTGGTAGGGACCCCGGCCTTCTGATTCACAATTCACAGTTCAAAACAGTTCAAATTGATACTGATTATCGCCACATGATTTGCTTGGGTTTTGCTCCTGTTCATATTGAATTTTTTTTTTGTTTGTTTTGTATTTTTTTTCTCCACCCCACCCTCCACCGATGGCTTACATGACATGGTGGTGGTGGGTTGGTCGGTTAGTGTGTCGTGGCATCATCCTACATGGACTCCCCACTCAGCAGATCTCCAGGCAGCAGGGTGTTAATGGGAGTGGGGCTCCCGATCACGCGGGCGTCCTCTCCGCTCGGCGGTCCCCACAGGCTGGAGTATTGGGGCACACCGCCCCACAGCAGATCGCCTCCGCTGGCCTTGCCTCCACCACCGCCGCTGCTCCACTGGCCCATGGAGTGGGACTGTGCTGCCCCGCCCATCCGGTTTTGATTGGTTCCCGGGTTGGCCTGCCAGCTAGTGGTGTTAGCCCCCAGCGACTGGCCTTGTGCAAAGAAGCGGTTCACCTCCTCCTCGCCGGCAAACTCCGCCAGGATGGTGGTGTTTCCAAGCACACACCTTAAAGAGAAAAACTAGAAATGAGGAACTTGTAGTTTTCATGTTTCATGTTAAGTGTGCTGTAAAAATGGGACAGCACATAGCTGACATACTTTTTAACCAAATGGTGCTGTTTTTATACGGCTTTACCATGCTACTGTGCTTTTTCCTGCCCTGCAATAACCACATATCCTGCTGCTGATAGTAAAGAAATGGGTCACACATCTTGCATGTTGTTTCCAAGACAAGTAGCTGCTGTGGCTGCCACTCTTGGCAAAGCAAAATTAGGGACAAACCTGAAACAAATAGAGATACAAACAGCTAATGTAGCCCCAGAATGGCCCTCACTGGTGTTTCCGGTTCACTTTGGATATTACAGTAACCACTGTAACATTACAATACAGCTGACTGCAGCATGACTCTCTACCTCCTCTTCCATGTGACTGCCCAGATACAAGAATAACATCGTCTGGACTCATCCAAAAAGCTAAACTGTTGTCAGCATGGGAAAACACCAGCTACATTTGGTTTTTCCCAAGTGTTCCCCATTTCCCTTCCTCTGTAATCACTGCTTCACTTTAATATTAAAAGGCAGCAGAAGTTGAGAAAGATAATGTTTCCTTAATTTCTGTTTGCTCAGCCCATTTTGGCTGATGTAAGAGACTTTACAGAGGCTTACATGTGCAGAGACTTCTGGGCCTTTGCGGCCTCGTCCTTGGAGCTGTAGCGCACCACAGCGTTCCCCTGTGTCAGGTTGAGGTGGAATGTGATCAGGGGGCCGTGCTGCATGCACAGGGTCCGCAGAGTCGAACCATCAATCTGGAGCACGACAGAAAACAAAGTTGCAGTTACAGCTAATATCTGAACTGATCCATGAATTTTACACTGTATTTTCAGTCACTATTGATGCACTGTTTTTTTATGTTTTATTTTTTTAGTACAATTGGGCTGATATTTCATCTGTCTGACAATGTTCTTTTCCTATCGATTATTTTCTCCAGTCTGCAACTGTTTGTATCAAACTTGCTAGAAGGCAAACTAAGAGCACAGAATACATTTTGAGTATCCTCCCCCTAAGCCATTATTTGAGTTGTTTAAGACATTGTAATGATCCATGATCACATCTATCTTTGAATCCTCAATGTTTACATGCTAGTTTTACTCATAATACACTGTGGCTTCAGTTGAGCGAAAATTAGCAGCAGAGTACGCACTTGTGGGGTGAGATTCCTCAGCACGAGCCAGCTGCTGGTCCTGTTGGAGCTGTCAGTACTCCAGGTGGTTCCCTCTGGAACAGACGTGTCAAATATAATGTTAAGTATTAGGTGTAAGAAAAACAAAGGGAAGTAGTAGAGCTGCAGAGTTCGTCGTGATAAAATGTCAGTGCATTTTTGTCCTTTCACAATACACCCATATGTGCAAAACGTGAAGACAAAGTGTGTGACAAATAAATATATGTGTCAGTACTCTTACAATAGAACTCTGAAAGGGAAACTGCTCAAAATGTAATTTCCTGTGAAATAATTTGTGTCAGGTTTTTTCAGCCACTGTAATGCTTCTTATGAAGAGTGCCGCGGCACTCTGGGCTCTAGGTCAAACTTTTCAAACACACTTTCCACGGACTGTTGGCTATTTCCACACAGATGATTTTTGTCTACACCACTTTAAGTCCTCTTTCCTTTTCAATCTGCATGAACTCATATTTGTCGTGTCAAAACAAGGTCACATGTATGGTGTTTAAATGAGGCTTCTAGTGGAGCCGGTAAACCTCAAGATGTCAGTTTAGCAGGGCGTGTTCACAGTGAGTGCTGTCGGCGCACAGTCGCAGCTGTGAACTTCAGCACACCTACACATCTTCAGTCACGTCTGTGTTTCGCTGGTGTGAAATACATCACAGAGATTAATATGTGTTGCTTTCACTTTGGTGAAAGCTGTCTGTAATTTCAGGCTATATTGAGACTTCTTTATTTACTCTTATTGTTAATCACAGATTTTAGAAATGACTTTCAGTTCTGCAATCTCAGAAAAAGTCTCAGCAGCAACATGTTTGTTTCTTCATATGTTAATGGACTAAAGATTGTAATGATGCTGATATACTGAAGAGATCTAGTCCTGGTAAGGAACATGTCAAAGTGAAAACTGAGACTCAGAAGTGTCAATAAACTTAGCAGTGTTTCCCACGTATAAAATTTATGGGGCCAAATTCTATACGAGAATTTATCAATTCTTTCTGTCATTCAATATTACGCTTTGAAATGCAGTTCAAATGCAGAGTGGTTATAAAGTCTGGAGGAAAAGTGCATGAGTTTGAGACTGAGATTAATTCAAGTCAGTTCCATTAGGTGCTGCTAATTAGCATTGGGTACCAAACACGGTATTTTAAAGGTACTGACCAAATGAAGTTGGTACTATCGGGTACCATTTTACATTAAATCAGGTAAGAGAGTAACTTAAGAGTATAGGCAGAAAGAGGGAGAGTAAGACTACGTCGCCCCTGGAGCTTGTTTTAAGTCGTATTGAGTCAGAGCAATGTGTGGTTACCATTTCAAAACTGGATGCAAACAACACCCGGGACAATATTTGTAATGTGAAATGCAAAGCTGGCTAGAACAAAACATCCCTTCTAGACCACAAGTGTGTCAAATGACAAGTTTTTTTTACATGCGTTTCTCATGCAACAGATACGTAGGCTCCTGTCTTGCCTGCGTCTCAGAGGCCTAACTGCGACATGAAGCTTTTATTTACGCTTCAAAGCTATTTTGTTGACAATACACGTGTAAATGCAAAGCTAATGCCCCATAAAACGCTACTACTTTCCTACATTTCTACATTTGACTATGCTTCCTCTGAGACACATGAGACAGACTGACAGGCTGGAGGTTGTAGGGATGGGTTTGGGAGAGAAGAGGGAGGTAGGGAGGGGTTCTATTTTGTGTGGTGTGTAAAATATTCTAAATAAAAGGACAAAAGGCTCTAAAAGGTATCGCTGGGTACTGGTATTACTTCAGATGTGAATGACACCCAACCCTGCTGTTAATAGAAATGAAATAAGTGCATTGTAGTTCAGAGGAGAGTGCTCACCAGAGGAGTAGGAGCCGCTCCAGCCTTGGGCCAGGCCCAGTGAGTTGCCGCCCCAGGTGGAAGAGGGCTTGTTGTTGGTGAGGCCTGGTGGGGGCCGGGAGGGGGCTGCATTACTGCGTGGTCCCTGAGGGACTTTCCACAGCTCATGGGACAGAGAGGCTTGGCTCTGGGAGATGGGCCCTGGGGACCAGGTGGACTTCATGTCAGACAGTTTCCCTGTAGACGGAGAGAGGATGTGGAGATCAAGACGATCAGTTACAGATGAAGATTTAATGTTACAACTAAGTTGACTACAGGCTTCCAAGAAGGCATTTATGTTCCTGCACCACTAACTGGTTCAGCCAATACCCACATAGCTTCAGTGGGTCTTAATATTTCCTTAATGTTGGTAAATTCACCACAGTTTTTACAACACAACATGCGAAAGAAGTAACATGAAAAAAATCTGCTTTAAAAGAGGATTCAATCATAATGTTACAGCAGACATAAATGCATGCTAAACTGAAAGCAGGAACTATGTGTAACAATAATTTCAAAAGGTATTTTTCAGTTTCAAGTACCGCTTTTCTGGACTTATGTGGAATTTCTGCCTTCCTTCTACATTTTTGTAAATGAAGAAAAAAATTCTGTCTAAAATAGCTTTTGGACAGAATCATGTCCCTGATGACACACGGTCACAAAGTACAGAGCTGATTTCTTTGTGGATTTTTCTTTTCATCTTAAAGCACACACACAATCACTCAAACACAGGGTGTGTACTGATGTCATGAGCAGCAGGGGTGAGGCTTGTTTTTTTGTGGGTTGGGTCACAGAGGCACAGATGGTTGAAGGTCACATTTAGGCGAGGTAGCTGTCTTAGTAGTGGTAAAGGTGTTGTCTAAAGACACCAGAGGCACAAGTTTAGGTGTGACTTGGAGTGAGAAAAGGGGGTCATAAACACGGGTCAGAGGTTAGGTAAGGTTTAGGATAAGTAGGGAGCTTAAGACAGCATTGTGTCAGGGCTCTCGTTTTATTGAGGAGAGGTTTGGCAGGTCCACACAGAGGAGGAGGGGGGATACTCTGGATGTGTACCTGAGCTGTCTCCATCAGAGGACGACAGACTGAAAGAGCTAGAGTAACCACTGACTGGCCAGTCACTGCTGGTTGGAGGCAGAGAGCCATTCTGAAGTGGCGGAGCTGGGGAAGTGGCTATACGGTTGTACAGTGTTGTGACCAGAGACAGAGAGAGAAAAAAAACAAGTAACTTCATGTATGCATCAGCACAAGCACGTGATATTGGTGCCAGTGGTGTAGTAGAGATAGAAACATGGGTCGACATGTGTAAGTGAAGTAACTATTAATCTACATCTGATTCACTTTACGCAGCATGCCATTGGTTTGGGACGTCTGGTTGTCTCAAATGAATATTAGTGGCCGTCGTACCTCCATTTCTGTCCCGCAGCAGGTAGCGATTGACGTCGTGGATGTTGGTGTTGATGGTGGGACCGCTGGGGACGCTGCCAGGGGTCATGTTGGGGTCATTCTCAGGGTCGATGTTCTGAAGGCCCTTCCATGGCACACCTGGGCAGAACTCTAAGGGAGCAAAATAAAGAGCTTCATTTAGGGAGCTCAAAGCAACAGGGTGTGATCTTGAGGAAATGTATGCCATCTCATAACTTCCTCACAGTTTAACCAATCCACACAGGCCTCAAAAAGCCACTGCTTTCTTCATAATGATTCTTAGATGGATGTAACTGCTGCACAAAATATCAAATTAGTTAGGCAGTCCCTTTTTGCTACATTATAGTAAGGTTGGGCAGTATATCAATATTATATTGATACTGTGATATTAGACTAGATATCGTCTTAGCAACTAACTTAACAAGAGAATGAGTTGTAAGAAGAGATCTAATCAGTAAATAGAAGTAAAAACACCTGTTTGGGTTGACCATGGAGATGTAGGGGCTTAAATGGTTATGTATTTGCAGCTTGTCCTCACCTGGGGGCCAGTTAATGTTGGTCCCATTGGAGATCTTTTCATTGGGGCTCTTGCCCTGACCCCAGCTGTCTGGGGGCACCAGGGGGCTGGTGGGGGACTCAGAGCTGGACATTAGATTGTAAGGGCTGTATGAGTCCTCCATCTGGGGGGGCTTCCCAGGGGGGCCCAGGGTAGAGGCAGCAGATATGGCACCTAGTACATGCAAAGACAAACAAGAGATTAAACTGAATTTAATTTTACTTTATAATTCGGACATGAATTATAAAAAATAGTCTTCATAACAATAGCTTTAAGAGTTCAACATGAGTACCACAGATAGACATCTAAGGCCTTTTTGGAGAAATATGTCATTGTTGTGATGTTTGCTGTAAGTTTATCTACACGTGTTCTGATGTTCTGAGGCCTCTCCACACACACACACAGGTATATTTGAAGATATGGCTTTCCTATGTGGTTTGAACTTTCATTCACCTACAAACTGTTTTTGGTTCACTAAAAGCTGAGGTTTTATAAAACTCTGTCCAGGGCAAAGATGTTCAGAAACTCTGTTTTCAGTGTTGATGTGTACAGTGCATCATTATATCCTTATCACAAATTAGGCAATATTTCGTGCAATGGTGAACGTGACCAAAATAGTGCTGGCTCTAACATTGCTAACAGGACTCTTTACATGTCTACACATAAATGTACAGTTACTCTTCCACTATATATTGAGGAACAGAGGTGTCAGAATGTGCTACGGAGGTCACCGCTCCACGTAGCCTTCTGTTAACAGCTTTATCTCATGCTTCTGATGGGCCAGCATCATCTTCTTCTTGTTTTTTGCATGGCTTTAGGGTTACAGTTACATTGCTTTCTGCTGGTTTGGCTCTTGACAGCGCTTCAAATGTTTTTTGTGTTTTTACTTAAATGGGGATTTTTTAACAGCGCTTGTGTGGACAGAATTTTTTTTTTTGAGAACGATGGAGGGAAAAACCCTGTTTCTGAAAAGTCCCTGTGTCCGTGTGGACCAGGCTTGAGTGTCTGTTAAGGACGTAAAAACATCATTCCACTGCAGATGGAGAGTACAAATGGATAACACTTTTAAAAAAAAGTGTTTGTGGTTGATAGATTCTTGTCTTGGTATCAGTGGCAGAATGTGTCGGGAAAAAATGCCCAGAGCAGAAGCTGATGATATCTCAAATGTTAAAATGGAAAGCGTAGGAGTCAACAAGTTGGTGTCAGTGTTAGCTAGTTTCTCATCTCGAAACAATATACAAGCCAAGTGCGTTTTGGCAGGTAGTCAACATTATTCATGTGGGTTCTGTGTGTATGAATGTGTACTTCAGTGGTACCACACTGGCTCATATATAAGAATAATATCTATATTATATTATATTCAAGGACTTAATATTTCCTTGTTCCCAATCTAAAACAGTGGTGTCAGGGCTCCATTTAAGGTGAGGAGAGGTTGAACAGGTTGTGCACCTGAGCCGTAAGTGAACAACCAACCGAAAAAAGTGTGCACAGCTTCTGTCTTAGCTGAGAATAAGCTTGCAGTCAGAATGTGTGAAAAACAAAAGGCTGCTGACACTTCAAGTGCTGTGATGAAAGGTGTCAGCGTTTGAGTTTCTCATCAGGCTCAAATGTGTAAGGGCGGGTTGCTGTCAGAATCAATTATGATCATGTTTAACAGCATTTGAGAAAGTCTCAGTTACTATCAAGTTACCCACCTTTTACCACAAAAGCTGTACTAAAAATAAGTCTTAGCTATGAATCACTGCACCACTGCACACGTTGCAAATTTTCAGATATCTCTAACAATCCCAGAAGTCCATCGATCTCTCCTGTACAGAAGAGAACTATTGCATCTACTAAAAGGAATGACATTTTTCTCATAATTAAAATCCCTGTTGAATTATAGTGGCTACTGTTTGACATCTTAGCTGCCTGGCGGTACTTTGCAATACAACATGTGTGCAGGGGGACTGTAGAGAATAATGTGTACATTTATCCAAGATGGCATGGGAATTTATTTATATGATAAATACCGTCACAGGATGTAGTAAAGGTTGTTTCATTTGTATTTTTTTTTTAAACACTGTACGTATATGTGTGCATCTATGCCTGCCTGTGTTTTTCTTGGACGTACCGTGCTTATTGAGGTTGTTCTCCATGTTTGAGGAGTTGCCAGAGAGGCTGTCCATGGAGTTGGAGTGTGTCCACTGGGACAGGCGGGATTGGGGCTGAAGGGGCTCCTTCACGGACAAACCCCCAACCTCCATGCAGTTTACATTCATGTTTGGATTCAGTCCAGCTGCACAAAAAAAGAAATTGTTTTAATTTGTTCAGAATAGGCAAGTCAGTGGTCCAAGATTTTTTTTTTTTTCAAAATTGTAGTAAAACAGCTCAAAACAAAACAGGAAAAGCCTGCATTTTAATTGTATACTGATGTAGGTATTAATATGTTGATAGATGTCAGACAGAGGGCTCTAAATGTGAATCTGCACGTACTTCTCAAAGAAAAATGGCTAAGGACCTACTGTGTTCTTATTTGGGAACTGTGTATGCTATGAGTACAGATGTATACATGACAAGATTGGTACCTCAAGGGCTGCAGACGAAAATTGCTACTCTTAACAGACAAGCTATATTTAGTCAGATTCAAATTGTTTGAGCCAAAGTGACAGCCAAAAACATATTTTCAAACTTTGTGCTGTCCCCATCGGAGACTCACAGAGAGGGTAGGTGCTGTAGGCGTTGGGTGAAGACGGCGGCTCTTTGGTGTGCAGTGTGTCGGCGAGGCCCGGAGCCTGGTGTGGGCCTGTGAAAGGGTCCAGGGTTGATTTGCCGGAACCATGGCCTCCGGCGGGGCCACCGGGGGGATGCAGACCAGCGGAGGAGGAGGAAGAAGAGGAGGAATGAGAGGGGAGTTGCTGCTGCTTCATCAGCAGCGCTTGGTACAGCTGACGCTGGTGCTGCTGGATCTGCTGCTGCATGTTGGTGATTGTACGTGCAACCTGGGACAGAAGAGAAGAAGCGTCAAAACAACATATCACAAGAAGTGATTTGGGCAATGAGGGGGAGGAAAACGAGATTTAATCGAGTTATATAGTGGCAAGAGCAAAACGGATGGAAATATTAAGAAAGACAGAAAAAGAGGAAGAAGGAGGGAGAGGGGGAGGAGGAGGAGGAGGAGGAGGAGGAGGAGGAGGAGGAGGAGGAGGAGGAGGCAGATCAGTTGAGATTAGAGGGAAAAGGGTAAGGATGAAAGACTGTTGGTCAAATTGGAAGGAGAGGTAGTAACATTTGGGGAAACAGAAACTTGTTCACAAGCATCCCCTCTTTCAACAGGCCCCATCTTGCAGCATGCTGCTGTTATCTGTCTAGGAGAAGCTCCAAAATTTCAAAAAGGAGAACAAACTCTTTCTCCTTTCTCAAGAAAGATTTCCTGGCTCATGCTCAACGAGAAGTAACCTGTTCCCATGCTGATATCTTAGAGTTTGAGCAACTTCTGTTGCAACAATGCATGACGCTTCCCCCCATTGTTGTTTATTATGGTTATCATGTGAGAACCAAAATATTTTTTGAGAAAGATATGAAGCTGTGGCAGTGCATTGAGTCAACACTCACATGCAGTGCCGCACATAAACTGAATGACCTTTTTTTTTCTTGTTTTTTTTTTTGTGGGTGTAATCATGCACTTGTTGACTCACTTGCTGCTCTTGTTGTCTAATGGGGCCAGAAACATTGCGTTGCGCCTGCATCATCTGCTGCTGGATTTGTAAACGCTGGTACGCCTGAATGAAGGGAACAAAAGGACAATGATTACAAAATACAGAAACTGGGGGGAAAATGCAACAAGTAGAAGAGAGGGGTCAACTGTTTCAATATGAAAAATCCGTTATGTGTTTTCGAACAGGACACATTCTTAATTTTCATTGGATGTTTGTTAGTTAATAAAAGAAATGAAAATATGTTCTGACATTGTGTGCCTGGTCTCCTTTCCATTTAGATTAGAGCCTGGATTTTCAATAAATAAAAATCCACAAGACACATTCTCTCCCTCAGACCTTTAAGTACATGCTGCACAGCAAATACAGATGGAAAGAGGGGCTCTGACTCACCATTTGCAGTTGCTGAAGTTGGTACAAGAGGGTCATTTGTTGAGGGTTTATTGGTGAGGTTAAAAGTGCAGGGTTCAGACCAATGTTTTTTGCTGCAAACTGCAAGAGCTGTGCTTGGACCTGGGGGCAGGAAGGAAAGAATGGGAAGATAGAAAGGAGAGATGACAAGTTAGTCATTGCAAATCACAACAACCGTACAAAAGCAGCTTCTGGCAAGGTAAAACTAGTCACAACTACATGCATGCAAGGAGGAGAAGAGAGGAGGAAGGGTCTGCCAGAGGAGTCCTATAAAGCCAAAAGGTTGTAACAGGCATTAGTATGACTCCCAGATAATAACTTGTAGTGATGTTTTTGCCAATTTTTGTGATGTGTTTCTGCTGATTTACTTCTAAAATTCTGAATTTTCTAAGAGTATGATAGCCTGAAATGATACTTCCAGTTTTGTCTTCTTGTCAAGCATATCACTCCGATTGTGCATAGGTCAAACTGTGTTCCCTGGTTATGTGTCAACCAGTACAATCTGCCAGCTAACCTTTACCTGATTCTGTATCTCATGAACCGATATAGCTCCATTTCACAAATCAAATATGTTCATGATTATGTGTATCTACCTGAGGGGAGAGAAACTGAGGCACTTGAGCACGTAGACTAGGCTGGGAGGAGCTGAGAGGTGGCACTGGTGGCTGAGGAGGCTGCTGCTGCATGGCCCGGGTTTGTGCTGCTCCACTACTGCCAAACATTCCACTGGGTATCTAGAAACAGGAGTCACAAAGGTTCAATGAGTCAAATTCATCAAAACCTCCATGCATACTCAATTTCATAAATATGCCCGATTTGTTTGGCCACCGATCATGGCTGATATTCGTTCTACATAGTTTGATCGGTGGTCTCTATGAAGGCTGATGAGGACGCAAAATATTTTCTCTATGCCCCACTAAAATGCAGTCAAAGTAATTAAGTCTGGTCCAGTGTCACAAATGTTGGTTATATGCAGGGGGATGTTGATGTGAAACTGTGGCAGGGCAAGTAATGATTCAACCTGTGTTTTCCCATTAGATCACGATAAGATAAAATCTTATGTGAAATTAGTTTGACCAAAAAGACAAAAATATCATTCTTGGCTAAAGCAGATTGACCAAAATGTTCAGTATAATCTGATGACTACTAAAGGCTGTCAACAGTTTTCACTGACTTAAACTATACTAAAAAAGTTAAGATTTTCTTTGACTAAGTTAAGGCTAAAATCACCAGACTATCGGTCAACTACAACTTGACATAACAGGATGAGGTTGACTTAATATAATAAAAAGTAATAAGGACATTTGTGTGTGAATTTTTTTAATAACTCATATGATGCTAGAAGCAGCTGGCCCACAGGTATCTTAACAATATCTACTCTGGCCTCCATTCAAAAAAGATTGGACACCCCTGAAATAAACCCTGTGATGGGTATAAGATAATACTGCTTCCAGCGACTGATGAAAAAATCTTACTTGTATCACCCTCATTAAATGTCAATTCATTATTATATCAAATTGGCCAAAAATTCGCCTGTAAAAGGCATCTTCATCTCCATTCCCGATTCCATGTTTTTAGAGAGGTCTTTCTAATCTGCAAAAAAAGGCCCGCTTACAGTGCCTTTGTTTGGGCTTCAAGGACACACTGTAGTTTTTCTGGGCCATGGCTGCCTCTGGGGGTGATATTTGATAGAGCATAACTATCTGATTTCAATGGGCACTTCAGGCAAGGTCATACACACACAAGTGCGCAACAGAAAAGCAGAGATTTGGGAGAGCATGTGAGTAGAGAGGTGTGTGTAAAATAGATTATATTTATCAGTCATCTCCATCACTGCACCATATACACTTAAATCCTGCACGAGCCATTCCATTTTAAAATTATGCTTATGCATCTGTAGTGTGATTAACAGACTGTTGATCAAACTGTTTTGCACTTAATAAGGTTTGGTATCACAATCTGTCAGCGTATCCCCTTATTAATAAAGCAGCTGTTCAAATGTACTCAAGTCCTTAAATACTAACATACATTTTGGACCACTAATGATGTGTTAATCTGCATTTTTTTGCCTGCTATAAATTTTGAAATAATAAACTCTGGTTTTCACAGTAAATTAAAGGAGGGGGCGATAACCACTTCACAAAATGCTGCTGTTCTAAATATTATCAAAAAATTCACAAAATGTCACCGTGTAATACGCACATGTTTCACAAAGGTAGTTTTTACTGCAGGTCTGTTATCTGGACTGTGTGATACTGTTATACTGTGTGTTTCTGTTATTTTTCCCTACTCACATTCAGTTCTGCCAAAGTGTGCAGTCTAAGTGTGTGGTCAGGTGTGTTACCTGTCTGTTGTTCAAGTTTTGCATGGCCAGCCCCGGGTTGCCCTGTCCCAGACCCTGCCCAGGAAGGCTACTGTTGGCCAGGGGGAGCTTCAGGCTGGGGGAAGGCAGAAACGGTGATGGGGGGGCATCATCTGACAGAACACCATCCTGGACCAGAGCAAAATAAATGGTTAAAGGGGAAACAAACATAAAAGATCATCACGCATTACAACAAGAGTGATTGACTGAGGATTAGATTTAGATTTATACTGACAACAGGAATAATCGGATAATGAAAGTCATAACAATCCTTTGACCTTTCTTTGTACACATCAAAATTGTTACATTTTCAAACTAAACAGGAAAAAGATTTTAAAAAGTGCCAAAACAAAGCACAGATCAAGGTCTGAGTAAAAGCACTATGCCTTTATGTTTTTACTGCACTCATCATTTCCAACAGATGTTTAGAAAAGGCCTGATGACTGCTCAGCTGCTTCATGTCTGACCTTGTCAAGAAAGGAGGTGCGGTCGGAGGGGTCTTTGGAGAGTGCAGAGGGCCGACACACCATGGGCTTGTTCATGCCATTGTTGTAATCAGACATGCCCATGCCCCGCTTGTCCAGGTCTGTCTTCTTCTCCAAAAGGGCGCCTGGGAGCAAACAGGAGAAAAGTAGATTTACTTTAAGTCTAGACAAGGAAACATGCTGTTTCACACATAATGTTTTTATGTATTTGATCTGAGTGACGTAATTTGAATGGCCTTTTTTCCTATATTAACCATCATATTTCTATATACACTTTGGGTATGCTGGTATTTTAGTATTTTACAGTAAGCAAAATCTTGCATTCAATGAGATTAAATACTACACTAACAAAGAAGGTGTGCCTTGGTACTATTTCCCGTTTAACTGAAACAGCTGCATATCTGTGTACTGAGTAAACGCATCTCATGTTAACATCTGCAACACACGCAAGGACACATCTGTTGTAAACTTACTCATGGCCTGGTCAAGGTTCATGTTGTTGCTCTTCAAAGCCTCCTCAGCAGGGTCTCTCTGTAAAATATAATATAAGCCTGTCAATCACCATGGTTTAAGGTGGAAATAGAAACCTTTTTGCTTTAACTTAACATTATAAAGTAAATGTAAATTG
This sequence comes from Cephalopholis sonnerati, assembly GCA_019142605.1. Lineage (NCBI taxonomy): Eukaryota > Metazoa > Chordata > Actinopteri > Perciformes > Serranidae > Cephalopholis > Cephalopholis sonnerati. The sequence continues at coordinate 12,877,673 of JAGQAX010000003.1, forward strand.
CACAATACAGCAGCTGTAGAATAATAATAATAATAATAACACCATTGGCATTCAAGCTGGTTCCCTGTGGCCTCACATTCCCTACACTAATTCTGTCTGCCACCAGGTATGAAGCTCAATTTATGGCAAAAAAAGAAAAGGCGTCCACTGCCCAACCAAAACAGGAAGAGGATAGCCAGTGTGTCTTCCTTAGTAGCTGTCGGCAGCTACCCCCAGAGAATAAAAATATTGGATGGTGGAAGAACCGAAATAACTCGGGAAACTTTACTCGCCAAAAGCAAAACAGCCCAGCGGCTAGGCTCTGAGGAAAACCAAAAGCGATCCAGTTGTCTTTGCAACAGCAACACCAAGAATAATAGCACTTGGAAACCCTTAAGGGGAACAGTTGAAAAGCTGACTTCTTCTTCTTAAATTGCATGAAAAGGTTGATTTTTTTTTTCCCTTTTCCCTTTTCTTAGAGTTCAGACATCTGTATTTATCATTAGATTATTTACTGATCCCTTTATTGATCAAGTTTGTAAAACTTTAAAAGGTAAAAAAAAGATCTTCCTAAAACAAAACATGTTAGTGTTGTGTGTCACTGTGAGAACTTACCGGAAAGCCCATGTCAGTAAGCTGTTTGATGAGACGGTTCATGATCCAAGCCTCATCTGGCTTGCCCATCTTCCCCTGATAAGTATAAAAAATATTAAAATATAATTTGAATGACAATAACTCCCACCATTAACATCTGCCAGTGTATTTATGACAAGTGTTGAGAATGTTCTCTGACCTTGCTTGGACCCTTCTTGGGTCCATTGCCCCAGGAGTTGCAGGAAGAGCTGCTCTCCTGGGAGGTGGGGCTGTTCCACATGTCCCCATCCTCAGCGTCCCACTGGCTGGTAGACATGCCCATCTCCTCTCCTCCATTTCCCCAGCCATCTTGCATAGGTTTGGGGCCTGAGAAAGCAATGAAAAACATCATAACAATAAATATTCAGTTGGTTATCTTTTACAGTGTTTTAGTATCTGTGACATATCTTTCACTCACACTCTGAATACAGCAGGTAATTTTCAACCTGACCACTTGGTGCCACTGTTGCCATTTGACATTCTGCATTTTCCCCCCTACACCTCCCTTTACCATCTCCAACATTTCAAACCAACAGCACAAATAACCAAGACCTACTGAGGCGTGGAATTGCTTTAATCCCAGCAACACTCCTGTAGCACTAACAAACACCTTCAGAATTGGCACAAATGGTACAGGTCTGAAGAAACTTCCTGTTTTTGTTCTCTTAACTGAAGCGTGGTAGTGCACACATACTGGGAGTTAACATCAATCAGTCTTAAACAAAAGGTGTAGTACCACTGGACACAACCCAAATCTCAAATGCTGTAATTGCAAAGGTGACAAAGTGTGGTATTGTCTAGTGCCCATCAGACACTATGTAACACATACTGTATAATCTGTTCTCTGATCGTTTTCTTTGGTTCTATAGCAGCCAAAAGGGTTGTGTGAGTTTAATCAATAACAGATGGTACCACAGTCTTGCATCTTGGTACATGCTGATTCCCCAGGTTTGACATAATGTAAGTATAAATGTATCAATGTAAGTATGATAAATATGTAGGTATTACCTGGCTTGCAGGGTGCAGAACCTGTCGGTCCGTTGGCCCTGCCATAGGGTCCAGAGGGCTCGTGGCCACCGTCTCCCCATCCTCCCACTCCCCCTGGAGGCTTGCCCCAGGCAGAGGTGCCATTGTCCACTGATGTTGGAGCTGCTGGCTCACCCCAAGCAGGCTCCGACTTGGGTTGGACATTGGGAAGCTCTCCCCAACCTGGAAGAGAGGAGTGAAACAGAACAAAAACTGAGTTTCAGTGCTGTAAAATCTTCATCCACTAGCAATTTTTACTTGCAGTTATACATAATCCCCCCCTCAGTATTTCCTTGAGTACTTATCAATGGAAAGATCCTCTCAAGTAGAAAGAGTATGAACTTAAGACAGTATTTAAGGCCTTGAAGTCTGTATTAGGTCTTTCACTCTTTTACTAAAAACCATGCCATGATAATCAAAGCAACTGAAAGCCACAGCACTGTAGAGGCACGTTAACAAGAGACTAACAGTAAGCTTGTCTGTTGAGATAGTGCCACGCTGTCTATATATAGAGGCCTTTCAGTCAGCCTCCCCCTGACAGCAGCAGGCCCTTGACCAGCTCAGTCTGTCTCGTCAGGTGGTGTGTGACTGTGTGTGTATGAATGTGTAGGAGGAGGAGATGGATGAAAGCGGTACCATCTTTGCTCTATCTGTACTAGCAGAGGTGGGTAATTAGGTATAAGTGTGATCAGCTTAAGTGTGTCTTATGGTGGCAGGATGCTCTCTGGTAGCTGCAGTGCAACTGGTGAACAGCAGGGGGCAATGGTCTCATTCACAATTACAAGGAGAGGAGAATATTGTGCATTAAAGCTGTGCCATGTCTATATATGCATGGCCTTTGTCTTCACAAAGACTTATTTGAACTGGCTGCAGAGCTAACTTAAGCTTGCTGTACAAAGTCTTAATTATGTATGCATGACCATTAACAGGCCTTCAATGCCTCTGAGACTATCTGCTTAATAATCACTGTGAGAGAATCCTTTAAAGGAATAATATTTAAGGGGAATATCCATTAATGCCAACAGTGCTTTGTATTGGTAATTTAGTCATTTTGACTGAAAACAACTCTGTATTGAGGCTTTGTCTATCTCCATACTTTATTCAGTTTATTATCAAGACCGACTCTCTAGACAGATATTAATGCTGTCAGATAAAACCTTTGAAACCCTTTTTTTCCTCTTTCATTTTGTTTTTATAAAATCTGCTTGATACATACGCACTATTTATTTCAACACTCCTGTGTCTTTCATATTAGTTTTACAGGGATGATGAACTTTTTCGACATTTTCAGACGGTAACTTTAAGTAATACAAAAATTAGCCACAGTGTGTTACCTGGGTTGGCGAGGGGGGGTCTACCCTGGGGGCCCGCGCCTGGGTGTGGGGTGCCATTGCTGGGTGACCCATTGTTGTTTCCATGGTGTTGCAGGTGAGTTGGGGGCTGGCCGTGATGGGGATGGGGATGGTGGTGCATGTGGTGAGTGTGATGGTGATTGTTGTTGCCAGGGCCGACAGAGTGATTGTTGTTGTTATTGTTGGGGATAATCACTCCACCATTCTTACTGGGAGGTGGGCCGCTGTTGCCCTGGGTTATTATTGGGATTGTTGCGATCCCACATGTTGACAGTCTTGTTGTAGGTGCCAGGGATCGCCCCAGGTGGACGTTCCGTCGTCAATCTCCATCTTCCTGCGGATGGAGGGAGGGGAGGGCTCTTCCCAGCCGGTGGGCTCCATGCCCTGGTCCTGTTTGCTGCCATTGCCCCAGCTAGATGTGTTCTGCTTAACAGTACCGGGACCACCCCATGAACCCATGCCACCACCTCCTCCGCTGCCAGTGCTGCTGCTGCTGCTTTCCTGAGGCTTGGAAGAGCCCCAGCCTCCCTGCACTGGGCCACTGGAACGTGAGGTCTCCCCCCAGCTGCTGTTACTCACAGTAGGAGCGGGTTTACCCCAGCCTCCTCCTCTATTTCCTCCCCTTGGACTTTCCTTCCATCCACCACCTTCTCCATTCCCTCCTTCTCCTTCCCACATGCTGCTGGAGGATCCATTGTTCTTGACCTCCGCCTCTCCCCACTCCCCTGTGCTGGAGCCGTTGGAGCCACCATTACTGTTACCCCATCCATGGGAGCTTTTGGGGCCCTCTCCCCAGCTAGTAGGCTGACTTTTCGTCAAGCCATCGTCCCAACTGGGTGACTTGTCCTCAGAACCCCAGGATGGTGTGCCTCCATTTCTGGGACCACTGGTAGGTAAAGGGTCACCCCAGCCACTGGTAGTGCCATTTGGCGCTTTGCTGTGTGACTGTGGGGGGTCCCCCCATCCTGATCCAGTCTGGATAGGCTGAGGTGGAGGGGCTCCCCAGCCAGAGGATGATGATCCTTCACTGTCACTTTTTTCTCCGGACCCAGGCCTCTGACTGGGGCCAATTTTCGAGTTGATGGTACCTCCATTGATGGATGAGGGTCCACCATTAGAGCTGGAGCCTCCTATGGTGTCTGAGCTGCTTTTGCTCTTCCCATCATCAGAGTTGGCTTCTTCCATCTCCCATACAGTGTGCTGCCGGATGGGGGTCTGTCCCCAACCAGTATTACTCAGCACCCTAGGGTCCAGGTCCTGCCGGGGTAACAAAGGGGTAAAATCCGTGCTGGAGGACCTGTCTCTGTGGCCAGATTGACTTTCGCTGCTATCCCCACTACCCTCGCTTGCTGGGGCTGTTCTAGGCTGCTGTCCCCACGAGCCAAGTTGCTGCTCTTGGCCTGATCCAGTACTACCAGCATCTACAGAGTCCCAACCTTTAGATGCTTCTCCACCACCAGAGGATTTTCCCCAGTCCCCCCAGCCACCACTTCCACTACTTCCTCCACCACTGCCTTGGCGGCCCCAGGCAGAAAGGCTTCCAGAGGGAGTTGAGTCCCAGCCTGAGTCCTTGGGAGAGTCAGCTGCCTTGGTTTCTCCACTACCCCATACAGAGCTGCCTGTTGTGTCCCCATTGAGCTGGGATGATTCAGTGGGTGACTGGCCTCCCCAGCCAGTTAACCCATGGATAGGACTCATAGGCTCCTGAGCTTGCTGCTGCTTAGTGTGGTTTGGTCCGTCAGTGTTAAGGTTAGAAGGTTCCATTTTGAAAGACAAGCTTGTGGTGGCTGAAGAGTGCTGTTGATCATTTTCGTTAGCACTTATCATGCCAACCCAACCTCCCCCACCATTATCCGCCCCTCCCAGGCTCCCATTTCCCATGTTTCCATTGCCATTAATACCTGGTGGGAGGGATGGGGAGTTTGACACGCCATTGGCGCCAATACCACAACCTCCACCACCCTCATGGCCCAGAACAGGCCAGGCTGATGGGTTGGCATTGGGATTGAGGTTCAAGTTAAAATTGGGAGAGCCCCAGTTATTGGGCGCTCCTACTCGGCCGCCGTTCATACCATCCTGTTTCCCATCGGAGCCCCAGCCTCTATTACCGCACGTGCTGGCTGACCCAGGTCCCGTCATCATGTTATTGTTAGCTTTAAGAGAGGGGTAGTGGGCCTGCTGGCCGGCGGCACCTGTGGCCATACTCAGAAAACTACTACTGGTGGTAGTGACAGCACTGGTGTCTGCGTTAGAGCTAGCTGAGCCCAAGGGGCATTCTGGTGCTGCAGGGTGGCTGGGGTCACTGCTGCGGCTGATGGAGGGCCAAGCTTCTGTGTCACTTCCGTCAATAATCACTTTGTCCCAGCTGTTGGCACTGGAGGAGCTGTCAACTGGCAAAGAGGCTCCCCAATGAGAGGTCTCATACTGGGCAACAGAGCCACTCTGGAGGGATATGTCTGTAGAGAAAAGAGGGAGAGAGGAATGAGAGGTTAAGACCAAGTGGAACAGAGGGATACAACACAGAAAATGGGTAGAGATGATGAGTCAGCCAGAGAGAAACAAAAGACGATTTAAATGACAGAAGATGCAGAAATGCAAGAAATAAAGAAGACTTTGGGGAAACAGGAGTAGAGACAAACAAAGAAAAAGAGAAAACAAAACTGGGAGGATACATTAGGTTAGACTAAGGAGCATCATGTAATGCAGCACCCTGTAAGTTCCCGGGACCAATTTTATCTTCTTGGCTGGTTAATACTAGCTATCAGACTTCTTGGCAGGAGATGGTCACACTTGCACGTTTCACAATCCAACACATAATCAGAATGCACAGCCAAGCGTGCTACATGTCATATCAGCTACAGCATATCCATATATCCTTGGCCTGGTGCAGCTGGCTAAACACAAAGAGGGAGATGGAGCCCCTGCTTTCTTTGTTTTTTTAATCCACCCTTCTTCCCTCCTCTGTTTCTCATCACTTTTCACCTAACGTCCTCTTCCACTTTCCCTTCCGACTCGTTTCCTCTTCCCTAGCTGTCTTGTTTTGCCCCTGACTTCCTTCTCGCTATCAAGCTGCCCTTATCTATTATAATCCCGCCTCCTCCCCCTTTTCTCTCTCTGTCCATGTCTCCTCTCTCACTTTTTGCCCCCGTCTCTTTCCGCAGCCTTTAATTCCTCCCTCTCTCCCCTCTGCTCTCCTCTAACACCCAGCAGTGAGAGGCCCATCCGTCTCCATCGTGGCTTCACTGGCTGGGGCTGTGAAGGGAAGCCCAAGTGGAACGCCGCTCATTTATTGGAATGAAACCAGGACGGCTTCTCATCCATCACTCCCTACGCTCCGCCGGGCCTACTCCTCCTCCAACTGCACTGCACTAAGAAACCACGAAACACTTCCTCCAAGCTTGTGTGAATACGTGCGTGTCTCTGCTGGCTTCTCACTACCTACATGTACATAATTCTGCATGTGCATGCGTGTATCACGCTCTCGGAACTAAGGACTGCATGTAAATCGTGTCCTACTACTTACTTTACAAATTCAGTACCACTCTACCAAAAAACAGCATTTTTAATGATTCTCTAACCAACATGGTATCGCACACAAGCAATTTCATTAGGCACAAAAGCATCCCATCAGAGGGGGGGACTAATAATAGACTGATTCGATGCTGTAAAGGGGTAATCAATCAGTGGGAGGCAGCTAATCAATAATCTTATTAATGCTAGGGGGTGAGAGCAGGGAGGCTATCGATCCAGTATGCAAACATCCTAACCACTAGGCCAGCCTCATGTAATGGGCTAAAAACCAATGAGAGCTGCAAAGAATCTCAAAAGCACACATGCCAACCAGGGATACGAAGGGAGAAATTCATCCATTAACTCTTAGGAGGAGAGAGGAAAATGAATGTGTGTTATAAAACAATCAAAATGTGTAGATGAAAACTAGAAATTTATCTGAGTTTGGGTGTTTTTCAACATTCAGCAAAGGTCAATGTTTCAGTGCACATTCATTACTGCATGTAAATATGGTATTCTTACGCAAACATTATATTCCTTATGACAATTACACATGCCTAATAAGTTTTTCAGATGGCTACAAAGCATTAAACATGAACAAAATGTGATACAAAACCATATGTAACACAAGCAGTCCTTTTCAACAAGCATTAGAAGCCCACTAGACAATAATACATTTCTGGCTACCCTCCTGAGCAGCTGCAGTAAGCGTGGCTCACTAACCCTTAATTATAAGACCCAGGCTGTGTTTGTAAAATATTTGCCTCGTTTGGTAATTAAGCTGTTTTACCTTCCATTACTCTGCCATTAGTTTCCATCAGATTGTTGCAGTGATTTCCATAATAGCTATAAGTTATCCATCATGAGATAAAGACCCAGTGGTCAAAACAATCCAGAGAGATGAGGGAAAAGTCCATTTGTTTGAGTTGTGTGTGGACACACAAACGCTTGCAGATATGTGGCTTTAAGATACTGCGCAACACGCCGCAGAGTGGCTGTGAATACAATTTTCGCCTGAGCACACTTATCTCCACTCCCCAGGCAGCTTTATCGCACAGGGTCGTCACACCGATGACACACACATACAAACACAAACTAGTCTGCAGTTTGCAATCAGTTGAACATAGAAAAAAAAAACTACTTAAACATCACATCAAAGGTGATCCTTAACAGCTGCTGTGACAGTGCCAATTGTTTTGAAGGGAGGTTGTTCAAACTTAAAAACAAGCCAGATGTGAGCTTTCAATTAGAAAACCTTTAATTGGACTTTTTATGAGTTCCCTTTTAGTCGAATTACTCAGTACAACACATATGCTATTCAGGGAACAAAAGATACAGTCGTAACATGTTGTTTTCTCTGCCATCTCACAACATGTTGGTCTTGACATTATAGATGTCCAAAGTAATACAGACCACAAAAGTAATGCCTACACACACACCTGTCCAGTCAAACTTTCAGCCCTAAAAAACTGACTCAAAAAATAGTAAGGTGGAAACTGCCTGGTGCCCAGAAGACAGCAAACTAATAAGAGCATTAAGAAATAATTATGGGACTTGGAATTTAACTCCAGCTTATCTGACACAAATACAAAGCATAATGAGATATGTTTGTTTACAGCAAAGTAAATAAGTAAACTACATTTATCTTAGCTAGAAAAAAACATTTTTAAATGCACCTAAGTGTAGGTTTTCTAGAGGTTTGAGTTTCCCCAAAATTGTGTGTAAAGTGTCTCCGTTTCATAAGAGGCTTGTTTGGCACTATTTCAGATCTATTGGTTTGGCGCATGCCTGCTTGCCACCCAGTCAATTTGTAAAGAAAAGAACAAAAGCCAAACAGCTGGTCCTTTCAGTTACCATTGCAAGCTCTCAGTGCCTTGTAGCTATTTTGTTTTCTAAACGCAGAGAGAGAAATATGACAGCATCATTAAAGGCCACTGTTATTCCCTTTCTGTTTTGTCTGTGCTCTGCCAATGCTAGCTATGCGAGCAAAGAGAAGCGCCATTTTATCAGACCTGAAACACAGCCAAAAAGCTCAGAGGCTGCAGCCTCAGGAAAATTTGGTTCAGTCGACCCCTCACCCACCCGGTGTCTCTTTCTCTCTCTCTTTGTCTTGGCCTCATTTGCACATTTTGTTTCCTGAAGTGTGTAAAAAAAGGTTACATGATAAGTTAATCAAAGCCTGGAAAGCAGCCATCTTTTTTATCACTTCTGTCACAGACACTGTGAACAAACCAAATTTCAAACAAAAAAATCCACATAAAAGAAAAAGGAAAGAAAAAGGAGTGTGTGTTGCCTGCGGTGGAAAAAAGGGGTCAGTCAGGGGAGAGAGAGAGAGAGAGAGAGAGAGAGAGAGAGAGAGAGAGAGAGAGAGAGAGAGAGAGTGGAAAAATACCTGAGGAGAGGTGCACCAGCGCCACTCTCAGAGTGCTTACACAGATCTGTGCAAGGATGGGGAAACAGCAGACATCCTCTCAGTATGTCTGTGGCAAGCCACCCGCTCGAAAACAATCTGCATACCAGCAATGTACTGCTGCTACTGGGTGCGAGTTATATTTCGGACCAACAGTATGTGCAGTGTGTGCAGGCATTATGTGCAATATAAACAGCAAATGTGGGGAACCAAAATGGAGCATTATGGGAGTATTTATTGCGGGACTATTGTATTGGATTGCAATATACTGTATAGGTGCTAATATTGTGTCTGTCTTTAGATACATGCGTACATGTGTGGACTAATGCTTGACGAAGTCTTTTCTCTTTCACCTCAACATGCCCCAGTTGTTCCCCTTTCGACTCCCTCCCCAGACATTCCAATAGAAAGGTCTTGCTGGTTTTTGGCAAAGCTGTGATTTGGCAAGGGGGGAGTCGAAAGCAAGCTGAACATGAAAAACAAAGAAAAGGGGACAATTATTTCCATCCACCATTTGCAATCATGTGTCAGTAATGTGGTGCTGCTTTCATTCTGGTTGCAATTAGGAGGGCAGACTCTTATTACGCTTTGTGAATGAAAAGGGTCAAAAATAAAAAGTAAGGGGCCCTTTATGGCTCCTCATGCTTCCAAAAGGAAGCAAGCCAGCTTTTTTGTGCGTATGTATGTGCAAGTCCATGCATGTAGATACATGCCTGCTGTCTGCATAGAACCTGGACTGGAGCTAAATAACAACAAAACAATTCCTAATGATGAGCACACCAGGAGTGCTTGTGCTGAAAAAGTGACATTAAACAACAGCGACAACACATTAAAGCTGCGATGCCAGCTTGCCAGAGTTGAAGCAGAAATAAGCGAGAGATGAGCTTCTGATAATGAGACTAGCTGCCATCATAGAAATGGGCAGGTAGCCAAGAATTAAATGCCTCCCCTCCCCTTTGAATGAAATGAAAGGCAGGGTGACAGAAAGAGAGAGGGAGAGGGTGGTAGGGAGAGATGGAGGAAAGTCTGGGGGGAGGGGTTGGCACTTGCAGTGGCAAGGGAAAAAGAAAGGGAGACGGTGAGAGAGAAAGCACGAACAGACTCAGAGAGATGGTGTGACAATAAATGAAATCCTTAGTTTAACTGTGTGCTGAAGACTACGCTTGGTTTTCTCAGAGCAAACCGTGGGGTGACATAACACCAGAACCAGAGCAGGAGGGGACGTTTAGTAGTCTTTTGTCCTCAAATAGACCCTCTCCATCTCTCTTTGAGGGGTGCTTTTACGCCCACTTGGATCAAAGACGGCGTGTACTTGTTTTTCCGGAAGCAGGGAGGGAAAGAAAGACTGAGGGAATGGTCACAGGAGGGTTTAAAAAGCTCATTATTCATGTCTGTTTACCTCTGCTGAGAGGAGAGAAAAAATAGGAGAGCGAGACCATGGTGACTTCTCTGGTTTCCCTGACAGAGGCTGGATTAATGAAGCCACTAGGGGGTTCCATCACTTGTGTGCGTATGTGAGTGTGTGTGTGTGTGTCACAGCCTGAGCACATGGGGCGATCTATACCTCCCCGGCTTCATTAGGGCCAAGTAGTCTTGTGATTATGATTTTAAAACATACAGGATCTAAGTGGTAGTTATTTTTATATCTTAATGGTACCATGTTTGAAGAAGCACATTCACATTACCATGAAAAGGTACCATGAGAAGGTACTTGAGGAACATGTTTTAAAAAAAGGAAAATTGTTAAAGGTTCTATGTGAGACATTCAGAACATTAATATAGCGGCACACCAATACTTGCTGTTTAAGGATATAAAGGAGAAATGGCGTCCTGAGCAGAGAATAAAGTCAAGCTAGATTTAATTTGAGCTTCTGTGTGGTTTGTTGTGGTCAACTGGTCTGGCTGCATGTGCATGTTAGTGCATGTGTGTACCCCACTGGCTGCCTCATCGCTGCATTGCACTGCACTCATACTGTGGTTGCAGCTGATATCTGGACTTCTGTCATGGAAGCGCAGCGCCCACCCTCCAGGTTAACACTGGTGGCTTTGTCAGCACTGTTTTTGGAGTTAGCACCCTTAGCTGCTAGCTGCCGGATCAGCCACCTCCATGTTGAGAACTGTGTCCGGACAACTCATACACTCTGAATTTAGCATAGAGCCCCTTTAAGTATTTTTAAAAGACAACCCCATTTAAAAATTATAGAGTTTTTTTTTTAAACTAAAAGCAACACTCTGTTCCACCTCCACAATAAGCATTTAACTTATATAAGATATGCTCACAAGCCCAACTGCTTCACCTGAAAATCAAAAGGGCACAAATGAAAGGGCTAAGTGTTTTTAACAGCACCCAGCAGAGTGCCTTCTGGCTACATACTCTAAGCGGGTGACCAGTAAACAGCTGTTGGGCTGCAGTTCCCACAGTCTTAAGAGACCCCCCACTCCAGCACCTGCTACTGGGGAGTCTGTCTGGACGGCTGCTGGCTGCTCAGGACTACTTAATGGTCCCCAGTCAGCTGGAGAGACGGGGATGGTGTGACGGGAGGGAGGGAGAGGGGGACAGGGGGTCTCTGTCTGGTGTTTGGGACAATTAAATGGGTTTCAGAGAGCGGAGGTTACGTGGGAGTGGTGTGAATGCCCTTGACTTTAGAGGGGGTTGCCTTTCAGACTTTGTGGATGGGGCAGTGTGTGTGGATAGCCTGCTGGAATGTTATAAATCACATATACTTAAACTTAGTATAGTGAATGAAATCAGGTTGATTTTTCTGAACCAAATGTGAGGAAAGTAAACAAACATAGGTCAAAAGGAATGCATTTGACCAGCTTAGGATATCTACTCAATAATATTGCTGTTTTGCTGGCGTATAAACCAACATGCATGTGTATTTGTGTGTGTGCGTGCGTGTGTACCCCTTTAAACTCTGAGCCAGCTGGCCTGCAAGGCAGACACAGATCTGAGAGGACACAACTAGGTCAGACTAGTGTGTTTTTTACTGCTGCACAGACACTACATCTATGCACATGTGTTAGTGTTTGCATGTGCACACAAGTGAAAAAGTGTGTGGAGGAACATCATCACATCCCTTTGGGCGACAGTAACCTCAACAGAGAGGTCAGAAAAACATGTCCTCAAAACAGAGTTCATCCGTTCCTTACAGTTACACTGAGGAAGAAAACTTTGTGTCTGTACTTGCATACAGGGTACATAAAATATTGCATGAACCTGACATGATACTGTCATTTTGATAAAAGTTGTGCAAAATCAAATTTAGAAAAAGCTATAAATGATTCCCTCACCTATAATAATGATGTACATAATTCGTGACTTGATGGTTAACTTACTTAATTAACCCATGTACTTTGTTTACATGGTTGGGTAAGTTCAAAACACAGAATTGCAAATGTGTTGTCTTGCAAAAATAGAATCCATGCATAAATAAGATGTTCTGTTAGAACTCCATTTCCATTTCAGATTCTTCATATTGCTACAAACAAAACCACTGCGGGCGGGACTACAAGAGCAGAACCTGGTATAGTACTATCTGTGTAAATTTATGCCATTCCTCAAACTCCTCCACTTCAAAAGTAGTGATGTTTTGGGAAAATAAAGCAGAGGCTTGGGCTTAAATCTTCAAGTGCAGGGTAGTAAGTTTAACTACAACGTCCACTCTCTAAACTATGTATGCCAGAATCATTGCAACAACAGGGCCACGAGCTCGAGGCTATTAGCTGAGCAGACAGGACAGAACAGGCTGTGAAGGGGAAGCCCTTGGGACAGGAACGAGAGGGAAACGGGGTGGAAGCAGAGCCAGTGGCTACTATGCCACAGGCTGTGTTGTACTGAGAGACCCCTGGGAAAACCGGGGCGAGGTAAAGGCCAAAAAGGACAACAACCGCTGGACTAGGACAATATTAAGGACATTATAGGTTAATACACTCAACCAGGGGAGCTTAACTTGTCTGAAGCCAAAAGGAGAAATATATTCTTTTAAATCTAAGGGCTTAGAGGTGCTGCTTCTCTTGAGTGAGTTAAGCCTGCAGCCAAATTTAGATCCTGGCCCACAGCTGAGGAAACCCTGCACTAAACAGCTGAGCACAGAGAATAAATATCATAATAGAAAGTCTTAGCCTCTGAACTAATAATAAATAGAGGAAAAAAATACAAGTATTAACATTTAAATATTGTTTTAAAAGTCCTGAAAGAAAGCAGACGGATTTACAACATTTTCATTAAAGGATAAATTCTGTTTTTTTCAACCTGGACCTATTTTCCCATGTTTTATGTCTAGGTGACTAATGGGAACAACCATTTTTGAAACTGTCTACTATTGAGCGAGAGGGCTGCAGATGGCAACAGCAAAACAGGCTGCAATGTAACCACACGGGGCAATTATGCATCGTCAATTTACATCCACTAAAAGTGCTTCGGCTACTGAGATACTCATATTATTATTTTAAGTGTCTGACAACTTATGGAAAGTATCTCTACAGAGACAGACCTCAAGATCCTTTTTGTTTAACCAGAAACAGCCCTGAAATTGCTATCGCCAAACCCACCAGACTCCATTTAAATAAACAGTAATTTTAGCACCGTAAAGCACACTTCATTGAAACACACCAACTCTGGTTTGGTTAAAATAAACCCTCAATTCACCCGGCTAGATTTGAAAATATGCTGGCTCTGTACACACTAACATTACTGTTTATTTAAATGGATTCTGGTGGAATTGGCGATGGCGATTTTGGGGCTGTTCCTGACAGAAAAAAAGGATCTTATCCATACAAAAAGATTGAACTCTGTAGGTATGCTTTCTATAAGTTGTCAGACAATTTGAATAATAATCCAACACAAAAACGTGGGAAAATAGAGTTTAGGTTGGAACATGCCAAACTTACTCTTTAAATAAAATCAAATAAGGCACAGTGTGCAAAAAAACAGACAATCAATTGACAAGCTACAAAAACTTAAAACTTTTGTGTAAAGCTGTTACTGGTGGCACAGGCCCAAGTTCAAAAACAACGGTGACTAAACAGAGCATTCAAGTACCAGTTGCCTCTGTGATGCAGAGGGCTGTAGTTTGCTCACTAGCTAGCCTTGCACCACACAGCTGCTGCAGATTTGTTTACTGAGTGCCTGGTGTTGTCCCAGCAAATGTTGAGTCAGTAATGAAAGGCAGCACAGAGCGGCAAAGGAGCACTGATGAAAAGAAAGAAAGAAAGAGGAGAAAAAAGAGAGAGAGGAGAAACTCAACAAAGATGTGAGCAGATACTCAAGAAAGCTCTAGCTAACCTGAACATGAAAACACTGTGGCTTGCTACAGAGATATCCTTGCATCTATGTCTGTGTGTGTTGCGTTAGAAGATGTGAGGTGTGTCTGTGTATATTATTAGCAGATGGTTGTGATTGCTTTACACAGAAAAACCCTTCAGAAGAATGCGCACACAAAAGACAGAAATAACGATTAAAAAATTGAAGAAATATTGAGTGTGCATGTGAAAAAGAAATGCCGTGATATCCACAAATGGAGAGAAAAATAGCTGTAACAATGAAATAAATAAATCATGACCATCCTTTATCAACGCATTACTTGCATACGAATACACACAAGCTGCTGCACAATGAGCACCTTAAGGCAGGTTCAGTATTAGTGATCTTAGAGGCCACCGGTGAGTTCATTAAAAGATTACCGCTGGCTACAGAGGTCTGAGAGTGCGAGTGTGTGTGTACAAGTGTGTGGTCCTGTGAGTAGAGCAAAAGAGCATGCAGAGGCTTAAACAACTAAACCATGTTCTTCTGACTAACACTTAAATGCCTAAACAAGATTTTTCAAGGCTCTGAAAGAAGTTGGCGTAATTATTGCCAGTGATATCTGCACCAGGATCCAGACTTGCACACTCTAATAGCACAAACCTACTGTGTCACAAGCGTACAGCTATCAGAATCCTTTCAACTGAGAACAGCTTAGACTAAAGTCTTAAATTTTAATTTGGCTTTAAATTCTTCTGCCTATCCACATAATATAGGAGCTGTATGTCGTCATTATTTTACTCTGACAGAAAGTGAAGGTGTGTCGTTAAACTACAATTATAATCGCCATAATTTATTATGCCCACAACGCAGTAAATCTGTCAATGCTGCTTTGCAAACTGCTGTGACTGAGCGAAGGCAAACTGAATACAAACTCTGAAATGAAGCGCGATGTAGGATACCCAAAAACTATTTATAATTCCCAACATGTTACATTTGTCTGAGAAAATTTGGGGAAATCAAAGTAAGAGGGACAAAGCTTGAAGCACAATGTTAGATTTAAAGCTTACTGATTAAAATGTCACTAAATATGCAGCCAAAATAAAGCCGACATGCACAAAAATGAAAAACAATCTCAGACTGAATGAAGTTTAAAGCGTGAAAGAGCACACAGCCACCACAAAAGCATTGAAATTAAATAAATAAATAAATCTATTCCGGGGCAATTTTGTTGACTGTATTGACACAAACCTGGGTGGCGTTTGCTCGCAGTGGACGTGGCAGAGTTTGGGGAAGTGCTGCTGGTAGTCGTAGAACAAGAAGAGTAAGATGATGAGGGCGAAGAGGAGGAGGAAGAGGAGGAGGAGAGGGTGAGAGCGCTGAGGGCTCCTGCAGGCAGTGGCTGGCCTCTCTTCAGTAGCTGCTTGTGCTCCTGCTGGCGGAAGCGCGGGGGCACCTCTCTGGGCGGGTAGCGAGCACTGGCAGAGGACAACTGGCACTGCTGCTGAGGGGGAGTCTGAGTCGGGAGTTGGCTACTGGAGGAGGCGCGCTTGCCATTGCCAGAAGAAGAGGAGGAGGAGAGGGGCAGCGTAGGGCTGGTGGGGTGGAGGTGGTGGGGTGGGCCGGGACTGGGCTTAGTGGGAGCAGGCTCTGGCACTGGATGGATACAATACACAGGCACACAGGCACACACACACAGAAAGACACATGCAGGTAGCAAGGTATTAACGTCTGGGTTAACTCACTATAAGTCCCTTATATAACAGAAATGATATCTGGCTGTGTGGTGCTGACATTTTACAACCTTTCTAAGCATTAGTCCAGTTTAATCCATTCCTTCATGTTGCAATATTACTAAATGTATGGAAGTCCATTTCAGCCAGTGTCATAAATAAAGATCCTGTTAAGTCATTATTAGAATAAACTTTCTCAAAGACTTAATGTCTCAAAATAATAATTTAGTATCCCAAAATAAGAAGTATTCCCAAATAAAAAATGGCTTCGTATAGTTTCTTATTAATTTCAGATATTAAGTCAATATTTTGAGAAAGCTTCTCATTATTTTGAGATACTACATCATTAAATTGAGAATACTGAGACATTAATCTGAGAGGTAAAGCCTCTATCTTGAGATACACACTCATCGTTTTGATATACTGGATCATTTTAAGATGCTACGTCATTATTTTGTAATTTAAACTAATTATTTTGGGATACTGACTCATTATTTTAAGATACTGACTCATTATTTTGGGATACCAAACCACTATTTTGGGATACATAGTCATCATTTTGAGATAGTGACTCCTTATTTTGGGTTACTTAGTCATTATATTGGGATACTGACTCATTGTTTTAAGATACTGACTCATTATTTTGAGATACTAACTCCTTATTTTGGATACTTAGTCATTATTTTGACATACTGACTCCTTATTTTGGGATACTTGGTCTTTATTTTGAGATACTAACACCTTATTTTGGGATACTAGGTCTTTATTTTGGGATACTATTGCCTTATTTTGGGATACTTAGTCATTATTTTGAGATACCTACTCCTTATTTTGGGATATCTGATCTTTATTTTGAGATACTAACTCCTTATTTTGAGATACTTAGTCAATATTTTGAGATACTGACTCCTTATGTTGGGATAAATGGTCTTTATTTTGAGATACTAACTCCTTATTTTGGGATACTTGGCCATTATTTTGAGGTACTGACTCCTTATGTTGGGATAAATGGTCTTTATTTTGAGATACTACACCTTATTTTGGGATACTTACTTATTATTTTGAAATACTGACTCCTTATGTTTGGATACTTAGTCATTATTTTGAAATTATAACACCTTATTTTGGGATACTTAGTCATTACTTTGGGGTGATAAGTCAAAGTCAGACAGTTTCTCATTATAATTACTTGACATGATCCATTTTTCATCACACTGGCGAAAACCGCTGTAAATGTGGAGATAACACAGAAAAAATCCATCTTATCACGTTATAGTCGAGCGGTATCTAATGAAACGGTCCTATTTATGGGGACAATCTTTGGAAAATGCACAACAGACATGTTTTATTTTCAACACCTGTTCATGCAGTCTATGAAAAGATAATTTTGTGTATTGAATCTTATGTGTAGTACACAGCAGGTGTTGATAATTGAGTGTGTTTGTCTGCACTGTATGTTGGTGTGGCATGTCCCTTTAAGTTAACTGCCTCATGCAGCCTTTTGTCGAACATATGTTACTGGCCCAGACGCACTCTATGAAAAGGTCATATTTTTTCTGCTGACTGAACACCGACACACACACAAATACACATACACACAACCACATGGAGACAAATTCTTTCCTCTTCATTACACTCTCTTCACTTGCCCCCTCCCCACACACACAAACACTCACACACACCTTTCCCTGCTGCTTTGGCCTCAGCCTGACCCTTTCCCTGCTGGTTGCAGTGACCAGCCAGCCATCTAATTGAGCGTTAGCCTGAAAGGTGTTATTATTAGTAGAGCCTGGACAGCTAGCAACCAAACAGATTGGCTTGGCTAAAGTTTCCTCTCTGGGGTGCTGCAAGGCTGAGGGGAAAAAGACTGCCTGACCTATACACTGAATAATTCTTACTGAGGAAGCTGCAGAGGATGTTGGTGCGAGTAGCTGTATGCACCTATGAGGAAACTGAACTAGATCTGGTATAGCACTACTCTACCTGAGATTTCCCTGCCGCTCACAAACAGCTGCTTTCATAATGACTGCCAATTGCTAGTGACCTAAGAGCTGCTGTGAATTACAGTTTCTTGGTCCGTGGGTAAATGCATGATGAATAGAGTTGATGATGTTGTTTTCTATAGTCCCAAGATAGATATGGCTGTTCCAAACAACAGCTGAGTCTGCCTTCACTCAAGGGAGGAGAGAGGGACGACAAAGACACAGGTTGTGAGTGTGTGTGAAGGGAAGGGAGGGGGTTAAACCATGAAATAGTGGGAAATTGATGGCATAGAAACAATTTGTGAATTAAAGCTTCACTCTGTCCAGTGTGAGAACTACTCCTGCTGGCAATTAACCACACAGTGACAGACAGACACACACACACATACACGGGCCAAAGCTGCCACACTGGAGGTTAAAGTAAATTCAGAGAGCAGAGGTATTCACTGTGCCTGCCAAGAGCTTGTCTAAAAGCTAAAAACAGAGGCCCTCTCAGTGAGCGCAACACTAATCCAGATGGCTGCCTACCTGCTGACAAACAGAAACAGCACGGATATGCAAGGAACTTGAATTTGCAGTTACACAGACACATCCAAAACAACTCCTCTACAGGAAGAGAACTACGGTACATACGTAGTGAGGTATTTGTAGGCAAAACATTGTTGTCTTCTTTCTTCTATTGATGCCCTTCACACACACTCCCACACACACACACACACACACACACACACACACACACACACACACACACTTCCACAGGGGCACAAACATGTGCGCCTCTACATGTTTCTTGAAAATAAACAAATGTAACACACATACGCTTAAAGAGACACTGTCACAGTTGTTTTCAGCCCCTTTCACCGATGAGATTTTAGTCAAATGCACATGCAGAGAGGGGGAGGGAGACAGAGAGGGAGTGAGGGAGAGAGCCTGCCCCCCTCCAGCAGTATCTGGCTGGCTGGCTGTTGGCTTGGAACTGCAGCTGGTGACGCACATCTCTGATTAAATTCATCCCGGCCCGCCTGACACTGCCTCGACCAATCAGACAGCAGGATGGTGAACACACGCTGCCCTGCCCCCTTTCCTTGCTGTCCTCCCCACTCCGTTTCCAATCACTTCCCCTCCCTTCTCTGTCTTTCCATCAGCGGGTTGCTCCATAACAGCACTGCTCTCTCTCTCTGTCTCCATCTCCCTTTTTTCCCCTGTGTCTACCTGTCTCTCAGCCTGGTGTTCTCTGCTCACTATGTTATTCTCCCTCTGGGCCTTTATCCATCTTGATCCCTCATCTCTTGTGTTCCTGTCTCTTTTCTACCCTGTCTTGTTTCTGTCTCCTTACCTTGCCATTTCCCTGTTTCTAGTCCTCCATCTCCCCACTCCAAATGTCTCCCCTCCACCCGACCTCTCTGCTTTCTTTTCCATTTCTTTCATCTCCTCCAACTCCAACCAATTTTTCTACCTAGTGCACATTTTGTGCCCCCAGCCCCTGTCCTGACATCTCTTTTTCTTTTTTCCTTGCTGTGAGGTGTTACTTGAAGGTTGTGACAGAACTTTTTAAGAAACCCAGTAACCTCTTAAGACCTCAGAAAGTTCAAACTTAGTTCTAGTTTTGGTTTCAGGTGGTACTCTTCTATGATCCAGGAACTACCAGGATGCAGTCTGCATTACTGGGTGTTGCTCACTCCTCAAACAGAAGCCTGGCAACTAAAAATGCAGCGATTTATCAGTCGAACATCAAGTATTGACCGATGTTCACCTTGTTGATTGCCATCGCCCTATCGGCAAATAAGACAACATTCAACGATGGCAGTGGCCGATGTTTTTCTATTGTGCCACATCAATTTTTTACACGCTAAAAATCAGGGCTCTAAACTAACAGCATCCCGTCATCCCTGGTACAACAGAAAACCTGTTAGGGATGAATCTTCACCACGACACCTTCGGGACAAAGGGAAACAGTTAACTGACTATCGAGGCATCAAAGGACGCACCTTATCTTTTCCCTGATAATACTACATTGTGAACAACAAATCCGTCTTGACATCTGCAGGAGGAGAGCTAGTTAACGTTAGCTGTTAGCAGCTAGTAGCCAGAACAAACCGCGAACAGCGGTTGCACTGAGTAACATTATGATGCGTTCAAGCTCTATTTAGTAAAAATGATTATTGGGCAGAAGCACATAATTATAAAGATCATAATTCATCTGCGTAATATTGCGAAAATTAGGCCTATCCTGTCACTAAAAGATGCAGAAAAATTGGTCCATGCGTTTGTTACCTCGAGGCTGGATTACTGTAATTCCCTATTATCAGGTAGCTCTAATAAGTGCCTGAAAAATCTCCAGCTAATCCAGAACGCGGCGGCACGTGTACTGACAGGAACTAAGAAACGAGATCATATTTCTCCTGTTTTAGCTTCTCTGCACTGGCTCCCTATAAAATCCAGAATTGAATTTAAGATCCTTCTCTTAACTTACAAAGCTCTACATGATCAGGCTCCATCATATCTCAGAGAGCTCATAGTGCCCTATTATCCCACCAGAACACTGCGCTCTGAGAATGCAGGGTTACTCGTGGTCCCTAAAGTCTCCAAAAGTAGAACAGGAGCCAGAGCCTTCAGCTATCAGGCTCCTCTTTTGTGGAATCAGCTTCCTGTTTCGGTCCGGGAGGCAGACACCGTCTCCACTTTTAAGACTAGACTTAAGACTTTCCTTTTTGATATAGCTTATAGTTAGGGCTGGCTCAGGCTTGTCTTGGACCAGCCCCTAGTTAGGCTGACATAGGCCTAGTCTGCCGGGGGACCTTCTATAATACACCGAGCCCCTTCTCTCCTTCTCTCTCTCCCTTGCTAGTATTCATGTCCTGTTAATGCATCTCTCTAACCCGGGCCTACTGCATGTCACTAACTCGGCTTGTTCTCCGGAGCCTTTGTGCTCCACTGTCTCTCAGGTTAACTTGTGTCGCAGCTGTGCCTGGATGGTGTGTGGTGTTGTGCTGCTGCCGTGGTCCTGCCTGATGCCTCCCACTGCTGCTGCTACTATTAGTCATACCTGGACTATTATACACATAACATTATTGTCACATACATATATAATCATATTATTAATATAATATCTGTTTCTCCTTATGTCTCATTGTGTCATATGGATTACTGTTAATTCATTATATTGATCTGTTCTGTACAACATCTATTGCTCGTCTGTCCGTCCTGGAAGAGGGATCCCTCCTTCAGTCGCTCTTCCTGAGGTTTCTACCATTTTTTCTCCCCGTTAAAGGGGTTTTTTTGGGGAGTTTTTCCTTAGCCGCTGTGAGGGTCCAAAGGACAGAGGGATGTTGTATGCTGTAAAGCCCTCTGAGGCAAATTGTGATTTGTGATATTGGGCTTTATAAATAAAATTGATTGATTGATTGATTGATTGAATAGTGTTCTCTTGATGTGTTTAAATGCAATCTTATAAAATTTAGTTTTCATCAAGAAACTTGAATTGATATAGTTGTTGAAGGAGAAATTTGTTGGTTTTCACAGTAATATAAAATACATATTAAAGCTCGGAATTATGATATATGTAATAAAAGGGTTTTGAAAGAGTTTTTCTAACAATGTTTTTTGTGTGAAAGAGGTAAATAATACAAGTTGTTTCGTACATGTGTATGATTGAATTTGCGTCATTCGAAGACAGTGTAATGAAAGACTGAATGACTTTAAAACAGTTCGGAATTTTTTTACAATGAAGATTTCTTTGTTTACAAAAAGGGTACAAAAAGGGGAATAAATAACAACTAAAACAAAATAAAACTAGAACAACAAAAAACATCAGTATCAGCTGCTGACTGAACCATTATTTTCAACACCAATATCAGTATTAGCCCAGAATTTCAAAACTTTATTCAGATTAAAAGCACATTATGATTGTTGCTAGAATCAAATTTCAGACCTATGGAAGGGACTTTCATTTAATGTATTTTAAATGTCAAGGACAATTAATATAACCAAGTCCCAAAGAGTTGACAAGCAAGAATCAAAATTAAAAGTTGACTGTATTTACTTTATTTTTGGTCTGATTATGTATATGAGCAGAAAAATTAGCCACAAAAACATTCAGCAGGTGACCTACTTCAGAAATAGGCGTTTTGGCTTTCTACCTCTTTTGATCTCCTTCTCCACCTTTGCACATCTCCCTCCTGACAACAAAGTCACGCAACAGTTTGGTTTCTCAATGAAGGATTTCCTTTTTAATCTGTTATCTAATTTGCCAAATCTTTGCAATTCATACACGGATTAAACACAATGAAGATACGGCCAGAGCTCTAAAGATTCAGTCTGAGTTTCTTGAACAATTTGGTGAGAAAGACACATAAGGATGTTACTCAGTCAGCTCACTGTTTATGTCTGTTGCCAGTCTGGTACAGGAAGCAGGCAAACTAAGACGACAGACACAAAAGTCCCAGCTCAAGCATGCCTGGCACACACCCTGCTTCACACAGCCTGTGTTTGTGTTGTTGTAGCAACAAAGGCGTATCCATGCTGCAACTCCCTTGTGTTGCAGATGACCACATCTCCTGCACAGGCAGTGATGTATTTCTCTAAAATAGTCATGATACAGTTAAAATGATACAGTCACAAACCTGTTTAATTACATTATTCTATGCTCGCAAGAAAAAAAAACATTGTGTCATTTCTCAAGAAAAGTGCTGCTATAACACTATCCCGCTGGGTAATGTGTAGCCATCTATGGTGTAATCTGTATTTAACAAGTGTATCAGTGAGAATTAATGTTCTCCTGAGAAGGAAGGAGTGTGTGTATGCAGGCATACACACACAAACGAGACGGCAAAAACGGCAGTCTGAATGTGTTAGAGGTGAGAAGAATAGCCTGTGTCAGACACAGCTCCTCTCTGCCCTGAATAAACATAAATACATCTACTGAGACACATCTTTCATTTTGAGGAGGAGAGATCTTTTCTTAATCCATGATGGATGGGTTAAGCGCTTTTAGAGAGTTGGGGGCTATAGAAAAACACTACTAAAAAAATTGGGGAAAGCCCTTAGATGTCTGTAAAAGATTAAATGAGGGAAGTGAAGGGTGTGCTGGTTACACTCACTTCCAGTGAAAAGCAATGAAATCCACACAAGACATTGGTGACGTTGCAAGCGAATTGCATTTGAACTCAACTTAATTACTAACAGCTCTGCAGAAACAGGGTTTCTCAGCTTAATAAGCCCTTACTGTAGGTGAAGTTTCCTTCTATGACTACTAACTAACAGCTTCTAATGGCAAAAACATAATTATAAATATCTATTAACAGTTAGCTTTTCAGGAAATCTACAAACAAACATTTTTACTGTATTCCTAGATGACCTGAGACACCAGACATTCACACTTGATAATGGTCAGGGACTTACTTACAGGATAAGTAATCAGCTTTGTGCATTAACACGAAAAAAGAGTGCACTCAATAAACATGCTCCTGTTTTTGGTGAACAGTGAACTGAACGTCTGTTTGCAACTAATGCACATGAATGCAAGCACCACTCTCTGTAGCAACTCTGTTTTACAGCACCTGAGGATTAAGCACCCAGCATGCCGGTGCTCTGTCAAAGACTGCTTCCCCTGAACTAACTGTGAACTAAACCTATTCCTTTACCTGACCACAGAGGGCGAGGGCTATGAATTTTAACAGGAGGGGAAACACTATTCGACACACTGTCCAACACCTGCATGGCTAGTGCAAATGCCAATTCAGACAATGCAACTACCAGTGATGTTACTGCTCACGTTTTTATGCCAAGTCTGCCCACCAGGTCTAAAAGAAAAAGTCCCGATGGCAGCCACATCTGCAACAAATTTTCAACAACACATCAAGTTAAAGCAACCGAGCAGTCTTGGGAAATATCTGCGCATGAATAATGTTCCCAAGATCTTACTAAAAAAACAAACAAAAACAGAAGTTTTGAACGTAAACTAGTTCAGTTTTTCAGGACTGTGAGCTTAGTTTAAAATTCAAACTGGGAACTATGAATGTTAACTAGTTCACTTTAATCTGGGTGAAATGAGTTTTGAGCTAGCTCTTGTGAATTGTTAACATTGTCAGTCATCATGTGCTGACCGCAAAAGTTATTAAGAGACAGAAAACAACGTTCTCTGACTGTGAGCTAATCGACTAACCACATTAGACGATGGTAACTTTTAGATATCATCTTAAGAAACCAATACATGGTGCAAGGACAGAGAGGTATACACAGAAATATTTAGGTTACAGTGGTGTGTTGTGGAAACCAAATTTAGACTTTAATATGGTGGTGGCCTCAGTACCTCTAATTGAAGTAGAAAAGGAGAGCCAATTAAATTAGCATTTGTATCAAGTGCACTGTAAATTCCATTAAACCCTCCAGCTGAGGCGCTCTCTGCAACCTTGCGTCAAACTTTTAATTACAGCCCTTCTTCACACTAAATGGTTAATTACACACAATGAGAGAGCGAGAGAAAGAGAAAGTGCATAGGCACAGAGAACAAGTGAGCATAGATGAAGGGGGTAAAATAGGCATAAAAGGCAGAAGAAACTGCATAAAGTAATCAGATATAGAGTTGAAAATCCATGCACAAGGCATAATGGGCAAGAAGGTAGGGGATCTGTTATTGTAAAGAGCAATTGTGATTGGTTCCCTGAGCCTGGTGCCAGGCAGCGCAGGTTCCCACATCTCTTCTGTCTATTGTCTGCAGAGCCACTTTATTATGCAGCCATGTTTATAGAAGGGGGAGGGCTGGACACAACACACAGGCCTATATGCCCTGCACAATGGTGCATTTCTTAATCCAATAAGAGCTCAGACGTCGGGAAGAGAAGGAAAATGCAGGATGTTTTTAAGTGGATTTACATCTGTGCATAACAATTGTACACATGCTGCTTTTGTCCAAGTGGTTTTATATCTGTGTACAGTCAATGTTTTCTTTTCGCTCATCAAAATAAGCTAAAGAAAAGAAGCACACCTTAGTGACAAATAGGCAAGGTCCATCCAGTCTGGTCCAAGAAATCGGATCAAAACGATATGGAGGCAGAGGCGCAATAGAGTTTGCAGAGTGCAAGAAGTGCACACACTGAAAGCAACTTGAGTATGGACTAAGTTCATGACCCTCTCTATATCACACCTCTCATTTCCTTCTGCAAATCATCTTACACGGCAATATGACTGCCTCTGCTGCTGTGGAACTGGTTAGTAATTTCACTACTCAATATTTTAGGTTTACAATCCACAACATGTATGACTACATCCTCTTTTACAATGACACTTGGTTGTTTTGATGCGCTACCCAAGAGGAACTTTTCATTGTAGAAAGCAAATGTATGTGCGTGTGTTTATGCACACAAGGGAGGGTCAAGTGGGTGTGTCTCTATGAGGTCCCATCTGTCAGTATTAGTGGAGAAAAACACCCTCACTCACATACAAAATAAAAGGCAAAATTTCTCACCCCTCACCCTTCCTATAACGGGCTGTTGCTATAGAGACTGACAGTTGCCTAACGCACCTCCATTTGCCTCTTGTGACCTCCTGTGCCTCCTGTGACCTCTTCCCATACCACGCCCCTTCCACCCTTTCTCTCTAATTAGTGCCCCCGCCCCCTCCTCTCAATGCCAAGCTCCTTCTTCTCTCTCAAGTCTCAGTTGTTCATCTCCTCTCTGGCCTGTTAAGATTATGAACGATATGCCCCAAGAAACCCCTTTTTGCCTTTTAGCCCTAATAGTAGCAAACTCATTCTCTGGATAAAGGGCTTTAACAGGATTGTACTACACCTCCATCCCAGGTCAGTGCCTCAGGGCAACAACTGCCTGAGGACAGATGTGTTTTGGATTTCATAGATATGAAGCACGATGCATGGTATCTTCAACATTTTAAGGCTGACAACCAAATCAAACATGGTGGCCTCCAACAGTCAGAGCCCCAGGGTTAGTAAACCATAGGGAACACAGCAGGTAAATTAAGTACCACCCTTCTGGAGTCTCAATGTGAGTTACACCTGTGTAGGTCTTCTATAATGCGACAAATATACCAAGGTGATATAACCATACAATATAGTCAATAATTATAAACCATTTTCAAAGTCAAGTTCAACTGGTAGAATAATATGCAGTCTGAATATTTTCATTTCTAACTGCTGTTTGACAATGGCCTGAGGGAAGGGTGAGAGGAGCCCCACAGGTATAGCAGCAGTCTTTAAACCTTATGGACACATATAACCCTTTCACACCAAAATTAGCGCACATATGTGGTTTTTCTAAACACAAGGAAACCCACTACAAAGTGCAACATACCTCAGTCAGCAGACCAGAGCCGTGTATGCAGCTCTGCAGGAGATGAGTATGGCTTTCTGCTTTTTTTTTTTTTTTTTTTTTAATTTACTGGTGCGTCATCTTCGTTGTTACAAAGGCGTCTGGGGGATAGTAAACAGTAGATAGCAGCATGAAGGCCAGTGAAAATGTTCCGAACGTTACTTCTTTTTTATATCAGTTACTTATTCAATCTCAGCTTTTAACTTGGTTTTGAACTATGTAACAATATTTGAGTGCTGCTGAAGGGAGATGGACAGAATCTGTGATGGTGCGTTATTGCATCCCACCAGAAGAGGTGAAAATTAGCGCTTCCACCCAGGTGTTACATTTCCATCACTGATGACTGGAGCTGGAACTGATTAATACTCATGACTATTGCAGAGTCATGTGTCCCAGGAATGAATGCGAGTTGTAACCTTTCCCACCAAAAGCCAAATGCGAGTGGGTTTTAGTGGGTTTTATTTCCAAGGGGTGAAAGGGCGTTGTACTGTATATACATATATATGAACATCTTGGCCTCGAAGCACAGGCTGAACTGTCATTCATATCAGCTGAGCTACATCCCATTAATCTGCCTGATATCTGACATAAAGCGGCTCACTGTTGGGGGAGGGAGGTGATGGGGGAGGGGCAAGATGCACCGAAAGGGCTCTCTTGTCAGCAGCTTGTGAGCGATCATACAACATGAATACACAGATAGGAGAGCATTGTTTGAGTTTGTGCACCCCTCTTGTTTTCTTTCTCTCTGCCCCCTGTCTCTCCCTCCATCCCTCACTCTCCTCTAGCACTTGACATGCACGCAGGGCGAGCACACGGGGGGTAGAGGAAAAACAATTATGCTTGGCAGTCATAAATCCACAGGATGTAATTCACAAGCTATTCGCTATTAATTCATTGAGTGTTTATAAATGTGGTTAACAGAAGAGAAAAGCAGCCCGAATGCTAAAGTAAATTAGCCTCTAATTAGATTGCGATTCATGAAATTCCCTTTCGAAAGTGTTGACGCAATTAATAGCATGTGAAATTGCAAATTAATGCAATGCAGAATTATACGACGCACTTGTGTTTATGTGCGCCTCTTGCCACTTTGAAAAACATAATGCTGTTATCACCGTGGTGACACCGTGTAAATATGTTTCTCCTCAGATGTGGTTGCCGGGGCCTAAGCATATCGTGGGTGAAATGAAACAGGCGGAAGAAACAGCGTGGGTATCGAGGGAAGTGAGGGACGAGGCAGCGACAGGCATTACATTTGTTCTCTAACCTTTCAGCAGTGAAAAGTGCGCGAGCAGCAAAAATGGAGATTGCAGATTTTCTGATTATCGGGGTGTGGTAAAGCGACAGACACAGTGTGGTATTACTGTGGCTTTCTGTGCCTGCGCCTATCCACCTGTTTCATGAATTGCATTTGTGTAACTTCCTGCTAACTTCAACAACATTTGTGTGTGTGTGTGTGTGTGTGTGTATACTAAAAGCCACGATGGCTAGTATATCACTTCCTTTGCTGCTTTGCAATTCCACAATGTAAGCACTTGCTTCAGTCACAGAGTAGATTGAAAGGCTCCAAGTCGCTGCAGGGAGGGATGTGCATGTCTTTTAATATGACTGTGGGCATCTAGGAACACAAATCTGCAGGTTGACAGATACTCTCTTTTCAGATACTTGTCACGCAGTCCTGTGTGTGTGTGTCTTGGCATGTGCATGTTTTTGTCAAGTATGTGCAGCAGTCAAACTGAGTGATTGTGATTGCAGCGGTGGCGGAGATTGTGATGAAGCTGCGTGTGTGCTGGGGCTGAATAATCAGCATCCCTCTGAGGTAATGGGGACCAGGAGGAAGGGTGGTTTAGGGAGGGGCCCTGCATCAGAGGTCCAGCCTGTGTGGGTTGGGGGAGGTGGGTTGGGGCAGTGGGACGCTGCCTCCTGGAACCCTGCGTTCAGTGAAGCTCCATGCCTAATGGGGGGCAGAGAAGTTAATTCCACTGCGCCGAAGCTTTATCTCATTTTCATACATATGAACGCGCCGGGCCGAGATCGATTACCGCAAACAAATTGAAATGCCTGGGACCAAGGAGGCCTGCAGAGAGGAAAGCAGAAAAAGGCGTTGTGGATGGGGGAGGTGGCGTGCATGTGTATGTGTCTATGAATTTCTGAGAGTGTATAAGGAAGGCAGAATTCACTGATATGGATGGAAAGACACAAATCACTACCGCATACTGATTTTCTCCCCGCCTGCATATACACACACCTCCATTATTTAGAGTCACGCATGAAAACTCAACTCATTCCAGTTGATGCCACCTTCCTTTTAAGACATATTGCAGATGGGAGGTTATGAGCAAACTCAGAGGTCCTGATGGCTCACTGAACGATTAGTCTTCAAACAGGCCCTCTTTTCCCGTACTTTCTTTATCTTTCTGTCTGCATGAGCACCCACTACATACACACAATCAGTTTCTCATTCCATGTCCCTTTCTCTCTCTATCTCTCATTAAACATACCATAAAACAAATGTCCATGTCATTAGTCCTCTTCTCTATTAGCACCGTCATTGACTCCCGACGGTCATTTTTGGCACTCGTCTAAAGTGCTCACTGCTTCATTACTTTCTTTCCTCCCTTTCCTTCCTGATTTTTTTGCTTTCATCTGGCCCCAGAACGCCCTGTTACACTTCCTCTTTCTTACTCTCCTTTCCTCCTCCCTCCTTCTCATTCTTAGCTTCTCTTGCCCCTTTCCATGGGCCTCTCACACAGGCAGAGTTTTCGATATTTCCTCTGACTCTCCGCATTTCCTGCCAGTAACACTTGGTACAGCCCAAATACGTACCTCATACACTGTAGTCATTAAGTATTAGGGCTGAGATTCACTTTCATTGTTTTGTCTCTAATCTGGCACATTGGATTTGAAATGAAACAATGAATATGAGTTACAATGCAGAGGCATATAGATCATCAATAAATACAACGGATGAGGTTATAACCTGACCTCCATCCAAATAAAAGCCCCCTGAATTTAGCAATACAGTGCGATACAGCTGCAGCACAAGCCTTTTCAGAGCACCACCTGGGAAGAAACCAAGTGTCTGCTCACTTTAAACTCATGGCAGTTTCATTTTAAATCTAATAAGCTGCAGTACTGAGCCAAGACAAAGAAAAACCACTGTTGTAATACAACTGAACTTTAAAAGGTGTATGAGGACAAACATACAGAGACATACAGTACATAGAAACAGGCAGAGGCCCGAACTCAGAGTGTGTGACATTTATTGTTGCCCACATAATCCTTTGGGGCATGTGGAATGCCACCATCTGACAACCAGGAACCTCTCCTCTCCACAAAATAACCTCACCAGCCATTACTCGGTCAACATTCTAGGTAGACCAATAAAAAGCAGCGCTTGAGCCTGCCTCATCACCACCATTTCCATTCCTCTAAGCAAGGCAACCGCAACTGTTCATGTAATGCTGTTTAGCTGCCAAAAGATAAACTGTGGTTGTAAAAGACAGCTTCCAGGTGTGAATGTAAACTATGTGAGTGTGAAGCAGGTTGTTCCTGGAAAGGGGCTTGCATGCTCAGTAAATCTACCCTGTGTAAATAATAGTAAAAAAACAGGCACTGCACACTATATAAAGTGTGACTGATCTTTCTTAAGTTTCTAGTTGTTCTATAAATAGTATTAGAGCAGGGTACTACACTGTATATGTATGTGGATGGATACAGATATATAATAATGCTTGGAGAGGCTGGAATTTTTCTCGCTGAAAGTATTTCCATCTCAATCACTCAAGAACAAGTAGCATTAAAAGCGTATTCAAATTAGAAGCAGCTAGCTTTGTGTGGAGGCTTTAAAACTTGGATAATAGGCCAAGCTCACAGGCAGGGCAGTGAAACACAGGGAGGGCAATTAAATAGAGAGGTCACAGTCCAAGGCAAGCTGCGCTGACCTTTGTTAAAGCCCAACAGTTACACCCAGATGGCCAAGCTGCTGCTCAAACTGTGGGAGGATAGGCACGGGCGCTAACAGACACATGAGGAGGATTTACAATTCTGTGCCGCCTTCACCCAAACCCAATCATGCAATAAGAAAACCTATTTCAAGCATTTGGCATTAATTACATCATAACCAACTGTAAATGCGAAAATAATCTCAGAGTGGTGTTAGGTAAAAAGGCAAAAAGCAGAATGCTATGCATCACAATTAGTACAGGCCAAGACGCATAGATATTCAGATGTAAAAGCAGACAACATAATACAAGACAACAGGATGGGGAAAGGGCCAAAGATGGAGGAGACAGGGGCTCATAAATCTTCTGCTCAGGACCTGGCTCACTCTCTCACACAGTCATTCATTATTTCAATGTATTATTATATATTTCTTCAGAAAGATCATGGGTACAACCTTTTCCGTATTTTGAAGCAACTGAGAGCAGCAGAGGCAACTCCCGGGACTTTGAACACATTTCAAAAGAAAATTTTCACAGCAATGTCCTCTTAAGATCTATTTTAGCATCTTAATAGAACACCAGGGGCATGTGAGGACGCTGTTCTTTCAGTCCCTCTCTCTGTGCATTTCAGCTGGACTCCATGCCCTTCTTTTATTCCACTCTTCCTCTGTCTCCCTCTCTAACCCCCCCCCCCAACTCCATCCCTCTGCCCACACCACACTCAGTGTGCTGTCTGGGTGCCCTCACGCTTCACTGCCTGGTGCTGCGGGCGTACTGGGCGTCACTCTGCATCACTCTGCATTAGACTCCACTGTATTTGCTCTGCTGTGTGTGTGCATGTGTATGCGTTTGAGATTCAAACGGCACAATTGTGCATGCATGTGCAAAATGTGTGTGTCCATCTGTGTATTAGAATGCTAAATGCTATATGTGTGTAATGCGTGAATAATGTGTGAGTGTGTGTGTGTGTGCCTTTATGGGTCAGTGTGTGTTGATCAGAGCTGATTAAAGGGGATCTATTATGCTCATTTTCAGGTTCTTGTACTTTGGGTTTCTACTAGAACATATTTACATGCTTTAATGGTAAAAAAAAAAAAAACTGAGGTTCCCTTATACTGTCTGTCCTGTATTTACTCACTGTCTGAAATGCTCTTTTTTAGTGCCTGTCTCTTTCAGCCCCTCTCCCAAAAAAGCCAAGTCTGCTCTGATTGGTCAGCGTTCCCAGGTATTACCCATCTCGGGGTCTCTGCGCCTTCCCTGCAGCTGGGGGGACTGACTGTAAAAGAGACCTGCTACACTTTCTACCGTAAAAATATCCCCAATGAAAGCCTCTAGACACAACCAGCCATGTTCCTGCAGGAACAGTTTCGGAAATCAGGGAGAAATAACAAAACTTGCAGTCAGGTTTAGGTTTCTCTGATGTTAGTGTGTAGCCACACCAATGTTAACAGTGTACTTGCAGCAAAGAAATTACTACTTATAATGAGACTTTAACCTGTTGAAAAATCAACCATAAAAGCTTCTAAACACAATCTAACATGTTCTGGCAGGAATATGATCCCAAATCAGTGAGAAATCAACATCTGGAACATCTAATTTCCCTGAAATTAGCCTATAGCTACATAATGTAAACACTAGCAGCAGTGTGTCTGGAGCTTGACCATAGAAAGAAATCAATCACTAGCAGACGCCAGCTTGTCTTGAAAGTAGAAAAATTCCACTGGAAATAGAATATTCAGAACAGTCTGAAACCTGAGGTTTTTCCTCACAAGGTTTACTTTTAAATACCTTTACCTCATTATCTGAAACTTTGGCCAGGTTTATTATGAACATCTATCACTGTAATATTGTATATGTGACAGAAAATACGGAAAAGCATAATTGGTCCCCTTTAATCAGTTTATCAGTGGTTGGAATGTAGTTTTACAAACTGAGGTAGATGAGAGGGCGCAGTTTACTTGATCATGACACTCACCTTTGGGTTTCTGATCAGCAGCCTGCAGAGAAAGAACAAGAAATGGACTTGAGAACAAAACCTAGACTTTATTCAACAGGAAATTGGCTTGTGCTACTTAGTTAAGTTGTCCAATCTTTACTAACAATCCAATATCTTTTTCTGTTGAATGGCAGCAGGCAATAAACAGAAGAAGTCAGTTGTTGTTGGTTTATTAGATTTTTGCTGCCTACAAATCAGCCAAAGCTATTGATGTAATCAAAAGCCATTGATTAGAAAACATTGAAGGTTTTGGAACAACTCTGTATAACCCTTGGCTTGTTAGTAGACTCTAAATGAACTGGGTGTGTTTTTGTGAATGACATGCATCACTTTCACCCTCACCTTTTTCTGAGCGACGTCCGTCTTGGTCTTTTCGTCTTGTTTTTTCTTTTTCTTTTCTTCCATCAAATGGTTCTCTTTCTCCTGTCGCGAGCTTCTCTCAGCTGTCCGACAAGAAAAGGAAAAGAGCAATGAGAAAAACATGAAGGAGAAAAGCTGGGAATCAGCTCAAAATGCTAAGTGTCCATCACGTTTTCATAATAACAATTATGGAGACTCTGTGCATCACACACTTTACACTTATTTGAGATTCAGGCACATTCACATTGTCTGCACGAAGAAATATTCCACACAAAAATGCACAATTGTGTTCGCAATCACACACACACTCAGTGAATAATACACTCTCAACCCCTTTCCTTCTGATCCGTGTGTAAGCCGGAGCCAAAGTGCACTCAGTGTCTGGAAAAACTTTTCCATCTACAATCATCACCTCATACGAAAATCATGTCAGGCACTCCTGAGAAACACTTTCCCTCATGGTCAAAAACTGTAAAAGGAGAAGGTGGAATGGAGGGGTTATAAAAAAGGAAAAGGAAAAAAGGCACACGTGAGTAAGAGAGAGGGATAAATACAGAGAAAGAAAGAGGGAACAATAAGAGTGAAGGCCTGTGTAAAAGGGCTGGTTAAAAGACAGCAGGAAATGGCAAGAAGATAAAAAGGCAAGGGATTAAAAGGACTGAAAGGAAGACAACGTAAAGGCCAACAGACTGACAGAATAAGACACAAGGCCGTTTCTTTTTTTTTTTTTTTAACAAGGATCTGTTTCCAATGGGCGTGAGTCAAACCAGCTAGATAGCTTGCCCGAGGGCCAGGGAAACTAAGTGCTTCTTTTCAGCCTGTATTTCCTTTGGCTCCGCTTTAGTGAAAGCTCCTGGAAACTATTAGAGGCATGAGCTGGGCCATAGGGACCGAATGTGTGTGTGTTTAGTCTTCACTAAGTGCAATGGACACTAATCTATTATACAGCACTATGTCATATCACATCAATGATGCCACTCTGTAAAATGTGCAAATACAATCGATCATCTTCACGTCAGTCTAAAGTTATGGTCTGTTCCTATTTGCTGGCCATCCTGATAAGAGTGCATGTGTACATGCACACCCACGCCTGCCTTCTACAATGAGGTATTGTGATTCATCCTTGAGAAGTCGAAGGACATGACTTTCTTTCAGACTGTCCCACTGCTCAAGAGACATGTTGAATTCGCTGCAAACACGAGAAAACAGTTTCACAAAAATAATCACTGACGTCATACTGCAAAAAGTACTTTCAGTCAATCTGCCTTTTCTATTGAAGCCACAGAGGAATGGACCAATACACCAGCAAATATTGGAGAACTCAAAACCCTTAATTTATGTGTTAGAGTCTGTTACAACTTGGACAAATTCTTTGGATTTTATGCACTATATTCTGGCTCCTACCACATGTAATACTCCTGAAAACAGAGCTTGATTCAGAGAACCCAGTTTTAACTGTGACTTGATTAGAGCCACAGCAATTAAGCGATTAGTTATCAACTATTAAATGAATCCCAACTAATCTGATAATTGATTAATCAGTTTGAGAATTTTTTAAGCCAAAACAAAAGCCAAAATTCTCTGATTCCAGCTTCTTAACTACGAATATATTTTCTTTACTCCTCTAACACAGTAAACAGAATAGCTTTGGGTTGTGGACAAAACATCTGAGGACGTCATCTCGGACTGTGGAAAACACTGATCGACATTTTATAGACCAAACAACTAATCGATTAATCGAGAAAATAATCGACAGATTAATCAACAAAGAAAATAGTCTGTAGTTGCAGCCTTTGACTCGATTAGCATAATAACTTTGTACTGCATTTAAAGTAATAGCTGAATGGGGTCTAACAACTCATCATTAAAAGTAATTTATTAAGCAAAACACTTGCTGGATCAAGCTTCATATTATTGTGATTGGAGACTGTTGATCAGACAAAAAAAAGCTAGTCTTCACTATTTTCTGACATCCTGAAGAACAAACTTTTATTTGATTAATAGGAAAAAAACCTCACAGATTAACTGATAACGAAAATCATTAGCTGAAGCCCTAAAGCTGATTAATGTGTACTGTCCCTGACAAGTAAACTAAACACAAAATACCAAACTTGCCAACAACACGGGGCCTGGAAATGAATCAAAATCTGATTGTATGAATGAATCATAACACTCATAACAGAAGATTAATGAAAGGCCTGCCTCCCACTGTGCTGCCCACTGGCAGGGGGAGGGAGCTGTCAATCAAAAAGACAGGCGAGGCCTCACAGAGACTGTCTGATGGAGGGGTAATGTCTCTATGGCAGTAAGGGAGAGAAAGAGGAGAAAGTATACAGGGGTTAGACAGACATACAGATGGGCAGAGGGAGAGAGACAGAGGGAGAGAGACATTGAACACTTGTCAACAGTGAGTTTAGAGCCAAACTCTGGGGAAGACTGCCAGACAAGTGGCCATGGCAGCAGGGTAATATGAAAGAAAAGAGATATCCTTACATTACTTTTTTCTGCCTCCATCTGGATTCTCTCTTCCTTATTCCCTGTTCCCTGTTTCACTGCTCTCTAATGCTCTCTCCCTCTCTCTCTTACATTCACACAGTCCTATTTTTCAAACTGAGGAGTCTGTGTGTGAGTGTGTCATTGTGCTATCTCAGCAGCTAGGGGAAGGTAGCCCTCAGGTAATAAATAGGAGCTCAAATTATGTATGGGTGTTTGTGAGCATTCACATAATTATATGCAGTATGTGTATAGTATGTGCAGTATATGTGCAGTAGTCTATTTCTCGGTCATTCGCTGAGCAGAGAGACAGCATGCCAGCAGAGAAAGAGATGGGGGATTTAAGTGGGAAGAAACTGGCTTCTGCCATTAACACTGCGTGCTAGATTTTTCTTTTACCAGCTAGTGACAGAGCCTCTCTACTACAGCTGACCGTGTCATCCTGGTAGTCTCTCCATTTACCCCCAGATGATAGAGGATCTACTCTATCTGGTTACTACTGCTGCTGTCACCACGACAATATATTTATTATCTATCTAAATTCATATATGTCAATAAACTTTGAAAGGCTTATAGTTAAACAACAGTTTTTATTTAAACCTGTCACGTTGGAGGCAGCCCGGTTAAAAAAAAAAACATGTTGCGTGAAACGTGAGAGCGGACGGTTGTCCTTTGAGCTGACGTAGTTGATGCCAAAGTTAGCTTCCCTCCTGACCTCGTTTGCCTACCTGCCTCTCCCCATCTCTCTCCCTCTCGCTCAGTACTGCTGACACCAGCACCTCCTCAGCAATGACCCTGAGGTGTCTCTGTGTTGCCTTCCAGCATCAGGTTTAACCTCACTGGCAGTATGACATTGCAATTAGGCAAAATATGTCCTGTTTTGAGGTGACTGACCTACACGGCCACATTTGTGTCATTCAGTAGTCTCTGACACTAGAGGGGCTCAGATCACCTTGGCCAACATGACAGAGCTAATAACTAAAGCAGTATTTATTTAACTCTTGCTCTTAAAAACAAAACTGGATTTAAAATGAATTAAATGAACTATTAAAAGAAATATGCATTTTGGAGAATTTCCTCATCTGGCACCTTGCAAAAAGTTTGATTGGAAGATAAATATTAATGCAAACATGGCTTTGTTTACCCCAACTTAACACAAATACTTAAACCAAAGTCTAGCCTCAATGAAAAGAGAAAATAAAATGCTTCCCACAAATGCAAAATTGTTTTATTTACATGTTGTATCATGTTCGCTAGCAAGCTGCTCACCAATATGTCCAAGAGGCAGTTGTGTGTTGTCGAAAGTTGCAAATGTATGCAAACCTGGCAGATGTGTTTAGTCTGTTGGTCAAAACATTTTCTTCGGTGCACAAAAAGCTTAAATGTCTTTTTCTGTTTCTACATGTATTGGACACAACATAACATTTAAGTAGCTTTGAGTTGTTGGAGGGGACCTCTGCTGAGGTTAAGCTACCTGCTCAAGCTAGGCTAGGCAAACATTAAGCTACCTTTGTATTGGATGCACTGATTGTAAAAAAAAAGATATTTATATTCTCATCTATCTCAGTAATACAATATACATTCAAATCTCTATTGGAGCTGATACTAGGAAAGGCACATAGGCAAGCTGGGGTCTTTTAGGCCAAAATTACCACCATCCCCTCACATTTATAAAGCAATACTACAGCAAATACAACATATGAGGACCCCATCTTTCCACCCTCCCCTATCTTAAACCCTGACCTAACCAGTGATCCTACACTGACTTTATGGCTTTCCTTAAGAATACAGAAATAAGTAGGAAAACATCCTGAGTCTAAGCAAACTAGGGCCGCAGGGAAATTGTGAAGAAATTGCACAATGAGGCAGTATCCTCTCTTCCTGTGCCCCACAGAACAGTTCCATATCCTGGGACTATAGGGCTAAGCCATAGAGAAGGAGGCATGACAACAGGAACACACTGTACAGGAATGAACGGGCTAGAAACTCACAACACACACAAACCCAGTCCCATAAAACACACAGGCTCACACAGGGAAGCTTGATGTGCACAGGCAGGAGGCAGTCTGTCTGATGCCTGTCTTTTTCCGGCAGGGATGCAGAGGAGAGAGAGGTGGGAGGAGGAGAAGGAGAGCTGAGGATGGGGGGTGATGAGAGGAAGGGAAAAAACAGGCGGAGGATGAAAGCAGACGTAGAGCAACACCAATTAAGAACGACAGCCGCCGGAGAACCAGACAGGGCACAGAGAGAAAGAAGAGAGACGATGCTGGGAGAGGGAAAAGACAGAAAGAATCCTCACTGGAGAAATGGAGGAGTTGGAAAAAAAAATCTGAACGGAGCACTATTGAGGCTGGCAGACAAGGAGAGACGGGGACGAGGAGGAGGGGAGAGAGAGGAACCAAAATATCCATGCCCCTTGATCGCTAGTATCTAGAGATGCAGCGAGAAAAGCGAAGGGTGAGGGGAAAACCATGCAAGGGTGATAGAAAAAGAGAATAAAAAGGGGAGTAAAAAGAACCGCGCTCATGTGAAGACTGGGCGAGACAAAGGAAGAGAGACACAGAGGTAGAACTTGAAAAGGGGACGAGCTGCGAGGAAAACATGCAGCTTCACGTGTTCTGAAACGCTGTCAGATCGACCGCAGACACAACACCAATCACAAAAGGAGGGGAAGAGAAGGGAGGAGGAAGAAGTGGAGACTTTCCTCTCTCAGCAAAAAAGTAATATGGTCAGGTCGTGGCCACAGAATGTGGTAAATCCACTCTCCACCAACATTACCATTCGGCCAGCCACCCATTCCTGTGGCATTAGAGAAGCCACAGGGCTCTCCTGAGTCTTATTACATGGAACATTATCATGGACAGCCCTTACCTGGGGAACAATTCCTCAAAACCTGCTACTGCTGTTATAGACCTCGACTTCTCTCCACAAATGCGCGTGGGTGTGCATTTCTGTTCACTTGACCTGAATGGCTTGGGGAAAACAAGCCTGTAAATTCCACAGTTGATAAGCAGCAATAACAATGTGTGTGTTTCCATCCCTCAGTCACACTAACAGTTTCACTGGCTGCTTGGTTTGCAAGCATTCACTGCATACCAGCTTTGCTTTCAGCAGGTGGAGAGTGTGGCTTGTGAAGATATACAGCACACTTTATTGCTACTAGACTGGACTTGCTCAATGAACTGTGGCGGAAATATTCTTGGTTGTTGGAATCTGTAGACGAGGGACTGATTGAGGGTGAGCGGGTGGGTGGAGAGTGGCGATGAAGGGCGACGCGAGATGGAGAAAGAAAGTCAAAGAATCGGATAGTGAGGGAGGCAGACCTGCGTTATAAATAACAGCTTTGAGGTTTGCCTCCAGAAAATTAGCTCTCAGTGTCTTGGCTGCTTCCTCTGCCAAGTCGATATGAAACTTTAACACGATGGCAGCTCATTAAATAGGAAAACAGCACAATGCACAAGACCAAGCAGGCCTGCTCCCTGCCAGCACCACAGCTAAAGCTTATTGAATTCAAGAAGAAACTGTCAAGTCGAGTGTGTTGGTGTGTGCGTTTGTCTTTACTTATGACTGCTTTGTGTTTATGAGAATAAGTGGTTGTGCCTGGTCTGCATACGCCTGCATATTTTGTGCATTTGTTTTAATCTGTGTGCCCGCCTGGCAGTTTAAGAGCCTGTGAGGTGACTCCCTGTCTAAAAGGTCTGGATAGTTATGAGGTGCTATTAGCATTAATACAAATGCCTGACCTCTCATGATTAACCTTAAGCAGGAGTTCCTCAAACTTCTTTTTTTTTTTTTTTTTTTTTACCACAGACCAAAACTGAGCACCTCTAGAATTACACTGGCATTCATTAATTAAGCCTTATACCATGGCCACAAAAATACTGGTTGGCTGCAATTCAACACAACTGGAAAAATAAAAAAAAGCACTCTTGCGGTAGACCAATGCATATCCTAATCTGCTATTTAGGTCAATCAAATAGCAAATCTCTAGCTTCCTAGATATTCTTAAATTTACCTATTTAGATTCTGTATTCTTGAAACACCTTGATGGTGTCCTGTTGATGTCAAGATGTAAGACATTGTAGTGAGAAGAGCTAAAGAACCATGCAAAATGGGGTTCATAACTGAGAGTGACTGCTGTCTAGAACTGTCATGATAACTACTTTTGTTGGACTCTGTTCATTTAGCTTAGGCGCTGTGTCCAAGTCCTATAATGGTATGGATAACCCTGCTGTTTATTCTGGTACTATGTTGGCAAAAATGTTGATGATATACGTGTGTAAACAAACACATATAAACACAGAGACAATATCGTACGATATACCGACATGAACTTGGTCCTTTTTGCTGGCCTTGAAAAGTCGAGAACGTAATTATTGTGACAGGCCTAAAGCTGACATTTGTGCATCTCTTACTCAATGTTTGAGACATAAATAAGGATTGAGAATGGTCTTTACCTTCTGTTTCAAATACTGCACAGCCTGTCTTCACTGCCACCATCTAACCATCAAAATCAGCAGAAAAAAAGGACACATACCTACACATGATGCATGCTAAAACAAATGAGCTATCCAGTTGGGCTATACCGCCCTCAAGGTTACTTTGACCTCCTCTATACATTCACACAAAATGTCAGTTGAATTCCCTGGCAGTCAGCAATGTAAGCAATAACACAGACAGAAAAAACGTGCTGTGCTTAGTTGTGGGAACAAAGCCTGCTCTGATGTAAGGAGGACATAGATGAGGACAAGAAAAAGCAGAGAAAGAGATGGAAGTGACAGCCCCCACTGTAAAGCTGTCATGATGACGGTGGAGATGTAGAAATACCAGGGAAAGCAGAGCAGTGGCATGGACGTGTTTATATCTTCAGTAAATATTAGCTAGCTTAGTTATATTGAACTATTAAGAATGGGCATCCTGAGATCTACACTCTAAATGTCTTCAGTTACATCAGGCAGATATGCATTATAGCGCCTGACAAAACACTGAAAATACTACAAATTACTGCAGGAATTTCAGTATCAAAACATTAGTAAAGAAGGTACAAGATGTGTTGGGCTAACAGTTTATTAGCCCAAATTCTTGAGTATCCTCAAATCCCCAGTGCCTTAATTAATGTGAATCAGGCTATGCCAAACTGTTGTTAAAATTTAATCTGCCCAGAAGAAATTCTATTTTGTGATTTAACAGGGTCACAGCTCAAACATCACAAGAAATGTGTTGTTGATCATTTCCGGCAGTTCTGTTTAATCAGACTAAGTCCTTAAAATGTGCTCCAACAATCAAAATACACAAAGTAAAAGTAAACACTTGAACTTCATTGATTGTACTCACATTGATTAAGGCGATAAAACAGCCCAAACAGCAAACAAATGACCTGAGCTTACTAGATTAAGCCACAGCCTCAGCATAAGGGGAGAGCAGAGCATGCTAGTGCTATTTACATAGCCGTAACTGAGGGCTTTGGAAGCTCTGTAGGAACTAAGTCCTTTTACATAATGAGTGAGGCTGTCTTATGTCTGGTTGGAGCAGGAAAAAGGGAACACTGTAGGTTGGATGTCCTGCATATTCTCTGTCAGCTACCATGTGATGGCCCTCTCCTTCTCTCCACATCTCTCCAATTAGCCGACATGGAACAGAGGGAGGGATGGAGGCCCCCACCGAACCTCCGCACACTGAACATTCCCCTGGACCCCTGCCAAGACTCACAGGCAGCAGCTCGCCGGTTTCAGCTTCGCTTCCCCCATCCCCCTGCTTCTATTCCAGCCTGGCTTACCCCTGGTGGGCCCCCTAAGCCCCTGCCCCCTCCATTGGCACACAAGTTGGACAAGAAGGCGGGGGTTACACAGACGCCCAAACCATCCCAACAACCATAGGACTCTTTGGTTACAACTCTCCTATACGTCTTTCATGCAAAAGCCACATGTATGACATAATGCACAGGAGATCAACCCATGTTCGTCTTTGTACACGGGACAACTGGTCACAAAAACATACCTGGTGGCAGGACTGAAACTATTCTTTAAACCTCCCTCTGAAAAACAACGCATTCTTTTACCATATAAGAACTGAATGCAGCTCACACTTTAACACACTTGTTATCAGGAAGTGGCGAATTTAGGGCTGGGAGCATTCGAAGATAAGATCATGACTATCATAACATGAGATCACTGTCTCATACCAAAGCAGATTAGTGTCAGACCTAAAGTGAACTCTGGCCGAGAACATGCAAACCCATGTTGCATAAACGGACAGACAGACAGAGCTACTAAAACAAAACATAAAACACCACTCACAGAAAATGTCACTCTGGGCACTTGGAAGCGTTAAGGACCCACTGATACTGTTTATTTTCAGGGTGATGTCCACCCAACGGAGGATACTCCAACTATTTCTGGCTTCCTATCGTTACTACTGCCAACACCACAGTCAACATACACTCCCCCCTCGCTGGCTCCCACAACACATACACAAACACTCCTCATTTAGTACAATGGCCGCACCAAGCACAACTGCCTGGCAAGTCTTTATACTGCCCCCCTCGACTTCAAAATAGAGCAGAGGAAGAGGGTAATGGCTTTTGGCAGCCTCCCATTGAATCCAGCTGATTCTACTGTCAACGCCTCCCTACTGCAGCAGCACCCTGCGGCAGTGTTAAGCGCGTTATCTATCAGGACTGTGCCAGTTGTTTGAAAAGCCTCATAATCACTGGCTCAGTAACTACCACGGACAGACCTGGGCTAAGGTCAATGACGGGGAAAAGGGATAGACAACACAAGCCACTTTTCCAAAGCACAACTAAGTGGGATTTACAAGAGCAAACACAAAATGTCTGATGGGGGGGACAGAAAGAACTTTGTTTATTTGGAATTGCAGCCTTCCGGGTAAAAAGACTAACTTCTGTGCAGAAATGAAAAATCAAAACAGAAGAGCCAAAACTATGCAGTGACATAGGACAAGCTGGCCCATTTCAGTTACATTTGGCCCTGTAGGAGAAACTAAGCTAATGATTGCAACCTGAAAACTGGACCAGTGTCCGTGTTTTGTCTGTAAAAGGTCAGACAAGGGGAAGCAAGCTTTGAGTTTAAACAAATGTCCCTGGTCTCCTCAGTGATAAGGAGCTGCAGATGGACTTACTGCCAGGGTTTGTCCTCATGGCTTTGTTATAATACACTCTAATCAAAACAATGTCTAGATGCCAACAGCCTACAGCCTGGTTGGATCTGGAGCCAACATGGGTTATGGGTTTCCTCCAAGTGCGCTGCCAAAACAGCAAAAGTAGTAATATAATTCAGTGAGTCTGGGCCCCAGCGAGAGACTGGATTTCTCATTTTGGGTCTTGTTGCACTGGGAAAGAACCAATTATACACCTCAAGATTGGGCTAATTTCGAGTTCTACAATTTCTGTGTCTGGATTTGCAGATGTTGGCATGCACTGATAGACTATCCATGCTCTCCATGGACCATCAGTGCTATCCATGTTCTCCCAGCAGATAATTGATGCGTTCCCTTTGAATCAAAATGAACAGAGTCAAACCTTTTATACTATTCCGTGGACATAACATCCGAAAGAAGATTCAAAAACAGAAGCTCTGTTGACATCTTCATCACAACACAACACGTCTTGCCTCGAATTTAACTCCGGTGCTGGTGACCTAACGCCTATACACACCCCCTATTGGCCCTAGTGCCCTCCAGATGAGCCACCCGCTGTGGCTATAGTGGTAGCTATGGTGCTTAAGCGGTTATGTCTGGGCAGGGTAAGGTATTTAAGAAAACAGGCAGTCCCCAACCTCTTCTTACCAGGCTTTAGGTCTTTCTTTTCTCCCTATTCATTCATTTTACATACACACAGGAGGGGCCCCTGCAACATCTTTTCACAGCCACCCCCTTACTGCGTGCACTTCGGCCTTTTGGAAAGATGGGCGTGCGCATGGAAGAGAGGAGGACCCTTGACACCTCGTAAGAACAGGGCTCTGTGTGTGTGTGTCTGTGAGTCAGCTGGGTGTCTAGGGTATGCAGGAGGCAGCTCACGACCTGAACAACTGCAGGGCATAAACCAACTGCTGGGGGCTTTGAGCTTGACTTAAACTGTCACACACTCCCATGGCAAAATCGACAGGCATTCCACATGTGTATTCACTGGCTGATGCAGACACAAACATACAACATCTGCAACAACACAAATGTGAACTTTTCCCATCAGGTAGATGATACGGGGTTCCAATTAAATACAAGTGAGGATGCCTAAACTGGTTATAAAAAAACTCTTTAATCCCTCTACCAGTGAATCTCCTAAACCCAGGACATAAGGAGGGTGTAAAATGAGGGACTGTGATGCACGTATCTGAATGCACTTTATGTCTGCACTATGCACTTTATGTCTGTTATTGCACTATAACTGTATATATCTTTATGTGGCAGCCTTTATGTCCAAGATAAATTTCCCTAGGGACAAATAAAGTAATCTTGAGTCTTGAACACACTTACATTTCAAAACATGGCAAAGATATGCACATAAACAGGCTCCAAGGCATACACGCAAATGTGTATGTGCCTCACACACAAACAAACGCCCTTACAGTCTCCCCATCTGACTGCAAATGTACACATGTATGTGTGCCACTGCTGCTTGCGCACATTTTTCATTTCATCACCTCACTGGTGTGTGACGATAGAGATAAGACAGTTGTGACAGAGATGTCAGAGGGGGGGAATGAAAAGGGGGTTTGAAATTGAACGGGAAATTATGTACTTCAATTAAGACACGCGGAGGAGATATTAAAAGCTATACTCCAGTGCCTGGGGACAGGATGCAGGAAGGGGGGATGCAATGGAAGGCGACAGTTCAATCAGTATCTCCGGCTTTCTCACCGTGCCGGGAGGGGAGGAGGAAAGGAGGGAAGAGAGACAGGACAGCTATGTTTAATAATGTCATTGGAATTAGTGTATTGGAATGTACAATGGTGTGGAAGATACAGGATGTGATACAGAATAAACCAAAGACTAAAGAGGAGTGACAACAGAACAATCGGGATACAATGTAAGAATGTGTCACGCTGAGAAAACACTGCAGCTTCATGTGCAGCCACAAAACAAGGCAGTCCTGCTGTCATAGTACAGCTCTATCCTGTCAACAACCAACCTTTAGATAGCCCTGTGTGACCAAAAAAAACCTGCTACCACACCATGACCTTCTAATAACTACAGAAACACTGAAAAAGGTACGGCGATTCTCTCAGTCAGTTCCAGAAACCATCACATTACACGCTCACATGTACTGAGTGTGTTCCAGACCACTCAGCCAATCATGAAAGACCTATGATATAACACAAAAGTTCCCAACATTTCAACACACATACTAAATTCAATCATTAACCTCTTAATGAATATCCAGAAGCAGCACATGGGAGAATACCTCTGATCTGTCAGTTGT
The DNA here is from genome assembly GCA_019142605.1 of Cephalopholis sonnerati. Lineage (NCBI taxonomy): Eukaryota > Metazoa > Chordata > Actinopteri > Perciformes > Serranidae > Cephalopholis > Cephalopholis sonnerati. The sequence continues at coordinate 12,922,093 of JAGQAX010000003.1, forward strand.
TTTTGGAGGGTTTTCTCATCGATCCAACATCACATTAAGCACTATTACTAATTTTTGAAGGGGACTCCCTTCAAAAACCCCTTGGGTGTTTGGGTGCTCTAGGGAAGACTGTTTAAAATTCATACAACCCAGTCTTATTTCTAGGGATATACAACATTAATGATGTAAATAAAATGCTAGGCTACAACATAAATAAACAGATAGTTGTTGATGGGTGTATTAATTATGTAGCACTTAACACTGCTTGCCATAGCCCAGTGTTAACGTCGCAGTTGTAACTGAGCTGAATTGAGTTATGAATTAATGCTCTGAAAAATAATACTGCGATATTATTTATTAGGCATCGCCTATAGCTTCTGTCCACTTTTCTCCAGTCGGTAAGATTTTGATTTCAAAACACAGCAATCAGCAATAACATTGATCAATTTTTCCATGAGAGAAACGCCATTCATTTGAAACTTACCTTGCGTTAACCACAGCTTTGGCAGCTTTCAGTGAAGAGTCGGTGCATGGCAGAAAAGCATTCTCCGATGTCTTTTCTAAAGTTACCCGTAAAAGAGATGGAGCAGAGATTCAGTCGCAATTAAAGTCAGACTTGGCAGATAAGCCGACTGCTGCTGAAGCAGCTTGGTGACAAGATACCGAGGTAAACAACGGCTACTCAGCCAGATATACACACAGCAAGTACGGTAATTTATGCTTAGAGCAAGAAAATTAAAACAAAATATGCCGTGAAATTACACTAGCCGAAAAACAGTTTGTTAAAAAACGTCACGATATAATGGGGGGCGGGGAGGGGAACGAAGCACCACTAACAACAAAAACAAAAAAAATACCGAACACGGATAAAATGACTTTGAAAAGCAGCTAAATAATGCAAGCTAACGCTAGCTGGTTGGCGTTGTAAGTCGTCGACCGTAGCGAGGTTTTACAAACCAGACAAATCAGGCAGTTTTCGTTAAAAAATCGCCGATGAGTTCTCGCCGTATAAGAGCAAGCCGACGGCCGTCAGCCAGCCAGCCAGCCAGCCAACTTGTTTTAAAGTGCAAAAGAAATGTTTTTTTTTTGTTTTAGTTTAGGTCGCCAGCTGGACGACTAGCGACGGGCTGGCTACCGCGAATGCAAAGTGAGAAACGACTCCGGGGAAATACATTCTGTGTGGATCCAGACAGCGGAGCGGACAGTCATGGTAGGCGTTCAGTGAGCTCTCGTTGACAGTGGTCTCGCAGCCATTTTGTTCAAACTAACAACACTGCAGTCTCGCTCTCCTCCTCCCAGAGAGCAGACAGACCAGGAAGTGGCTCCAGATACGTCACTCCCGACCAACCAAAGCTGCAGACGCCAACTCCGCCCGCCGCCCTCCGGCCCGCCCTCCTCCCCCCGATCACCAAACCTCCAAGCGGCCACAGAGGATGGACAGGCAGGCAGCTCATATTTCCAAGGTAATTGCTGAAGCATGCAGCCAATTCTGTGCGCTTAAAAAAGCAACAAATGTAACGCTGTTATAGATTTTGGGAGGACGATAATATAAAGATAGAAAGAACCTATAAAAACCCAAACTGGCTCCTAGTGACACAGTTACATAATACTTTATAGTACAGAAATACGACACCATACTTCATGTGACTCATGACTAAAATAGTGCCAAAGAGAGACAGAAATGGATGAGTCGTAAAAGTCCACAAGTAATTTGGAACTCGCATCATGAACTTTATTTAACAGACTCAAATGCCTCTTAAAGGGCCCACCCCGAGTTTCTCTACCCAGGATGACCTTTTGTCAAGAATCTCTTGATCACATGATGTCCAGAAACATGGGGCGATAATTCCAGGCTATTCACGACATGATGGATGAGGTCGCCCTTGTGCCCCCTGAACCGCGTCTGCAGCCGCCTCAGAGAAAAGAAAATGCGGCCCCTGTCCATTCTCTGCGCTCCTTTCTCATGGAAATGACCGTTCCATGCCCAGACAAACACTCAGACGGACACACACACACACACACACACATACACACTGTGAGGTGGGAACAGGTCAAGGCTGCAGTCCACAAAGGGGAAGGCTGACCAGTGAGAACTCTCTCAGCAAAGCTCTGGGCTCCTATACATCACTGGGAGAGACTGCTAATGAGAAAGCCAGGGGCCCGGTCCAAAACTTTTTTTTCTCCTCCTTTTCAAGGCAAGATGCCCAGAGCTATTAAAATAGCAAGCTCCAACTGAATGGAGAAAGCAGATGTTCCATACACAGGGTTAAGAGAGGTGAGAGCAGAGGTCTAATGCCTACAGAAACGCCTGAAGGGATATGTAGTTCACTGCGGATCACAGACTATTAAACTGTGGATATTTGTTTATTCGTGGCACTTAAATAAATTGTGTTCCGTGTAAACATTTTGTCTCAGAGTTTATTGAATGTGCCTACTTGAAGCATCAATGCAGTGATTTATTACATCAGGCAAGCTAAAGTGCCTGCATTACTTGTAGCTTAAATGTCCTTCATGTAGACTCACATGAGTTATCAAAGATGGAGATGGAAATCTGTGCAGCACAAAGGACAACTGAGACTTGAAACGATAGTGGTTTGACACGATCTTAGCCATCAAAGGCAAGAACTAGTCAGGTGTGTGTGTGTGTGTGTGTGTGTGAGAAGAAAAAAGACAGGGAGAGAGAGAGAGTGTGTGTGTGTGTGTGTGTGTGTGTGAGCAGATATGTGCATGTATGTATGTGTGCGTGCACATCCTTCCTCCTGCACATCCACTCTCCAGCTATTCTGAGATGTTTCTTTGACTCTACCAATTTCCCCAATTGCTTTCACATTTAAGCAGACTGCTGACAGAAGCGAGCCAATGGGAAAGGTCCGCCTGACATTCTGATAGGAAACAGCCCAGACACAAGCTGTAGGACTGCAGAAGAGGCAATCGCTCACTCCTTCCCCTCTCAGACAATACACTTCTCCTCCTCCTCCTGCTCCTGCTCTCGCCATTCTCTTTTTCTCCTCTCTCCGTTTTTTCAGTGCGCTCTTCTGCCTTTTGTTTTAATTCCAGTCCAATCATGAGCCGCGTTCCGCATAAGGTTTTAATTTCAAGCCTGCCGCCGGAGTCTGCCAGACTCACACGCACACATGAACAAATTCACAGAGGAATGCACGTGCATACACCGAGCCAAAGATTCATATGCATACCGTACACACACTGTCTTTACTCTCACATCACAAATACTTGTGTGTTACGTGGCTACATGCATATTTAATGCATGTGCTCGGTAGCTACATTTTATCATTTAAACATGTTTCCCATGAGAGAAAGTAACTCCATCCAGAAACATTAATAATCACACACATTCATAAAACGCAGACGCATCAGCAGACAAATTACATAAAAGAATCCCAACAGGCTATTTTTTCTGCTTTGGAAGTCAAAATATACTCCATAGTTTATGACAGACTGGCTGAATTTATAGGATCATCAAATGAATTTCACAGTACTCAAAATCTTTTTTTTGCTTTACTCTTAAATACAAAGCCCCCATCCAAATGCTTAACATCTAATCTTGTGGAATTAACCAGACAAACATGATCTGAGGGGTAGCCAAACATTTCATGACAGCACTGAATCCAAAAGCAGATCTTGGTTTTGAAATCGTCATTCCCCAGACACTGCCTTCTAGAAGAAGACATTCATAGTTTGCTGTGTGATGCTGAATGACTGATGAGTCGGGGGGGGGGGGGTCAGTATTTTGGTATTGATTATGAATACTCAGCCCTTCCTCCACAGTCTGGACTTTATGCATGTGAGCAATCAAAATGCAGACGGCGAGCTACTGCTGCTTCGCTCAAAGTGACATTTCCAAAGGCATGACTTGACATATGCAAAAGGACCGTCATGATGATAATTCTGACGGAGGAAGGAGCCAAATGAAACCGTCTCCTAACTGCACATAAAAGAAGAGTGTTGCGCAGCGAGTCTCCCAGTCCTGCTACTTCAAGGCAAAATTTGCAAGTAGTAGCTGTGCGATTGAGGCTGAAACATTCATTGCAAGTTTTTTTCTCACTCTGATTAGCAATGTGATTGAAGTGCCTATCCATTAAATAATAGTGAAGAGTGGTAAAACCCTGCTGAGTTGCTCATTGCTCATCTCCAAGGTCTGCAGCGTTGCAATGAGAGATAAGACAGACTGCAAGTAGCTGAAGGCATGGTAGTCCATGAGAGGAGGAGGGATCCTTTTCATTAACTTTCATTAAGACTAAAGAGTGAATTACCCTGAACAGAAGAGGTCCGACACATAAAAGCCATTAGGTGGGGAAATATATACACACACTCACTCCTCTGCACTAAAACACACTCGCATACATGTACATACAAACGTGGGGATGCACACAGATGCACTACTACACTCTCGCATACAAATATAGTGCAGACCTTGGCAACCAAATGCTTCAAATCCTCCATATACTGCTGTGCCTCTGTAGAGTACATAATATATTATGGGGGGAGGACAATAGTAAGAAGAAACAGTCTATGCAGGGGCTGGTAAAGGGGCAATGCAAGGGGTGGGGAAGGGGTTATGCAGCCTCTGTGTGTATGTGGGGGTGTTTTTGTGTGCATGCATGCTTGTGTGTGTCCATATGTGTGTGCTGTATGGGTAAAGGGAGGGAGGCAGGGCAGAGCGGAGCGTTGCAGTGCAGTAGGACAGCGTTTCTGAGCTGTGGTAATTTCCCCTGAGGCGAGCGAGCAGGTAAAGGCCAGCGAGAGAGGGAGGGAGGGAAAGAGGGATAGGAGGAGGGAGGAAGGCAGAGAGGCAGCGAGCGAGTGTGTCAGAGAATAATGAGGAATGATACAGCGGTGGTGGAAAAAAAAAGAGGCCGGGCAGATTCGCCCAATCAAACGCACAGACACACTGCATTAACAGCATCTCAAGGTTGAATGTAGTCGCTCTCTTGTTGTCAACACATTAACGTTTCTATTTTCATTTCAAATGCCTTATCTTGTTAATGAGTGTTTTTGAACTGAGTCATTGTTTTTGTAATGAATTCATCTATTAATTACAAGTGCGCCTTTTCCTGATGACCTTGCTTTATTTTGTTACAAGCTGCAAGACCTTAATATTAGCATACATTAAGCCCTGCTTATCTTTCATCCCCAATTGCTAATACGTCAAATTATCACCCAGGAAAAAAAAAGCATCAACCACAATACTGGTTTGTATACAGGGGGTTTGTGTGTGTTGTGTGTGTGTCTGTGTGTGTGTTTGTGGGTGAGCACCCTCACTTATTAGCCCCTTCCCCCTCCCTACTTGCAAACTCATTACCAGGGTATAAGACCTGCGTGGATTTTATGGTGTTTTGGGAACTGACTGGTTAATCAGATTTATTGCACACTTAAGCTTAATTGATTGCCTTTATGGATTCAAATGAATAATTAAGTGCTAACAAGCCTAGTTTCTGTTTCATCATTCTGAAATGATGATAATGACCCACAGAGAGGGAAGGTAGTAGACGTGTCAATCAAAAAATGCTAACATCACAGGATACACTTTTCTGCCTTGGTCCCCTGTTTACTATAGAAGCTGATTATAATAATTCCATGCATGAATAGTTTTACTTGCCTATCACTCAAAACACTGACGCAAACACATCGTCCAGCTTATCTTCAAACTCATACTTGTAAAATTATTTTTCTGTCTGCTGCTTTGCTCTTTATGGGCCCTCTGCTGATATATTTGATGTTTCTATTAGAAATGAAGTGGTATATGCTGTTATATACCGGCAGTGAAAGGACAGGCAGTGTATTAAGATCAAGGCAGTCCAAACTGAGACAACATATCCTGACCTTCAGATGATCTTCACCAGATCAATACTATCATCAGCGCAGACGAGCGGTCGCAGATTAACCCAGCCTCCTCTAACCACCCCCAACCCAAACACACACTCACTCTCTCTTTCTCTCACACACACACCTGATTCAGTAAGGGCCCTGGGTGTATTGATTGGGTTGTATTGACTGACACACAGAACTACCACATGTACACACTTGCTTGTTGACTTTATTTTTCACTGGCTGGCTGGCACATATTGGGGAGGGTAGAGGAATTAAGCTGTATATGTGGGTCAGGGAAGCCCTATAGGGGCTTATCCATGGATGTAAAAAGAGAACTAGGTGTAGCGTTGGAGGCGGGGCCCCGTTTATTTCCATGAAAGTTGCTCAGTAGCTCATGAAGCCAAATAAGTTTGACTTCCCGTGTATAAAATTACCATGATCTTCCACATCGTAGCCCCATAGGGCCATAAGTGCAGTAGAGACTTCTGCCTGCTGAGTGGCTAACTTTCACTTTAGCGCTTTGCCAACTGAAATGGGGATAGAATGATTTCTAATCAACCCCTACAGGCATAACAGATCTTAAGAAGAGGGCTGTTCTGCCGTGGTTTGTCTGGAACAATTGGGGAGGAAGCCAAAAATGGCAGTGGGTGTATGAGAGGGTCGAAGAGTGACTTGGTGTTGGTGTCAGGGCTGGGTGTCAGGAGGATGTTACCTCGGCAGGTGTAGCTACCGCCCCTCGCCTTGACCATGACTATGTTTAAGGCCTCCACCTGATAAGTTTAAGTGCCTCCCAGTACGAGTCAATATTACAACATCGAAATGGAAACTTGTCCAAGATAATAATAATTTGACTGTGCTCGCTAACCTCAGCATGAAAATCATGTAATGTTAGCTGTTTTAGCTGTTAGCTGTTATTTCAATATGGCTTAATCATGCAGCACTTCTAGACTTTCAAAATGTAAGTGGACCGAATGGATCAAATCCTGATAGTGAGTCATTTCGCAGAGGTTGTGACGTTCAAAAGAATTTATTCACTGATCTACAAATGTCGTTTTCAAAATGTAAGTCTATGGGTCAAATGGCTTGGTCACGTGACGGCCCCAAATGGTGTAATTCCACTTCTAGCCACAATGTAAAGTTGGCTTCAAAGCTCGGCCCTGTTCCAGGAGGCTTGGATCACCCATATGTGAGGAAGCTACGTAACATCCGATTGTAAAAGCTGTTGTGGAGGATGGCAAAAGGTTAAAATATTTTTACTTTGAACAGCTACCGTCTACCGTTGTCGCTGTTCTCTGCCGCCCTCAAGTAATTCTACCATCCTGATCTCTTCCAATAACGTGATATCCAGTTTCCTCTTTAGCGTCCTCCAGATTCCATGTGAATGCAGCACAAGTCTCAACTGCCTTTGCCTACTCTCAATCTCGGCTTGCACAATGTGAAAAGCTGCTACTGTGTCTGTGTGGATCCCCGGCTATAGACACAGGTGAGACGAATGCATATGTCTTCACCTTCCATTGAGCCAAAAGCAAATTATTTTAGTAATCCTTTAAAAAGTTTTAAAATGAATTTCTTTTATACTTTTACCTGACATTAAGGTCAGAACTGCACTGTTGTACAAATAATGATTGCTTCTGTATTTACATGTGTGTTTGACATTAGAGAAAAGGGCATGATAAAGGCCACGTGAATAGGCCGATATCAGAGGTCTGGCACTACATTTTTCACAAACCTCTGCACATTCATTACATGCACACATACATTTCAAGCAAACATCCCAATGTGACTCCCCACAAGCCGTTTCTACAAAATATGCACCAACGCAGAGAGCGAAACAAGCAAATCGATGTCTGCACGTCTGCGAGTGGCCAAAAGGCATCTAACTCAATCCCACATCCAATGTAAATGTTGGTGGCATATCCACAGGCAAGGGCTGATATTTAGAAGTCCATTAACACAGGGTGGAGATGGGTTAATTCACTGTTTGTAGCCGAAGATCCAGAGAGGGTTTAGGGCATGCAAAGAGGAGGGAGGAGGGGAGAGGCGGAAAGAAAGAGTAAAAAGGAAAGAGGGTGATGTGTGAAAAGCAAAACAACAGAAAGAGGAAATATAAGAAGGCAGAGGAAGAATGCAAATAAATGTGGTAGATGTGTGGATGGTTGGAGGGGTGCTGGTGTTGATGGGTGGGTGAGTGTTTGGGGGGGGTTGTTGTGAGCATTGCTGCCTGCTATCATCCGCCTCAGCCTGGGCGTCAGTTTGATTAATGCTGCTTTCCTCCAACTGACCTCCAAGGTCACTGGAATAGTGGGTACTCAGCCTCTCCCATTCGCTGCCGCTCTGGAGGGGGGTAACGGCCGTATAATACGCTCCCCCAGAGGCTCTTCCTCTCTGTTTTTTCTGTTTCCCCTTTTCTCTCTGTCTGTCTCTCATTTAAACTCTCCCTCTCATCCACCCTGTCTGTCTGTCTGTTCGTGCCTCCCCTTGATCTGCCCTTCCTCTCTTCCTATATCTCTCACACTCATCCATCTCTTTCTCTCAGCCATCATTCCTCTTTCTCTCCAACCCTGTCTATCTGACTCTTTTGCTCTCTTTTCCACCAGCGCTCTCTAATCTGAAATGCAATCAAAAGCGGCAATAATGTAATGTGTTTGAAGATGCTGGAGAAAGAAAGGGGGAACAGGCCTGCGAGGGGCTATTAGAGCACGCGGTGAGGTTTAGATAAACACATACGCATTACACACAACCACAGCCGCCACCGCTCTTCCTCCCCTCCCTCTGTTTCGCAGACAGGCTGCCAAGGTGAAGGCACATGAATAGAGTTGTCCTACACCAATAGATACTTGGCAATGGCATACTTCCTCTGGCTGAGAAGCTCGTAGCAAATTCTTGTGCCAGACGGTCTTTCCTGGCATGGACCTGGCAAGAAGCGAGTTACATACAGAGAGTGCGAGAGGGGACATAAGGACACTGGAAGAGTTTGGCGTGTGCCAAACTGCTTCAATCTATCCATTATTATAGTTGTGTTGGTAATCTACAACTTTTTCTAATTACAAACCATTTTCAAAACTATTAAGAAATTATTATTTTTGCTATATCATCACACTGACTGTGCTTTGTGCTGACATTGAATATAGCTATCTCCTGCACATTGCAAACAGTTAAATGCTTCTGTCTGCGGCTGGCCTCACTCCGCACAGTATAGGAACAAACTTGTGATCAGTAATTGACGGCACAAAAATCTATTCACCAAGAGAGACAGTGTATTTGTGTGTGTACCTCTACTTGTTAAGCTGTGTCCAGACTAACATTACTGCATTAAAAAACACAGCCTCCTCATTTATGTCAGGGAGTTGGCACAGTGGGGGTGCCGATGTGCAGGGCTCTGGCAGGTGTTTCCTGGTTCTTGTTTTTGTAGTATTATAAACCGCTGTGTTTCTGTTCTGGTGTATGATAAGTGTTAAAACTCATGGAAGTATATCACTCAAACTGAAGTGAACTTCTGAATTGTATCTCATCTTGCCAGTACCTGGAGCGATACGCCCACACCAACACAGCCTCTTGCGATTTTTATCCCAGTGCTATTTTCGGTCTGAACGCCCTCTTAGTTCTATGAAAAGTAACTCAAGTTTGGATTTGCTCACTTCAGTTTATTTGTATATTTGCACTACATGGCAGCTGTACTGTCACTGGCCCATTAAAAAAAACACATATTGAAGGTTTTCAAGGGACTTGTGTCACTGAGATTTGACAAGGGATCCCAGTTGGACAGGGTCCAAATTACTCAAAGTATATGTGAGTTGGGCAGGACTTTATTTAACTGTCTTGTGTCTGTAGGTATTTTTGGCCTGGAGTAACTTTCTCATAGTTCTAAGAACCCCTCATTTTGTCATGTCCACACCACAAGAACTAGGAACGATTGTAGTACTTAGAATATCGTATTGAGGCAGTTGTTTAGCTCCTTTTTTAGAGTAGGTACTCTCCTAGCACAAGAGGAACCATGAGTGATGTAAGTGTATAGTGACTGGTCAACCACAGTCACTGCCTGCATTGCCAACCGCCTGTTTTTAAAAACCCATTAGCTATGTAAACAACAGGAAACAGCTTGCAGTGAAAAAAATGGAAGAAACCATGGACAAACGCATCAACAGTAAGGTCCAAGCTTTACTAAGCATATACGGAATGGTGAAATACAACATGATTTTGACTCGTCAAAGCAAAAGTGACAGTACCATACCAACAGCTGGCCATCTTACATTACGTCACTTCAGTGTTTCTATTGGTGGTGCGAATGCTTATGGAAGAAAATCCCTTCAAGGTATGTACTTTAGTTCTGTAGTTCTCAGGGAAGCCTCCAGGTGGGCAGTTTCTCTCAGGGAGTCCCCAGTACTGTTTGATCCAAGAATGCCTTATGTGTCATTATGTCTAATACCTGAGTGGATCCAAATGGATGTGAGCTTACTCAGTATCAGCTCTGATCATGTCATAATCACCATGGGAGAAAGTATTTTAGAAAGTAATTAGACTATGTAAAAGATTTATGTTATTTAATGACATTTTTTCATCTATTAAACTGCTTAGAAAATAACTGTATTCTGTCTGTCTGTCTGTCTGTCTGTCTGTCTATAGCACTAGCACACTAGTTTAACTGGTTTCGATGCCATTACATTTATTTTTAGGACATTACTATTATAGTTCAGCCTTTCTGACCACATCTGTTTGTTAACTGATAATGCATCAGTGAGCTACTGCCAGTGTTGGCGTTCTCTCTCTATTAAGTTTCAATCACACACTTTCGGTATAGTACCCTTAGAACTGTATGTAAGCCGAAAGGACATATACCTAAACTGTATATCCTGTTTTGTGTTTCTACTGCGGACAGTGCTCTTAAATGTAGGCGGGGTTGTTACCAGACAGTAATAGCCATGTCGCTGATTGTCAACGGAATGGGTTTGTGCGACATTTTCAGAGCAAAAAAGAAGGGGCTGGAGTGTTTAGACTCTCTGTTGTAATCAATGGGATATATAAAAATAGTGGCTTAATGGTTTGTGCATCGAGTCCTTGTAAAGCAAGAGTGTCGATGCTCTATTGACCAGTCAAGGAACTGCAGTGTTTTTAGCTCCATCTCTTGGTATTAGATCAGCGTGACAGGTACCCCAACAGAGGAGTAAAGAAAAATGGGGCAGAATGTAGTGGCTCTGTTGGTACCATCCACAACTTTTGACAATGGCAACGCAAAAATAACCGTTCTAATGTGTGATGAACAGAACCGAACCAGACTGCTTGGTGAAAAGAAAGCCTTAGGGTGTGATTTGGTCGACAGCATTTTGGATTAGGTCCAATTATCCTTGGGTTCTCTTTGGATCAGGTCTCTCTTTTTTTGAAAAATAGTTGATGCTCGTCAGGTATATTTTCCACAGGACTGTTACAGAGTGGGTCCAAAGGACCTTTACCATTTATCTCCAAAATGTCAAGGCTACAGTTTATTTGAAAAAATACTGAAAAATTCAGACATTTGTGTCATAAACTTTGGCAACTGGTCATTTCTATAAGGCCAGCCGGACCAAGATGGCGTCTGAAAGTGTGTGCAAAAAAAAGCCAGTAGTATAATCGCAGCCTGGAGAGTTAGCCCTGCTGTGCACCGCCAATTTGTCTCACACTCTGTACCCCCCCTTTGCTTTTCTCTCTGTCTCTCCCTGTTCCCTTTTTCCAGTCAGTGCCTGAGCGTGAGGGACACACATATACACACACACACACACACACTCCCGAGCATCATGAATCTTTCATGCGAGCGGGCTGTATAATCCCTGAGGCGTGCTCTCCAAGACCCACACACACCCGCCTCCATCACCTTGCACTAGAAGAGAGGGAAAGAGAGAGAGAGGAAGAGAGAGAGGGCGAGTGACAGAGAGAGACAGAAAGATAGATGGAGAGAGGGAGACATGCAAAGGGAGGGAGGGGGGAGGCAGTGGAAAAAGGAGAGGAGGAGGAGGGAGGGTGGAGGTGGGAGCAGCAAAAGACAAATTGAAGGTGTGAAGTAGGACCTGGCTGGAATTACCTTCCTTCTTTTGACCATTGAGGGAGGGATGAAAGAGGAGAAAGAAGAGATAACAATGGAAAGGTTTGTTCCTTTTCTTCTTGGCTGCTGAAGGCTGCAGCGAAGAGACAATTGGCTTCTCATTACTAGACCTTGTCAGATGGAGGCACGCTAAACACCTTGTCCAGCCCCCCCTCATAACCCCCCAATTAGTGATGGGGGAAAAACTGGAGTCTGGTGACTTTGGATGACAGCGTGATATGTTTCCACCCACTTGTTTTTATGAGCACACTGAATGTGCACTTAAGAAAACCTGAATACACAATGCCAAAAACCACTTTAAGCTGTGACTTAAAAAACGACTTTGACTGAGGGAAAGTCAGGGAATCAACAAAGAGAGGAAAAGAAGGAGAATTTGCTTGAAATTTGCAGAAACATTAGATGGAAATGTAGCTAAAGACTTGATCTGATGATGTTTAATAATGTAATAATGATTTCCTGAGGAACATCAAACCAGGTTTATAAGAATGGTGAGACACAACAAGCAGCAACCTTGGAGGCTGGAAAATGAAGCCAATGAAGAAGTGCCAAAAACTGCCTTACATTAAGTAGCCACTTGAGGCTGGTGCCAAGAGTGAGTCATTCCCATAGACCATAGACCCCCATAGACTGTTCTAGACTGACCCTCTATGGAGTCAGATATTCAGTTCTTTTGAAATGTACATTTTGTTTTCATGGTTGTAAGCCGGTTTTCACTTATGAAAATTAGCATTAGCATCAGTATTATCACTGTTAAGCATAGCTGTAAATGCACTAAGAAAACTAGCAGCCAGCATTAGGGTTAGTTCAACCCCTTCGTCCAACTATGGTCATTTCTGGCACCAAAGAACCAAGATGGCTACAGCCAAAATGCCAGACTCGAGGCTTCAAATGGTACGAGAGCCTGTTTGTTTTGTGTAAATAGTAAAGAATATTGCCACCTAGTAATGGCCTCTGTACACCATAAAAAATTATAAGACTATAGTTCCTATAATCTAGCCAATTAACAGAGACAGATGTGCAACGTTTGAAGCTGGAAGACACAGTTAAAGATGCTTATCATCATACTTGAGTCTGCCTCCTTGGATTTGATTTGGTTGTATTTTTCTTTTTTGGATTTGTTTTGAGACAACATTAGCCAGCCTGACCAGCCAAAGTCATTATAACTATGAGTAGAGCAAGCCAAATTACCTAAAAGATAACACGTTGGAAATGTCTATATCTACAGGGCATCTAAAGTGGGAGTCCACAAACTAATGGATGACATCACATAGCTACATCCATTATTGTATACATACTCTGGACTCAACCATACAATGAATGTGTGGGACATCACATCAAAACAATGAGCAAAAGAGGCTAAAAGCCTCCATATTATTGCAGATCTGTGTGATAATTTATTGTTCATCACTTTGAATAACCTCTTCCACGCACATCGAGTAGATTTGATTCAATAGTAATATAAAAACATTTGACTAAAACCAATAAATTCCCCAATTGCTCCATTCACACTCATAACAAAGAGCAGTATGCATATAATTTATGACTTGATTTATTTACTTAACAAACGGGATGATAGACAGTTCATGTATTGTGTCCCTTGCATCAGTCTGCTCTTATCACGGTGAATCATGATGAGACTGTTGTATGCCATCTCTTTTCATCTTCCTCCCTTGGACATGTTCAGTTATAAAACACATAATAGTTTCCTCCAATAGACTCCCAGCGCAGTTGATTAACATCATACTGGCTTTCTTTGGTGTGTGTCAACCTGAATGCAGGTTGGTCCAGGTTAGTTGCTAATGGAGTGACAATGGAGGACTCGGGGGGGGGGGACAGGACGGCACAGTTGTGGCCGCTGCTTTAATTACCTGAGACCAGTCAACACAGCAGCAGGGAGAACCTTTTCACTGGCTAGATGAGCTTATTTATGCCACCAAACCTCACGCCCAAGGCCTCTGATTTACTATGACACTGATTAACAATGAAGTGCACGTGCGGACATGTTTGAAGATATCACTGTGGATATGTCTGAAATGCATGTGAGGAGCAAAAATGTTCTAACATTTTTATTGTGCATATAGAGCTCTACATAGTCCAGACTGGGACATCTCAAGGTCCCCTCGCATACACAAACAGTCCAGGAAAAGGGTGAACAAAGGAGAAGGAGTACAATGACTCCTTCATGCACATGTGCATTCATGAACTAATAATTTGTGTACATGAAAAAGGTAGGTACTCTATGTATGTGTGTTTGACTGTGCAAGGGTGCACGTCTCCATATGGTGTTTTTGTAAGCGTGCTACCCACGTGTCTGCATTAGTGTAGAGTGTTTTCATGTGTGCTGAGGGTGAGCATGTTTATTTGAGTGTGTATGTGTGTGTGTGTGTGTCCACCCTAAATGCATAATGTGTGTTTTCAGGGGCCAATAGGTCAGTCGTTTCCCTCCTTCCACTACCTTGCCCTCACTCCCATTACTGCTCTCTCACGGTCTTAGCTACATTTCACCATGCACTCTACGTCTGAGCACCACCTACGAAATACAATTAAGGTGAGTTATGACCACTCCATAGAAGGGGCAGGGAGGGTGGGGTGAAGTGTGCTTCTGTGTGTGTGTGTGTGTGTGTGTGTGTGTGTGTGTGTGTGTGTGTGTGTGTGTGTGTGTGTGTGTGTGGGCGGTTGTGTGCGTTAACGAAGAGATATATATAAGGGGAGGGAGCAAGAGAATGCATCACTTGGGCATGGCAAACAGAAGTGTCATACGTAGCTTAGTGGGGTACAGACACACACACACGCACACACACACACACACACACGAGTGCTTTAGTCAGTGCAGACATGGTCTCTTCCTCGGTGGAACGGAGTGGAGGGGGCAAGCAGGCGTTAGGTTGAGATTGAAGGGGGGGGGCTGTGGGTGGTGGACGGTGCAGTGCCAATTTCACGCCTCCGCTCATCTCTGCCTCTTCCAGCTGCACGCTGCATGCTCTCCTCTTCTCTCTGGCTCTCCTCCCCCAGCTAAGCTTTACCCCCCCATACACACACTTACACACACACACACACACACACACACACACACACAGCCCTTTCTCCAGCGACTGTACCCCCCACCCCCCACCCCATCCATACCTCCTCACCCCTCCCAGCCTCCATCCATAGGTTGGAGTGTGACAGCACAGTGGCATGGGGGATCCATCTCCAAATAACAACCCAGAGCACATAATAAACCACATCAGAGCTGCCTTGGAATGAAAAAAAGAGAGACAAAAAGACAAAATAAGCAACTCAGCAGCAGTTTGTGCGAAACCTTGTCCCCGTTCAATCCTTTAGCACCCACATCCAGCTCAAGATGGATGCCTTGGTGCGCTTACTCCTTATGCTTGGCGGCGCAAGGACAAAAAGAGGGCACGGGGAAAAAAATAACAGCTCGATTTGCATTCGCAAAGGTAACATTTGTTTATAGCGCGTGCGACACCTCTCTTAACGACCCCACCGCTGATTGAAGCAAGCTTCCTAATTAAGCATTAATTACTCAACAATAGAAGTGGCAATTTGGCGGTGGCGACGCAAATGCTGACATATTCCCACCTGGGCTAATGTCAACACAGCATTATTACCATCACCGCCTGCTGTGGTTATGGCTATCTAAACAGTCATAAACGTCAGCTCCGGCATATTGTACCACAGTTGCTATACGACTAAGCAATATGTTTTCCCTCTGTCTCCCTCTCTCTGTGACAGTCTCTCTGTACTGGTAAACACCAGCAGACGGCACACAAGCGGTGAGTTTCTTCCCTAGTGTTAATTGGTGAAAGCAGTGGGATTTACACAGGCAGGCAGGCGGTGAGGGTTTTCCCTTTGTAGTGGCACCATGTTTACAGTCCTGCTGCAGCACAGGCTGGGGCCGCGTGGACGCTGCCTTTGTTTGCACCGCATCACACAGAGACAGAAGATAAACCCTGCTGCTTTTCACATCACACACAGATACACGTGTATGCACAAAATCCCACAGACAGATACGCAGAGGCACACAAACTCAAACACACCTGACAGAGAGAGAAGGGGGATTAGAGAGCTGCTGGTGGACAGATGGGAAAGCAAGCATGTGTGTGTGTGTGTGTATGTGGGGGCTTGGGTGTTCTATGAGACATGAGATGAACGCAGTCTTGTGTGGACACCTCATTTGGAGATACAGAGTGTACGGGTTTATGACCGCAGCAGATTGGAGAGAGGCAGATTAACAAAAGTAGAGAAGATGATCAACTGGAGTGTGTTTGACAGCAGTGAGCACATCAGTTTGGAGATGCAGTGTGTAGGTGGCTGGGCCAAGATTAGAAGTTGGAGAGGGGAAGGTTGGTCACTCAGGAGGTGAGAAAAAAATCTGACAGTGGAAAAGTTGTCAAGGACTTACAAGTAGGTTTTCAAGTAACAGCACAGATTAGCAACTGCTTATCAACTTGTATGATTAGTATGCATGATACGAAAAAGGGAAATAGTTTAAATTTTACTTTAATTAAGGGTGATATGCTGGATTTGTTCCATTTAAAGTAGAGCTGCTGTTCCCACCTGTTCTGCCTCACTGCATGTGTGAATATCACCCCAAGTAATTAACAGCAAAAAAGCCCTCATTCAGAGAAATAAACAGTGCACAATAGGAAAATGGAATACCTGCAGTGATCTCTAAATACATAGTGTAACCTCTCAAATATCTGGTGAGACTGTATCCTGTAAACCTAAAGGATAACTGAACTCTGTCTATCTTCTTCCTAGGAAAAAGCCCAAGATGGGGATTTCACACATGAACAAACTTTGCTTTTTTCCTCCATCCCCAAAGGCATCAGCCTGTGCCTGTGGGCTAACTAACCGATAGGAGAATCATCCCACTCCTGATCCGCCATTCCCTTTGGCCCATTTCCCCCCACCCTTAAATTAGTGAAATTTTCACAAAGCGGGAATACATTAGGGAGGGATCAGGGCAAATGGCACATTATGAATACTGTCAGAAGTGGCCTATTAAAGAGGAATCAGACATTATCGACGCCTACGTATCTGGAGAACAATCTCAGTTAAGTTAATAATGTGCAATTAATCATAGGTCACTTAGCGCAGTATGGGGTATAACATACCGCAGTGGAAGCAGGCCTAATCTGCTGTCCATCCGTCCAGAGGAAGAGAGAGATGGATGGAGGCAGGCTGGCAAACTGTAATCTAGATGGGGAGCTGGCTTTGGTTTTTGACAGCTAGCCAGATATGAAATGGCTGAGGCTAACCACTTGTCACTAGGCTTACAGCTTTACTCAGCAGGCTCTTGGGGTACGTCCCATTATATTTTTTATGAGGACAGATAAACATTTTTCACAAAATTTAAAGCAATATTGTTTTTTGTGTCATTACCAATACATGACCCTACTGGGCTACTGAGAGGTATGATAGTGAGAGGTAGCACTGTCACCTCACAGCAAGAAGGTCCTAGGAACAAATGTGATAGGGCCCTGTCCTTGTGGAGTTGCATACTCCCTCCATGGTCATGTAAGAACGAATTTCCACTGTATGTTATGACCCAGCTCGACTCGACTTGCATTTGGTATTAGGTACTTTTCTTGATCTTGTGTTCCACTGCAGATAATAGACGAAATAACAATGTTACACATATACAGATGCAGCCGCTTCAAATTTGATGTATGTGTCACCAATAATCAGGTAGAAAACCACTGCATTTTTGCATAAAATGAAACAGCGCTGAGCCAACACTACCTCAATCAATATGTTTTTAGCCACCTAATAAAAGGCACACTTAAGCACTGTGTTAATTGACTACAGCATGGTTTCACTGACTGCTATTTAAACATAATATGTTTGAGTGAATAAAAAAAAAATTGCTGTCACTATTGATGGTTGATTGGCTGTTAAAAAAAAGGAGACAGTCAGATTTGTGGAGGATGTCCGGTGCCGTGCAAGTGATTCTAGTGATGGTTCTCTCTGAGCGATCTGCAGTGTTTTAACTCCAGCCTCGACCAAGGTGGTACCAAAGAGAGAACAAGGGACCAGGTAATAGCCACAACTTTTGCCAATGGAAAACCTAAAAAGACCAGTTTCAAGCGAGTCAAGCTGTGCTCTATCATGTGGAATAAGTGAAAATATGGCATGTGTGTCCTTGGGGTACTCTGGTTTCAAAACCTGTTGGGTATTAGCGCTACTCCTGCTGTTGCCTGTAAGGGTTAGGATTGAAAGCAGTGACCTTACATCCCTTGTGAGCTGTGACCTACTGCTTCAAGATTCAAATGAGTGAAAAGCAGAGAGCTACTTTCTCCAAAGGTACAGCATAACCTGCATGATACTTCAATATTCAGAGACATATCTGTTTTTTTGTCACTTCTCTAAAGCACTCTCTCTCAGAGAAAAAAGTGGAGAGTTTTGGAGGGACTTTTATTACCCAGGCTGTGCCTTTTAATGGAGCTCAGCTGATGGATTTCACGCAGAACAGTACAGAGTTCATTAGAGTTCAAGTTAGAGTTGCATGCACGGTATGTACACCAGACTTACTCAACTACTCAGGAATAACATTTGAAGAAACATGCTATTAAGATGTTGAATTCTCAGTATTTGAGAGTGAACCCTGTTATAATTCCAGTATCTTGCATACGACTTGCACATCCAGTTTTTTAAAATCTGTTTTGTGAGACCTGAAATTCTACATTCTAATAAAAAAAAAAAAAATCTATTAAAGACACTCAAAATGTCCCTACACATCAAACCAGAAAAAAGAACATGTAAAAAAAAAGTCATAAATGTGTGGCTGTATTTGCTAAAGAAATCAACTTATAAAAAAAACTGTGTGTAAACAAAATTTGTTTCCTATCATAATCAAACTTAATATCCTTCTGGTCAGTAACTGTCAAAATACATAGTTCAGTCCCAAAGTGTTGTATGGGCAGATGGATGCATCAACCACTGAACTGACTATCCAACTGACCATTATAGAGTGCTCCAGGGATGATGTTTGTCTGTAGGCTGACATGGAAATTAGTGTTGCCCTGGTACCCTCGTCAAAAAATCTAATTTCTCTATTGGAATGGGATTATTGCAGAAAATAAGATATGTGGCAAACAAACATTTGTGATACTTGCATGTTTTGTTCAGCAAGATAATCTTCACAAATCTGCTTCACTTTCATGATTTTTGAAGTCTACATGCAATTGCCAGAAGTACAAAGCTTACATTACTCTGTAAACAAACTTCATCACGATCACATGACTTAACATCCCTACCACAACAAGCCATGTTCAGCACGATGACATTCTGCAGTCTCATTTAGCCACTTGTTAGCAATCGCCTTTTTTAAGACACATAAAAGCTTCAAAATTCTAGAGTTGGGTATTTACGGACATATTTTATCACATAGAACACAAACGTTAAAGTCTCTTAAGCTTGTGTTAACCAGACCTTTTTAGGACTCATGAAGCACTATTATCATCCTTAGGCTCCATCTCTTTACATTTTATTGATCACAGAGTAAAATATAGACTAATAGATTTTCCACCTTTAAAGGAATACACCCCCTAATTGTTCATTTCTTATATCAATTTTGTTTTGTTTGTTTTTTGTTGAATTAGGCAGGAAAACTTTGTGTTTCTCACATGCCTCCACAGTGAACGAAGAATCCAAAAACAGAGAAAACTCTTGATGAAATGTCGGGGTGGGTGGGGTGGCTCGTTTAACAACAGCAAAACTATATCAAAACATCCATTTACAAACTCTCACACAACTCATGTACTATACACCACCAACGTGTATTTTCACTAAATCCTTACTATTTAGAACACTTCTGCATAAACAGTGCAGGCTCACCAGTCGTCCATGTGTGAGACTGTTTATACAGATGTATTTTAAATAGTAACATTTTAGGAAAAATAGATTTGTTTGGGAAGTACTGACCATATAACTGGATAAATGAGACTTGGATTATACTGAACGAGTTGCATGAGAATTTGTAAACTGATGTTTTGATACAGTTTTGCTGTTGTTTAACGTGGACCCCTATGGCTTCTTTTCTTTGAGAATTTTCTCACTTTTTTGGATTCTTCATTCACCTTGGAGGCAGAGAAAAGCAAAGTCTTCTTCGTGAATTTATCGTAACACAGGGTGAGTTATTGATACAAAAATAGTTATTTGGGGGGGGGGTGAAGTATGCCTTTAAATATTTAACAATAATACAACATATCTGGACATAATTCAGTCCTTCATGCATCTGTCTAGCCTTTAAAGGATACCAAAGGGCTTTAACTTTAGAAACAGGGAATATAGTGACAATAGAGAGGCATTGCAGACATAAAAAGACAGACAGGTACCACAGACAGAGGATAAGAGAGTATTATCTGACATCACAACAGCATTGGAAAGGAAATAGGAATATAATCCATTGCTCAGTGACAGGGAAGAGACGTGAGGGGCAGAGAAGATGAGGGAGAGGGAGAAAGTGCACGAGAGAGGTGGAGGAAGAGAGCGAGTGAGAGGAGACAAGCAGGGGAAAAATTCACTTCCACAGTTGGCTGATCTAGGAAATCCTGCAATCTCGCGGCAGCCAGAAAGCAGCGGCAGATGAGCCATGTCTCTCCATCCCTCATCCCCTCTCTCTATCCATCTTCCTCCCTTCTTTTCCTCTGTTCCTCGTTCTCCAGATGAGTTGGCCTTCGCTCTCCCTCACTCCTTTGTTCTGCCTCCTCCTCTCACTCACAATCTTTCATATCATGTGTTTCTTTCTTTCACCTCCACCTCACTGCACTCACTTGCCACCCCCACCACCCCATCTCTCTCCCTCTTATGATGTCCGGAGCTGTTCGACTAGTGCTCAAGCCCAGACTATAGCCCCCAGTGGGCTCATTTCACACCTCCAGGCCTGATGCCAGCCAGTCGGCCAGCGTGTGGTGTTACAACTGACAGACATACAGCACCCGGCTTTCTGCTGGCCCTGATTAGGATGCACACAGTGGACTGGAAGGAAGAATGGGAGGAAAAAGGAAACGCTGAAGTGCGGCAGGTTAATTTTCTCCCCCGTTTAGACGAGCTGGGTGAGAGGAGTTTGGGCAGAGAGAGGAGTGTGTGTATAGTTTTGTGGGCCTGCATGCTTGTCTGCGTGCATCTGCATTTAAATTGCGTGCATCCGTGCTGAAGCCTGTGTGTTACAGGAGCTGTCTGTACATTTTCAGTGTGTGCGTGTGTGTGTGTTACGCCACAGAATACCAATTGCCGGTGTTACAGCCAAAGCCTTCAGGCTCCTTCATTGTACTTCACAGCAAACCACCCATCACCAGTGAAAGCCCACTTCTCTCTCTATAAAGACAATAAAGACAACTCACCATGCTCGCAGAATAATAACTGAAGGGGGGGGGGCCGGGGTGTCACATATTACATAGCAGGTCAAGTATGGATGAGCGTGTGCATTGTATAATGGCAGGAGTAAACGGCGCACAACAAGGACAAATTGAGATGCTCTAACAAAGCAATTACATCTTCTAATAAAGCTGTAATTGTGTTTCATTATGGTGAGACGACATCTATTTGCATCATCTTTTATTCCCTTGCTCATCGAGTGGTGCCTGCTCGCTAACCTCTGACTGGCTCAAACAATGCTTATTATGCTTACAGTGGTGATCACACACAAACAACGGCAGCACGTAAATGCATAGACACTCAAAAACACACACACATACACACACACATACGGAGCCAGACAATGAAGTGAGAGAAGCCTCTAGCGTCACAGCGTCGATCTCTCCATTGAGAACCTGTAATTATAGACCCTGTCTCAAGATAAATCAATTAACGCCAACATATAGCTTTTAATTTAATCCGGAGCTAATTAAAGTGAGGAGACAAGCGGGAGGGGTGGAGGGAGCCAGGGAGGGAGAGAGGGTGGTGGTGGTGGAGGTAAGACAGTACAGGAGGTGTGCGTATCTGTGGAGGCTGGGGGATTGTCTCAGTCCCTGGGTTCAACCACGCACGGCAGAGATGATTGAAATGAATTCCGCTGGCAGTTTGGTTTGGGGATCTCTGATGTTGGCTCAACAGTACAAAGCATCACCTGGAGCTGTCTGACTGACAGGTGACACTTTAATTGAAATAATTTAGTTGCTCATTAAGGGAGAAAGACTAAGCCTTAAAGAGGGGGAACAGGAGAGAGATGAAAAAGTGTGCATGTGTGCGTGAAAACAGGCATACAGACAAAGAGAGTAATGAAGCAATTTGCCCGGAAGGAGCCTTTTCTCAGTGCCCTGCAAGTAAGGCAAGAAAAAACTGACACATTCCTGGAGCTGCTGACTGAGCTTCTTATTACACAGAATGGAAGTCATTTTTAGCTCTGCCTTCGCCATGCCAACGGCCTATTTGTGGGATTGCTTTACATGGTAACCAAATAGATGCATTTCTAACGACAAGACGGACTGGATATGTGTGAGATGAGTCTGATAAAGGCTGGGTGTGAGGGAGAGAGTATGCACGTATGATGTGATGTTATATTGAAGAGACCGGGCATATCTCATACATCCCCACCCTAATCGTGGCTAAAATCTCTGCTGGTTGTGGTATGAAACCCTGTGCTGACGGAAATCGCACCGGTCTTCAATTTAGCCCTCGCTGCGGTTTACGAGACGCGTGGTTCCGGTCCTGCTGATTATCTGCTTTTTCAATCCTGCCACCACACACCGCTATCAGCCCCTACCTTTGCATCCAAACACACTAAACGCAGAAGAAACGAAGCAGCTGTATCGTCTTACTACAATGGAGATGGATAATCTAGGCTTGTATGTGTGTGTGTGAGACATGTTTAAGTCAAACCAGAATTACCACCTCGTGGTTGTATGCCTCCACCACCCAGTCAAGTGGCAGTTACAGTGTACATCCATGTCCATCCAGGCTCATATGTAAGTGTGACTGCTGACACTGTTTCAAATATGGATGTTTTTGCAAAGAAGCTACATATTTCAAAACTTGGAAACTTCACACACCTCTTCAACCTGACAGCACAGAAGATCTATACAATCAGCACAGTTTCAAGATGGACACCCATCACTAATTCAGTATCTGACCAACTGTCTCCCTGTTTCTGAGTTGTGATGTTGAATGATGGCCAGAAAAGTGTTTTTGCAGAATGTTATGATATCGCAGTGAAGATGACCTTTGACCTTTTGGATATAAAATGCCATCACATCATAAGAACCTTCACCGACATCACATCATAATTTTATGCTATTAGACATTTGTGTGAAATTTTGTAATAACTGACATATGAAATCTTGAGTTATGGCCCAAAATGTGTTGTGAGGTTTTGTGTGCTGTAGACGTTTGTGCCAAATTTGAGAAAATTCTCTCAAGATGTTTGTTAGATATCGCGTTCACAAGGAAAGGATGGATGGATGAACAACCACAGCACATAATGCCTCCTGTCAATAAGTTAAGTTTCTTCCTTGAGTTAAAGTCTCCATAATGGTCCGCACTCTATTAGTCTTCAGACAGTAGGGCTATTCCAAGAAATGTCACTGCACATGAATCATATTCTATTTAGCAATAAATTACTGCATATGTAAAGCTGGAGACAAATATATATGATGACTATAAAGCACAATCCTTAGCTATTACTAATAACATTACTGCTCTGCTCTTTTCGAGTGCTCCAGTAAGCCATGACAGAGTGACAGTATACCAGGACCCCGAAACTGCTTTTCCTACTGTAACGTGTCAGAATGTCCTCCATTATAAAACCAAAAGTAAAGTTGTTCAGGTTCTGTGTGTGGCATTCAGAGCATTATTATGGCAGCAAACCACTATGGCTATGTAAATATATGGGGACGGGATGGGATTGGGACAACAGTGGTTAGCACTGTGCTCAGCCACTTTCATGTTGGGAGCCATGTCCAGACAACTCATACGCTCTTAATTTCACATTCATGGTGAAATTAGAATGTATTTACATTCATGGCTGGGGACCATCACATGAAAACTATGATTCTTCCCTGAAACCTAACTTAACCAGTAGGGGTGTTAATTTTGTTAGATATCATACAAACCAATGCATGAGGACACACTGGCATGCTACACATACCTGTAGCAGCTTTTAATAAACCCTTTCTTCTTCAGAAGTTCTTGTCAAGCTTCTTAAATCTTGGTTATATCAACAATAAGAAAAATTTGTTAGCAGTACCATAACTCTGTACATAAATAGACAACTAATGTCTCACAACTTAGCAAATAGTCTGTTACGGTGAAAATACATGGGACACTGGCACAACACAACCTGTCAGCTGCAGTATGCCCGCAGCAGACTGAGGGCCCATCCACGAGAAGCCTTGTCAGGGAGAATTCGCCAAAGTTTTTAACCGGTTCGGCCTTTCATCCATACGAAACCGGCGTTTTCAGAGGTCGAAACTGCATCTTTTTGAAGCGGGGTTCCAGAGTGCACAAATCTGAAGATGCCGCCTTTGCGTCTTCGTGTGAACAGCCAATGCGCGACTTTTGATGTCATAGCCCCACCTCTCTAACCTCTGACTTAACCCCGGCTGGAAGCCGTCCCATCTCAACAACAACAACAACAACAACAACAACAACAACAACAACAACAACAATGGCGGATTACAGACTTGTGTTCCTGCTACAGAACCTGCTGAGCCTATTGGGGCTTCTACAGCAAAATCCTCTCCTCCTTCACTACAACGAGCAGCAGACAGCAATAGACAACTACTTACTCTACATGCTCTTGGATCCATGCATATATACTGCAGCCTTTTATAGGGTTTCAGTGGCTTGAACCAGCTTCATTTTGACGCCTGCATTCTTGAGTTGGCGCCATGTTTACAGAACACTACTGCAATCCGATCATTTTATTTTATTTAGTCTTCGTGTGGATATAGCCTGAGACCATTATAATCAACTGAAATGGTTACATTGAACACGGAAACCACACCTGCCCACACGGGTACTGCACTTCTCAACTCTATTTTTGTGCGGTTGGTCTATGTGGCCCTCCAACAGGTAAAAACTACATCAGCCTGTGTAAAAAATGAGCAGTCTGTTTAAAATGATAAAAATGAATACCACATTGTACTAGAGGCAATGCAAAGCAGCAGAGCAACCTTGTGTGTGTTTTTATATTTCACATTAAACTAAATCAAATCAGTGCATCCTTTAGTTAAATTGATCCAGTAAATTAATTCACTGCCAGTTAATACAGTCTAAACACTTCCAAACCTTCCATAACTTTCTGCATCATCACTTGGCAAAGCACAATTCACACACAGTGAAGTTGGCAGTTACTACATGAGACGAAGACAGTGTAGCAGGTAAAAAACCCCGCTCCGCTCCACCCTACGCAACACGCTGTGTCCATGTCCCATATATTTCGGCTGTTAGAGTAATAACTTTGTGTTTCCATGAAGTTACTTGAATAGCTAAAACACTTGCTTAACAAAATTATATGTTGGTCTCAGTCTGTTGTTTTGGATATGTATTTGGGAGGCAGGGAGGGTAAATCATCACCACACACACTGCTGAAAACTAGCTACACTTAACTGCAGTAATTAATACAGTTTGTTTACACTGAGGACTCTGTGCTTCCACTGGCTTGGTAACAGGAGTCATGAGTTGGTGGGGGAAAGCGACTAACCAGGAAGAGCTGCTGTCTGACTCAGACTGGAAGGTATGCTTTACTGGAAGCGGCACATACCACTGCAAAGTTCAAAGTTGAATTTAAAATTAATTGCTAAAACAAGCGGTTTGGCACCATAACAGGGACTTTTTACTTGTGAACAGCATGGAAAGTGAGCCTTGCTGCAAACTTGTCTCACTAGCTAACTGTGGTATTACAACAACATTAAAACCCTTTATAGTCCAAAAGCATTTTTCCATAGGTTACCATTACAAAAGGCAAATATGAAACTGACAGCAAACCACAAACAGCATACAGCTCCAGGTATTACTCACTGACTTATGATTTTTGTAAATGGTAAGGATTTCATTTTAGTGAAAGACACTTGTATTGTGTGCTACACAATTCAGAATCAAACTAGAAAGAAGAACAAGCTTTCACATGTGGGTTGGGCGTCACCTTGCAACAAAGTTCTCCTAATAAAATCCACGACTGAGAGCTCCCTTCTTTTATATTAAAGATGAAATATAAATTCATATCATGTGAACATTTATTTGTTACCCTAAAATTAATCTAGAGCAAACCTAAAGTGATGCACAATAAAAAAAAAGTCAAGATTATTAAACTACTTAAAAAAAAACATTTTAAGAGCAGTGACACAAATCAAAAATAACCAGAGAGAGAAAACAAAATAATGAGTAAAAGAAGAGAGAAACTATTGAACGACAGAGAACAGTGACAGCAGATCTCTCTACTATGCTCTCTCTCATTACTTGGCCCCAGGACACACTGTGAGGTGACAGCACATTGTGTTGCACACACATATACACACACTCTCACAAAAACACAAATGTACAATAGCACGTTTTATCCCACACTGCTCACATTGATCTTTATCTTTCTTCTGGGTTGTCTGCCATCACAGCCTGTGCGACTTGAAAACTGGTTGGCATTAATGGCTGGCAGATCATTAGGAAAAGAGACAGGAAGGGCAGGAATTTTGGTAGCGCTGTAAACGAAAAATTTTGTCATCAATTAAGGCAAACCTCTGACTCTACTTTTGTTCCTTTGTCACCCTTATTATAGTTTAACTTTCAGATTTTTTTTAGCTCGTTTGCCAACTTTCACCCCGGCAAACGATAATATCGGGCATTTACGCTGCCAGTGGCATGCAAAGATTTGGCACAGAATAAAAAATGGAAGCAGACAAAACAGTGGTATCTCATGAATTAAATAACCACAGGAAAAATCAATGCAAGTGAGAGTTGCTTATCTCCATGTGTTTAAAATGATACCCATGTATCATGTTCTTTAGTTTAACATGACTGAAGTTGGCACGTGGCCGCGGGGAAGCAGACTGAAGCACTGCCTGGTTATTTGGCTGACAAAGTTGCCTTTCACTGGGGTAATTAAAGTCACAAATTAACTCAAATGAGGACATCAGTCGCTTTACATATTTGGGAGAAAAAGAGAGAGAAAGTGACACAGGAGAGCAGAGAGAGGAAAAGATACAAACGGAGAGAAGAATGGGAAAACGGAGGCACAGACAGATCAAAGATAAATATACCATCTGTCCATCCGAACATCAACCGGCAACACTGCTCTTATGTTTCCAACAAAGACATGAGATGCCTATTACATTTAATAGCTCTCTATATCATAATCCATATGGACACAACATATTGAAAGATTATATGTGTGTACACAGAGCACATGACCATTCTTGCCAACCCTTTCTGCCCTGGGGGATCATAAAATGCTCATTAATTCCTTAAATTAGCTTAAATGCCCTTATTGAACGCCACCTTCATAATTATTTTTTTGCTTATTAACTATTCCCTAAGTGGGCTGCCGAGGGTCCTGTCAGGTCAAAGGAATGGTGTGTGTGTCTGTGTGTGTGTGTGTGTGTGCGTGTCAGGGGAGAGGAGAAGGCAGTGCAGACCTACACCCCCCCTCCTTCCTCCCTCCTCCCCATGTGTCTCTCTCTCGCCAAGCACAGGGGCCTATCGCAGTTGCCTTGGTGACGCTGGCTGGCAGCCGATAGGAAAAGAGGCTGGCAAATGGAAAATGTCAATTACTGCTGAAGATATGTAGATCTGAGTGAGAGACTGCTGCAGAGAGGAAGAGCGGGAGAAGAGGAAGAGGAGGAGAGGAAAAAGAAGGAAGAGGGAGTGAAGGAAACCAAATAAAAAGAGATGGGGTGTCAGACTCCAGCAGAGAAGAGACAGGGAGAGACAGAGACAAGGATGGAGGGAGACGGGGGGGGGGGGGGGTTGACGGCCAAATATAGCAAGAGGTTACAGAGGACTGTCGAAGCGGTGGGGTGGAGGTAGAGGTGGAGGTGGAGGGGGGAGAGAAGGGATGGCACGAGGGTGTTAATGCAGGAGATGAGAGGCTGAATTGAGCGCTGGCTGCTGACAGAGAACGTCTGTCCACATCTATTATAACACCTTTCCCTTTCTGAGGCAGAGCGCAGCCGTGTTCATTATTCCTCTCTTTCTCTCTCTCACACTCTCTCTCTCCGCGGCTTTCTCTCCTAGGCTATCTCCCATCCACAACCTTCAGCACCAGCCTCTACCTCTAACTGGCAATTTGATTAAGCCTGGGAGATAAGGTCGCACAGGAGAGGAGAGCGGAGCGAGAGCGAGGAGGGGGGGGGTCGGACGCTAGACAGAGCTAGAGCCATTCTGGTGTAATCACAGCATTGATCTCCTAAGCATGTGGCCAGTGTAGATTATGGGACCGAGTTAGGTCCATCATGGAGCTTTGGAGTCCAAGATAAAGTGTGTGTGTGTGTGTGTGTGTGTGTGTGTGTGTGTGTGTGTGTGTGTGTGTGTGTGTGTGTGTGTGTGTGTGTGTGTGTGTGTCGAATCGCAGCACAGTTAATAATGCATGCATATCCTGCTGGTGCATATATGTGTCCACCCTATTTGTATGTCTGCATATTAAGCCTTTCTAGCTGGATGTATGCATCTCCTAGGTGTGTGCGGATGTGTTTGTGCGCGCTTCACCGAATGAGCATATCCCATTTGAGTGTGTATCACAAGACCTAAGTTGAATTAATGTGTCCCTACCCCCATTCCAATTTCCATCAGGGGTCTCTTGACCCTCCCACTCTGCAGACACATAATGGTCCATTTGGGGTTTAGCAGCAGGCATTACCAGGGAGCATGGAGACAGTGAGCTAGACTGTATTTCCATAAGACTGGGACACAGAGGCCCTTCTATACATATATTACCCCCTTTGTGTCTGAGAGGTCTCATGTGGGGCTTGTCTACACCGATGCATGTGCAGAGGCAAGCATACACACACACACAACGCAAAGACACACAAGACAGGATGCATATGCAGGCTGACATGAAAATGAACAAATATACTGTACACACAAGCACTCCTATAGCAACGTAATCACACATACATAAGCATATAAATATATATACACATACACATGAACGTAGATGTGCACACACAGACTTGACAGTTACTGCATAATGGGACGTACGCAGCAGCCTGACTGTGATTGACACTGATAAGCTCTGAAGGGAGACATCCCACCTTTGCTGTCACACTGTTGCTGTACAGCCTCACATAAACATTTGTGGTCTCTAATGCATTCGCTTGACTTTGATGCATTAGAGACCCGTCTCTCCCAAACACACCTTGCAGAAATTTTTTTTCATCCATATGGATTTTTAGAATGTTACTCGCTTTCCTAATAGAGCCATTTCACAGCAGATATTTTGGCTTGTCATAGCAGGAAGAGCACAGGCGTGAATGATAACATCAAAAAGCCATTTAGGTGAGCGAGTTTCAGAGTCCTGCTATCGGACTTTGACAGTCACGTGTGTGGATTATCTGTGACGTCACCAAGGTGCCATTTCAGAGGTATAGCAGTACAGTAAACAACACAGATAGGTAAGTTATTCAACCCATTAAATCATCAAACTGGATAGGCTGACGCAAACTGAGAGAATAACATACTGAGACAAACTCAGCAAGGATGCCAGGGACCATTATTTGGCTGAACTGTTATCTATTAACAACACTGAGCCATCAACCTGAAAGCAAAAAGTTTAGAGTTGCTTTCTACAACCTCGCACTTGGATATTACCACACAGTCTATGGATATTACCAATGATCTTGTTTATGGTTTAAGTGCATATACCTGTGAACGGTTTAGAAACTATAAATTCTCTGAAAGTTCACTGACATTTCACCAGTAGCTGGGTGCAGGATTTGTTTACATTTCCACCGATACTGAAAATATGTTACTGACCTACCATACAAATTTCACATAAAAATAAATGCCTGAAGTTATTTACATTAATACTATTTTACAGTATTGATATTATTGAGGTCTTCTGTTAAATTTGCTATCATATTTCAGTCAGTAAAACCCATTCATTCATTTTCTGTAACCACATATCCTGTTAGGGGTCGCAGGGGGGCTGGAGCCTTTCCCAGTTGACATTGGGTGAGAGGCAGGGTACATCCTGGACAGGTTGCCAGACTATCACAGGGCTGACACAGTGAGACAGACAACCATTCACACTCACATTCACACCTACAGGCAATTTAGAGTCACCAATTAACTTAACCTGCATGTCTTTGGACTGTGGGAGGAAGCCGGAAAAAACGCACGCTGATACAGCGAGAACATGCGAACTCTTCACAGAAGGGCTCCCCCACCCTGTGTTCTAGCCCCCCACCATGGGTTTGAACCGGGAACCCTCTTGCTGTGAGGCGATAACGCTAACCAATGCACCACTGTGCCACCCATTAGAACCCAGTTTTAATAAATTAGCAGTTACAGAAATGTGTAAACTACTTCATTAAGGTAGATGAGCATCATCTGGGAAACATTAACACTTATTCCCTTTACATGGCACTAAAATGAATACCGAATTATGTGAAATGTTTACTGAATAGTACGTGTCTGTTAATGAGTCATAAGAAGTCATAAATAATCTTCTAGAAGAAGTAGATTTTTAAAGCGACCATCGGAAGGAGCAAGGCAAGCTAATCGTTAACGTAACTGGTTAAAAAGGAATGCCTTCTGTGATCTAACTTAGGTTGTCCTACTGAACAGAGCCAACTGTTTTGTTTCAGTTTTACTCATCAGGGCATAAAATGGAGCCTCTAAAGCCCCGGAAGGTAAAATGTTTTTATCTTGTGCACGCAAGATAAAAATACTACCTTTCAGGACTTTAGGCGCTCTGTAATTAACAGAGATTTTGCGGTAATTTTTGGCTGACGACATTTTTTTTACATATCCATTGTTACAATTTAGTCATGACATAAAAGTCAGACAAAATTTCTCTGTCAGTGACTTTTACTGACTATGACACAGAAAATGAGTAGGAAGAAGTAACACAACCTAATCTTACCTGATTTTTCATACAATATAATTACTTAAGCACCCTAAAGCAAACCTAAAGAAAATGCATTATACGTCAAAAATGGCGATAAAACCCACAATGCACTTTGGTTAGAGTGAGCTCTATGTCATCCATCAAAGACTGATTGTGGCTGCTAGCTTATTGTCATGTCTTACTGGGACACTTGATGGGACTGAGCCATTATTAACAAAATTTGTTTCACCTGTGCTCTTCCCACGGTGACAAGTCAAAACGTACTCTGTGAAAGGGTCTATTGAAATCCATTACTGCTGCTAGTGGCAAGGTTTTTGAGGTGTGAAAGATTCACTCCAAAACCCAACTCCCTGAACTCATTTTTAAAAAGAACAATGCTACCTTGTGCTCATTGTTCGGTAAAATTAATTATGAGTGATTGCGTTGGTAACTTTAGGGTCTCATAAATGGATCCCAATTAACAGCAATCACAGTCATATTTCATTGTGAGACTCATTTTAATGCTAAAATTTCTTTTGTAGTAAAAGGTGGAACTTCAGCTCCGTGCTTCAACTGTATCATTTTCCCCCGGTAGATGAAAAAAAAATCTGTTGAAGTGTCTTTAAGGGAACAATTTCAATGAAATCAAAGGTTTCATTCGTAATAGGAAAAAAAATGTTCAATTTGATTTCAGTTGTATATCTTCAGTTTTATGGAGTGCCTCTAATAGACACAAATTGTCAGTAAGAGCTTAAATTGCCATCAACTATTAGGGCTGGACTGTTATCATCATATCATTTGATCATGAGTATGCAAGACCCTGAGAGCACCTTAATGAACACAGCGCCAGGCTTACACACATCAAACACAATGTAAATCTCTCTCTCTCCCTCTCTCGTTCTCTAACACACACACACTCACACTATACACACACACACCGCACATCACACTCTCACTCTACAAATATCAGCAAACAGCTGACATTGCTCTCTGTTGACCCACTTCCGATGGTATCGTCTTCAAAGAGAGAGGGGGAAAAAAATCAAACGGGAAGGAAGGAGAAAAGGGGCGAAAAGGGATTAAATTGAAGAAAAAGGGAGTAATTGACCGGTGTTTCTTTATCTGAGGGAGTGTGAGGCACCGGCGCCGTGTAGGTAGATATAGGTTGGGTTGCCCAGAGGCAGAAATGCTCCCCGTTCATTTACAATTTACAGGCTGCTGCTGTTTGAAGCCAGCAACTCATCTTCATTTGGGATTCACACACGCCTGCCTGTGGCAGATGGCTATTTCATCATCATCACACACACACACACGCTCTCACACACACACGCTCTCACACACACACGCTCTCACACACACACACACACACACACACACACACACGCACACACACACACACACACACAGAGTAGCTGGCATGCTGATGAAGTAAGGTGGCATCTGTGTGTGTGTGTGTGTGTTTATGTGTGTGTGTGCTGGTGGTTGGGGGATTCCAAAGTATCATTATTTCAGCATAATTGGCTGACGGGAGCATTTGGAGTTAATTGGTTGGCTGACAGTGTAAACCCTAGGGCTTATGGGTATTGTAGTACGGATAATGCAGACATTCTGCTTGGTCACACAGCCTGACGGAGACGATTATCTGAATGCTTGAGCAAATTTATCAGTAGCTTTTTTTCTCCTTTGTGAGTAAGTGAATCATAAATTCTTCAGATTTTGGACTCTAGAACCAAATTAACATTTAGTTTCTATAGTCACGCTTTAGAATAAGAGCCAAAAGTAATAACAATAAAAACATCTCTGCTGATTTAATTGAAGGAAACTTTTATACTATTTTGTATTTCCTCTGATTTATTGGGGTCAACATGTGGTAATTGTCCTGGGGGTTAAACCAGAGTTTCCCAACCTGGGGTTTAAGGGGTCAACACATTTTTTTGTCCTTGAGAAATACATAATTGGAAATACACTTCCACCTTTTTAGGTCTCCACAAACCCCTCTAATCAAACAGCACCACATAGGAAAATGTGGACATTACTTTACTTCAAGGGGTAACAAGCCCAAAAAGGTTTGGAAGCACTGGTTTAAATCATCCCTTAAACAAGTTACCTTGTGCTTATAAGGCAGTAGATAAACTCCAAATAAACATTTAAAACCTGCATTTAATTCATATAGACTGTAGCTACTGGAGACACATTTCAATCACAGAATGTATAAAATAGGCTAACCACACATAGGTGGTTAGCATTGTTGCCTCACAAGGGGGCCAGGGATTCAAACCCCGAGTTAGGGGAGCCCCCCTGGAGTTTGCATGTTCAGCGTGGGTTTTCTCCAGGTACTCCAGCTTCCTCTCACAGTCCAAAGACATGCAGGTTAGGTTAACTGGTGACCCTGAATTGGCCGTAGGTGTGAATATGAGTGTGAATGGTTGTCTGTCTCTATGTGTCAGCCCTGCAATAGTCTGGTGACCTGTCCAGGGTGTACCCTGCCTCTCACCCAATGTCAGCTGGGATAGGTCCCAGCCCCCCGTGACCCCTAACAGGATAAGTGGTTACAGAGAATGAATGAATAAATGACTTTATAAAATAATGGATGTAGCCATCGTGATGTCACCTATTAGTTTGTGGGCTCATATTTTTAAGCTTTGAGTTTGGCTGCTGCCACCTTGGCTTTAAGGAGCGACCGTATTTGGACAAGAGGGTGGAGATGGGTAAGAGCAATGGGTGGATTTGATTCATAAGTTGGGTTTCCATCAAAGTGTAGCACAAATTTTAACGAAATTTTCAGAAAATCAACCAAAAGAAATACGTTTATGTGCTTTTTCATCCACTGCTCTTCTGTGAATATTAAGAGGTTGTTCATTGAAATAAGCAGTAGGTGGCGCTAATTCTCTAATCAGGTATCACTGCAGAGAAGGGTGCAACGAGATAACATAATTAAGAGTGTGCCAGTCAAACCTCAAACAAAGGAAAACAATGGATATATAATAACAGAAAGCACAGTGGACAATGGAAAGAGAGAGTTTTGAACAAATAGCATTACAGCTGTGTGTTCCTGAAAGAGTTCTAACAGCCCTGTGTGCATATATGTGTCAAAGCCATCACATGACAAAGAGAGCTTACAGTGGGCTATGCAATGACGGAATCTGAATCTGTTTCCATTGAATCGACACACCAACTTTTATACATCCCCCAAGTGTAAAAACTTATTTTGAGATTTTCGAATTGTCAAGAATTTTTTTTTTTTAATTTTCGGTGTTTCTGCTCGGATTCAATTAAAAAAATGTGCATAAAGAGAGGTGGATGGAAACATACATACAGACTGTAATAAAATGTAAACAGATGAGTTCTATAAAACTGTACAGTTGTGTTGAATGGGGAAATTAGGTATAGAAAGAGAAACTTCTTTTTGTACCAGGCCGTAAACATGTTATTTCTAATTTAAAGTTTGGCATTTTAACATGGGTGTCTATAGCAATTACCTCCCTTCTGGAGCCAGCCTCAAGTGGCCATTCAAGGAACTGCAGTTTTTGGCACTTTAACGGTGGCTTTGCTTTTCAGCCCTGGAGGTTGCTGCTTATTTTCAGTGTGTACTTTTATTACTCCTTTTAAGAATGCATGTGTTAAATCTAGACTTTATTTTCTTAAATATGATTGGGAGATTTAATGACTGAATTTGGCAGCCAGTTATTCAACACACTTAAGTTTTGTACTGGACCTTTTCTGTAGTATTTGTGTATTCCCTTGATGCTGGTTGGATTGATGTTTAATGTGGGATATCTATGATAGTGAGCACAGTAGGTCCAGGTCAACGGTGGAGCAAATCTGCTCTCAAAAATCAAAGCAAAAGTCTTGAATTGAACTGTGCCCCCGAGGCAAACTTCAACTCTGGCAAAGCAGGAGCTCCTGTGTGAGAGATGCTGCCACCTACAGCAGAAATTTACCAAGCCTGTGCCTGGTAATGAATTCAGCTCAACACACAGTAGCAGAGAAAGAGCCTCCGGCAAATACGAACAGAGGTTCTCAAATCTGCTGCAATAAACCTCAATCATACGCTACTTAGGCTGACTGACAGTCAGTCAAAACAGAGGCGCGAGTCACCAGATTAAAAGGGGAAATGGAGTTGAAGAAGGTGAAATTGGAAGAGTCGCTTATTTAGTAGGTCGTTCCACATAAAATCCTAACAATTGTAAAAAATTCCCATCACCTTACATTTGTCCTGCAGGATTATGGCACTCCACAGAAGAGGCTTCCTTGATGGCTGATTCAGCCGAGAAATACGAATGTGAGGAACTTTAATATAACAAAATAATTCTGCCGTCTGCAGTAACGAGCCCATGCTCTTCTCTGAGTTTATTTCAAAGAACATTTTTATGACTGGCCGCACAAAAGTTTGTTCTGTTCACACTCCTGGAGGGGAATGTTTATGTGCCTTTGAGACAAAGACAGTGAAAGAAAGATGGACTGACAGAAGAAAAATGCACTTGTGATGGGTATTTGTGAGTGTGTGTGTGCGTGTCTGCCCAACGCTAAGAAAGGCAGTAAATAAATCACCAAGCCTGAATGTGAGATATTACCTCGGGGCGAAACAAAAGGACAAAGCAGACACGGCGACCAGCAAAAGGTCAAGGGGAAGCAAGGAGGAGAGGCACTGGGAAAAGGTCGGCTGGCACCAGTAAAAATTAGGTGGATGTGAGCAAAATAATGTGGTGGAGTCAGGAACAGCATGTTCTCTAGGCTCAGTAGGAAGGACCGGGAAAGAGGGTCGCTGATGCCTGATTAACAGAACGAACAAGTTGATGAGAGGCTGCAATAAAAGTGTCATGTGGTTTTCGTGTGTGCTGTTTTTTTCACTTTTCTGTGTGCGTGAAAGAGAGTTTAAAAAAGAAAGCAACAGCGAAAGGAGCCTATTTTTATATCAACATGAGCAACAGTAAGCAAAAGATAGATAACCCGACAACACCATGACACATAACTCCAACAACAAAGCACTGCCACATAAATGATAATCCAATGGAAACACACAGAGCTCTAATGACATTAAATCATAAACACACCCTCAAATTAATCTATCACCTTCATGTTATTCCTAATACAGCACACACACACGCACACACAACGATTAAAGTGTTAACTCAGAACATGATTTACATCATTATGATTATGACTGTCATAATTACGAGCGCTGTTATCACTCTCATTATTAATAGCAATGACACTATTATTAGCCTGTCTGCTGGCGTGCTACTTAGTCTGCAGGCTAATTACTGTGTCTGACTGTCCAGGCATGGTGCCGGTCCACAGCTCCAAGGTCACAAACCTTCTCCTCCTCTCGTCAAGGGGCTCACACACTTACTTAATTCTGCCACTCATAATCTCTTTTAATCTCGTAAATGATAGTGAAAGCGCTAATTCTCTCCCCGCGCAATTTATTAGTGTGTGTTTGTGCCACTGAGACCCAGTAGTGCATTACTGTCACGGCTAATCCAATTAGTGTGGATGTATCTAGCCGGGGCCTGAGGGGGATGAGGAGTGGAGGGGAAGGGGAAGCAGGTAGAAGAGGCGCGCAGGAAGACGGTGCACCCCGCTGTGGGGAGAGCGCATTAGGGAGACTCCCCTCCTGAGCTCGGCGTCTTTTTATCACCGCTGTGATGGCCTGAAAATTGGTGTGTGATCTCAGGAGGGAGAGGGACACAGTGGAAATATGGAGCATCACTCTGCCAGTGTGTGTGTTATTGTTTACACAGCTGAGGTGGTGTGATGATGAGGTCCTTTATAGGGCATTTCGTTTTGATCATCATCCTCACCCTCATTGGGTGGTTTTTTTGTCATTACTGTAACAATCTGGGGACTGATACCTGACTGGGGTGTGAAGTTGTTTTTCAGTGAACCTGGTCTGTTTCAGCATGGCACTGTAGGATGTAAAGACAACTTGTTAAGCTGCTTTCATAGTGCTCGGTGACAATAACTTCTGTATCCATTAGGGTGTACTACAACTGATTTACAAGTCTTAGCAAAAAGGTTTGAATGTGTTGTAACAGGGAGATACATCCTCCCTCTTATGCCACTGGATATTAAACCTGAAAAATGAAAATACAATGTTTAGGCTTTTTCGTGTATTATTTTAACGGTTCTCAATTGCTTTGGCTCATTTTTTTTTAAACAGTCTTAAAGAGGACCCAGTATGCTTATTTTAATGTTCATGCATTTTTTGGGGCTTTTTGCCTTTAATTGATAGGACAGCTAAGTGTAAAGGAGGCGGAGAGAGAGAGATGGAAAGACACGCAGCCAAGGGCCGCAAGCTGGACTCAAGCCCGGGCCGCTGCAGCGGACTGAGCCTCTGTACATTGGGTGCCTGCTCTAACCCCTAAGTCACTGACGCCCATCATACTTGCATTTTGATTTCTTCTAAAACACGTTCACATATTTTAATGGTCAGAAAACTTTATTTTCCCCATACTGTCTGTGCTGAAACACCTGTATCCACCCTCTGCCTGAGAAGGATTCATCCTTACGCCCCTCTCATCTGTATCTTGGTGTCTCTACACTGTCACTGCAGCTGCTGAATGACTGTAACAGAGAGTAGCGACACTTGTTACCATAAGAGTCACCAATAAAAGCTTCTAAACACAAGCAGACATGTTTCAGCAGGAATATGATCTGAAATCAGGGAGAAATTTACAACAATGACAACCGAGGTTGTTGTTTCCCTGATGTTAGTATGTAAGAAAACAATTAACCTTGGCTGCCAATGTTGTAAATTAGTATTTTAGTATGTAGGTGGCACGATGTTGCAATGGTTGGCATAGTCGCCTCACAGCAAGAGGGGTCCTACTTTGAACCCGAGGTGGGGGGTTCGGGAAGCCCGTCTGTGTGGAGTTTGCATGTTTTCCTTGTGTCAGTACTCCGGCTTCCTCCCACAGTCCAAAGACATGCAGGCTAGGCTAATTGGTGGCCTGTCCCGGGTGTACCCCACCTCTTGCCCAATGTTGGCCGGTAGAAGCAATTACAGAGAATGAATGGATGAAAACCAATGAATGTTAGTATGTAGCGACATGTACATTAGCAATTTACTTGCAGCTGCGGAAAGACTGCCGTACTTTCTACTGTGTAAAATCAGATCAAGCTTCTTAACGCAACCAGACATGTTTCAGCAGGAATCTGATCCAAAATCAGGGAGAAATTAGCAACATGGGCAACCAAAATGACACAGTTCCCTGACGTTAGCATGTAGCTTTGTTTTGGGGTCACTGACTGTATAAATAATGGACGTAGCTACCGTTGCACCGCCCACTGGTTTGTGGACTGCCGTTTTGAAGCCTTGATTTCAGCATTTCAACCATCGCCATCTCTGTGTTTTGGAGCCAGAAGTGACCATATTTGGATGAGAGGTTTGAGCTTTGGAGAAGCGAGGTTTGGAGCTGACTCACAGTCTGCAGTAACAAGTTGGTTACCTGTTACTGCAGACTGTTATTGCACCTCGCAGACAGCTTGTCAATCAAGCAGCCCTTCCCGTACATATGTCTAACCTTGGGCCTTAATAAGATGTAAACACTTGAATTATATAAAAATTGACCCTCCATGCAGTTGAAATTAGCTGTAGAGACCAAAACTGTTTTTTGTCCCAGGCTGTAAACATCTTTATTTCTGCTGTAAAGTTGGGCATTTTAACATGGGGGTCTACATGGAGCCTCAAGTGGCCATTAGAGGAACTGTAGTTTTTGGTACTTTTGCATTGGCTTCAATCCTCAGCCTTGGAGGTTGCTGATTGCATAGCCTACACTGCAACCAAAGTAAACACTTGCACCAGAGTGCCAGGAGCAGATGACTATATAAAGAAATCCGGCACACTATTGTGTCACACTGTAGCCAGAGTAGAAAACATTTTTGGAAACAGACTGTTCAGAAACCCAAGGTTCTTGCTCACAGAGACTAATTTTACATACATTCACCTCATTATCTTAAACCTTGGCCGAGTTTAATATGAACGTCCTTCATTGTGACTTTATATAAAAGACAGGAAATACAGAAAAGCATAACAGACATTCTCTAAAACTGTACGTGTCATAAGTGTTATTGTACGCCTGCAAATGGACTCAATCCATATTTTCATGCTTCAAAACCTAGAATTTTGTGTTAGTAAACTGGCCAATGCCACCAATGTGAGCTGTACTGGTCAAAATGTTTGGATGTTTTTTCATCATGGCACCCTGGAAATATGTTATATGTTATATGCAAGTTTGTTTTTTTGTTCTACTCTACTTGTCAGTTCTGAATGCTATATTACTGTGTATTGCACTGGGCTTTTCTGATTCCAAGTTTAACAGCCCACTTGCCAGAAGAAAATGTTGGCATTGTACATTTCTGCAACCCACAAATATGTTACTTTTGCCCGTTTCATAATGAATGTTTCTAAAGTGACATAATGTATGAGCTGACGTTATGATCAGGAGGTGGAGGGGATGGTGGACGGCGTGGCACTTAGTCATCTCCCAAGCTGCAGACTAATGCAGACCACACATGATGTGGTAGTTTATTTGGTGACTCTTCACTGTTTTTCTTGTGGGGATTGTGCTGCCCAAAAGCCAAAACATGATCTTTTCCTAACCATAACCAAATGTCACATATCTGTGGTTTGCAAAAATGTATGGTGCCAGAATTTTTTTCTGGTAAATGGGTTGATTTCAACAGTAGCTATAAGTTTACTGGGAAAAGTCAATACTGTACAACACTGCTAGTACACACAAAAACGATATGCCACTTACAAAAAAAATACAGTACATTTATTTCTGTACCTGAAAATTATCCTTTGATCTTCATAAAATCAGAGTGAACAGGAAATTTGCCGCAAAATGACATCCAGGTAAAAAAACAAAAAGAACAAACAAGAAAACAGACACAAAAAAGATTGATTGATGCCATAACGTGTTCATTACTGTCACATGGCAGGTAATCTGACAATTTGCCATCATCACAAATTCCATGTTGTAATTATTTATGGATATATATGTATGTCTGACAGAGTTTAAAACTGAATGGATCATTTTGCATGTGAAGGTTCAAATGGTGAAAGAATGTTTAGAAATTGTGAAATGTATGACAGTTTCACTGAGAATGAACTAACAGTTTTGATAGGAAGCCATGCGCAAGTGCTTATTGTGCAAATTGTGGACAATTGTACAGTACTGGCTCTTTTAACAACCCTGTCTCCTAGAAATTACGTTTGTATATTACTTTACTGCTTTCTTACTTCCGTTGTTGTGGTAACTTCATCGCTGCCTGGGTGAAGTATAGAGACAACATGTCTGTCAGGGAATA
This sequence comes from Cephalopholis sonnerati, assembly GCA_019142605.1. Taxonomy (NCBI): domain Eukaryota; kingdom Metazoa; phylum Chordata; class Actinopteri; order Perciformes; family Serranidae; genus Cephalopholis; species Cephalopholis sonnerati. The sequence goes on from JAGQAX010000003.1 coordinate 12,962,271, forward strand.
AAATAATGCTATCATGTACTGCAAAGGTTTTCCAAATAGGTGGTTGGGAAGGCTCGCGAGTGCACCAAGTGCAGGACCATGACACCAGAACCCCGTATTCATGTTCAGACTCCTGTCTTAAGTTTAGGCAACAAATTCACTTTGGTTAAGTTTATTGAAAGGTCGTGATTTTGGTTAAATATTAGTGAAAAACGTAACAATAAAAAAGTAACACTGAATTCCAAGATTGCGCATTTTGGCAGAAAACAACTAAAATACATTTTCAGTGATCATTTTGCTGATACGTTCAGTATCAACATTTCGGCGACTTGCCAGGTATGTTCTTGTGTTAACAGAAATCTTAGTTCGCTCAGCATTACGTTTCCCTCTGAGCGTATTTGCTGTTTGAAATAAGTTGTACATAAATGTAACTTTTAGGGAGACAGGGTTGCTTTAGCACACGTGCCAAAATCTGAGCAATTTGCCTGAATGTATAAGAAATTCAAATCTGTAGTGAAGAAAAAACAAATTGTTCAGAGAAGAACTGAGCCAAAGTGGATGAGGAAAAACTATAAAAAGAGCTAATCTGTTTAAATTGATCTTCATGTGTATTTCATGTCAGCAAACATCCAAAATTGTGTCCAAAAATGTTTTCTGCTGCAAAGAGACAGTGAGATCCTTTTGCTGTTAGCACAGCTTAGAAAATGCTTCCAATGATGGAAAGTAAATGGAAAAAAGTTAGAGAGAGCACACGTTAGCTGCTGAATATGCATCACAGCGCCCCAGAATAATTACCAAATCAGTAAATGTTTCAATGGTAGAATGTTTGTGCAGCATGTTTTTTTTTTTAAAATCTAATTTCCACTTTTTTATTATTATAATAAAATCTGATTTTATAAATTTGCATACATTTAAAAAATTTGAAAAATAAAAACAGAGAATTGTGTCCTTGTATGTTCATCCCTATGCAGTAAATACAAACAAAAGGCTTTCAGACATGATACCCATGATCATCACTTTTTATAGTACGATCTTCATTAGCGAAAACAAAAAAATGTCTCCCACGTGCATTATGATCTTTGCAGAATGATTCACTGAATCCTGCAGTGGTTGTATAAAACTGCTTCCACTGATTACTCACATAAACGCAGAGTGTTTGCAGCACTTGTGACACCAATTATAACCGAGGCTTTAATTAAAGAAGGCAGGAATCATCCACAGGGGACAAAAACAACAGGCTGTCTGGCATTAAATACCAAAATCATACATCTCTCATTTCTGTAATTATGATGTGACAGCACACTGACAAAAAAGGTACAATATGCTGAGTCTTGTTCTTGAAAACGCAGTATTGACAGACAGGCATTTGTGTTTATGTGGTTAAATAGTTATCGCACTTTGGAAAGATCAAGATGAATTGAGAATGGAAAGATAAAACTTTACTGGAAGCAGAATTACAGTCATTTACCTGCTGTTATTTCAAAAACTTCATTTTTCTCAAGTAGCCTACATTTCACTGAGAACGACACATTGAAAAGGGGGTTTAAACCGCACTGCTCACACAGTAACGCACACAACTCATCAAATGACATTAACTGCTCACTTGCCAACTACCCATTTGTCCTCGTTACAAGTCTTCTTGTCTTCCATTTTCCATAAAGAGAAGGAGGGTAAACGTGGCTCTTGAGACAGTGACAAGGCAGAGAGAATGATGAGTGATAGGAGGAGAGAATGCATTTAGTCAAAGATGTGGGATCCTTGTGAGCTCTTCACTGTCAGTGTCCAATTTTATTAATCAGTGCTATTGTCCCGTGTGTGTGTGTGTGTGTGTGTGTGTGTGTGTGTGTGTGTGTGTGTGTGTGTTTAGGAGAAAGACGATGTCTATGCATGTATAGGCTTGTGTGTATTTAATTGTGTTCCAGCAACTTACACATTGAAAGCTACAATTATATATTTAGAATAATTACCTACTACAGACCACTGAAAAGATGATGAGACTGACATTTTCCAAATTTTCTGCAATTTTATGTCACTTTAAACCATAAATTGCAATAAAATGAACAGTGGCGTTTTTGGTGCCCTGGATGAACTCAAATAATTATTATGCGGCAAGAACTGCAATAGCTAATTCTTCTGGTCGGTTAGAAGCAGAGGAAATAAGTCGTTCAACACATGATTGGACATAGTCACCTTTTAAATTAGTATGACAAACTTCTTGCAAACAGTTGCTTATTTCAGCATCCAGCAGTTACAGAGCAACATCATCATTTATTTGGAGACATTCACTCCCTTTTAGCTCTGTTTTTGGTCTGTCCTCTGTCTTTGTCTGTGCTCACCAGCTAGTTGCCAACTGTGTCTGTCTGTTGTTTGGTGCTGAGCAGGTAGTGTACAGTGGGTTTTGCTGCCTGCTGTGGTCAAAAATGACCCTATAAGAGTAAGAGTTAACCAAAACAGTAAAGCTGCAGACAGCTAAACAATAAGCTGAAACTCTCTATAAAGCTGAGGGAAGTAGCAGTCAGGTGATGATTCTCTGTAGGTTTATCACTACGAGCAACCCCTTTCACACTGTCATTGTTTTCATCTTGTCATTTGATACATTATTACTATTATGAGAATATCAATTATAGCTGTTTTACGTTATAACGTGCACATTTTCTATGATTTCTAGGCAGATTTATAGACTTTTATTTGTAGTGATCACATGTGCTATGCATGTGGTGTTGCCAGTGTAAATCACACATAATCTAGTATTGTGTGTATCATGGTTGTGTGTTCAGACTTGACTGAGAAATGACTGATATTAAGGGATGCAATATACTACTACCGCCTTTTTTTTTTTGTCTATAGGTAAGGCAGTTGTTGCCCATAGCACAAAGGTAAACTAATTACTATTCATTCATTCATTCATTTTTCAAAACCATTTATTCTGTTGGGGGTCGCAGGGGGGCTGGTATCATCTAGTATCCCAGCTGACACGAGACAAGAGGCGGGGTACATCCTGGACTGGTCACCAGACTATCACAGGGCTGACACATAGAGACAGACAACCATTCCTCTTCACATTCACACCTACGGCCAATTTAGAGTCACCAATTAACCGGCATGTCTTTGGACTATGGGAGGAAGCTGGAGTATTTGGAGAAACCCATGCTGACACAGGGAGCGCATGCAAAGTCTGCAGAGAAGAGCTTACTAATTATTAAAGAGCTCCCTCTCTAAACAGGAAAACAACAAGAATTTCTCAAGTAAACACCTGCTACAGCAATTTCAAATGTAGTACTGATTTAGTAGTACTGAGTACTGAAGATACTCTTGCTAATATATCCATCACAGTCTGTAGCATGAAATTGAAGTAAAAAATAGTATGCGATTTGGAACGCAGAAGATCTTAACGTTATCACTTCACGTTACCTTTATTTGGCGTACCATGTATTTGGACGCACTAAATCTTTTTCTTGCATACCATACAGTATGGTACTATGGGTACTGGAACGCAGGAATGAGTATTAATGTAAAATCAGTCATCATTGTTCTCTAGAGACTTTAATCTCAAATGTAACTTTTCAATACTCTCTGGTTTAATGTAAAATTCTAATTTTTTCCCTCTGAATTCTCGGTGTAATTACTCTAATAACACAGATATTGTAGTCCTACTGAGGAAATGTGAAAGAATGCACCACGCACTTTGGATGCTTCCGTCCTCTGATGATAAAAAGCACAGCGAAAGAGGGGTCAAGCTGTTTCTTGGCAGACAAGAGCTATTCTGAAAATCCATTAGTGACTCAATGCGGCATCATTATCGCCAGCTGCTTAAGCATACAATATCCTGGCTTTGACTTTTTTGTCTTCTTGGCATTTTCCTCTGAGGTGAGTCTCAAAAATAGGAAAAGTAGAGAAGGAGAGGTTTCATTAATGGAGAAAGCGGGGGTGTGGTATTTTAAAAGCCATTTTTATGCTTCTGCTGAAAGGACATGAAGTCCTTCCATTAGCAATCATGTCGGCTTTGCAGCAGGACATATTTTGGACCTTGTAAGAGTATTATGCAGCACGGATACGTCTGTTTCTGGTATGCTGTAATCAGAGCCCCACTGAGGAAAATCTGATTTGACAAGTCGGAAATAGAAGGACACCAGGAGCTTGAGAATTCAGCAACAGACAATCAGGCATTTACAGAGAATACAGAATAAGTCACACAGAGGCACAAAAAGAGTACAAACTCATGCACTGACACACCACACACAATCAACATCCTGATCTAATTTCAGGCATCTGATTCGGATCTTCATCCTCCAGGAAACTCAGCCTCAGGATCTTTTTCCTCTGTGTGAATGGTATTCTTGAGTTTTGCCTCTTTTGTGTATCTGTGCTCTGTCCTCTTTTCGCAGCTTTGTGGCAAGTAGGAGTTTGTGTGGCTGAGGGCCTACTGGTGTCTGGTGGCAGCGTATGTGGCACCACCAAAAACACATTTTTAGCATTTTCTTTAACAGTTAAAAGATCTAATTACCACTGTCTGTTAGAAATATCACTTACAGTACAATAGCTTTTTTATTACAAGTTTTTGAGCGGGGATATTACTAATGAATATAACAGCGGTAGGTCCCTATTTCTTTTTTGGTATTTCATCAAGAATAGTAATATTTATCACATAAAAGTGATTTTGTTTTGTTTTTATTTTGTTCTATCTTATTTTGAAGAACAGTATTTGTCTTTATAGAGACATTTACCATGGGTGACACTTGGATACATTTGACATTAAAGAGATTTAAAGCTACAATAATTGTTTTTGGGCCACTTGAGGGCAGTGGAAGAAGCTGTAAACTGAAAATGGAATTAATATCTTATAAAGATGTTGTGGCAAACGTGTTCCCAAAGAGTGTCCAACAGAAACAAAGCAAAATGAGGATTCATTTGAAGTTTGTGAATGTAAGTCAAGTACTGACTCCTTGTAGCTCTGCTTTGGTCTCCACCAGCTCCTATAGAAATATTTGGCATTTTAGCTGCTCAGTGCTTGACTATATTATCTTTGTTTGCCGTTTGGGGCTGGGCAGGTAGCCTACAATGGATTTATTGAAGCTTTCCTTCTTGAAAACAGCTGTTAGAGCATCACTGTGGGCCTCAAAGCAAAAACAATGATACAAAATGGACTAAAAAAGGCTCTGTAGAACTGAGTGCAGCTGCAGATTTGGCAGAGTCTATCAGTACGAGTCACTTCCACATCACACAGTCATTTGATCCTTTGCTAAAGTAAAGACACACTGATCAGCATTTTAGAAATATATCTTCGAAAAAGGAAATTATTTCAAGGTTCTACAGAGCACTACAACATGATTTGAAATATAAAAATTTAGAGAGTAAAGAAAGATGGGAACTTGAACTGAATACCACAATTATGGAAAATGAATGGAAAGAAACTTGCTTCTCTGGTCATAGATTCACCAGTAGTCAAAACTGGAGAGTTTGACTGGAAAATAAAAACAAGATACTTGAGAACTCCAGTCATAATGGCCAATTATGGCAAATGTACAGGGTTATGTTGGAGAGGTTGTGGCCAACAAGGTGACCTCTCTCACATATTATGGGCTTGCCCCAATATACAGGGGTTTAGGGAGGATGTTCAGATTTAAATTGAACGAATTCTGGGAATCAAATTAAATTCTGATCTGTTCTGATCTGTTATTCATTCTAGGTATTGCAGGAATCCAAACAGGGAAAAAAATTACACTCACAACAAACCCTTCTTTTGGTAGCTAGAAAAAACATCACTTCCCTATGGTTGCAGCCACAACCTCTCAATATTATTCTGTGGCAACAAAAGGTGAATGAAGTGTTCATAATGGAGAATGTTACAGCTAGAGTGCAGCTGAAAGTGGATGTTTTTGTCTATGTTTGGAAGCCATGAATGTCAGCCATGCCTCAAATGAGATGTGAGGATATAGCTGCACTGTTTCACAAGAGAATGTAATGTTAGCTAATGTTGGCTTGTTTTGTTTGTTTGTTTTTGAGTGTTTTAGTGTTTGATTGTTTTTCCTTTTTTTCCCTCTTAAATTATTGCCTGTTTCCTTTTCTTCATCTAGGTACAGCTGATGTGATTTTATGTGTTGGATTGTCTGTCTGTTTTGGTTTTGTTTGTCTGCCTCATCTGTGTATATGAAATGAGATTGGTACATGCACAAGCAGTATGACATAAATAAAAAGTTAAAAAAAAAAAAAAAAAGTAAAGAAATATATCTTCCATACCCTGTCTGAAATCCTTAAAAACAATCAAACAAAAACAACTAGACCCTATTGATGCCTTGTTTGGCATTGCTGGTGGCGTCAACCCCAACCTGACATCTGCAGAACACCGTATGTTGACTTTTGCTTTGCTCTTGGCCAGGAACACCATCTTGCTCAAATGGAGGGAGGCTGCTCAGCCTCACATCTGGCAAGTGGTTTCGGGATGTAATGTCCTGCCTAAAATTAGAGATGCTGCACTTCTCTGCCAGTGGTTCAGAGAAAAAAATGTATAAGACCTGGGGATCCTTTTTGTCTAATTTTCTTAACACCCAAACAACATCAGCTCTCAATGTGTTTTAATTCAACCCTTGACATAGTTAAAAAGCAAAACCTGACTCCATGGATGTTGCTATTCTGTACACTAAATTCTAGACATTGTGCCTTAGAAATATTTAGAGGACGGAAAAAGATTGGGGATAGGAGGATGGGTGGGGGGTGGAAGGGAAGGGCTGTTGTATGATGTAAGGTATTACTGTAATTGCCTCAGGGTCACGTCTACTTTTGTTTGTTCTGCACACTGATGGATACTGTGTGGCGCTGTGGAATGTGCTGTCCAACCCTGGCATTTTTTTCCTTTTTGAAAACCTTGATAAAAATATTTTGAAATTTAAAAAATAGTGGACCTTTAAGTAAAGTTTAGCTTTGCCAAGTTTTCTTTGTGTTGTGCTAGTTTGGTGGTTTGTAGTCTCATATAGGTACACCTATCCTCACATTTTGTTTTAGCACTGTGTGCCAGGGCTGGAAAAAGTCTCAATTAAAATGCTTATTAAAAGGCTTAATCCATGAAAAAACACTTCAGGTTTGTTTGTATTTCTTTAAATCAATCTCAGTCGACTTGGGCGGCACTAAGCCCAGGATGCAGTGACAGTGCCCTTGCAAAATAGTCTTGGGGGGATAACTGGTTTTGGTGGAACATTTGCACATGGCAGGTGTGCCCTGACATTAAAAAGGCTAAATCCCTGCAAAAACGCCACATGAAACATTAAAGGACATATGTCGACTATGAGACGAACGTTATTCGGTCATGGGTGCCATTGGGATGAAGTCTGACTACACTTTAGCTGTGGAGTAGCTCACTGGACTCGTTAATAACCAGATGTTTCCGTAGCTGAATGTAGCTTTTGCAGAATGTTATTAAAGCGATATTGCAGAAGATTGTGCGAAGTAGAACAGATCAGTACATTGGTGAAGTCAATGGGCCTCATCCACTAATATGTGCGTAGAAATGTTCTTACTCTGCACATAAAATAAGTGCACATGCAAAGTTACCATTGGATTCATGCCGTGTGCACCGTTTAATTTTGTTCTTGCCACCGTGCATACATTGATGAATCAATATCAGTCTAAATTGACAGGCACATGCCCGCTAGCTGCAAACACCATACTGCCACGCCAACGTTTCTCTATACAAGGAAATATATTTGCCTAAAGGTGTATCATGGAGAAAGCAGTGCAGTTTCTACACACACCAGTGTCAAACCATCAGTGAGCGACTGTGAATGTAATGACAGTCGAGAACAGCTGATAAACTATTCGTCAATAATTCTGTGGCACTGAATACTGGTGGGAGTAGCCATCATTAGTCAGCAGGCAGATTCAATAAAAACAATGAGAGCCAAAACTGTTACATTTCAATTTGGACATTCTCATATTCTCCACTATAAGACAGAACTGGAACACTTGGTTTTCATAGTGGAATGTTTTAATTATGATAATAATAATTAATGAGGATGAAAAACAGAGGATGGAGTAAATGCAGGCATTAGTATATTAATGAATTAATGGTTCTAAATATTGTTGTCTATTAAAGCTTATGTTTTTAGTGAATGCCGTTTTAATATGCTATGCATTTAGTTAAAAGGTGTGTGTTTAGATTTTCTGAGACAGCTGGCCCTTCATCATTTGTGCATACACACAGTCTGAGATAGTTCTGTTTTCTATTTGTACGCACAGTTTAAGCAGATTTGTGCATATACACAGTTTGTGGATAGGGTCTATGTCACTGGCGCATGCGGCTGCCAAAATTAGAAAAATGCAGGATGCTAGCTCGAAGGTTCCTTTTGTTGTTTCATGTAGCAATGGGGATTTTGACAACAGCACACGCAGATAGCGGAAGGGGAGGAGAATTTTGTCTTAAATAGGGGGCCAGTGGCATTAGTAATGGCAATGCCATACGCACAGTCCACATCCTGTGAGTGAGACTAGATTGTTTGTGCTGCGCACACACACACACACACACACACACACACACACACACACACACACACACACACACACACACAGAGCTACATAAAGTCATACATGACTGGTCCGAGATGGCGCTGAGCCAGGCTTTGGGGGTTTGAACTGGTGTTCTTGTATAATGGTTCATTCTGGAGCTATTTGTTCTATGTGAGTGGAGGCTTATTAAAGGTGCACCAGACTCCCTCCGGATCAAGTGAGATTGGTGTTGCAAGGAGCTAACACAAAAACACAGAAGATACAGGCCTCTGGTTTTCACATACAAAGGAACCATATCAAACACACACACACACACACACACACTGATACACACACACACACAGCACCCTGTGGCACTGTCTAATCACAGCCAGTACGCATTTCTGTGTAGTTGTCTCAAAGGAGTCTCCATGCTGGGCTTACAGTTCCCTGGTGAATGCCAACCCAGTGTGTGCATGTGTCTTGATCATGTCTTGATCACAGCAGCAGGTTCTGCCACACAGAGGGATAGTTAGTGATCAAGAAGCTACAGGACAGGTCAGGTGAGGAGAGATAACTGCACTGTAGGGAGGAGAGGAATGGAGAGATTTATGTGTATGACAAAAATAAGACGGATAAAAAAAGAGAGAAACAGAAAATGAAGTCTGAATAAGAGGAGACTTTGTTCAGTTTAGCAACAGGAACAGGGAGGAATCACCTGCTAGCTCAGCAGCCATGAAAGCAACCAAAAAGTGGAGGTGGTTGAGCAGGGCCAAATACTTGCTTCAGATTCATTATCATTTAGTTCAGACTGGATTAGAGTAAAATTACACAATCACACAAAGGATGAACAATGGCACATACGCACTCACCCTGTGGACTCTCTGTCGTCCGCTGTCTCACATGCAGAAACACCAAGAAAACACACACACACACACACACACACACACACACAACCTCATTTCACTGCCCTGTGACACAAAATGGGATTTCTGTGTTTGAGCAGAGGGGGTCCGATGGCTACAGAGGGACACATCAAGAGGTGAGGGCTTTATAATCGCTGATGCCAGATTGGATGTCAGCTGCAGCATAAGTGACTATCTATCACCAGCGCGCCGCACGTGAAGAGGCCTCTTTATAGACGGCTAGACTTCAGACAGCACAGAAAAAAGCCTCCTCCCTCCAGCCCACTCCACTGCCCTGCAGGAGGGATTGCCACACATGCACACAGAAGCCTGCATTCATGCATACATGCACAAAGCAAGCAGAATCGCACACGGTGTTCACCCATACGGCTGTAAACATTCATGTGCGTACAGTGGCAGAGAAACGTTTAGAAACACACACAAACACACACTCATTTGCATTGCAACCCACACAAGACTCCTTCAGAAAACACATCACAGACGAAGCCTTGGGCCTCCTCCAAGCACACACACACACACACACACACACACACACAACCACGCATTACATTTTTGAGTTTTCTGCTGCTCACTGCATTGCTCACATTCACAGCAGCAGCAGCAGCAGCAGTACTGCCAGTGGCCATCACTTCAGTTGTATAACATTTCAACGATAAAATAAATGACTTTTACTCCTAAATTGAAATGGTTATATTCTATAGTTTTGTTATTCCTTTGATCCACCTTTTTATAACTGCAAACCTTGGAAAATGTACTTCACTTGAGATGGAGGGTTGTTCTACTGTTGATGAAGGTACATAAGTTCAAGGGAAGTGACCAATGGTGGAGGAAGTATTCAGATTCTTGACTTAAGTAAAAGTACAAGTAACCCACTGTAAAAATACTCCATTACAAGTAAACTTACTTTAAAAAATAAGTATAATCAGGATAATGTATTTAAAGATATACTATGCAGGATTTTCCTAAAAAAATAATGTAAAGACTCGTACAGAAGTAAACCCCACTATGACCCTCTAGAAGTGTGTGGTGGTGTATTTTTCTATAGAAACTCAGTTCTCTGCCTGCATTTTCTTATTTACTGTGTTTGGGATGTTTATGGGCATGTACTCCCACAGCGCTCAGGTGAGGCCAGGGCTTTATAAAAGGGTAGCGACCAGGTAGTCAGAGTACAAGCAGCAGGCATCCAAGAAACACAGCACCAAAACAAACAAAATACAGCAAAGCAAATTGCCAAAGGAGAGTGAGTCTGGGGTTGGCTTGCTATTACTTTCAGTTTCTCAGGCAAGTGTGTTTACGAACAGTAACTGACAATCCTGCATAGTATACCATTAAAGTGACTCTACTAGAGGCCTGGGAGTTTGAGAGTTCTGCGAAGTATCATAGCTGTTCCTAGGACTGCACGCACTCTTCTGAAGAGAGACCTCAGATGTTGTACCTGGCATCTGCTGGAGTCACTCTCCCAGTTTGGGGGTCATAGCCCCCAATGCAGGACGGACGGACGGACAGACAGACGGACAGACAGATAGAAGTTAGATGATTATTACTGATGCATTCATTTGTGTATCACTGTTATAGTTGATTTAGATTGAGCTAATTTTTATGCCTCCATGGCAGCACCTCAGCTAGTTCAAATATTTGAGACAATTTAGCGACAGCTGGGGCCAGAGGTATTATGTTTTCAGGTTGTTCATCTGTCCGTCCTATTCTTGTCAATGCAATATCTCAAGAACACTTTGAGTACTTCTTCAAATTTGGCACAAACGATCCCTCAGATTCAAGAATGAACTGAAAAGTCAGGGTCACTGTGACCTCACAAAACATGTTTTAGGGCCATAACTCAAAAATTCATACTTTAATATGACAAAATTTCACATAAATCTCTAATAGGATAATCTAATAGGAATGTCAGAACCTCCTCAACTGGCCCCTTTTAATGTGAAGGAGCAGCAGCTCTACTCTGCGCTCCCTACAGATGTCTGAGCTCCTCACCCTAACTCTAAGGCTGAGCCCAGCCACCCTCTGGAGGTAACTCATTTTGACCACTTGTGTCCACGATCTCAAACTTTCATCCACTAGCCAAAGCTCATGGCTATAGATGAGGGTTGGTATATACATGGACCAGTAAATTGAAAGCTTCGCTTTCCAACTCAGCTTCCTCTTCACCACTACAGTCCAGCGCAGCGCACGCATCACTGCAGACACTGCGCCAAACCGCTGATCTATCTCACGTTCCACTCTACCCTCAATTGTGCCGTTTTCCAGCAGAGAACCATGGCCTCTGATTTGTAGGTGCTGACTCTCATTCTTACTGCTTCACGCTCGGCTGCAAGCCGCCCCAGTGCCTGCTTGAGGTCACGGGGTGATGAAGCCAAGAGAAGCACATCATCTGCAAAGAGCAGAGATATAATTCTGACATCCCCAAACTGGTTGTACAAATTTAAAAATTATAAACATACACTAAATAATTGAAGTGACTGAAAGGAAAAACAGGAGATCATCGAATCTGAGAAGTTGCATCCATGAAGTGTTTGGCATTTTACATGAGTAAAATGAGTTAATCAATCAAAATATCGACTAATTGATTAATTGAATAATTATTTCAGCTCTACTTGGACTGTTGGGCTGTTTAATAATTAAAATTTCATATTTATAATCTCTTGCAAAAATGCAAAAAACTATTGATTGTGGTCACTAAAACTGTCAGATAAATATAGTGCAAAAAAAATATGGTTCCTTCTGCAATGTAGTGGAGTAGTAGTATAATAAGAAGGGAAAATATTCATACAAGGTAAAGGGGCCCTAAATTTGTACTTAGGTATAGTTGCTTTCCACCACTGAAAGTGACAAAGACACAAAAAGAGAGAAAGAGGGAACATGCTTCTATAGAAAGGTGTTTGTTTTCATCTCTGGGATCCTTGGCTAAACCATGCATGTAATTTGCTCTGCAGCCACCATTAGTACATTTGTGTCTGTGCATGTGTGTGCATGTGTGATTATGTGATAATGCATAGTCCCTGTCTGCAAGTGTCCACATGTGCACGTGTGTGTGTGTGTGTGGAGCGTTGTCTAGCAGCAGCGGCAGCAGCGGCAGATGCTAATCTGTGCTGAGAGTCATTATCTGTGTTTCCTGGGCCATTAGACTAATGCTAAGGGATAACACAGAGAAGTAGATGAGACCTGACGCTAACAGGGGCTAATCATCGGGACCACCTCTCACTGTGAGTTCAGCTATGACACTAAATATCCCTCAGAGGCAGGAACCTCAGGCACTGGCAATCAGATAATTACAGGAGCCTGGAGCATTTTATTAATAAAATTTCAATAAATTGTCTCAAATATTTGAACTAGCTGAGGTGTGTGTGATTTGATTTGACACTTGAATGGCCACCGAAGTGCTAACATCCCTTTTGTCACTATTATTAATTATTAATACTCTCAAATACTGATAATTTCATTGTAGAGTAGTTTTTCAGATCCAATATGCAGCCTGAGTGAGCATGTGGTTTTATTAGATTTGTAAAAAAAAAAAAAAAAAAAAAATCATCAGGAATACCAAATCTTCTAAAAATTGGCAAGTAAGTGATGCACAAAGCCTCCTGAAAGAGATACAGGTGTATTTCTTACAGCTCCCCTCACCCTTAAATTTCCCCTAGCAACAACCGTCTCAGAATATTCCCGGCATGTGGCGTTGGAGCTTTCTCTTTGCCAGGCATTGGCACAGCATGGCAGCTCTAATCTGCATATCACCTGATCTGACCAATGAATCGCTTCCCGTTTAATCATACCATTTGACCTAGCAACCGAAAGCACCCGGCAAGCTTTTCGACTGGCAAACAGTGAAACAGAATACATCGGCGGGACCTCAAAAAAATCAAATGTCGAAGAAAGAGCTAACGAGGCAGGTTTCTGAGCCTTTTTTTTACTTTTTAATGAGCCGCTACCCGATGAGGGTGACCCTGCTGCTTCACATTGCACCGGGGCTATTGAACGCACCCCCACGGTTTCATCAAGGCTACAACTCAATATTAAACAGTCACAGGTACGTATTTACCCAGGGTTAATTCACTCTCTTACCCCCATGAGAAATAAACTAGATTGCATACTAAAAAAAAAAAAAAAAATACAGAGCAGGAGAGGAGACAGGAGGGGTGAATGTGTATCAGGTAATTTACGAGTGATAAAAAGAGTGCTCATCTGTACACGTATAGTGTTTATGTGTGTGTGTGCTATCTCCTGCCTTAAACACACATCTTTAAAAGTGGAGAAAACACTGCGCCCCTGTCTTCTGTCGTCCCTGTGTAGCCGAGCCCTGGCTGCATTTCAAAGCCGACCTGGCTGACTGAGGCCCGGCCACAGAGAAGACGAAGGGAGGGCTGCATATGTTTGAAGAGAGGCTGAAGAAATACAGCACACACAAATACATACATGCAGAGACACACACACACACACACACACACACACACACACCTACACACACACACACACAGTTTTCTGCTGGAGGAAGCAGTAGTGGGCTCCGGCACAGGGCCCCGGCTACAAAGAGACCCCACTGAGGCTGAGCAGACAAACAGAGGTGGCCCTGGGCCGACAGAGATGATTGAACCGACCGACCGAAGAGGGAGAGAAACTTCAAACAACCTCCAGGATGAAAAGATAAAGGGAAAAGGAAAGGAAGGGTGAGGGGGAAGAGGAGGACGAGCGGGAGGCCACAGCTCCTGTTTAGCATATGAGCCCCTTCATTAGACCTTGCAGGGTGGACTAGACTTATAGATGGAAGAAAGTAAGGAGATACAAGGTTAGGAGAGGAGAGGAGAGGAGAGGAGAGGAGAGGAGAGGAGAGGAGAGGAGAGGAGAGGAGTAAAGAGGAAAGGAAAGAAGAGGTAGGAGGGAGGGGTGGAGGGCCCCCTATTAGCGAGGTCCGTCACCTTTTGGCCTGCCTGGATCTCCTCATCTCCATAATAGGCTGACCCCCTGTGTTTCAGGCTCATTAGAAAGGCAGACAGCAGGGCCAAGCAGACACACGCCTGTCACCTCTCTGCTCCCACCGGAGACCTCGATGAGACGGAGATAAAAGAAAGATGAATGGAGAGATGGTCGGAGAGAAAGAGAAGGACAGGATGGAAAGGTTGGGCCCCAGGTTTGATCAGGAGAAGAGAAGGGAACGAAAAAGGGCTGTACTGCTTCTTTGGTGAAAAGACAGAGAGGAGAGAGGGAACAGAAAGAGGTGGTTATGTGAAAATGAATCTGCCTGGAAACAGTAATTTGATAGGAGTAGGGAGCATGCAGGACAAATAGTCTACTGTGATTTGCCATTGTAAGCCAAGCATACAGTTTCAGTCAGTCAGAGCATCTCTAAACACTGTAAACCCAGAATCACTCACGCATCTGTCAACTGCACACAAGGGCACAGTTTACCCTTCTAAATTCATGTTTTGTTCCCTATTGTTTCCAGTTTTAGTTTGATTTGCACAATTAAATCTCTCTAAACAACGGCATCTTATCATGTAGCTGCCAGAAACCAAAAGAGAGATCTAAGTCGATCAAAATGATGATATCCTCGTCTTCTACTATCACTGTGCACTCACAGCAGTTAAGCTCTACCAGTTAAAGTTATCATATGAAGCCTGTAAGGAAGACTGCAGTACATTCACTTCCTCTTTCTGTATCAATGGGCCTCATTCTCCAACAGTTTAAGAAGAAATTTTGACAACACTTTCTGCAAATGTCATGTGTGTAATGCATTATAAGCACATTCATGAGACATTATAATGCATTTATACAGATTTAAATAACTCTTTATAAATGTTTATAATCTTGCATGAAAACTTATGAAGAGGTTTACAAAGTATTATAAATGGTGGCCATTAGGGGTGTAATGATCCATCGGTGTGGATCAAAATATCGATTCAACGGTCCAATATCATCGATGCAAAGTGAAAACATTGATCTATTTCATTATCCTCAGGATACACTTTACAGTTTAGATTCACTGAAGAATGCAGTATGAGGTACTTATCAATGGTAAGTGCTTTACCTTCAGTATAAGGTGGTCTGCATGCCCCCAGTTTGGAGGAGCAGGCAGGAGTACCACCATGGAGGAGAAGCTGTGGAAGGGGACAGTGGCAAAACATATTTTAGCCATCAATAAAGAATCTGTATCAGTTAAAGTGGACGCTGTATTTGGAATATTTGCACTGCTTTACTTTTATGTTAATTGGGAAGCATGCCATCCAGTAGTTAGTGATTCATCACACTATAAGCCTACTTGCTGCATTATTTTTTGGACTCTTTTTTGGATTTGAGATTGAACTGTTTATTTTATCAGCTGTATACCGCTCTCCACATACAATGTTCACTGAAAGAGTAATAGCATGCAGCGCATCATGTGTAGTGTTATTTCATATTCACTACACATGCTACTACATCTGACAGCACACTTGGCATTTACTTCCTGCAGAAGTACCTCTACTTCAGAACTACTTAAGTTTTTGTTTTCCATATTTGGAGTCCGGTGCTCCTCCACCCTCTTTAGACTTTTATTTAGGCGTTCTTGACTTAATTCTCTTCAGTTTCTGTGTGTGCACGTGACTCTGCAGTCTCATGCCCTTTTTATTTACAGTCAAAGTTAATATCCTCCTAAAGGGATGCTAGAATCCAGCAAATATCAGTATCAACACTGTTGGGAAAAGAAAATGTGATTTATTTTTTATTTTTTTTTCCCCAACACTCAACATTTTATTTTTTGGTTTTTCTTCCCTTTTCATCAAAAGCACTATAACCAATTTCAACATCTTAATTTGGTTGATAATATATGTGTATAAATGCATCACCCTCCAGACCTCTGACCTCACTGTGTCCTTGCCCATGGCAATACAAATGGAAAACGGTGGAACAATGAATGAAGAGACAGTCAGAGAGAGACAGTCAAAATCAGAACCAAACGTTACTTAAAACTCAGAATGATTCAGCTTTGAGATCTATATAAACAACATCAGCTGATGCACCTGACTAAACTGCTATGTAACTTGTAAAAATGCAAAGAACAAAAAAAAAAAAAGAAAAAACATGACAATCAAACAGCAGGAGGGGAAAAACATCTGAGTTCATTCCTGTCACAAAATTGTTCCGCTCTGTTCAAATCCCCTCTCTGTCATTGCTCATAAAAACAAACAAGCTTGTAAAGAAGCGTGACGCCGAACACGAGCAGAAGTGGCTGACTGACAGGCAGCCTGGCCATTCAGAAAATGCTGGCGGTTTGTTTGGGATCCTCCCAGGGGAGCCCTTGTTTTTATCACACAGTGTCCCTGCTATTGATTAACCTGGCGTCCCTACGCCAGACTCCTGCCAGACCAGACCCAGGGATCACAAGAGCAAGGTCAAGGGTGACGAGGTTAATGACCTCATCTGGCCTTTTCGCTATTGGATGGTGATCAGTTACCTCACGGCTGATTGACCGCTGGGTTAAGTCGATGCTGTGTCTCGCCCGCAGGGAAATCATGGCTGATGAATACATGACTGTCCCAGAAGGGGAAAATTAAAGATGATTGATCCTACAAGAGCTATATTAGGAATAAGAGATTTTCCATATATGTGAAATGAAAAAATGGAGCAGACATTTCACCAATCCATTTAAAATATATTCAGTAACCTTTCCTCCTCTTAACTGATCAATCCTCTGCTGCTTCTTTCCTGTCTGACAGGAAGTCTGATCTCACCTTAGATCTCTCTATCCCTCATCCCTCCATCCATTTTTAAGCCTCTGGCCTCCATGTTTCCAATCTCTCGCTTTAGTTTTTTTATGTGTGTGTATCATTTAAATCTATTGCCCTTCTCTCTGCATCACATCTCTTCAGCCCTCTCTCATCCCTTAGTTTCCTCCTGCCTCTTCTCTTGCTCTCTGTCAATGCCTGTCATTTAATCCCCATACCAACCCCCTCTGTGGGTGCATTTGCTTGCCACACAAACACATAAAAGCAGGCTTTCCCTGTGGAAATGCCTGGCTGTACAGAGCATTGATTGGCTGTGAAAAGTGTGTCATTTGGGTTTTTGTGGATGTGAGGACAGTAGACTTAAACTCACACATAAGATGGTTTGTTACACACAATCACCCGAGAGGCTTGCACTGAAAACAGTTTGGAAAAGGGCAGGCACTTTCAAAAAATACTCGTCAAGTGATTGGATGAACCATTCATCTATCACAGTCTTTCAGCAGTCAATCGTAAAAAGAGCAACATCTTTTCCAGAGCGAAAAGCCTTCAGTGTCCTTTGCTCTTCTTCCAATGAAGAACTCCTCTCCAGTTCTGATATAACTGATGCTATTGGAGCATCTACGCAAACCTCTTTAGGAGCTACCATTGTGTTTTGAACAAACTGTTGTCTCACATAAACCGCATGCACAGCTGCCAGTGACTCCTCGCAGGACACTGATTGGTTCAACCTACTGGTAGTGTACATTACTTTAGGCCTAACAAGATGGATTTAATGTGACCTTGTGATCCTGCGATTCTCACTTGATCTTGTGAGAATCCAGCTGCCGTTTAAGGTAACAGTACACTTCCTTGGCGCACCAAAACCCAGGTAACAATGAGGTAAGCTCCATTAGCTGGTAGCTGTCTTACTTAATTTGGTAAGAGAAATGATTAAATAGTGACACAGAGTAGTGAAACATTTGTGTATTTGTTCTTACATATTTTGATTTTATGTTACTTTATTCTTCTCAGTGATTCTCCAATATTTAGCAGCAGCCTTGGCTAAATGATCAGATGACAAAACATGCAAGACATTCAAGACAATCTCTCTATGCACCGCTAAAAAAACTTCACTGTTTAGCCGATTCTGTCAAAGTATAGCTCACACTGAACATTCACTCTTACATTTATGGTTTACTGCTAACCTTATGTCTAGCTCACCTGCATGTCCCAAGTGCAGACACACCGTCTCTCTCTCTCTCTCCTCGCTTGCCATACACACACTGTACTGAATGCTTTTGTAGAGGCTGCGATACACTCTGCTGTTGTCTGACAGTGTTTGCATTTAGCTTTGTTTTGGCTCTCTCATCTGCATTTGTTAAGGACTTGACATGTTTTGTCTCTGCAGCTGGAAATGCCAGGTCAAGGGACAAGTGGAACAAATTTTGGTTTTGATGTTACTAATCAAAAATCTTTTGAACTGTTTGGATATAATTTTATGTATGTAACCTGAATCTGTGTTCTACTTGTTAACAGTCATCAATTGTGTTTACACGAGATGCAGGGTTTTTCACATTCATTTATGTGTGGCTGCCCGCCACATTTAAAACATCTGCCGCCACATTTGATTGTCTAATTTTGGAGTTGGACCATTCATTAGGTGTACTGCTGGAATATATATACCACTTGGCTATTGATTGCACCACTCTCTGGGAGCACAGAGCGTACTCTGGGAACAGGCAAAGCAGCAACGCACCATGTCAGTAAAAGTAAAACTTAATCATTCGTAAGCTGGGTCTAAAAGTTTGTTGCCACTCACAAACAGCTGCTTCTCTCATGCATCGATCTGATCAGCTCTGATTGGATTTACTGATCAGTTATCCCACAAACAGCTGCTGAGGATAAAAACTGACCAAAAAAACCCTAATTTAGAGAGGGGACACCCCCTGTGAGAAACACTGACTTGTCAAATGTTACATTTGCTCCCACATGCAGGGGTGACTGTAACAGCATATGAGGTTACTAGACGTAATTTGACATCTACAACTGTGACTACAGACTACTCCTGAAGAAGCTAAGGAATGATGGTTTCTCTCCTAAGGCTGTACACTGGTTCCAGAATTATTTTGCAGATCATACTTGGTGTGTTTATGCAGAGGGCCATGAATCAGAATTTCTTGAGATAACTAAAGGTGTCCCACAGGGTTCAATCTTGGGGCCTATTTTGTTTTCCATTTTTATGAATGAATTCCAGCAAAAAAACATATATGCGGATGACACGGTCATTTACAAGCAGGCTCCCTCCATAGTGCAGGCATGTGCAAGAGCTTCAGACTGCATTTCAGTTATTACAAACCACTCTGCTGAGTTTAAATTGATTTTAAATGCTCAGAAAACAAAGTTTATGGTGTTCTCAAATGCTCACTCACAGTTGCTTGATAATTTTAGCATCTTTACTTCTGAAGACAAATCCATTGAAAGAGTTTTCTAAATGTCTTTGGGTATATGGATAGTTGACATTTAATGTATATATCGATACTATAGTTAGGAAGCTTAAAGTGGAGATTGGCTTTTATTTTAGAAAGAAAGTTTTACTTTCAGTGCTAAGAAAAAACTTGTGGAAGCTACTTTTTTGTCTGTGATTGATTGCAGTGACATATTGTATATGTAAACAACCTCCTCCATTTTATTTAGCCTTGATTCAGTATACCATACATCTCTACGTTATATTACAAATGCAAAGTCACTTACTCATTCTTAATGATTTGGTGGGTTGGCCATCATTGACCACTCGCACACAGCAGCACTGGTATATTTTATCTATAAAGAAATATTGGGCAAACCTCCAGCCTACCTCTGCACCCTCCTGTGTGTCAGCTCTGGTAGTTACCAGCTACGCTCTTCCAAGTGGTTGCTTTCTAATGTTCCCTGGGTTTTAACAGATCTGGGGAAAACTACATTTTTCTACTATGCACCCAGACATGGAACAGTCTTCAAAAATATTTAAAATTAGAAACACTTACATCCATTAATTAACTTAAGGGTATCAAAAAGATTGTGGTGATAGAGACATGCTTGTTTTTTTAAGGCCACTGTGTTTGAATAGTTGTTTTACTGTTGATTTTTGTATTAGATGTTGTATTTTTTGCATTTAAAATGTGTTTTGATTGGCTGCTACCTTGGCTAGGTCTCTCTTGTAAAAGAGATTTTCAATCTCAATGGGAGTTCCTGGTTAAATAAAGGCTAAATAGATAAAAAAATAAACTAATATGTGTTTAAGGCCATTGTCGTGTCAGCGAACGCGTATAATATCTTATGTCAAAAATCCTAGGGGAGCCACTGCTTCTACTTTACTTGACTTCTCAGACAAATATTGTATGTTTTACTTCACTTTTTTTCAGTTACTTTTTTAAAATTAGATTTTACACACACACAAAAAAAGATCAGGTTATAAAATATGATATGCTATTAATGAAACTACCTAAAAGTTCATAAAACAGTTAAAGTAGTTTCCCCTCAACCAACTCCAACATTCAAGTGTGCGTACATGCACGTGATGGGTTAATGCAGTAATCATACAATAACACAATAATGACAATGTCAACGACTGAGGCCTTTCTGTATAAAGTTATGAACTAGCCTCTTTCTCTCATACTCAAATGCAAACACATACTAACAGGAACCTTGTGTGTAATCAAGCGTACACAGAAATATACAGTAACCAAATACATTACAGCCTTCAGAATAGAAAAACAGGCAATAATTATCTACGCACACATCAATTAACACATCCTTTCTGTCTCTCTCTCTCGCTCCTACACACACACACACACACACACACTCCTCAGCAATGCACACACAGAACTAATTGAGCGGATTTCAGGTTTCCCTTCCTCACAACTGATACACTGGAGATCCCTAAACAAATTTATCCAGCTTTTACACAAAGCTCTCCCTGGTGTCCCCTCATCTCTCTCTCCCCCCATGTTTCTGTCTTCTCTCTCTGTCGGTTAAAAACCCCTGGCTCTTGGGAAGCTCGACCATTTACACTAGCTGGCCTCACCCGTCACAGAGCCGTCAATGGAGATGGAGAGAGGTGAGGAAAGGAAGAGTAAGAGAGACGTATGATTGTATGTGTGCGTACGTCTCCCTCCACGACAACCCTGCCCCCCCTCCTCCATCAGTCTGTTGTTTGCTTTAATTTGCCCTGCCGGCCGCGACCGTGCACTCATAGTTTATTTTGATGAATTGAAAGGGGAAGCCCCGCTAATAAATCAGGGCCCGTGATGAAGAAAAGCCTTAAATAGGATATTAAGATTTATATCAGAGACTCTGGTCGTACGCTGACAAGTACACAATTGCTCCCTCTTCTCCCCGTCTTTCTTTCTCTCAAACGCACTCATTCTATCTCCCTCTCCTGCTCTCTCTCTCAAGTCAAATTGTCCTTGCTTCTTTCATGGCACCGACAGGACGATTTCTTATCAGGGCTCGGGAAGGTGGGAGCGAGGCAAGAAAAAAAAGAGAAGTAAAAGAGGAAAAGGTGAGGAGGGGGGTTGAGAAAAAGGGAGTTGGAGAGCAGAGGGGGGTTCTCTGCCGCAGCCTTTGTGTTATTGGCTCAGTGGCCGAGCGTGAATGCAACACACAGAGCTTCATTACTGGAGCGTGGGGGCTATCTGTGTGACAGGATGCAGGGTGGGGAGTGTGTGCAGCATGTGTGTGTGTTCTGCATTTGTAGCGAGATGCAAGATTGAATTTGTGCGCCTGTGCCTGCTCCTGGGAGTATGTGCATAAGTGTGTGTTTGCATGTATGTGTGCCTCCCTTAGATCTGCGACGTGAGCACACACTCTCCTAGTGACTTATTTACTCCAGAGGCGAGGCTCTAACCCCAGGTACAGAGCCCTGCACAGAATAATTGCTTTTTTTCTCATCCCCCTGCATCACGTCGCCTCTTTGTTCCTAACCGCTCACATGCAAGAAGTGACATCTATTTGTGAGTGAGTGTGTGTCCGCATGCATATGAATAAATAAGAGTGTCTGCCTGTGAGTATGTGCGTCTGCATGGATATGAGACCCACAGTGTGTTTGTGTTTAAAGCAATACTCCAACATTTAACATCTAACTCTACAAATTAGATTAGAGGATAATAATATTAATTTAATCTTTGTGTGTTCAAAGCAAACACATGTGACAGGTTTAGCCTAGCTTAGCACAAAGACTGGGAGCAGTGGGGAACAGCTAGCGTCCCCTGCAGAGCTACCTCTGCACTGAATACACATGTGATTAAATTGATATGAATCTCATCTAACTCTCAGTGAGGCGTAATAAGCTAATTTGCCAAAATGTTGGAATATTCCTTCAAACTGCATCAGCGGCGTCTGTGTTTTCAAATACGCTTGCATCCTCTTTGAAACGATGTAGCTATGCAAATCAGCAACCACAACTGTGAGTAATTACCAGTTCAGCGTTCGACCATCATTTCATTCAGTTTCAGAGAAAACGGCTCCAGTATCTGGTCTATTAGACTGTTGAGTAATGCTTTTAACTCCGTTCCCATAATTAAACCCAGTGTACAATTGAACACTCAAAGGCGGGTTACTTGCGTTGCGTAATGATTGCAATTAAGGGTCGCACACAAAGCTGGGGCTGCTTTCGGAGTCGCCGCGCGTGACGCTGGCAATTAATTGAAAATGCAAATACACAAGCTGATGAATGAGAAGAGTGCTGGGTCTACACTGCGTGAAAAGACTATCCGCCACACTTCAGAAGGCTGGAGGTGGGGGGGTGGGGGGAGGATGCGCCTTGTATTCCTTCAGAGAGGAAATCAAACCAATTGGATGTGAAGCATAGCCGAGCCACTGGGGAGAGCGTGCTGTTTGCTGAGACAGTGTGATACTGCAGACTCCAGGCACAGACACAATAAGACGCTGATTAGACAACAACAGGGTCATGGAAAAAAAATGCTCTTTGAGTTTACATTCGCAACTTAGGGAAAAAAAGAAGCTCATATATTCTATTTATATAAGCATCAGCGTAAGCCTCCAGTTTCGCCAGTTTATCAGCCAGACGCAGCCTTACTGTGATCAGTCACGCCAAGCTGCTGCCAAACTGCTACCAAATATTGCTCTCAGTCTGCAAAGTACTTGGATATCTGAAAAGTAGCAGACAAATAAAAATAGTCAGACAGGCGCAGGCAGACAGACAAATGGACACGCGGGCTGAGCCACTGTGTGCGGTTGTCTTGACAACAGAACAAGAGCAGCACCCCGGACTCTGAGTGTGGATGGAGAATGAGACATGAGAAGGGGTGAACGGAAAAAAGCGCTGTGTAAACCCCATTAAATCTATCCAGCACTCACAAAAATCAGCGCTACAGCATCAACCATTGTGGAATATTCACCTCTTTTTTTTCTCTTCCTGCAGGCAAGGACACACAGGCAACATGAAGTGATGGAGATGGGCTATTTTGCCTCAAAACTGTTCATGCAGCCCATTATGTTATCTACACTGATTTCACCCCAGCTGCCTTTTCCCAGAATGCTAAATGAGCTATGAGCAATGCACCAAAAAGTTGCCCATTATCTTTCATTGCTGTAATATCCTGACCAGACTGCCAACACGAACCTTGACATGAGTCTGAACCGCAGTCGAAAAAAAAAAGAATCTGAGGCTGAGTATCACTGTGAGTAACTCTTGTGTGATTATTTACTAGTCTTGTTTTGCAGCAGACTGATTGTTGGTATCAATGCAGTGTTTTTGTGTCCAATTTAACATGTCTAGACGCATTCATCTCCAGGTAATGGTACACCAGCAATGTGACAGTAATGGTGAGCTGTCTGTGTCTGTGCCAGCTACCAGTGTTCCCCATTAAGCTGCTGCTGGTTAACCCTTGTGGGCCGTGGCTTTACACAGCTGGCACAGTCTGTCAGGAAAAGCTGGGTTCATAGAAGCAGGATGGATAGAATGGGCAATCCTAGCATATGATGGCGAACATACTTGATCAGAGATGACTACCAGTGACTTTTTTTCCAGTGTCCATTGTTCAGTTGCAATGATCATTTCCAAGTCTCTGCAATGGTAGCATTGTGTATTTACACTATGCTACAAATGGCAACAGCGTGACGAGGTGCTGAGCATCTTTTCTGCGCTCGCTGCACATTTGGTGTTTTCTTCTGAGCACAAAGAGTTGAAAAATGTTCCGCTTTTGATAAAATGCTGCGCTCATCACTGTCACTTTGTACTCAGTCATAACAGTGGAAGAAAGGCAGGACAAATACCACAAAGACCAACAGTCTCATTTTACATGTCCAAGTGCTGAATAACAACAATGGAGGAGAAATCTGTCGATGTAGTGTATACATTTTAGCATGTTTCCTCTCATGAACCCACATAGGGTTCGGATTTCCTCACAACTGATACACTGGAGATCCCTAAACAAAGTTATCCAGCTTTTATACAAAGCTGTTCCTAGTGGCCCAGCGGGTTTGTCCTCTCTCCCTATGTGCTTCAGCCTTCCCTTTATCTACAGCAAGCACTATACCTTGCACCAACATTTTTACTTCAGTGGATAATCCTTGTCATGGCAACCAGATGCAACCAAAGCATCTCAGCTGAAAAAAGCGGTCTCAAGCATTCGAGATGACCTAACATGACTCTGGCCAAATTTTTGTAGGTGAGAAGAAGCAATTGTTCCCAGTTATTGGAATAACAGGAAACAGCAGCTTAAGTGACAGGAAGCACCTTTTAATGCGTGTATTGGAAAGCTTGTAGCTGTGTCAACTGATACTGCTTGTTTGTCACTAAAAATTGTCATGATGAACCAATTCTTTGGCTGTCTTGTGAGTAAACTCTCAAATGTCCAATCCTATGTGTTTTGAGTCTCTTCTGACTTGAGTCCAAGTCATGCAGTTAGAGTCCACACCTCTGGCAGGAAGATTAAGCTGCTCTTGCTACTGGATGAATTATGTAAAAATTTGCTAATTTTGACTAAAGAATCCAACCAGGTCAGCTACCAGCTCCTCTACCAGGTTTCTGCACCCACAACTTTTTTCAACAGACTGTGACATGATCGTTCTGTGGTTATGGGAGAAATAAAAGCCCCAAAACTTTTGCAGCAAAATGACAAGTGATTTCAATATAATCATTATTTCCGTACATTCAGGTGGTGGTTCTGTGGTGACTGGCAGCATCCAGCTGGCCAAACATGGCAAAGAGAAAGGGACAAGCAACTGGCTGCTAGACTCTTGTTTAACTCAGTAAATGCAAAATGGCACTGACTAACTGCTCAGCTACACTTCCACCACTCAGAACATTCAAATATCAGCAATCAAGTGAATGCTCACTTTGAAGCCAGTTGGTGTTTCTATGGAGCCTGGATGTGTCATCTCCAATGGCAGACTCCATGGTATGCTTTGTCTGTTTCAGCTTTGGTCTGATAGGCAGTTTATTATTGAATATTTGTGGGAAAAAAAATCAAATAAAATTCAATAAAAACATAATTTCCGCTCAAAATCCCATTTTGGTCAAAACCCAACCACAGACAAACACTTTTGAGAGATGGTCTGCCTCTCCTCAGCGTGGCACAGCACAACACAGCATGCTCAGGCCTGGCACAGACAGCCAGACCACCTGGCTGATGCCAACTGTGATGTATGGCGCTGCCTTGGCAGGGGCCCCCCTGCACAGTGGCACCGGGAGGGTACCACCAGTCTAACGAACAAAAGGCACTTGACTTCATCGCACTCCATCAACATCTCTATTCACCTCCTCTGTGCAGAAGGGGTGGACCCTGTCGTATGCTGTGCAACACACATACAAATTCACACACACACAGGTGCGTGTCTGTGTGCGTGCCGGGTGACAGATGGGATGAAGTTGTCAGACCCACGCTTGGCGGTGCTGTAGGCCCTTGTCGGCTGGCTGGTGCTCCTTAACGTGTTAATTAGCCTACTTGTTCCTCCTGTTTGGTAATTACAGTCAGCCTGGGCCAGGACACTCATCAAGGGCCACTGATCGCAAGACAGCAGGGCAGGCAGGGTTAGCATGGGGACATATGGCTGAGGTGATATGTGGTGCATGAATGTTGTGCATTAATCTAAGAGTGCAGAGAACTGTCCAAACTAAGCAGAAATCCAAGATGAGACAAAACTGTTTTGCATTTTTTATCATTTGTCTGACACTGTCCAGCCTGGTCTCACTCCCAGGGCATCAAAATACGCCATTTGGGCAGTGTCCTGGCCATCATTTAGCACCTGTATGAGACATACAGGGCGTTCAGCCAACTCAAATGTAAACCCCTCCATGTTATTATTACAAGTTCAGAGTGATTAAGTTATATAAAGAGCACAGAAGTCTGCTTAGTTTGGGCAGGAGTGGAGGTGGATGGGCCTATCAAGCACATAACTTTGACCTTGGAGGCAGTGTTCTCGTCCAGCGTGAAACTAAAAGTCGACCTTTTTTGTCACTTGAGTCACTACTTACATCAACCACAACCTTTTCCTGACCCTAACCAAGTAGTTTTGTTGCCTAAACCTAACCGCGAACCCTTTCTTAGTCACAAAAGTCAATTCACGTGACTTACTGCTGACCCCTTCTGCATCGAGATACAACGCAGAAGGCTGCCTCCGGCTTCATTTCAATAACACTGGGGGACGATATGACGAGTAGGGATGAGATCACGTTGCAATGTTACACACAAGCTGCCCAATACAAGCACACTCTGATCTGTTAGCCATTGAGCAGTTTCACCAGAGCAGCTGGGGGTTCAGAGCCCTGCTCAAGGGCTCCTAACTGGTGGTAATGAAGGACGGGCAAGTGCTGCTCTTTTAGTCCCCCACCCAGATTCATCCTGTGATCCTGCCCAGTATCAAACCGGTGACATTCCAGTCAAAATGCATTAAATTCTTTAATGCATTGTTCCTGCACTTAAAGACAGCCATTGGCTTCCATTAGCGTGAGCACCAAGTCTGCATAAATTTATGTCAGTTTTACATTATTACTGAGTGGTAAAGCATAGATTCATTTAAAAAGTCTGCACTGCATTACATCACTACAATACAATAACTAAGACAAAAAAATGATGATTTACCGAGAATAAATAGAAACCGGTGTATGGAATGTTGGGATGGTGCTGTAAGCTCTGATGTGAAGTTCAAGTAATTTGTAGTAAATGGACTAAAAAACACAAAAACATTGAGATGCTCCTGTAAGAAAACAGGACTGTGAAAGTTAATTGACGATGGGCAAAATTCAGAACGTGAAAACAAAATAGCAAAAGAGGTATGTAAACATACAAAACTGACAATTATACACTTAGAATTACAACACTGAAAGTCATTGGAAGAATATGTAAATAAGAAGTAGGAGAAAATACTTTTGATTAAAGCATTACTAGTGTAGAGAAGAATACTGCACTGAAAGAGAAAACATTAAAGGCTTAAACTGTTTTTCACTGTGACTGTTTACCTTGAAGAAGGTAGACGAGTATAAATGAGGTGACAGAGGGAAAAAAAGATAGAGATAATTTATGTAGAAAAACATGAGCAGTAGGAGAAGGTAAATAAAATGAACATGCTGAGCGAAAAAGCAGGCAAGAATGGATAAAACATGTTTTTTTAAGCACCTTGAGTGGACGTCAGATAAGTGCTAGGAGAGGTGGAGTGGTGGTGGTGGTGGTGGTGATGGGGTGCCTCCATCTTCGCCGTTATCTCTCCCCCACCTCCCTTCAGGAAACAGCTAGTTCATTTGCCTATGAGTGTCTGACAGAGGCGATTAAGAGCAGTTTGTTTTATAGACGTGGGCTAATTGAGTTGGCTAGATTGCCGTCACTCGGCTCGCTCTCTCTATATTGAAGATTACATATTTCCTTTTCATATCTTGGCGCTGCAGCTGCCCGACCCATCTATCTCCATTCCTTCTTTCTTCCATTCCCCCCTCTGCCACCATGTAAAGTGAGAAGGGGCTTTGGTCCTACGTCTAATTAGTGCTCCTCTCCATCACTCTCCCTCTGCCTTGTTCACTACTATATCCTCACCCCAGAGACCTTGCTTCGCCTCTCCTCTCCTCCGTCTCTGACCCCTCCTTCTCATTATCTCCTCCTCTTCTTCCTCGTCTTCCTCTTTGCACCACTCCATCTTTCACCCTCTCCATCTCTCTGTCATTATTCACCCGCCCCCTGCCTCTGTCCCCTCTCTTCCTCTCTACCTCACCCCCACCTCCTCCTCCCTTGCTCTCTCCTTCTCAATGAGTTAATTAGGCTCATCTCTGGCACCCTCTTGCCAAATCCTGTGCCCACAGGGCCAGCCGCAGCTCTCCTCTGATGATTGGGGGGCTCTATTTTTAGAAGACAACAGAAAGAGGAGAAGCATAGAGAGGGAGAGAGACAGCTGAAGGTCATTTGGTACTTTCACTTTGAGCATATCTATATCAGAATGTGTGAAAGTGAAAGACAGTGAAAAGGGATAGCGAGATGGAGAGTGAAGCAAAAGCCTTACATGAGGATTCAGTAATTTAAGGCTAAATTCTGCATCTAGTTCTTGCAGTATACTGAATGATATTTTACAGGGAAAGTGCACAAAAAGACTATGATTTAACAGTTTACTCATATTTGAAAACTAATCCAAACAAGTACTGGTTAGTATAGCTCTCGCTAACAGTAGATGTCACATGTTGAAGCAACAGCTCCACTGCATGTCATCGTAAATTCGATTTTCTAATGAGCCAAGCCCCTTGAGAGCTCAGTATGCATACTGTGACTCCATAGACAATGTGGAGCTGACACCACGGCTCATTCTAAGGTAAGTCACCCATACTAAAAATCCACATCTTCACATGAGGTGCTTTGTTGAATTGCCTGGGTAGTGGGCAACCAAATGGAGCTGTTGTAGTCCCTATGAAAATGAGGACACAGAAGCATTTCAGTGGGTGCAGTTTGCAGACAACCAAATTACCAAAAACACTACTGGCATTCTACGTCTCTGCAAACCATGGGTAAGTTACATTTGCACATTACTGATAAATTGAAACTTCACATTTCAACAATGCTGTGGTTAGCGTGTGGTGAGGTTTAGGTACAAGAACCATTTGGTTATGGTTAGGAAAGGATCATGTTTTGGCTTAAAATACCAATTGTGGGGGGGGCGCCATTCCTGCTGGACAAGCAGTGATGTCCCAGTATGAAAACAACTGCTTTTTATGCCACTGCTCCCGTCTCATCTAAGTGTCATGCCATCTACCAACCCCCCGCACCCCTCCTTCCAATGATAAAGTAATTTCATGTAATATGCCACTTTAGAAACATTGTATGAAAATGTTAAAGTATTTGTGGTTTGCAGAAATGTACAATGCCACGGTTTTCTTCTGGAAACTGGACTGCTACTGAAGCAGATCTTTTTTTTTTTTTTTTGGTGAAATGCCTTGACCATGTTGGAAATCCACAACATGGACAGATCCCAATCCTGAAACCTCTTTTTATACGTCATTCCACTTTCATGCTGCACACTCGTGACCTCCCACAATTGTGTGCTGCATAGACAGAATGAGTCATTTCTCATACGAAGGCTATGGAGACTGTAAGTATGAAAGGTCTTGCCCTTTAGTAAAGAAAAATAAATAAGTAAATAAATAAAATCCCTATCTGTTAAACACTGCTGGCAGAGAAAATGAAGAGACTAAGTATGTGGGATGATAAAAAGTATATACCATGTATTACTGCAACATTGTACAGCTCTGCCAGCTGTTGAGAAAACAGCATTTGCTTGAACTGTAACGCTGCTATTTGTGGTGGTGTCCCTTGGTATAGATTACAGCTGCATGTGCAATCCACTGCACTATATTCAGTTAGTATAATTTTTAACGTCAGGTGAATACTGATGAAGTAGGTTTTGGTAATCCATCACAAAATCTGGCTGAGGACCTGCTGCACGACCGCATTTCATTAAAGTCCAACATAATATTCATTTCAGGATTTAACTGGATGCCTGAATTGACTTGTTATGAGACGACAACAGCACACCACAGAGATACAAATGTCCTCTACTTTGCCACACACTGTCAAGCTGACTGAGGTTACATTTTCTTACAACTGCGCTAATACACCAACCGTCTACTGTACATTAACAAAAAGGACCACGAGGCACACATACCCAATGAGAAATACAGACACCAGGAAGAGCAGAGACGGTATGAGTCAAACCACCAGGAGTTCATTTACCCCTCTCCCTCTAATAAACAAAGCAATCACTGACAGTCAGAGACACAATTACGAGGTAATTACGCAAAATAACAGATTTTCCCTCTCCACCTTCCACGCTTGTTTCACGCGGGTACCCCCACAGATTACAACAACTCCCATCAACCCCTCCTCTCCTGTGTGACTGTTAACCCCCCCCTGCACTCCCTAAACACACACACGCTCACATGTACTTACACAACACGGAGTATACACGCAGATACACAAGCACAAAAACGCACACAGATTTATGCAAAAGGTTATTCATGCGAGCGTGCGCTCACTCACACACAGAGTCATCCCCCTCCCTCCCAGAGCTCGTCTTAATTAGCAGCCAAGTCGTCTCATGGCAACACACTCGTCAATCTCCCTCTATGTAGCCTTGTACTAATTAACCGATTTAAATGGGAGTGCGTAGCAGAGTGACACGGGGCGCGGGTTCTAGTCTCTGAACCACCCCCCGTTCCTCCAAAACCCTCCAGTTACTCTATCAAACCCATCTCTATCTCACACTGCCTAACTTTCTTTCTATTAAATTCCTCACTCCATCTTTCCTTCCCTCGTTTTCTGCCTCTTCTCTCCGACCCTTCACCACAACCGCTGACTTATTTGATTACAGTTATCGACCCAGGCAGCCTCTTCGCTCTGCCAACTGGCAAGCCACCGTGCCCCCGTGCCCACATGTCTCATTGGCACGGGCACTGACGCTCATTTCACAACATGGTCATTATCATGGGCAGCTCCACGGGGAGGGATTACGCTAAATATGTAAATGAGAGCAATGTTGAAAGTGTCATAGAGCAAGAAGGAAAAGCTAAGTGTTGCAGTCAGAGAGAGCTGTGTCCTGATGTCAAAGCATCTGATGTTGGTAAAAGTGCAAAACCACAGTTTGAAGAGTCTGGGGAACATCTGAGCCAAACTGAGCCAGCAGACACGGGATAATGGGTAACTGCAAAAAATGAAATCTCATTTCCATAAAATGAAATGTAACAAAATCTGTGTGAGTGACAATTTTCTGTTTCATAGACAGTCCTGCCTGCAGCAGTTTCAGCCCTGGCAATTTCTTTGTTTTTGTAGAATATAAATGAATCCCTCTTGGCTGTATGTATTTTGAGGAAATTACGTAGAAATCAAAACTTTGCCTGTCCCACTCACCAGCCAAATTTGATCAGACTGATCTTACATATTTGAAAGAAAGATGTAGTCTTTATGTAGACAGATGCACAATCCAGACATAATGCTGCAATCAAGCCCAGTGAAGACAGACTGAGGAGCTTTTGAAGGATAAATGACATCCAATTAATGCAAGATGGGCGAGTAGATTCCCCACAATTCTCTGTTTCAGTCTGTGAGGCATCATGGGAGGTCCTGGGTTGGAACAGGAGTGTAGCTGCTGGCTCTTGCAAGCTGCCCTGAGGGCCTCTCTCTCTCCTACTGCTCAATTACAGCCGGGGAATGATAAAGCACCTCATATAGTAGCCAGACTACAGAGCTGCGGGCTCCATGTCGGGCCCTCATCAATATTTCAGCTCCCTTCCTTTATACTGTATTTACCCTTATCTGTACAATGATAGGCCACATCACACCTCCAACCTCCCTTCCCTCGGGCGGTGGGTCGTGTTAGGAAACGAGCTGTTACACCTGAATGAGAGCAACAGCACAACGGCACAGATGGGCTTTCACTGAAGTCTGTGTGTGTTTCTGTGTTTTATGTGTTTAGGGGGAGGCACAGTTACATCGTCTCAAACTGAGAATGAATTTAGGTTTCAGTATGTCCAATAAGTGAGGATGCAGTTCATCTCTGGGGACTTTGCTGCCAAGTCACAAGAAGACCCCTCAGGCGGTCGTCTCTGGATTCCATCAGCCAGGCTTGTTTTACAACTCTTCTCACTCTTCTCTGTCTTGTTCTGTTTTATCTTATCATTCTTCCTCCAAGTTAAAGGATACGTCCAGAATTTGGGTCTAATCTGCATAGTTTAGACCACCATCCTTGTCAGTAATAATAACATAGTATTCATCAAGTCAATTGCTGAGATCTGGAAATTAAATGGAGGCAAAAAATATGAGCAGTCAGATGATCAGACAGGCTCTAAACAAACAACCACGTAAGCCATTAATTTGGGGAGAAAACAAAGGCAAACATGAAGATTATTACCTAAACTGTGTCATACATTCATCAGAGATTACAAACCGACTACTTGTTTCAACACTGATTTACTGTACGCCTTGTATTTGTGTTGCTGTGAGCAATGTGGGATATTATCACCAACATTACATATGCTCACTTTCAGTTTCACCTATAACTGATGAAGTCTGGCTAATTGATTGATTTGATCACAACCTGTCTGATCATCTAAATGCTCTGCACTGTCACCATTTCTCAGATCTTATAATGTTATAATTGCACATAATAGACACACGTTCACAGTGATCAACACGATGGCTAAACCTATGAACATAAGACCGAAGTTGAAACAAACCTGAAGTCTCTCAAATCAGTATTCTAGTCAAGACCACCTAAACTGAGACCAAGTCCTGACCGACAGTTCATCGAGACTGAGAGAAGATCGAGGCTTTGAGGGGTTAAGACCAAGTCCAGACCAGGACCAGACCAGGGAGAGCCTCACACTGCATGACACACTTATGATAAAATGTGAAACTCCTAAAATTGATCTGAAAGATCCACATGCCTATAGAAATGGCCACAGAAAACAAAAGAAGATTCCTCTTCATTTACCTCTGTTATAGCCATGGTTATGTATGTGTGTATGCATAAGTGCACCATTAGAAATGTCTCGACAAAAGGCACTGCAAAGGTGAATTTTACAAGGAATTTTCCTTTGTTTTCTATGAGCAAACAACAACAAACCAGCACTGAGGAACTGAAATCAACTTAACCATCTTTATTCAACACTCCTTTTTTGCACAGGCAATTTGGTGATTTACCTGCAGTTGTGGTCTTGAAATAAAATCCTGAGTCCTCTTTGTCTGCGACGAGACAAGACCGAGTACAAATGTGTTTGACAAGACCAAGACAGAACTACAACAGTGCCTCAAATTAAACAAAATACGTCATTAGTCCATACCCCAACATAGTTTGTCTGTTCCTCCAAAACCACAAGTAATCACTGTTAACAAACAAAAACATCTTATGATCTAACAACACTGTGGTTGGGGTTTGGGAAAGATCATGGCTCAGGTTACAATAAGTACTTAGTAATTTTAAACCACAGTGTTCCCCTAACCTTTGCCACTAGGGTTAGGGGACATTTTCGTGGTAATGTGACAATTGTGGTCATGGTTAAAAGAAACCAAAGCTGACTGTCGACAGGAAAAAGGACCCAGACTTTGTCACTCTATAATAAGGTCAAATGACTTCCTCCTTTTCTTCAAATGAGCACGAGTCATTATTACTATGGCCAGTCTCATGAACTTAAACACTGTTTTTACTTTCATGTTGTGCTACATTCCTGCTAATTAAGAAATACGGAATACAACTGCCTTAGTTATTTCAGTCTGTCTTTGAGACCTGGATGGATGGTATCCACTGTTGTATATATACTTTTTTAGTTTTCCCAGCGCAGCTGTCACTTTATGTGACATGCTGTAAACCACTGTACACAAGGATGGGGTTCAGTCAGTAACATTAACGACATTATTTGTCTCGGCCTTCATGCATTTATCATACTGTATTTTGTGACTTTTTTCAGGTGGCTTAACAAATTAGTTGTGTTGCTTTGCAGTGCAGACACAAGTCTCACAAGATTGTTCTCTCCTAAATCCGAAATAATTCTAAACGGCAGAAGATCATAGTGGATGACAGATGATTTTTGTTTTGCTCATCTGCAGTCGCAACATTCATTCAAGTTTTTCACAGGCTGCCTCTGCATGGTGCGTACATAGCAGCATGACAGCTCTTCAAAAGTGGAGGCTGCTTTAGTTTAGGAAACACTTGAGCTGATATGCAGTGGAGTTTTCTTTGAGTGAAGCACGCACTTCACACCAATATCGCAGCCGATCATGTTCATTTAACTGTGGGAAGCCAAAACTATGATCATGATTAATATTCAATTAACTGTGCAACCCTATTAAATAACATTTAGAAATATATACACCTGGTTAATGCTTAAGACATTACAGACCCAACCCAGTCTTAGGTCTACTTTATGGAGCCAACAAACCAGGTAATTAAAATGCTACTAAAAATGCCACTCTACTGCTAAAACGTACACATAACAGACTCGGGACCCACGGTAATGGACTGTGACCTGACTGACAGTAATAAAATGTATACCTGAATATGTCTAGGTTAAGGGTCGGGTAGAGTTCTAGGGTCCAGGTAGACCCATAAAGACCTCTACTTAAAATATCATTCAAGAGTGCAAGGTAAAAAGAGCTAGACAGCAACAGATAAAGAACAGAAAAATAAGGGGAAGGTGAAATCAAATCATAGAGCAGCAGTGAGGGTCTATATGAGGAAAAGCTGAGGGGATGTTGTAAAGCCATTTTTCTCACAGCGATCCAATATTATCAGAACGACCACCCCCCCCAAACTCACACACACACTTTCACACACCCTGTACCCCCCTCCTGAAACCCCCTGGCTCTCCATCATGGCTCGCGGTGCCCGTTTTTCACAGCAGGTAGCTAATTCCGCTTTTATCCCCGAGTAATATTGGCCTTATCGCTCGCGCCACTGCATCCATGCCGAGACTCAGTGAGCCACAGGGTGGGGGCAGCGGTGGTGTTGGTGGTGGTGGAGGGAGGGGTGAAGCGAGGCGAGGCAAGGCGAGGCAGGTGCTGGTGGAATGTCAGCTTGGTGGAACTGATTGCGGCCAAAGAGCTGTTGCTCCCTTACACACAAACACACACAAACACACACACACACACACAAAGAGAGAGAGAAACAAACTCCCCCAGGTCTTGCTCACTCAAGCCCCTTCTTAGGCCACCAATATTGCCACTGATATTGCCTTGGTGTTATATGCTTCAAGATACGCACACACACACACACACACACACACACACACACACACACACACACACACACACACACACACACACACACACACACACACACACACACACACACACACACACACACACACACACACACACCTCTAAACACTCTGCAGTCCCCTCAATGCAGCCACTGCTATCACCTGCCATCCAGCCATATCGAGGCACCCACAACCTCTGCTCCTGCCAGTAGGCGAGTCACATGCACGTGTGCGTGCACACACACACACTTACACACAAAACAGAAGGGAGGGGCAGGGAAAAGCCATTTCACATTTCGCCCACCCCTTCTCCCTCTATGACTATTTTCACTTTTCCCGTCCACATTTTCTCATTCCACTCCTCAATTACAAGTGAGACCTGGGGGTCCCCTTTGTGCCCCCTCCCTCTCCCAACCCACACCCCCTCACCCCCACCCAGAGGACAGGGTCCCCCTCTCTCTCTCAGTAAACAGGGTGCAGATGTCAGAGAATACAAGCGCCTGGTAATGTGCTTCACTGCTATACGGCACCATACATCACCGTGTTAAGGTCTCTTGTTGTCATTTAGCCTTGCAAACAATCACAAACACACACACACCCCCACACACACAAACCCACACACACACACACACACACAACGAGGCTGACACACAATGCTGGGGAGACTTTTGCGGTATTGAAAACTAAATGCCACTAATAGGTTGATTCTGCACACACAATGAATTCAAATTGCCTGCTGTGCTCCACATCGAGCTTAACACACTACACTTGAGCATTCCCATCAAACTGGGGGCATTTCCCCTGATGCCTATCTGTGCTGTGTTAATGAAGATATATGGGGCAGGTACACTGATGACATTTTCATGGGCAGCAGACAGCTTCCATCTGTCCCCGAGGCATCGGTTTATACATTTGTACCACGGCTGTCTGCTCGGTGATTTGGCAAGTCCATAGTTTCGGTCACCATGAGAAACATGTCGTGAAGAGTTTAGGGAAATGAGCTGCGTGTGCTGTCAGATGGAAAACTCTGCAAGTTGTGACAAGATGATTTTATGTTATTGTTTTCTGGCACCAAATATGACATGGCTCTGACACATGTCTTCAATAAGTTATTAAAAGAGAATTCCATTTTTTACAACGTGAGTCTCCGGTGGCATGATGGTGCAGTGGTTAGCACTGTTGCCTCACAGCAAGAGGGTTCTGGGTGAAAAGCTGCTGGCTGGGGCCCTTCTGCGTGGAGTTTGCATGTTCTATGTGTGTGGATTTTCTCCAGGTTCTCTGGTTTCCTCCCACAGTCCAAAGACATGCAGGTTAACTGGTGACTCTAAATTGTCCATAGGTGTGAATGTGAGTGTGAATGGTTGTCTGTCTCAATGTGTCAGCCCTGTGATAGTCTGGTGACCTGTCCAGTATGTGTGGTGTGTCCTGCCTTGCGCCCTGTGTCAGCTGGGATAGGCTCCAACCCCCCTGCAACCTTGTACCAGGATAAGTTGTTACAAATAATGAACAACATGAGTCTTATTTTTATAGTTTTGGCCATTGTGTTAGACGAACCACAGTAAATGCTGAGATCTGTGAACATTCTAAGAACATAGTTACAATAAATTACATCAACAAAGTCATACAAGGTTGTAAACCACTTCCGACACATTTAACCACAACTCCTTTTGGTGTTTCCGCTCTGTCCGCAAAATTAATGTGTACATATTGGAGCGAGCTGCACTCTCGTCCATGCCTAAGTTGCCACTGTTCTCTGACACTGCAGTGGGTGCTTAGGACCAATCTACAGCAATAAACAGGACGATAACTGTAGAAGAAGAGGCTGCCATTGTTTACTACTTGCTTCCTTGTTTATCTCATCTTTACAAATACGTATGATGGTTATCTGATTGTCGATGTGTTCTTAAAGTGGAAGCATTTGGGTCTGGGGTCTCAACATGCCAATCATCAACATGGAACAGTGTGCAAGTGGCATGGCTACAGACCGTGATTACGAATTGTTTGAGGATGTTGGTGTAACACAATGGTCCTTACTTGGAGGTAAAACCAAAAGCGAATGTGACTACAATGTTATTATTAATCCATCAGTGCACAACTAGTGGGTTACAACATGGCAGGTTAAAGTTAGACCAAGATGTCAGACTGTTAACTGTGATGGATATTCATTGACATGTTGGATAATAAGTAGTTTTTGGGCAGTTTCTTAACCCAAAGTTTGGGCAAGAATTTTACAAGTCGTTGTTTTCTCGTCCATGTTAATCTCTGCACAGATATCTGCATATGAATGCAGAAACTGGAGCCCATGGACAATATTTTGGTATTGGAAGGTTCTGGTTTCCATTTATAGTCCAAGTGGTATGGACCAGTCACGTTTGAGCGAGCTTTGTTTGCGTACTGGTAAACAGTTCGTGTGGAGAGCAAGGAGGGTGGAACACATTGGCCAAAACGCGATCTTGGAACCTATCGGCTATCGTCTGACAACAATTTAGCTTCTTAAAAAATGCATTCATATGCAGACGTCTGTTTGTAGACTGTAATTTCTGTGTATATAGCATCTCAAATTACTAACTGGACTGTAAACGATGACAGAATAGTAAGCCTTGGCCCTGATATCTGCTGGCTACAATATAATCCCCAAAATATTGGCTGTTGGCCCCAAAGGCAAAATCATCAGATGACTCGTTGATGGGATCCTTGATTGCTTCCATGTTTCACTAACCTGAGAGAGTTTGTCTCAAACTTTTGTTGAATACCCAACTGGACTTTAGTGTTGTTACTGGAATCTAAGAATTTCAGAAATTAAATGGTGTGTAAAATGTTATCGTTACAATAGGATTGATGAACACAATCAAAAAAAATAAATGAATGAGCCTTTATAAAATGCCCAAACTGTGTGCCTGTTAACATAATCTGAGGAGTTTCACCCTCTGCCTCTCTAATTCTCATCTATTTCTCTTTTGCTGCTTTCTTATTTTATCTTTCACTTTCTCTGTGTCTTCTCCTGTTTTGCTATTTTTTTGTGATTTACCCCATCCCCTACTACTCCTTCTCTCCCTGTGTGTGTCTCTCTCTCTAGGTGGTTGTAGCTGGGAGGGTTGGGGCACTGGCTGGCTGATGGATGAGGCTGAGCACGTTGCCATGGTGCTACCTGGTGGGGAATATTCTGCAATGGGAGGCTAAAGCCAGCCGCCTGCCAATGGGAGAACAGAGGGGAAGAGGAGGGTGGTGTTGGCGGTGTGCGTGTTTGTATGGAGGAGGGGTTGTCTAATTTCACAAACACATACACACACTAGCTCAAACAAAACCTTGCAGGCATGCATGCATCTCAGCAAGTGCACACACATTCTCTCACACACACACACTTTCCCTTCAGTAGAATTAAATCTCACCGCTTCCAGAGACGGTGCAGTTGAATTATTTATGGCTGCCCATCTCCGGGCCAGGCCGTAATAAAGTTACGGCCGAGACTAATTTGCAGTTTGATGAGGTGGGCTTTTAGCAGTGGATCCTGGGCCAACATTAAGTACATATTGTTTTTACAGATTTGATTACCTTTTTATTGTTATTGTTATTAATGCACTGGGTGTGTGCATAGGGTATAAGGGAGCACACCCCACCTCCTTTGCTCTAGACAATACAAAAACCTGACCAGGGGAGAGAGACAAAACTGAATAAGCAGTGTGTGGGGAACCATTAGACATATACGGGATGTAATCTCCTCACTTTAAAAATCCAATAAAAGTGGCAGCTCAACACCTTTTATAGCAACCTGGAGGCAATCTGCTTCTAAATACATAAGCCTCAGTCGTGAATCAGCTGTGAATTGGACCTGAGCCATCTGCCTGCTCGCACATACACAAACACAAACGGGCATGCACACACACCTCCATGCACACACAAACACACACACCTCCATAAGTGCCTATAGAAAAGTATCAGGGCTGGTAAGCTGATGTTGGCACTCACAGATAGTACATTAAGGCTAGAGTGGGGAGCTTTACAGTAATGGGATGATGGTGTTGGGAATAACAGATTCTGATTTGTGATTTACCCAGGCTAAACAAAATTCAATTTTACACAATTTTCAAAAGAACCCCACTTTGCTGCCTGGTAAAGACGGCACACTGTAAACCCTGTGGATAATTTGATGGAGTGTTGCTGGGCTGTAAAATAAGGACTTTCACAAGCTATTAACAGCTTAAAGCCTGTAAAAAATGTTATGGCGATTAAAATACATGGAGAAAAGTGGGGTTATACAACACCTTGCGGACCCTCTATAACATCTCACACTTACTAAACAAGAACAAGACACAGTGCATTCGCCCTCGCCTGGATACATGATAATCCTTTGATTAATGACACCCAGCATATTTAATGCTTAATACGTAGAACGGGAGCTGACAAGCCAAACAATTAGGTCAATTACCGGATGACAACTATGTTGTGTTGGGTTAATTACTGGAATCTTCTATGGCGGGACACATCCATTTGAGGGCCAATGGCACGTAACAGAGCGCACATGCAAATGAGCTCACCTACAGTACAGGACACAGCCATGCTAGAATATGTGATCTGTGTTATGGATGAGGATCAGTTCACTGGTGTGTATGGGTGAGCTTTTGCATTTTTGCAGAGATAGATAAAGGGATTTCTTTCACGGTAATTTATCACCATTTCATAGGTATAAAGGTTGGGGTTGAATGCGTATATCTAGCTGGTGCTGTCCATGTGTGAATATATTGCCATAAAGTAAATATTTATAGAGAGAAAAAGAGAGTCGGAGAGATAATTTATGTTGGCATGTATTTTCTGTATTAGTTATATTAGTCTCTGGTGTGCAATGCTGGTAGCTCTACCAGGAATAAGGACAGGAAGCAAGGAGAGTAAAGGACAGGAGAGGAGAGGAAAACGAGTGAGGAAAGGAAAAGGAAAGCAGAGGAAAATAGAAGAGAGGTCCTGGCCATGCTCTACGTCTGTCAGGGGCCGCTGTCATTGGAAGCATATTAATTAAACAAAACCAGGACACTTGAGCCAGTCACAACCACTCCTCAGGGCTCATCATGTCATCACACTCTCTCTCTCCTCTCATTTCTCCCCTTCCTCTGCATGTCACACACACACACACACACACACACACACACACACACACACACACACACACACACACACACACACACACACACACACACACACACACACCTCCCTTGCGTGCTATATCTTAACTAGAAACGCAGACACTCTCCTTTAACGCTTTGACGCAGACTCATAAACAGGACATATACTCGTCTCTATCACGCTGCTCTGTGCGTTTGGAGAGGTTGGCGTGGGAGCAGAAGAGGATGGTGGAGGTCATTTCCATATTCACTTAGCAGAGTGTTGCCTCTCTCTCCTTTCTGCACTGTAGCGCTTTAATCAAAGCGGGCGGCGCTGCTGCCACTGCTCCTAAATGGCCCTGGAGCGCCTTTGAAACACACTGACACCAGTGTCACGCTGAAAAGGACATGCTTTTTATCCCCTTAAATAGCTTGTAAAAGGGCCCCATTGACTACACAAGCAGCCGACACTTCCATGCCTCCTCGCTTTTGCCTCTATTGTACTACCAAGTGAATGTGTCAACGATGCTGGACGAACACAGGCGCCCTGTTCAACAATATCCTGTAGGGTTCTTTTTTCAATAGGCTTGCAGCGTTAGTGCGTGGAAAATATTTATATTGACATCCGTGAGCGGATCTTTTATGACACAGCTTTGATGCAAAAAAAAAAAAAAAGGAAGAAACCCGATTATAAGGATGTGATATTCAAGGACATCATATTCACACTTCCTTCTCAGGGTGGATGCACAAGTGTTGACACAGGACAGCGATAGCATGCAGAAATGCACATTCAAACCAGAATACACTGCCATACACACTCAGACTTAATCACACACCAACATGCACACGTATACTGAGGCCCCCCTCAGCATACACACATCCTATAAGCACGGCAGCACAGTATGGAGGCTGTCATCCATCAAGAGGTATTGCCTGTCCTCGTTAGAAAGTCCTAATCCACTTGTTTCTGCAGTCTATTCTCCTGGTAGTTGCCCTGCACTACCACTGTAATGGGCCCGCAGAGCTCACTGCACACACATGCACACTCTTTGTCTTTCTTTCACTCTCTCTCTTCCTCTAATGGTCTTGGAGTGCTGAGAAAAAAGCAAGAGAAATGTTGGGCCATTGCTTCCAAACTCTGTGTGTGTGTGTGTGTGTGTGTGTGTGTGTGTGTGTGTGTGTGTGTGTGTGTGTGTGTGTGTGCGCGTGCGTGCGTGCGTGTGAGACTGATGAAAAGAAACATAAAAATAATCCCCAATAGTTTTTTACATGCAGCTGATTCAGTCTGTTTCAAGATTGTGGGGGACACATAGGAAACAGGTTGTTTGGGGATCCTCCTCCAGGAAATTCTGAGCGCGAAACACTTTATTTCCTGCCTTCTGCTGAATTTTCTGCCTTTTCTCCATCCGTTTATGGTGGAAATGTCTTCACTTTCATCAAAAATATAAGTCCTCTGCTACTTTTGTTTTTGTTTGGGGGGTGGGGGACAAATGCACGGGCTGCGTGATATGGAGAAAATTGAAGTATAGATATATCAAGATATATTTTTAACCAAATACCTGGCCATATCAATAATGCAACGATATTGTAGGGTTTACCATTTGGGCAACACATTATCACTTCGAACTCGTCACATATTAACGTGCTTGGTCATGGCCTTTCCATGTCCACATACGACATGCAAGGTACCCTGGGTGTGCTGGCTGTTGACTTTCTAGGACAATGTTTAGAAAAAAAGAACAAGGTATGGCTTTATAATCTCATGGGACATGAACACCACTCTCCTGGGTGAAAGTTGGTGTTTGTTGGACCCATCCACCATCCCTCCCACTCACCCCACTTTTGTCGCCTTAACTTTCATCCTTGTCCCGCTGCAAGGCTCCATTACACTGTGATGGCAACCAGCCGTGTATCATGCTAACGTTAAAGGACCCCTTTTTTCCGTTTGCTTCTGATGCCACAAGTCACTGCCCAAGCGCCGGATTTCAACGACTCTGGAGTGAGACCGGGCTCATTTGAGCCACAAAATATTAACACATTAAGATCTTTGATAAATAATCATCAGTACAGTATAGTCACTTGACCTTAACGCAGCCTTTAAAACCAGGAAAAGATAAACCTTGTGGTACCCAAAATCTAAGAACATATCTAGTCTATATATTGATACAATATCAATATCTTGCCCAGCCCTGTGTTTTTGTTTACAAGCAATTACGTTTTTAACAGCAGGAAATTTTATACAGTTAAGACTCGACGCAACGAACATCAATCCAGGTGTGACTTTTTCAATGCCACTGCCAATTAAAATTCACAAACAGAAAGCATAAATGTCCTCGAAAAGATTTCTACTTATTTTTATTTATTTATCTTTTTAGAGCTGTCTCACCACCAATTAATTAAATGTTTCCCAGCCTAAGCAGCAGCCCTGTTTCCTTTGTGTGACGAAAGTTTAGGTCGACAGCAAAATCAAATCTTTTGTTTTGTTACATATACCTGAACACGTTACATAACTGGGACACAGCTTACATCATCGTCTTCCATTAAGAGGTCAAATAACAGACTACATGATGATTCCATCTATCCATGTATATAATAAAAAAAACACATTTAGACATCTCTAATCTATACATCTTCACTTATGATTAAAATGCTAAAATCCTGCCTATACCAGATTCATTATTCATTACAGTGTGTGCTGACATGTTCTGATGCAATAATGATGCAACTTTGATTTCCCCGTGATGCAGTGAATCACAAGGTCTTGTCATCACGTGTTATTTGAGTATAGAGCGAAAAGTCACGTCTTCCTGAAGGAGAGAGCCAGAGACATTTCAAGGCCTCACAGACACAACAGAACACTATATCGACTATTTGGTTTACCCTTGCTCTGCGCTGAGAGACTTCTTAGTGCTGCTGTATTAAGTGCAGCTGCCTCTTCATCAGATGTGATTGGTGTGTGTGTGTTTGTTGATACAAATAACAGGGCATGTACAGTGGCTCTATTACCAGTTTGTAATGCTTTACACTTCTTCATGCGGCCACATGTGTGTGTTGGTGTTTACTCGTGTGTGCGTGGAAGTGGTGGGTGTGTTAGTGGATGCGTGTGTAATTGAGCTGGTGTAAGCGTGGCCCTATCACTTCTCACTCCCTCTCTCTCTCTGTAGTCTCTCAATTAGGCGGAGAGCGGGCCCATGGGGAGCCATTGTTTGAGCAGCGGCGGAAGACAAACAAGACTGCCACCGCACGCAGGAGCTCCCTGGGCAACACTTGAGACTGCGGCAGTCATTCACTCACCAGCTCTTGAACGCACACACACACACACACACAGACAGACACACACATGCAGTCCTACCTCTAAACCTTGCATACACTTATTAATGCATGTTGGCACACATAAAAACACACACACGTACATTAGCACTCACCATGCATAGACGCTCATGTTTGGGAGCTGAAAAACATTCATGTAAAATTCACACATGAACCATATGCGCACAAACATACACAGAGGATTAAAGCGCAGCCCTGTTCCTCTTGCTAAATGGACCAAAACCACAGATCCGGGGGGAAAAAAATGAGGGCACACATGTTTACACACAAATTACACCCTGTGGGATAACTTAGCCCCGTTTCCACGACGAAAGGCCACACAGTGTTAGATGATAATGTGCACACGGATATTCCCTTTACGCCAATTTACTTACGCCTCAATAACAGCTGCTTTTGCTGGGACGAGAGGCCGAAAAGACCGAAAGGGGTACAAATTTGTGTCCATGTACGGCAGAACAGGAGCAACAGGGATGCTCACTTTGTTGCTTTCTATCTGTCTCCATTTCTCCCCTCATCCTTTCATCCTTTAATCTAAGGGTTTCTCTCCAGAGAGTGAAATAGAGGATTTTCAAGTCATAAAAGTTTTATAGGAGCCGTAAAGGGTAAGCATGTACAG
Organism: Cephalopholis sonnerati; assembly: GCA_019142605.1. Lineage (NCBI taxonomy): Eukaryota > Metazoa > Chordata > Actinopteri > Perciformes > Serranidae > Cephalopholis > Cephalopholis sonnerati. The sequence goes on from JAGQAX010000003.1 coordinate 13,006,604, forward strand.
TCGGCCCCTCTGAACTCTCACTCCCTGCTCTTTATATCCATCTGAGAGGAGAAATGGGCAGTCAGGTAAAGAATTGCTCTGGAAATCATCTAATAGCAGAGACCCTTACTTTCTTTCAGCTTGCAGATTTCTTCCTTTCATTCTCTGTCTTAAGTTTCTTCATTTGAGTTGCGCCGTTTCAAGGCTTCTGATTTTGTGAGGCTCTTTATGTTGATTCCACCTGCCATGTGTGTTTAGCGACTTGAAAGCAGTCTTACTCTCAAGGAGACGAAAGCTCATTGAAAGATAAAAACAAAACGTTTCATACAGCCTCAAGTCACAGACAGTACAGGTATTACTTCATATTACAGTCTGAAGTGCAAAGATGTACTCCCAGGCTTTCAGTGTCACATTAAAGCATGGTTATATTTATTGTTATGTACTATAGGGATGCACACCAGCATTTCTATTGTGGGTATCTCTATCTGTCTTTTTGCAAAATAAGGAAATGACTTCCACGTAACAACATGAGCTCGCAAATGGGAGATGACAGTTATTCAGCTGAATGGGGTGGCAGCCGGCTCTTTCCCCCTAACCTATGCGGCAAGCTGTAAAATAGCAAGCGAGCGAACAACAAGAGAAATAAATGACTTTCTGGACAAAGGCAGCAGCAAAGCAGAAAGCATTTCTCCTGAGGCTAAGAGGGAGAACGAGAGAGAGATGGAGAGATGGAGGAGGAGAGGGAGGGACCGGGGAGGGGATACATCACCTTGTGCAGCGCTCCATATCATTTGCATGGTTTATACTCTCCAAGGCCCCCACCATGCAAATGACTCATAAAGTAGAAATAGAGAGACTTTGGAGCTGGTGTCAGGAGTGAATTTATATATGATTGCCAGGCGGGCCCGGTGTCCTAAATCATTTTCAATTAGATGACACTTTCAATATCGAGCCGCTGATTTAGAGATATTAAAACTTCTTCTCCCTTATCCTCCACAGAGTTGAAAGCAAGCAAGCTTATCTGCCACCCGCTCCACCCCTCCTCTCTCCTTCCTCTTCTTCTTTTCATCCGCATTTTCTCATCTTCCTCTTCTTAAAGGTATATGTCAGAAGGATCTTTTACAGGAACGAGCCGGCTCTTCAAGGGAGGAGAGGCCCCTGCATACAAAATGAGGGCAATTTGCAATTCATTTTTAAATTTACCATGTCATTGTCTGGGAAGGCATATGCAGCACTGAAATAAATAGGAAAATTTTGCCATTTGTGAGCGATTGTCTTTTGTTACAATTACAATGGGGGGGATGTAAGTCAAGGTGGCATCCATTTGCAGAAGGTGGGGAAAAGAATATTTATGATGACATTCCACTGATTTGCCCTTGCATTATTAACAGCAAGAGAAATACGACTTTAAAGGGACAGTTCACCCCCAAACCAAAAATACATATTTTTCCTCTTGCCTGCAGTTCTATATATCACTTTGGATTGTTCTGGTGTGAGTTGCTGTGTGTTGAAGATATCGGCTATAGAGATGTCTGCCTTCTCTCCCATATATATTAGACCTAGATGGCTCTCAGCTTTTGTTGCTCAAAGCGTAAAGGAATGACATACATACAAAAGAACAGTAATGTGTCTTTGTAGAAATCTTGACCTGGTTACTCAAGATGAGATCAGCTGAGAAGGATGTCATTGATGTTTACTTCTCACACTGTCACAAGCATGAGCCACTTGACCATGTGTAGATGCATGCTTCCATCTGTGCAGTGATATGGTTGATGGGGGTAGTTCCTACATGAAACTGCTCACAACAAGGTCTGTGGATTAGTTATGCAGGGGTCAGCATTTTAAAACCTGCACCAATCTAGCCAATTATGGGAGCCAGTCCTCCCCGCCCAACACTCAAACATATGTGTTAATCAATTAACCAAACCCAACCTGTAAAACGGAACTGAAAGTTTCTGGTAATGACCACTGCTCATAACAACCTACTTTATATATCACATTATAAAATGTGTGTTTTCTGTTTAAAAAGTACAAACATACAAAGGCCAACCCGTCACCCATCTTGTAAGTGGTTACGTCTTCAGTATGATCTCCAGCACACAACTGCTAACCTACATGGTTTATTTACATGAGCACACAGCTGACAGGTACAGCGGTTTGTTTTACATGATGTTACAGAGGGGCACATTTAACAGACTCGATGTGGACATAGAAACGCTTGCTTGATGTTAGGATACAGTGTTAGGCCTATGTTTTCTCTAAGCGAAATGTTTTTACCGGACATTATGACCAGAGAGATTTAAATATATTGGACCTCAACAGATTTCCCAGGTTAAAAAAAAAACTCTTAGCGCAACAGCACTGATGACAAAGCTGCTTGCTTCGAGTGTTTGACACAAATAGAAAGACAGAGAGAGGGGAAGAGAAGGTGAACTATTATTGCATGTTTTCTCTGAGTTATTAATAACTTTTCTGTTGAGTTTTTCAAATGTATTTTTTTGTGTTTTGAGCAGCACAAGCCGAGTGCCATCTAGTTAAATTATATTTGAGGGAAGGCAGACATCTCTATAGCCGGTATTTTCACCACTTAACAACTCACACTGAAAGAATCTAGACTGATCAACAGCACTACAGATTAGAGGAAATATATGTATTTATGATTTGGTGGTGAACTGTCACTTTAAGTACTTTCACAGAAAAGTTACCACGTGTTGTTTGTGAGCTAAAATAACCAGCACATTTCTTGCTAAGCAGCTGAAACTTTCAATGCTTCGCCCTCACAAACAACCTCTACGTGCTCTGTCTTTGCACCCACATCATCAAGACAAGCATCGATCCTGAATCTCTTTAAATAGTCCTCCCTCATTCACATTCTGCTCATGTGGCCCCCTCGACCTTTTGAGGCTGCCTTTCAAGCGTTCATTGTACCGCGCTTAACGACTCCGTTGCATCTGCCTGCGCTACATTGTAAACCTCAATGTGAAAGGCACCTACATTTAACCAAGTGCATCAGCGTGCTTCTTCTTCATCCAGCCTGTCTTCAGAGGCAATAAAGCTGACTGGAATTGACAGAGTGGGGTCTGTATCAAAAGCTTCACTCCCTAGCACTGTCGTCATCGCCTTATCTTCGGCAACACTGAAGAACACACAGCAACCCAAACCCATTCGGAGGCAATAAAATCTATATCTTAATGGACATACACCAACAGAATGTCCTACAGTAATGCACCCAAATGGCATCACCAACCCTCATCGTTACAGTCAACCTCTCGCATTTTGCCTAACTTATGTCTCCCTCCACCCCCTCCCTGAACCACCACCACCTCCCCCTCTATCCTTTCAGGAACAATAAAACCAAGCCTTAGATGGACATCTCCCATTTCTGCACTTCCCTCAACATGCTGCCCTCCACCTCATCTTCCTCTCATCCCATCTCTGCCTGCCACTTCTCTATCTCCCTCTTCATCCCAGCACTCTCTCTCCCTCGCTCCCCTCCTCCTCCTCCCCCTCCTCCTCCTATCTGTTGTACCCCACCTCTTCGATCTCTCGCTCCGTCCTATCAGCCCCCCCTCCCCTCCCTCTCCTCTCTTCTCGCTGCTCCTGGTGTGATTGTGTGTGGGGCAGGTCTTGCTGACAGGCCTGGGCAGGGCCGATAACGCCGGGAGCTGAACAATGGGGGGAATATTGTAAAGCCTAATGGAAAGGAGCTGGAGGTGGAGGGTTTCAGGGACATAAATCAGCGCGCCTGGCACTGATGGGGCTTTTCAACAGCAATAAGGGAGGCAATACCTCTCAGAGCCCCCATGGCAGAGGATGGGAGAGGGGGACCTACATACTCCTCCCCTTGTCACCGATTGAGAGGAGACACATATGAAATGACCTGACACTCTTACAAAGACACATTTTCATGCATACACAAACACTCATACATACACAAAAGTCTCTCTTGAAAACATATATCTAGGAGCATCCAGTGTAAAATGCTTGTATGTGTAAACATCTCCTGCACACACACACACACACACACACACACACACACACACACACACACACAGAAACACTACCTACAGTAAAAGCACTTTCTAAAGGGCTATGTTAAGTAGGCACTGTGTCAATCTGTGTGGGGATGGATGGGGGTGGGGGTGGGGGGCAGCTCCCACATAAGCCATTGAGAGTGATAACCGGTGGGGATGGATGAGTCACATTTTACCTTTATGGTGTTCTGCTATTCACTGTGTAAAGATAATGGACGGAGCCACTTAGTAATCAGAGGTAGAATTAAAGAGCTTCTCTCATCTCCATTCTGACTCACTACAAAGCCCTTCTTATTCCATCACTTCTTATTCTCTCTTTTTTTAACCTGCCATCATTTCTAATTATCTAGAAATAAATGAATTGCCTCTGCTTTTGAAAAAAGGTGCTGTGTGTGCTGTTTTATCCAGCCAAAATGTGAGCGAGGGCATCTACAGTATGCAGAGCGACTATTTGTGTAAGGTAAAAGGGTTTTTTTTAGCTTGCTGTCAGTGAGGAGCTACAAAAAGTATATACACTGTTGTTTCAACATCTGACAGTACTTTCACAGTTAAATTGTTAAGGGATAAGTTCAGTTATTATATATTTTTTTGGTACTTTGAACTGTTGTGTCTGTTGGTTCTATGGGTCATCTCTCTTTTCCCACCTTCTCACATCACTTTAGTGATTTGGCTATATTTCTAAATCCCAGCAATTGACTTGTTGAGTATAATGTTATTTTAATTAGGAGAGACCAAGTGAAAGAAAGGCTTAAAGAGCTATTAAGACATTGATTCACTTGATATAGAGTGCACAATAGGAAAAGGTAAAGGGCTGGATAAAGGAGTGAGGAACAGCCTCGCTGAAGGTCTGGATGGATGTGATCTGATGAGCTCAGTGGATGGACTGCTGGACAGGTGGTTTTGATGAAACTGGAGGTGAAGTGTATTGCATTGATGTGACACTGAAATGACAGCTGACAGCAGCAGAGAAGGGATCAGTTATATTACAGTTTGACAGCAGAGAGATGATTGGCTCACAGAGATTGTGGCAAAATCTGATTGGTTTAAGTGAAATGTGTCAATGCCCTTGGTCAGCTGATTGTTTTGAAAGTGGAAAAGCAAAACAAAATCAGAATAAACAGAGTGAGCATGACTGAAGATTGGCTAAGCTTCAAAATTACCAAGAGGAATGACCAACACCGAATATAAGATCCATGTCGCAATAAACTGCAATTATCCTTTAATATTCATCTGAGCAAAATTCTCAAGTTCAAGAATTTGTGGCTTGGGGTTAAGTAACCTATGCAAAACAGAAAAAACAGAAGAGTGACTGACCCTGGGCACTGATATTTAGAGCCTGTTTACACCTGGTAATTACATTTGTCTCAGGTGATTGGATCACAAGTGGACAGCTCTACATCTGTCTGTTTACACCTTAAATTAGCATGTGTTTCAAATGACCACTTGAGATCGGGTCACAGCTCCCCACTCTATACGCAAATAAACACATACATTATTTCATTCAGCATCATTAGGAGACTACTGCTATGGGAGTGTGAATTTCACGATGGACATACTTGGGGAGAGTCTGCCTGCATACACACAGTGGCAGGACTAACTGTTAGTATTACATGGCTAAGATTGTTTAACAGCTGTGTGTGTTAGCTTGTGCTAACTGAGCAGACGTTGAACTCACCATTCACCGAAAGGAGAGCAGCTGCCAGAACGGTCCCTTCGGCACTGCATCTAACCTGTACAACAACCGCAACAGTCGGACAAGCAAGGGCGTCAGATGGACGCATTAGTGTACACACTGCTGAAAGAATGTGACCACAAGTGGCCCAGACCACCTCCAAATGTGGCCTGAGTGATCGGATCTCAAGACGCTTTGAGAACGCAATGAATGCATTCACACCTGTACTTAGAGCTGTTCACTTGTGTTTGGATCACCCAAGATGCATGTTTTTACGAGGGGCAAACAGGACCAGACCAACCTCAGAACCCATCAGCTTTTGGTTTGATGATAGTAAAGCCTCTGAGGGTGATGACTTATGTTGTGTTCACACCCTGCTCAAATAAACAATTAGTGGGAGTAAATTACCTATGAAGTCAATGTAATGTCAATGTAGCGGCATGATGAACGCAATGGATGTGATGCAAATGACGCGAAATATGTGAATCAAGTGGCACAAATGAAGCGAGTAGCATGATTTTGTGTCATATGCTTATTTGCTTGTGTGAAGTGAGTCAGCACAAAATATTCTAGCGTTGAAACTTGCACGCGTAACGCAATGCAAAAATTAGCATCACGTTTCATGTGAACAGAATATAACATTTCGAGCTGATCAATTGTAGCCAGCTTCCGTGTCCCCGTCATTTCACCTAATCGCTATTAGCAGATATCTGCATATACATGCAGATACATTCTTAAAAAAGCTGATATAAAGCTAACTTAACGTCAGAATGGAGACTGTATTTCAGCCAATGCTAAATGCCTCTCCACATGAACTGTTTACCTGCCATTCAAACGTGATTGGCCAATACTACTCAGAGTACACACAGAAACCAGAACGCCTCCGATAACAAAATCTTGCTCATTGCCTACAGATTCTACAAGCATATGCAGATTCTGTTTTTAGAGATGAGGGCAAGACAGGTTATCATTTAATCAGTCTTAACTAAATGAAAAGACTGTGTGTAAGAGAAGCTCATGTGCAATATCAATAAATTATTATCATTACCAGACACACTGTTATTATTCTGTGTGTGGAAATGTGAGGGCAAAGTGTGAAACAAATCTTTATCTGTGTGAAGGAACATCAATGAAAACAAACTTTGGATAGTAGAAGATACTCGGCAGATACAAATGTACACACACACACACACACACACACACACACACACTTTCATTCTCATCTCACCTCTGATCTTACAATATAAAATAAGTGTCATGGGCCATCTTTGAGCATTCATCACTGTAATTGGCTACATAACAGCAGCTGCCCAGTCTGAAACTCAGTCTCCTGCAGTCAGTTTTGTTTAAGGCGCGAGAGAAGAGAGAGACAGAGGGAAAGAGAAAGAGAGAGAGCGATTAGACATCCTTCATAGGTCTTAAATCTTCATTAATCATTGCCTCTCTATTCACATCCCCAACTCTGACACAGATAAGAGCTCGGTATAAAAGAGGAACTGGGAAAGACAGAAAGAGGGAGAAAAAGAGCAAAGGAAAAGTGGGAGATCACAGACTTGTTAAAAATAATAAGCTGCTACAGAGCCACGTGGAGAGGCCCTGGCGAGATGGGAATTGCTGATTAAATTAAAGGCTCATTAATCAGCCCTTGACCATGACTCCCCCATTCCTCTTGTTCAGCTCGCGCCACTGACTTCCCCCATTTTTTTTCCCCTCGCACTTTTCTACCTCCCTCTTGCCAAGAGAGGGATCTCCTGCTGGAGGGTCAGGGTTAAGAGTCAGCAGGAGAGAGGGGGTAAGAGGGGGGAAAGACCTGGCAACCCGCGCCTATGATTAGCCTGAAAATAGCAGTCTGGCCTCCCACCTCCTTGACTGCCCCCTGGTGAAAGTAAGTACAGCTGAGGCCACCAGTTTGGCAGCACCAAAAGTCCACCACCACACATAGAAACTCACACACAAACACACGCACTCTCTCTTTCAAGCAAACAAAGCTTTGTTGGCAGCCTGCTACATTTCTACTGTGATTTGGCTGCAGATCTGGCAGCAGCAGTCGGTGATCTGTTTGGCTGACAGAAAGAGGAGCGAGGAGTGAATGAGCGATGGCTGTAGGCATGAGTAGGCAACACTCTGATGATGAAGTGGATTTGAGAGCTGAGCGCCTGTTTCATAATGGTGGTGATTATGCTGAGGTCATTAGAAACCTACGCATTACATCATGGCTGCCAGCGAGGGGAATCCCACCCCCCCCCCCAGTTCGCTTTAATGGAGAAAAATGTGTTTTCCCCTCATTACAAAACCAATCAATTAGTCAGTCAGCTAATCAATCAATCAGTAAATCCATCAGTTGGCCTAGTAGGAAAATGATCCCTGCTCCCCTTAATATGGAACATGCATTATGGATGTTGTGTGTTCTCTGATGCTCTTAGTGGAGAAAAACATCATGTCCTCATTATGACTCAATCAATTAGTCAGCCAGGTAATTAATCACAGAGCCAATCCATCAATCACTATTTGGTGTGTTTACAGTATGAAATGTATTCTACAGTCATGGACACAGTGACATTTGACACCATTCCTGGTTGTATTTGATTCCATACCCATCCCTATGTCTTTTACATTCTTGATAAAAGAAAATGATTGAAATCTTTTTCATAAAAGTAATCATACCACCATGTAAAATTTCTTCATTATAACCAATTCCAGACTAAACTGACCAGAGTCCAGCATTGGGTTAGGTACCCTCAGGTGACTAGTGACTAATTTTGTTTCTAGGTTTGGTTTTAGGTTTTAAAAAAAAAACAAACACAGGGGCAGGATCGTGGGTGTTGATAAAATAAGAATAATAATAGTGTGTCAGCTCTGTCTGCACCAGCTGGAATATGAGTCGATTCAGTCAAGTGCATTACTAACGCTAAGAGGAAATGTGCTGCTCAATATTATGACAATTACAAAAAAAAAAAAAATCAAGTGCATTTCCTGAATTACCTTCATTTTAAAATATTATATCTTAGTTTCACATGTATGAAATGTCCCAAAATTATCACTTCAATTAATTATTACTATTATAGGATTTGCGGGTTTTGTGTCAGGCCACAGATCGTGTGTCGACAGGTCGGGTCAGGTTGTGGAGCTAAATTGTCAAATGTGCGGGAGGCTGGGTAATGGCGGTATTATACACTGTGATGTCTGATTCAGGAGCAGGTCTTGAAAATCAGACCCATGCTGAACTCTGCCCTGGACTATAAAACTGTAATACTAACAGCAGAATATGCAGACAGTATCAAAAGTAAAAATACTATAATACTATTATAAAAGGCAGAATGCACCCTATCAGAGTATGCAGCATTTCAGCATCTTATTTCAACTACTATGTACTTTGGGATAGACTGATTCATAGTAATGTATCATATTTTACAAGATGATCTTTTTTTGCAAACTTTGTCTGTCTGTTGTTTAATAAAAGCTCAATACCCCAAACTGCACCTCAAAAGTCCAATAACTGTGTAAATGTGCTTATGCTCAACCCTTGTCTGCAAAATCTCAAGTATCTTTATGACTTAAGTCCAGGTTTCTCACACAAGCTAACTATATCATCACTGCCGCCAATAACAGAACCACCTCAGAAAACAAAAAAAAAAAAGCCACATTGACAACACCTTTACAACAGACATCACTGCCAAATATAAATCTCTTCTCTATTATTGTAAGGTTGGATGTGGCCATCCAAAAACACTAGTCTGCCTATACTTTCTGCACCTCGTCCTGTGAGGTCCCCCTCAGGATCACCAGATAAATTGAACAGGAGTCCTTGACATATCTGACAGCATCCTTTTCACTCCTCGGCGTGCCCTACCCCGTCGTCCCCTGCTCCCTCCATCCGCCACAGAGCGGGAGGAGTAATGGGATCCGTGGGCTACCTGACCCCCACATATGAAAAGGGCCGACGCACAAAGCAAGAAGGGAGCGGCCACTTAAAAAGGAAATGGAATGAAGGTGTAGGAATAGAATTGAAAGGAGAGAGAGCGAGAGAAAAGCAGAGGAGGATGATGAGGGGAGCACAGAGGAAAAAAAACAAGTGCCCAGCCATGTGTGAAAGACATAATTGAAAATGTCAAAAGATGTAAGGAATGACAGCAATGAACTGGCTGAGCATGGCAGTGCAGTCTGTCAGTGAGCTACTACCTCCATCCTCAATAGATTCAGCCTCTCTCTCCTCTCCTACATATATTCTCTTTGTGTGGCACACACACACACACACACACACACACACACACACACATAAGTACACACTTAAATAATTTGCGATATTCTCCTTTACTCATTTGATTTCATCCATCTGCTTTTTGTCGCTGTGTGACTTAACCTCTCTCTGGCGGGTTTCCCAGCAGAGCACGTGGGCGTGCAGCGACACACGTGGAGCTTAAGACGCTAATGTGTGCATGTGAGCATATGCATATAGATGGATTTGAAAGGGAAATGTGATGCCAGATCAGCACTTGACCCTCATGTCAGCTTTACCGCTTATCCTAACTTACGCCCTTTATTCTTTTCTTCGCAAGTTACCCCCCCCCCTTCTCCTCATCTTCTTTTTCATCTCTGAAGATGAAGACGAGATTCATCGCTCATATTGGCCATACATGATGAGTTGAATGCAAGACTTGTAATTCAGCAAATATGCCTGCTGTCAGGTATGTTTTATCTTAGAATAGTGCAGGGTGGGGGGTCTTTGTAGGTATAGCATGTAGCTCACTGAAAAACACCACTTAAGCCAGTGTTACAGTCAAGACCACCTAAACCAAGACCAAGGCAGAGCGAGACCGAGTCAAGACCAAGACCATCCAGTGCAAGTCCCACACTGTATGACTCACGTAGGGTAAAATGTGGAACATGCAAACCATAGGCAATTCGTCGAAAGATCCACATTCCCATAAAACCACCACAATAAAATGAAGACTCCTCTTCACCTTTTTCTGAAATTGCTGTATATGTAGGTGTAAGTTTACCATGAGAAATGTCTTGATAAAATAATCAAAAGGCACTGCAGAGGTGAATTTTATGTGAGATTTTCTTTTGTTTTCTATGTGCAAACACTAGAGAGCTGAAATCAGCTTAACTGTTTTTATTTTACTGTCCTCCTTTTTTTGCACACAGGCAATTTAATGATATCCCTGCAGTTGTGGTCTTGACATAAAATATTGAGACCAAGAAATGACCAAGTAAAAACGTGGTCAAGTCTGAGACCTTCAAAGGTGAACATGAGACTGGTCTCAAGTACTACAACACCAACTTAAGCATCTAAGCATGATCATATCAGTGTATAATACACAGTAATTAGTAGGGCTGCCCAATAAAAGCCAACCAAAGGTTAGTTGACCAGTAACTTTATTAGTCGGCAAGATTTCATTGGTTGCTTAGTCGTAGACTAAACAAAAAAACAAAAAACAAATGTGAAACTCTATTAGGAGCTGCACCTTGTCAAAATAAATCAAAACCTATATGACTGGACCGTTTAGGAATTTAATTTGAAAGGTTAGACACAAGAACGGGCCACGCTCAGCAGTCAGACAGGACTCAAGTTCATTAACAGGGCTAGTACCTGTGGTTATTACACAGGCTAGTTAATAACATGTCGGGCAGGAAATCCACAGTGTGGGATCGTTTTGAGGGTGAAGGATGAACTCAGGGTGATATGTAAACTCTGCAGGCAAACATTTGTCTATCATTCCTCGACTACAAACATGACGTATCATCTGAAACATGTAAGTAGCTACATGCCCATTAGCCACTTAGCACAATCATTACTGCTTTGCTGACAGAGTCATTAACAGGCGGCTCGCTCAGTGTGTGACGTGCACTTGTAGATAAAATATAGGCCTGTATTAATGAAGGTTCATTGGTGTGGTTTTGTATTTCAAACCATTGTGTTGCCCTGTCAAAAATACATAATGTAATAATTAAATTAATATTGTAAACATGCTGGCAACTCGTTGACTAATAGTCCTAAATGACAACTATTGGTTGACTAGGAAAATAGCATAATAATACACAAAGAAGATTGGGTGTGTAACTGCAATTATCAGTTAGATGGTCAGATATCCTCATAAAAATGCCCTTATTGTGTGGATGAAGAACATACTGTAATACAGGATAACTGTAGGCCATATGTGCTGTTGGAAATGATCAGTATATAAATGTAATTTCTAGCAGACAGGGTTGGGAGATTCCAGTTTTGTGCTGACTTTAGTTTGTCAGTGAATCAATGCAAGATGAATGAAAGGTTTTAGGTTAAATGTGCTATGTTACGGTTGTAACAATAGTAATACAACTAGGTGAAAGTCTATTCAATCAGATATTACATTTGATTTATTATCCCCTGCAGGGTAAAACTGGCAGTAAATTCACATCACAAGTATTTTACAACCTCAATTTTACGATAGCCACATAAAGAGGTGTGACCGTCCGATGGGGAATATGTATTTCTTTAAGTCATCAAGTCAAAACAAGTCCAGAATTATCGCTTCCCATTAATATCTGCACTGATTCTGTCTTGAAGGAGCTAATTTTCCTTGGAAGAAAAAACATTTTCTCAGCGTCATTAATTAAGGAGAAAGAGGGGGCTGCGTGGCTGTATGGAGATGTGAGGATGTAATTTGCATAGCTTGATGACACGGGTGGAAATCACTATGATACATATAGGCTTTCTGCACATTCATGAATATTCATCTATTCAGTGCGCCACCAACACAGCACATCAAAAATAGATGGTGCAGGGTGGAAAATGATCTTATCAGAAAATCCATGGGTGACATACAGCATTCAGCTGCAGTCCTCCACCATGGAGAATCTGCTCAGTGATTTTAAGTTCATTGAGTTCAGAGTCTTGGTGTAAGCCGGTTTATACAGCCATTTGATAACAGAGCTCAACAATATCATGTAAGTCTTGTGTGAAAGATACCAGGACCCCCTGCTGTAAAAACATGAAACTCTGAAAGACTTAGTGCACAACAACACACTGCAACTCTCCCTGTCAGCAAAAAGCCAAATGTCACTGTGGCTCTGAGACACAAACGGACTATATCCTGCAGCGATGTGGAAGGTGAGCAAGGTAGCTCATCCTTGAACACTAATGGGTGTTTCTTTTTGTTGCCTGTGGGAATCTGTTTTACTTATACTGCCCTCCCGAAAGAGAGGGAATGAGACGGAGAACAGGGGAGGGAGGCAGTGAGGGAGCAAAGGAGGGAGAGGAGGGACGCAAAAAATGGCTGCAGGGTCTGGGGAGTTTATTTAAGACTTAAATTAAACATCCAGAGCAAAGGCGCCAACAAAAATTAAACATTTAATGACAAATTATTACCCCCCATATTAGCAACTCACAAAAGACAGAGGGAGCGTGGCTTGGGAGACCTTATGCATGTGTGTATATGTGTGTGTGTGTATAGGGAAGATAATGTAGTCTAATCAGCTTTATTGCTCATATGCTGCACATTAACCTAAAACAAGAATATGTACTAGTGATAAACCTTCACAATGATCAGACGTAAGCCTTTGTGTTGGTGCACAAATGAACATTACTTATTCCAGGAGCATTTACTTAAAAATTGGAATAGAAAAGACCTCATAAAATAGGATTAGGAGTAAGGATAGGGGTTAAGAGGTTAGGGACCTCATGAAATATAAATGTAGTAAAATCATGAATGTTTAAAACACAGACTGTACTGGTGCAAAATCTACAGTGTAGTCAAAAGCATCATTTCCACCAAGCAGTCCGGTTCATTTCAGTTCAGTTCAGTTCGGTACACATTACAAAGTTTATTTTTCCGATCCCATGTTGAAAAGTTGTGGACGGTATCAATATTACCGCTCCTTACAGTACAGTTCTTATGTACACACTCTTTATACTGTAGCAAGCTGTGCAAACATAAGTAAAGTGTAACTATACAACAAAAGGATATTTTGCTTCCTCTCATCTTTATTAGTTAACAGTTAGCAGCTATAGACTGAGAAAAAATTATTTAATTGCGCTGAGTGCCGGTGGCTTTAAAGGTGAAACGTTGACGATGTGAATCCACCAAAGCACCAATACATCAATATGACAATTGACTGATTTTTATTGTCTCTCTTAATGACATATGCTTCATTAATAGAGGTCACTACAGTGGACAGCTATTCAAAAGCCATTTTCTTGAATATGCATGAGTTTTGATGGCATAGATGCACGTCAGCCACTACACTGGACTCTATCAAATAATCTTGTACACTGACACCTGGTGGAAAGCCATTGCACATGCTATATTCTTCCGTACAGACCAATACAGCTGACAGGTTTTTTGCACCATTCCAAATTTTGCAAATTTTTTCCTCTCATTGTGGCGTTGCAACACCAGAGCATCTACAGCACTGACACAAACACAATCAACAGGCTCCATGGAGCACAAGAGAAACTGAAGACTGAAAAGCAACTCAAGAAAGAAGGAAGAGGAGCCTGCTCTGCTGTCAGCAATGGTCAAAACATCACCATCACACGTTGGCTAGATAACTCAGTGATCCACATGGCCTCATCCTGTGCTGGCCAGTCCCCAATAAACATGGCCCAGAGATGGAGCAAAAAAGAAAAGAAGGTGCTCAGCATCACAAGGCCATATTCTGTAATGCTGTTTCATCAGCATATGGGCGGTGTGGATCTCATGGATCAGTGTGTAGTAATGTACCCTCACAGACCCAAGAACAAATGACTGTACATTCGACTGTTCTTCCACTTTTTGGGTGTGGCCACCGTCAATGCCTGGCACTTCTACAGAATGTCTGGTTTAGAGGACCTGGGAACCACTGACCCCAACTCATCGAAGCCAAGAATGCAAACAGGTAACATGATGCTGCATGCACCCGAAAAACAAGGTACATCTGCATGCAGTGTCTTGTGGCTTTGTGCCCTGGGTGCCTCTCCAGTTTTCATACAAGATAGTCCTCTCTTTTGAGTCTCTCCACCAAGAGCAACAATGAGACAAGCATGCCGTGAGAGTCAGCAGGCTTGCTAGCAATTCATTACACAGCCATTCCATAAATCTAGTTGAAATGAAGAAGTGTATGCACTGATAGGTGCAAACACACTGAGGCACAGTAAATGTTTCCCTCATGTTGCACACCACTAAACCTTGAGTCTGGACATGATAGGATCTAGTGTTACCCTACCCTCAGTTCAGAGGCTCTAATAAACAGACTTAACTTTATGCCAATGCTGAGTGTGAACTTTTTCCATATATTGATGTTATGGCAAGGTTTAGAGTATTTGTAGCAAAGCTAACATTAAAAACATTTGTTGTGGGATATGAATCTATACAGAAGAGTAATATAGTTTATTCCTCAATTGCAGTTGCAATAATTGAAGCTGTATTATTTTTTGTATGTATTTTCTAGTTTTCAGAATTTTTTTTTATTATTGTATTCATTGGTTTGTCAAATATACAAAGCATTACTATGTTATTACTGTATTAACAGGAAATTTTCAGAAGAAAACAAAAACACGTCCACAAGTGGACATCTGAAAATCTCTTTGAAAAATCTGGATAAAAAGATTCAAGTTCAAATATTGTTTTTCATGCCCCAAGAGCAATAAAAACATATAGGAATATAATCCTGACTGAGGTTGTCATAATTCATGCATGAAAGGGTTATTGACATAAGCCTTTGTGATGACTGGATCTTTAAGCATTTAAAAAATATTTATGAATTTCGACCAGATTATACCTTACTTCGAGAAAAATGGCGGAGCATCGTTCTGGTGTGCTCTGGAAGCACTAATCCCCTGCTCTTGCCTAACAAGGACTCAATGCACAAACCTGCTTTTTTAACCGAGAGAGACTCTCACTCCAGCCTGTTCTGAAAATGTTGGCGTGCAACTCCATTCTGACGATAAATAAGGTGCAGACTTCTCTCTGCATCACCGGTGAGGAGCTTAGATTTGAGCAATATCTGCAATGGAAATGCTAAACGGATCAAGAGTCTAGACACATGTTCATAGGGATTAGTTTTGGTTCTAAAGGTACTATACTGGAAAATTTTGATGGAAACGCAGCTGAAGTATAATGTTATGAAACAAGAATATAGGCAACCATAATCATGTAAGACAAAATGCATTTTATGTTCAACTAATTTTATAAATTGTACATTTTACTTTGTATTTTTAACATTGTTTTTCTGAGGTCATCCCTCAGGTATAACCTGGAATGTACTGCAGAGAAGTGCGCATGTGTGTATAGTATGCACTTATGTGTTTGTAAATGTGTGCATGTGTGCTGGCATGCATGTTTGCGCACATGTGTCCCCTGAGCACAGTTGTGTTGAGTTCAGCTGCATCCAAAACAACCTGTGAGTGCCTTGACGCACATCACAGTGGAAAATGAGCTGGCCAGCCAGCAAGAAAGAGTGCCGACACAGCAAACAATGCTGCGACCAGGGACAGACGGTAATGGGATAAGTGGCGGGTTGCAAATGTGTCAACTGGAGTGTGAACACCATGTTAGGTATGCAAATGAAGAAGAGAACCTATTGGCTTGGCATGCATGGCCCATCTATTCCACGGCAGCCTGCCACAGTGATACAAGGCTTGTCAGAGATGGCCTGTGGTGGCTGCAGCAGTTTATACTATAAATTAGAGTTTATGGGTTATTGATTCCAACCTAAGGAAATTAATTCTATATATCTCTCACTGTGAGCTAACAAAAATGTCCTGCTTTCTGAATGCAAGCTTGACTGCTGTTCCAACTCAGGTTGTCAGAAAACTCATGTTTTCAGAAAATGTTGCAGCATAATGCCAGTGACATGCAATACAATAATACAGTGGTTAAAGCTGAGCAACACATTACAACACAACATATATGTAAGGCCAAAACTTACATTTCATTTTATCTACTATATGTGAAACTGCAGCTTCTGAACTTGTTTGACATTAAAAAATTTATGTTATTTAGAAGAAACAGATCAACTACTGTACATATTTGGCAGTTAGTCATATGTTTGTCATGTACATACTGAATATGCACTACTGTACTACTACACTAAATGTTCATATGCAGCATGTTGCTGTGTCTCAAATCACAGACCTCCATTAGTACACTTCCATGTAGTATATTATGTGCACTGTGTAATTATTGGCATAGTGCACGAATTTCGCCAGGGTAGTGTTGTCTCAAACCAAACACAGCCGTTGTGCACTTACCAGAAATGAGGTCCGGAAATGTGCAGCTGTTAGCTAGTTAGCAAACTAGCATTAGCATTCCATTATCGTTCACCATACCAAATCATTACAGACTGCTAAATTAACCCAATAAACATACTGCTGGCTTATATCCGACAACAGTATAGTGGTGCTTAGTGCAATAAACACATGTATAACTTACATTGTACATTGCAGCAACGTTCATGGTCGCCATTTCCAGTTTGAAAAGTGGTCCCTCACCTTCCACTACGTAGCCAAGATGGAGACCATTGAGGGCAAGAAGTGTCTATAGTTCCACACTCAACTTCTTGACCATTTTGAGTGCACCATCAGGGTACTCATAGTGCACTGCATTTTTCCATACTTCTCAGTGTGAACGCACTTATGCACTTAAAATATTTAGTGTAAGTACAGAAGTACGCGATTTAAGACACAGCATGTGTCTCTGTGTACCAAATCAGTGTATCCTCGGTGTGTTTGTGTTTTTGAACCCCTAAAATGGAGACTTTTGAAAACGTTGCTGAACCTTTTTTAGTTGAAAAACTAAGTTATATGGATTGCGTTTTAGTCCGGATGGGCAGAAACAGACTTCTGAAAACAATGACTCACACACCCATGTTCGCTTCCTGATTAGGTCTTGTGAGTCATGACCTGTCGTTCCCTGATTCATCACGCCTGTAGTGGCACTCCGTTCTCTCTTCTTTCCTTGTTGTATGACTTGCTGAAGTCAGTCTAGAAACACCATTTTGCTACACGAGCGATGAGACATGACTACTTTCCTTTGATTTTAAATGTTTACTTGAAAACTTGAAAGTAAATTACAATGTCTGCATTTTTACCATGTACAGATTACTAAATAATGCATATTAAACTAAAATATTTTAAACCTTGTATGAATTATGATGAAACTATCATTACCACCTTGTAACCTGTTTTTAACTAAATTATTACCATGAAATTATTAACTTATTGGCCCTTACATTACCCGGCCCCTAATTGGTTAAGGCAGGAAGACTAAGCAATTACAAACTTAAACATTAAGACTCAAACTACCAGTCTTAAAATGTCCATGAACTGTCCAACTTAAACTGGTGTCCTTGGATTCTTCCTTTTCTCAAATCTTCTCACTCAATCTTCTCTCCTGACACTGCTTCTTCCAACAAGCATAGTTTGTTAACAGGCCTTTCTAAGATGCTGGTCTTGGTTTTTATCCTCACTCTTCGCACCATTCTGCTGGAGTCTGGCAACGTCTCAACTACTCTTCCCATGAGCCAGGAATTGCGGGGGGAAGGACTGTCCACCAGTAACACAACATCTCAAGTTCCTCCTTGGCCTTGACCATTTCTGGCGTTCTTGGAGGAACGGAAGATACTCACATGTCCATCTAGTCCAGAATAAGTCTGCAAGATATTGAACTTGCTTCCATCTTTTTCTTGTGTATGTGTCATCTTTGCAGAAGATGCCTGGAGCCATGCAGGGTTGAGACTTCAGCAGCAATAAATGATTGGGCGTTAGAGGCTCGATGTCATTCACGTCATCCGAGACACTTGTGAGCGGCCTGCCGTTAATGATGCTCTCAGCCTCACACATTATTGTCTGAAGACAATCATCGTTCACAGCTTGCTCTTTCAACAGGGAATTGAGGACTCTTCGAACTGTACGAATCTGTCTTTCCCAAATCCCACCCTGATGGGAAGCAGCTGGGCAGTTAAATATCCATTTTATCCCTTTTGGTTGCAAAGTTCTTTCAATCTTGCCATTATCCAGGAATTTTATGGCTTCTCTCATCTCCCTTTCAGCGCCCACAAAGTTCGTGCCATTGTCAGAACGCATGACAGTGACTTGACCTCTTCTGCATACAAAACACGGAATCGCATTGTTGCAGGAGTCTGTGTCGAGGCTGTCTGCAACTTCGATGTGCACGGCTCTGAGGGTGAGGCAGGTGAACAACACGCCATATCTCTTGACTGTACTCAGGCCCCGCTTAACATCAAATGGCCCGAAGTAATCAACGCCTGTGTTCGTAAAAGGAGGTTTGTCGGGCATGAGGCGATCTTCAGGTAGATTCGCCATCTTTTGCTCGCCAACCCTTCCACTTGTTCTGCGGCACACTGTGCACTTGCTGATTAGCTTTCGGGTGGCAGAATTGGCTTCCGCTCTTCCGCCGACTCTCAAGATGCCATCTTGGAGAATTGGATCCAGTTTGAACAGCTGACTGTTGCAACTGACTTGTTTGCCCTTTTTCAGCGCTTTGATATCTTCTCCGAACTGCTGTCTTTGGCTGAACTGAATTATTTCTGTCTCTGCAGCGTCCAGGTCATCCAAGGTAAGTGTTTTTTGTTCTGTTGTCATTTTGTATCTTTTCATGTGTCGTTCCAGCTTTGACTTTCGCCTTTCTGGGTCCTTTTGAGTTTGATTGATTGAACCTGTTCATTGGTTCCAAGTTATCTTTGACTTTGATTGTGTTGACTGTAACTGTGTTTTTGACCTTCGGATCGTCTTGAAGGCTTTCTTTCCGTTCCACAGGTTGTTTCAGCCAATCACGTTCATTGTTCGTCAAACAGTCTGGTCCATTAATCCATGTTCCTCCTTGTATCAAACTTTTGGCCTTCAGGCCCCTGCTAGCTTGATCTGCAGGACTTTCTGCTGTTCCAATGTAGTTCCATTGAGAAGGCTTGGTGGCTTCTCGGCTCAATGTGACTCTATTCGCCACAAAGGTTTTGAATCAAGCAGTGTCATTGTCAATGTATATGAGCACGGTTGTGCTTTCAGTCCAGAAGACAGACAGTTGCAGTGGAACTTGAAGTTCTTGACATAACATCTTGTCTATCTTTACCGCAGTGACTGCTGCCGCCAACTCAAGTCAGGGGATTGTGACCTGTTTGAGTGGAGTCACCCTCGATTTCCCCATCAGGAAAGAACAATGTTTCTTGCCTTGCTTGTTTTCTAGCAGTAGATAAGACACAGTGCCATATGCGTACTCTGAGGCATCTGAGAAGTGATGCAAGCGGGCTATGGCAGTGCCTCCGAAGTCTGAGGGTTTCAAACATCTGTTTACATGGAAGTTGGAGAGGTGAGTAACATCTTCTTTCCATCTTTTCCAATCTTCAGCATGTTTTTCATCAATGTTCTCATCCCAGCCATGTTGCTCTTTCCAAAGAGATGGATAAATGGATGGATAAATGCCAATGGATAAAATGCCCCTTCTCGTCATTGGTCTCATCGGTCTGTCTTGTAGCTTCATGCTGTAGGTGAAAGTATCTGTTTCTGTATCCCATTGTATGCCAAGAGCCCTTTCAACTGGTAGAGCATCATGACTTAGATCCAGGTCTTTTGCTTCACTGGCTTGGTGTACTTCTGGGCTGGACATGAACACCTTTCTGCTATGGCTCATCCATTTTGTTAGGTGAAACCTCCACTAGCACACAAAATGCGAAGGTCACTAGCCAAGGTCACTGCATCATCTTCTGTAGCCACACTTGTCAGGCAGTCATCTACGTAAAAGTTACGTAGGACTGTTTGCACAGCTTCTGGGGATGCAGTGGCTTTGTGGTCCTCGGTGGTTCTTCTCAGTGCATATGAAGCGACACTTGGTGACGAGGTGGCACCGAAGAGGTGCACTGTCATCCTGAATTCTTCCAAGGGCTCATCCAAATTGCCGTCAGGCCACCAAAGAAGTCGGAGGAGATCTGCATCCTCTTCTGGGACATTGACTTGGTAAAATATCGACTCGATGTCTGCTATCATGACTATTGGCTCTTCACGAAATCTTAAGAGGACACCAACCAGCGTGTTGGTCAAATCGGGTCCCTGAAGTAACTCACCATTTAGAGACTGGCCCTGAAACGAGGCTGTGCAGTCGAAGACCACTCGTAACTTTATTTTCTTAGGGTGATACACCTCATGGTGCTGGTATGCAGAACACCCTGTTGTCATCACGGTTCAGCTGATGTGCTGGAACTTGGACAGCGTAGCCTTTGCCAATGATGGTATCCATGAAGTCTTTGTACTCTTCAAAGAACACAGGATTCTTCTTGAATTTTCTGAGCAAACTGGCTATGTGCTGTGCTGCCACACAACGGTTATTAGGCATTTGGAGCTTCCTGTTCCTGAGTGGCAATCCTATGCTGTAATGTCCATTCTTCAGAGTGGTTGTTTTCTGCACAGACTGCATGAATTGTTTATCTTCTTGCGACAACTCTTCTTTGTCATCATAGTTGCACTCTGAGAAGTCAGTATTGCATTGTTGGACCAGCAGCTTCTCAATTTCCATCACAGAGATCCTGGTCACTGAACACTGTGGCAGCTTGTTCTCTGTGTCATCCAGTTCCTTTTTCATGGGCCCACTGACGATCCAGCCAATGGCAATCTTCACTGCATAAGGGCCTCCATCTCTGCTATTGATGATGTGCCACGTTTCCATAGCTTTTGGACAGTTTGTTCCAATGAGTAGGCCTACATCTGCTTCTAATTCTGGTAAGTGTACCTCCTTGAGGTAAGGCCACTCCTTGATATCTGATTGTTTAGGTATGTTGTCAGTATGAACAGGTATGTTGCTGTGAGTGTACACCTTGGGCAGGTCAATATACTTGGTGTCTTCCAGTCCACGCACTTCCAGGTCCGATATCACATAACTGTTCATGACTTTCTGTTCTCCAGGTTTGTTTTGACCCATGGTGCTGAGAAGTATTTTTGTTGGTTTCCCTTTAACGTTCAGTTTGTTTTAGAGGTTTCCCATGCAAAACGTTGCTGTGCTTCCCAGGTCCATAAAGGCGAACGTTTCTACATATTTGTCGCTCTTTTTTGATTTAATCTTCACCGGTACTATTGACAGCCCACATTTAGTTCTCTGGCACCCATAAGACTAGAGGATTCTTGCGTGATAGAAACTTGAGCACATGATACTTCATCTCTGCGAGCTCCATAATCCTTCTCAGATGGGACAGAACTGTCTTTGTTTCCGTGAGCACCATCACTCTTCTCAGGAGAAACAGAACCTTCCTTTTTTACTGTGTGGAGAATGTCTGGATGCTTTAACGCACAATCTTTGCACTCAGTTCTTCTTTTGCAGAACTTGCTGAGATGGCCGTAGGTTGAGCATCCAAAACATAAGCCCTTCGACTTCAAGAACTCCATGCATTCTTTGTGTGGCTGCATTTTGATTTTGTTGCATGAAGCTAGGGTGTGAGACTGCTGACAATACAAACATGGCTTCTCAAAGGCAGTCCCACTTTTGCTTGGGTTTGCTGATTTCACACATGTTCCTGAAGGCTATTCTTTTTCAGCTGAAACACTGGTTGCAAAACTGCTTCCACAGACCTCTCTCTTTGCAGGATGCCTTTCTTTGTAATCAGTTTTTCCAGATGTATTTGGGTGGCTGTCTGATATATTACCAAAGAGAGGGTCGATCACTTTTTTAGCATGGCGGTCTATGTAGCTCACTAAATCGGCAAACTTTGCTCTTCTGCCTCTTCGCTCTTTGATATCGTAAGCTTCAGCACGTCAACGTTCTTTCATTTTGTGGGGTAGTTTAGACACCACCGTCTGTAGGTTGGTAGGGTTGTCCATCTTTTCCAAGAAGTCTATGTCTTCCATAGTGTTGTGACATCCAACTAAGAACAGTGTGTAAGCATTTAATGCTTTCCCGTCGTTGGACTTGATCTGCGGCCACTTTAGTGCCTTTTCAGTGTATGCGCTGGCGATCTGTAATTCATCCCCATAGTGCTTATGAAGCAGTCGCTTTGCCTCGTAGTAGCCTTTGCTTGGTGGCATGTGAGCACAGCTGCGAACTAAGTCTTGGGGTTCACCAGCTGTAAATTGTTCCAAAAAGTACAATTTATCTTGATCATTGTCTGTCTTTTGTTCTATCGAATGCTCGAACACTCTGATGAAGGACTTGTATTGCAGTGCATCACCCTTGAAGACAGGAACATCCTTCATTGGTAGCTGAGATTGCTTCTGTTGTTTTACTAGTAGCTCAGTAATTACATTCTGATTTTGCATGACTTTTAGTATTTCGTCACCTCAGTTGGTTTGTACGTTATAATTCAAGTCATGTTGAGCCATGGATAGCAGCATTTGTGGTGGTGTGTGAAAGTTTGCGTTGTCTGGTTGAAGAAGCGAAAAGCTGGTTCCTTCATGCTTCAGGTTCCCACCTCGCAGCTTTTTGGCTAGTGTGTGGCTACTCGAACCATCTTCTGATTTATCGTAGTCTTTGAGCACTTTTAGTTTTGCACTGCTTTCCGCTAATGCAGTCTCCAGCTCAAGTTCTTCCTTTGCAGCCTTGAGTCTGGCCATTTCAATTTCAAGGTGCTGCCTTTTCTTCTGTGCAGCCGCATGTTCAAGCAGGGCTACATGTTCAGCTTCTTGTTTAACACGTGTTGACGAAACTCGTGATATGGCTGATGTGCAACTAACCTGAGATCCATATGAGCGGGTGTGCCGAGCCTCGTTGACACCAACCTGTGAAACACTGTCACTTGCTTTAACAGTATCTTGCAGGTCAACCTCATCATCTTTTTCTTTTTGCAGTGTAGATTCATGGACATCTGCAATCCATCTTTTACTTTCTTTCATGAATTTTTTGATGGATGCCATTTTGGGTTCAAACCATTTCTCCTGATCAGATATTTTTTCATCTTCAGGCAAAAGACTGGCAACTTCGGTGTTGAGGCAAGTAAACTCTTTTAAAGAAAGTGCAAAATCATTTTCCAGCACCTCTTTCACACTTCGTAAATCTTGAGTATCGCTCATCATTGTCTCCACACCCTTCATTTTACTTGTCAGGGCTCCTAATTCGCGTTTTCTCATTGTTATGCACCTTTGCAATTTCTCCTCTTGTGCTTTCTCTGTCAGCTTTTGTGACCTTCGCTGTTCCAGTGTATCCTCAATGCATCCTGGCTCCTTTAAGTTAGCCATCTTATTTGCAGAGTAAATGCTTCAGTTGCATGCAAAAGTTTAAAAGCGCTTTGCTTCAAAGTACTTTTCTTCATACAACGAGTGCAAAACAACTTCTCAAATGATGCCAAACTCCACATTAATTGACTCGAGGCACACAATATGAGCTCACACGGAAAAATCTGCAGCTCCCATTCACTTTGCAATCCACCATGAATTTCGGCTAAAGCTCCGTAATTATCTTCAAGGATCTGCTTTACGTCTTCTCCTCCTTATTCACGTGGATAAAGGTGAGGATTTTACGGTACCTTGTCTTGGAGAATACTTCATAGGTTAACCCGTTTCCGCATCAGCTTCTTTGGGTGAGCTCTCATTCTGTTTTTCCGAGCAGCAAGCCTTGCTCTCCTTACATGCTGCAGCTATCATTAGCTCCGCAAGCTAGTCTTTTGACTAAATGTAGTGGCACTCCGTTCTCTCTTCTTTCCTTGTTGTACCACTTGCTGAAGTCAGTCTAGAAACACCATTTTGCTACACAAGCGATGAGACATGACTACTTTCCTTTGATTTTAAATGTTTACTTGAAAACTTGAAAGTAAATTACAATGTCTGACGCACGGTCAAAAGACTGTGTTGCTTCCACCATCATCCGACTCCAAACTGAAACCTTTACATCCACTCGCAGTTACAACTGCATAGCGACATAATAGCAAAGAATTTAAAGACACAGAACATTTTTACCATGTACAGATTACTAAACAATACATTTTAAACTAAAATATTTTAAACCTTGTATGAATTATGATGAAACTATCATTACCACCTTTTAACTGTTTTTAACTAAATTATTACCATGAAATTATTGACTTATTGGCCCTTACAACGCCCTTATCAATAGATGTTTTTCTGGAAAAAAAAAAAAAACCCACGACATCAGTCTTGACTATTCATTGTAATGAATCGGAGGCATTGCTGACCTTGTCGTCTATACTAGCAACTGTTGTGCAGTTAAAGTCTGCATTGTATAATGCAAGATATTATTCTATTGATTTGCGATAATTCCCATGTGTAGCAGCTTTGTCAGCCCTACATGGAAAGGCAGGAACATTTTTTTTTGGAGTGCCAGTACTGGGTGAGGCTGGGAGAGCCAGTGCCTTGATTTATCAAGAAAGTTGTGGTTTCTGAGGAATGGCAAGAACATTTTCTAATGTTCCGATCATCCCTGATCAACCCCAGCTATTGATCAGGTCTGCATGTGAAAGGACAATCTGCTTAATGCACCAGAATGCTCATGTGATTTCAGGCATTACTGCGGACTGAGATCTTTTCTGAAACATAGCTAAAACGCTCATGTGGACAGAGATCAGCGTTTTAAAATAAAACATATTAGTGCGCATGTAGTCTTAAATAACATCTGAGCTCTTAGTAAGAGGTCTTTAACATACCGTATTACTAGCTGAACACATTATTCTCAACTGTTCACAATGTTTGACTTGACAGCTCAGCCCCTTTGGCACTGCAGTTTGCAAACATGGTCAGTAGATTTGGGCAATACTCTAGTACGACATGGATTCACTCAAGATGCTAGAGGGAGACACGTTCCCCCCAATCCAAATGTCAAGTTTTGAATTAATAATCAGACGTGATTTTAAAGAAGTTTCACAAATGTAGCTGTGTGCCATCTCTCCCCTTGAGCACCCTTCAGCTTCTTGCAGGAGAGAAAAATACTGCCATTGCAAAGACTGAAATATTTAACCACACATACAGCCAGAGACAAGTGTAACTAGTATCCCTGGTCTATACTGATAGTCAGACTCGATCATCATTATATTTTAAGAGATGTGGGCAGCAATTCAGAGTTCAGGAACCAGGTTATCACTGGTTTAGACCTGCCCAGCACAGTGAATCTTGGCACACTGCTAGGATTGTTAACATATCAGAATGCCTTTTCCCATGTAGCATTGCTGTCGTTGTGTGAAACTGCTGGTTTTGTATCACAGAACAGATTTTGTTAGGCCAGTTCACACACAAACACAAACCCTCCCTCCGCCACCACTCCCCCCTCCTCTTCCAGCACCCTTATTTATCTTTTTGATTTGGCGCCCTTACAGCCAGAGAGTTTGTTTTTCCTCTTTGTACATAAACAAATGAGAAAAGGCCAGTGGCGGTGTTAAGTGTGCAGAGGAGGGGCAGAATTTATGGTGAATGCAAAGGCAGAAACAAAAGCACAAAAAAGTGACCCAGAGCGGCGCCCAAATGACACGCGACATGCCTCGAGCACCTTTGAAGAAAAGTCAGGAGCCCTTAAGGTTCAGAGAGGAGAAAAAACAGATTTCTGTTCCTCTGCATTTTTCTTTGTCCTTCCAGTCTGCCCTCCTCCCCCTCCCACCACCCCCCCTCTTTTTCTAATTTTCCTGAGGACGGAGGTGCCTGCCTGCCTGGCACATGACATTGATTTCCATCAGCGCTTGGAAATAACCTCGGAGCCGTTGCCAGGGCAACCCGCATCTACCTTTTTGCATTTTTGCATATTGCTGCTGAGTTTTTTTTCTTTTTCTGTCTCTCTTTTTTCATCGCGTTGGCCGCGGCTCGCAGAGCGACGGGATGACAAATGCTCTCAGGTAGAGAGGCGATGGCAGGGGATGGAGAGGAGTGGAGGGGAGGAGGGGGAGTGATGGAAGAGGAGGAGAGAGCAGCGGTCGGGTGGGTGGTGAGTTGAGGAAGAGGAGGCGAGGGTGGGGGGGTTTGCACAGAGAGATGGATGGCTATGCCAGGCAGGAGCAGGCAGGGCCGTGGAAACTCTGGCACGTAGTATGTGTATGTGTGTGTGTGTGTGTGTGTACATGTGTGTGTTGTGGGGGAGGGTTATTGATGTCTCCCCATTGGGGGCCGAGGGGGGGGGGGGGGGGGCAATAAAGCACCAGAGCACTGACACCGATGGACTCCTGCCTCCTAATTAACTACATAAGGACAGGCACCAAGATTGAGAGAGAGAAAGAGATGCACGCAGAGAGATAAAGAGAGACAGTGAGAAGAGAGAGGAGACCCAGTTACATTTAGAGGGTCACAGGCACAGCAAGATGCTTTTCTTTCTAACATCAACTATCATCCATGTCTGTGCTGCAGGCCAATGCCAGCGCTGCCACTCACAATATAAGCCTGCGGGGGACATCAAGTTTCCCCTCACTGACAGCTACAGCATGTGTGTGTGTGTTTATGTGCATTTGTAGTGGTGTGTGAGAGTGGTCGTCTTGCTTTTGGTCATTTACAGTTCAGTGGTGTAGAGAGGGAGGCATCCTTGTTATTGTGTGGGTCTCTGCAAATTTGTATGTGCACAGGAGCATGGGGCGTGTGAATGGGTGCGTGGGGGTGGCTATCGAATCGCCGGAGTGTGTCATGAGAAATGTTCATGCACAGAGAGAGAAAGCGAGAGAGAGGGGAGAGAGAGGCCAGGCTACCTACGACATTCCCTCACCAACATTTGCCTCGTGATTTCTCTTCCCCTTCCCTGTATCAACACCCCAGTCAAAGTGCAGCCAGGGAGAAAATTAATTTCTTATTACCTGATTATATTATTAGGTTTCGCTTGGAGTGTCACTTAAATATTCCACATCAGCATTTCATCAAGCAGGGTATAGCATGGTATAGAGGGGTGTATTGTAAAGCAGGGCTATGGGTTGGGCAGGGCAGGCCAGCGGTGTGAGCCTGAATTGGGGGCTGTAATCGTCTGAGACGTGCCTCCCCATCCCGAGGAATAAAGACTGGCGCTGGCAATATGCTGGCAGAAAGCAATTTGCTCGAGTGCTATTCCCTCTCCAACGTCCACCGGACACACACACACAGACACACACACACACACCAAAGCAGTGCAATGCCCGGCCATTCGATTCACAATGGGTTCAGGAGTTTCACTCGGGTAAAGCACTCACCTACATACACATTTTCTGTCTCGCTCTCACTCACACATACACACAAGCAAGATTTTTTTCTTCAAATAAGCAAAAGCTCACTGCATTCATCCAGCCAGCCCTCAGATTTGCCTTTCATTCCCCCTCTGCTCCAACACACAGAGGATTTAAGACGTGACCGATGCCTGAGCGCACCCTGCAAAAACACCTCCCCACATCTCACAAACACACAAACTGATAGTGGAATTTAGAGGCCATCAGATGAAGAAAATGAAAAATTATATTCTGAGCACTGCAGGGGCAGCAACCAAGGGTATATACACTATAAAAAAAAGAAAAGGAAAAAGAAAGATAGACATCCTGGGTGTAAATCAATCTCATGTTATATATCCCTGGCTCAAAATGTCCTGATAAGTCTTGGAGGGGGTACGGTAAACAAAATTGATCATTACAAAATTCATGAGGTCCAAAAATCCTAACTTGGGTCTCTTTTCTCCTGGAGGGCAATGTTATTATTTTTTTTTCCTCCATCCCTCGCAACAAATCTACACACTCAGTGGCTAAGACTCGAGAAAAGGGCAAATTTGCATACCTTCCATAAGGAAGAAAATCTGATCATATAAATGTAAATAAGGTGAGCTTAACTTATATTTTCCTTGAGAAAACAGTGAATTGATGACATGAGTGAGCAGCGGGCGGAGGAGGAGAGATGGATGGAGTGGAGAGGGCTCCAAGGGGCTCGTGGATCAGTATATGCATTAATGTCAGGGGCTGACAGTGGGAAATTAGCTTTTTTGCACATGCTGGCACAGGCTTGAAATGTTAGTGCTGGGGACAAACAGCAGGAGGCAGTGGTGCAGCATCAGCAGCACGGATGCAGACACATGGTCCTTCTGCACACTGGCTTTACCCATCTGCTACCCACCTTCATTTTATGATTTGTTGTTTTACAGTTTTCCTCCATTAAGCACATTTTGTGAAACACTGTTGCAAAAAACCAAAAGGTGCAATCATTTCATCAGTTCATGCAGCAAAAACACTTAATTTGTGCCGCAAAAAGCAATCACTCACTCCCAATTTAACGCATCTGTCAAACATAAATAAATTCATCAAATGCATCACAGCAACCAAAATGTCTCTTTATCACTGCTTAAATTAAACAGTCAAATGTCTACAGAACTGTGTCAGTATGACAGAAGGTATTTCTTGATGTAGTTTCTTATTTAGACTATAGTTACCCAAAAATAAAGTCAAATATCTTCTACAGCTGATCGAATAAACTCGCGTTAATTCAGCTTCAGTAGTCTATTCTCAGTCTAGTCTATTCTCCTCTGTTCACCTTTCGGGTACTTCCCCTATTCACAGTACATACCTTATGTGTTGCAGTAATATAAACCAGAAAATACATGAATTAAAGTTAGAAAAAAACAAATGCCACACTCAAATAAATTCTAAATAAACTAGAATTTCCTCTTTAGGGTTATATGCCTCTGTGCACCACTCAAGTCGCACTTAGTTTTCATTCATGGCTATGAAATGAGGATGCTTCACACACATCTTTCCCCCAACAGCACAGAAGATCTGTACGATCAGCACAGTTTCAAGAGTCACCAATTCAATATCTGACCAAATGTCTCCTCTTCTGTTCCTGAGATATGACCTTAAATTATGGCCAGGACAGTGTTTTGCAGAGCATTATGATGTTGTATTGACGTCGACCTTTGACCTTTTGGATATTCAAATGTAATCACTTCATTATTATAACCTATTAGACATTTGTATGAAGTTTTGTCATAATTATGAATTCTTGACTTATGGCCAAAAATATTTTGTGACGTCACAGTGATCTTGACCTTTGACCACCAAATTCAAATCAGTTCATCTTGACTCAGACTGGATGTTTGTGCCAAATTTGAAGAAATTCTCTCAAAGTGTTCTTGAGAGATCACATTCACAAGAATGAGATAGATGCAAGGTCACAGTGACCTTGACTTTTGACCTTTGACCAACAAAATCTAATCAATTCATTGTTGAGTCCAAGTGGACATTTGTGCCAAATTTGAAAAAAAACAATCCTCAAGGTGTTCTTGAGATATAACTAGAGCTACACCCACACCAATACATTTTCATTTAAAGCAGTGATTTAAAACGCAAATCATCACATAAGCATCCACATAAGCATTTTACCATTGTGTCAGAAATAATCTTCATCCATACTAACATGCCTGAAAACACATATCACATGAGCCATTCACGTACACTACACATGTGCATGCCAATGTAAACAGGAAGCAGATGATCTACTCAGTGGTTGGTCCCTAGTTACAGAAAGTTCTACAAACATGGCAAAAAGTAAGATCAGAGCTTTCTTTGCTTGGACCGATGATGAGGTGGAACTGTTCCTGAAACTAACACATGAGTATGATGCAGTCAAGGTGGTGGAAAAAAAACTGGGAGTCACTGCAAAGCAAATACAGCAACATATTAGAGTGGTACCTGGAGCATTATCCACTGACGGAGGAAGTCATTGCATTGGAAAAGGAGTCCCCCACACAAGAGGGATAAAATCACAGAGGTGTTTCAACCTAGCCATGATGTTTTGCCTTCCTTGACATGCTATAGTGGATAAGACCCAATCTGGAAGCTAATGTTAGTGTCTGCGTCATCGTTTTATAGAAGTGTCAATTTCCAAGTTTTTAACTAAAACAGGATCAGCAGCAAAAGGTCTTTGTTTAAGGGGTTCCAAACAGCTGGATTAGAGTGGACGCTAGGCGTTAATGTAGGAACAGTTATGCGTATTAAAATAAAAATGCACTGGTGTGGATGTAGCCTCAGTTTCGCACTGTATGTGTAAACTACAGTATCCTCCTGAGACCCTGTGTCCTCATACGAGGACATCACATTTTGGGTTTACTTGACCATATACTTCATTCTACTTAACTTAGACCTGTTGTCCTTGTATGAGGACGCTTTTTGTGCCATCTAGTGCTATTAAGAGCACAATACACTTATCCATGTAAAAACAAGATGGCAGCCATCTCTGCCAAGTCAATCTGCAGCCAATCCTGACGCAAAAGTGGACAAAACCTGATCACATTTTATGCTTGAAACTTGTTTATTTATGATTAATAATGTTTGGTCTGATATGGCAACAAATTTGACCAACTATAGCAACAGTAACAAACTAAGACACTGTTAATTAGCAAGTACTTGTTTGAAGACATTAGTACTTTATTATTGTCTTGTTTGAGGACATTGGGACTTAATTATTGTTGATAATATTTAGGTTTTTATACTTATCGGATCGTACTGATTCCAAATAACGAGGAGAAATGAAAAATGCATGCTAAATAAAAGTTCGGGTCTCAGGAGGGTATAACTGTGACATTGCACCTGTGAACATACAGTAAGTTGAACTACATTTGGAGGATAAACATGTTAAAAATTGAGGAAAGTGAAGACTAATATGCCATCAGTGCTTCATGTCAGTGACAGGTTACTGAAATTTACATAACAAATACAGCTGGCTCAAATACGTTTGAGAGAAATTCAGTTCAGTAGTAAAGCAGTGTAATCCACCACCAAAACTAACTCAAAGCATCAGCTGAATATTATACATTTGATATTTTATGTGAAACTATCAGGAAATTCATACACTGTATCAGGAAATGAGCTGCAGATTTGAAAACTGCAAACAGTGTTGCCAGAGCAACTGAGAGAAAGTGTATTATGTTGTGTTATTGTTTTCCAGAAACTCATGATATAAACATAAAGCGAGCTCTGCACTTTTTGCTGAGATCAGGACTACATTAGAGGTATATGAATGCACGTCCTTGTCGAGTTCAACATAAGCATTTGACTGCTGTGCTTCAGCTAATATACTGTATTTGGCTGCGAGGCACACACGGCTTCCAGTCTGAATGTAATTGTGACAGAGAAAAGTTCATGGCTGAGAAGATACAAGACAAGCATTCTATTAGCCCACTCCGGGAGACGCTGCTCTACCTACAGAGAAAATGAAAGGACAACCTCTCTGGCTGTACGCGCACTGCAGGCTTAAATCTGATTATTTCCCCACCTATTGTGAGTCAGAATTTGATCTTTTCATTTCTATCCAAACAAACAATCTGATTTTCCCCATGTTTTGACATACAATGAATACATCAGATATATGCTACAATCCGTAAGAGAAACAGAAGGCGGGGGAAAAAAAATCAGGTTTGAGGGTGCAGTTTAATTCTCCCTCAGAGCAGTACAACCCACAGAGGAACAAAATGTGATTCACATTATCATGACCTCGAAGTGGGGGTTTCATCGCAGTGTGACTGTGAGGATGCCAACTCGGTCAATGGTGCATGAAACTGCCTCCTTTTATTGGCATGGCATTCAATCAGTTCCTCTTGGGTATATGTCCTTGGCTTTGCAGCGGGGGCCACCCATTACAGCACTCCCTGCACCTGCCCACATCTTACTACCCAATCCCTTTTAATGCCTTTCCCCCCCTTCGCTTCCATCCCTGCATAAATACAATCAGCCCTGTCAAGAAAGGCAGGACCACTTGCTCTCTTCCCCTATTGTTTCTGATTGATTATGCAGAGCAACCGCCACTCCGTCCTCCCATCCCTCCCCGTGTCTTTGATTTCCTCTGGAGTTGGCTCCATGCCAAGAGATCCTCCCCCATCCTTCCTATTCCCACCCTCTGACCTCATATGGTGCCCACCCACCTATACATCACCCTCGTGCACCTCTGGTAAGGCGACTGCCACCCTCAACCAGTAAAAGAAAAAGGAAGACAAGGTGGGGAAAAAAATTACCATCCACAAATTCATGCTAAAACACAAAACAAAACAAAAAGTATAAATGATAGATATGTAGCATTGCTCAGCCAGTCCTCAAACACTGAAAACTTTAAGAGAAACAACTTGTTTTACTGAGGAGGTGGAAATGTATTGGGAAAGCAATGTTTTTTCCTTCACCCAGCCCACAAGGGAGCAGCCTATCTGCCATAAAGTAAAAGATGGTCACATGAGAAGCCATTTCTCTTTTTATTACTCAGAAACAGGGATTGCTGTTTTTTTTCTCGGCAGCCTGGCAGTGGTGGGTAGCAACACAACTGCCTTGGCATGCCAAAGCACCTTGAAGGCTGATGGGGGGGGGGGGGGTCTATATTTCATTGTCAATTGCTCCTGTTATCATGCAACGCACATTCACTCGCGCTCTGCATCAGTGTGAGCTTTAACTGATGTGCCAGTCAGTCAGCCCCATTAAACCCCAAAGCAGTCCCTGGGCAGCCCTTTTGTCTTCGCTATTTGTTCCCCTCAGCAGCACTAAACAGCAGCTCCCACAACATTCACTCCAACTAAACAACCTTCGCCTCCCCAGAGAGGTGTGCCTTCTCTTCTCTCACCTCCACTGGCGACTTTAATGAAATATGCAGCTGTCTTTTAATCAAAACAAGGCCAATTTGCATACGGACAGGAAGGGGCGGCGGACCCTCCTCCCACCCCTCCGCCACCCTGACCGCGCGAGGGTTGGCTATGATCCAGGCAGACAAGCTACTCCTGATGTCGGAGCGGCAGGAAGGAGATGGAAAGGTGGTGGAGGAGGAGGAGGTGGAAGAGGAGGTGCAGGAGGTGTGGATGGGGGGCAAGGGGTGGGCACGGTGGAGTAGGAGGGGCGGGAACATGGCTGGAAACAAGCACAGTCCAAATTAAGCAAACGAACAGATGGATGTTGCACATTAGCATACATCAACAACAAACAGGGGCGCCATGCTTCGCGTCCAGGAGAGTGACTTGGCAGGGCTCAAGGGTAAATCGGGCAGAGGATTAGAGAACACTAGTGGTCTGTGTGTGTACACATGTTTGTATTCGTGTAAATAAGTTGGTGATTTTAAAGGTGCTGATTATCCCAGAGGGAAGAGGAAGACACAAAACACAATCGTCAGCATGCACGGTTTTAATAAATGCAAAGCCATTAACGAACGGCGATTAATTACCAAATTACCTTGCGTCGATTACTTTGGAGGCGCTGTGCAGCGAGGCAGGGAGTGTGTGAGCTGGGCAACGGGTAGCGATCTGTTGTTTTGGGTTGTTGTCGCGGCTGAGGACTGAGAAACAGGCAGATATAACAGAGTTCTCTCCTGTTCTGTGTGTGTCTAAGTAGCTCTGAAGGAGACAGCGGCTGACGAAAGATGTGTGCGTGTCTGTGTGTGTGTGTGTGTGTGTGTGTGTGTGTGTGTGTTTGGGACAGAGAGAAGCAAGACAACTAGCCACTGGTGCCACACCAGCACAGACAGGCGTTGGCTCGCTTCTCGATAGGCTTACCAGCCAGATGGTGAACTGGCTGACTGGGAGTCTATCTGGTTGGCTTGCTGGCTGTCTGGCCGGCCTGGTGGCTCATTGGCTGTCTGGCTGGAAGAACTCTGCCTGGTAACGACGGAGCCAGTGAAGGAACAAGGAGAGCTGTGTTTCTCAACACTGTGGGGTTCTCTTTCTTCTCTCTCTCTCTCTCTCTCTCTTTCCTTTCTTAAAATCTGGCTCTGATCCTTCCTTTCGCATTTGGGTGTAAATTTATGCACGAAGGGATAGTAGTGTATTTTTTATCTGATAAGCAGCCGTTACAGACTGAGACACTTTTTGATTACAATGGTGGAGAAGGCAGAACAGTGTGCTGGCATTATTCCTACAAATGCAACGTGAATCAGTGTTTTCCTGCCAGTAGACACTGGTAACGTGCCGCCATGGAGCAATATGGTGGTGGGTGAAGTGCAATGATATATTAGGTGATATGATCCAGCTGAGACACATAATGTACCTGCTGTTAGATCTGGCATGGATCTCTGTATTTCAAATGCAGCTCTGTGGTGGAGGGAAGAGGCGAGCCACCCTTTTATCCTGAGAATTAATCAGCACAGAGTTACAACTGAGCCATTTACTTTTTTTCATCCATTGAAAGAGCTACAACCCATGTGAATTACTATCAAGCTCCACTGGAAAAAACCCCCCAGCAGCACACACTCATACCTTGCCAATCTCCAACTGCCCCGCCGATGCTGTCAATCCAGCAGACACATCATCACAGAGCCCCGAGCCCGGCCAGCCACCTGCAGACAGCCCGCTCACCATCTGAGAGAAAGTGATGAAACGCGTTTCACCATGCTGTCAGATTTAAAAGCTTGTCAGATCTACCTTGCTCAAGCTGATATAACTTAAAATCACGGCATGTAGCTGGGTGTTGTTGAATAGCTAATTAATTCAGACCTCCCAGTGTTTCACGGTGCGCTGCTACATGTTGCATGTAGCTGCATCTGCCAATACTGGAGAACACTGCAAAACATGTTTAAAGGCTCCCAGGGGAGTTATTTCTGTTCTTGTGACTTCTATCTACATATTTGTTAGAAGTAAAGGCTTTGATGAGTCAAAACTTCACTGAGTCTGAAGTGCTGAGCAGGCCAATGCAAGCTCTCAGAGTCAGCCATCCTGTAAACATCAGCTGTTCAGACCATTAGAATAAAAGTCATTCTGAGATACCAGCTGATGCATGCTGTGATAAGTTGAAGTTCCCCAGTGGGCTGGATGAATGGATGGATGAATGGATGGATGGATGACTTAAGTGCTGACACCAGGTTCACTAGTGAGCACTTTAAGGGGTGTCCTGCATTTCAACAAACCATGATTCCCACTTCATTATTATTGTGGCTTCCAAATACGTTCAAAAATAGCTGCTTACAGGCGCTGCTGATGGGAGATATGATGAACTCACTGTCTGTGGTTTAACCCTCTGGAACCTGGAGCGACATCACTTTTCTTGCACTGCTTTAATAGCCTCTCAAGTATTTAATCCTTTGAACCCTGAGCAAATTGGTGAGGTTTGCTTCAAAAACATGAGGAAACTTGATAAGAAATGTCCCACAAATTGCAAAAAATAATAGATTTAGAAAATTACAATTTTTTTTTTAATTTTAAGCACTTTTTTCAGGCCATTTCCTTGTTTGTTTGTTTGTAACTTTCTCTTTTTTACTAATTTCTTGCTCATTTTTTGAGTCATTTCTTCTTTCATTGCTCGTTGCCTTCTTCTCGTATTTTTAAAAGAAATCCAGACAATTTGCTCAGGTTTCAAATGGTTAATTTTACTCACTGTTGGATGATCCAGGTGCTTCGGTTGCTTTTGGCGCTGACTGATTTGTAGGATGTCTGGAGAGTTGCAAAATGACGCTGTGATTGTCTTGACTGTCGCGTTAAAAAAAAACGGGGAAAAAAAATCCCCAAACAAACATTCCCCAAAAACAAAGTTCAAAGAATGGGGTGTTAAACGACTTCATTAAACAATAAAGACTATCATTAACCAAATCCACGGCGGTTATGGACTGTTACCCCGCGGCTTCTTCCACGCTCCTCACTCACTTGAGCACACCTGCCTTTAATTAAAAGTTCCCGAGACGCTGGGTCAGGTGGTGCATTAGAGTGACTCAGAAATAATAGGAAACTAGGTCTTTGCTAGAAATCTAACAACTATACTTCTTCCTGAATATCAAGATATTTAAAAAGTTACTTTACTCACACAGCCATTTTGGACATTCAAGAGGAACACCACCTAAATTCAGAATTCTGGTATTTTTTTCCCCATGGCCTAGGAAAGGTCAATCGATATTTGTGAACAGGAGCTACTCTCTCCCAAAGCCAGAAACCAAAGAAGTAATGCTGCGGTCCAGTTAAAGTTAGAGGTTGGAATTTCCCAGATGAAATGTCCAGCTTCAGACCTGGTGCACAACACCAAACAGAAAAAAATAAAAGAAAAATAAACACAACTTACCATGATGAACTCATGTTTCTTTGCAGCCTCCTGTCATATATAGGCCTATGAGAAACAGAGAAGGAAAAACAATGCATGAGGTAACAGGCACCATTATACATTTTACTTTACAGCACTTTTATACTTGAGAACATATCTAAACATTAATATTAACACAAATTCTGCAGTCTACAAATACATCCTACACCATTCACCTGTTGACTGAAATGTGCACTTCCACAAGTTTTGTGTGGCAATATTGTACCAATACATGTACACCAAGTATCTGGCTTTTTTCATGTACATTATCAATTTTGCAAATACACATCTTAATACAATTTTTGGTCAGCTGAGGTCTCAGTCAGTGGCATTTCGCAAGAAGTTTATCAAAATAGAGATGAGACACCGGAGAAAGAAATCAGAAATGCACTGTTGGCATTCAAATCAAACATCTGGACTTATTTGGGATTTTTTTAAACGGAGGGAAAGGAGGACTTGGATGTGACACATGCGATTTGCAAGCAGTGTTATATGAAAATAAAATACTCTGGAAATACTATGAACATGACAGCTCACTTCACACTCCACCATCCAGAGATAGCATTAGCCACTGAGGGCCAAGCTAATGCTAAACCTGCTCCGCTGAAAAATCATTGGACACACTTAGTTTGACAAAACTACCATCCAACTCTGAGAGAGCAAAGAAAATAGCACAGCCCATCACCTACTTCATGTGCAAAGATCTGCATCTGGTGTTTTTCTCACCGACACAGTTCGTACCCAAGCTCTACAGAACTATAAAGCATAAAGTTGAGGAATCTTTGAGTACAGCAGGAAGGGTGGCATTATCTTGGACACCTGAAGTTTAAGGTCAGCAGATTCATACGTGACTATAACGCCAAATTATCTCACAGAGAATTGGCGACTGCTGTCTCATGTTCTCCAAGCTATTGCAGTACAGGAAAGTCACACTAGAGCAAACACTGCAGACCTACTGCAACATACGAGAATAGGGGACTGCTGACAAATCCTTGTCGTGGTAACAGACAACACTTCTAACATGGGTGTCGCCATTCAGTTAGCAGGATACCTGCATGTGAGGTGTTTCGCTCATACGCTTAATCTGGCATTGCAGAAGGCGTTAGATCTGCCAACAGTTCAGTTGTCAGGAGTATGCAGCATTTCTGATAGGTTATATGACGTTGTTGGTCAGTCTGTCTGCTTTGCATCACATTTTGCTAAAAAAAAGATTAAAGTCAGATGAACAGACTGAAAACTTTGTCTTATGAGGTAAAACTGATGTTGACAAAGTTTTCCTTTGGCGAAACACATATCGCAATATTACAATAATATCGTACCATGACCTAAGTATCGCGATAATATGGTATCGTGCGTCCTCTGGTTATTCCCACCCCTAGTATAAATTCTAAAGCTGCTCCATAGACAATAAATGGAGGCCTGATTTTGTGGACCCATAATGTTTGTTTTCTTTTTTAAACCCAAATTAGTTTTAGTCTATTGTAGTGTGTCAGTTCTGAAACAGAAAATGTTCCCATAACATTCACATTAGTGCTCCTAGTGTCATCTACAATATCTTTCCCAATTCATTGTCTATGGAGCAGCTACAGACTTTATACTTGATGACATCACAAATTGGAGTTGTAGCACTCTAGCTGTTGAATTTTGGAGAGAGTTGTTCACGTTTCCGTATATTTTTGGACTGTCTTAGACCATAGGAAAGACATGTATAAACTGTGAAAATGGGCGAAGTTCTCCTTTAAATGAGGAGTCTGGAACAGCAAGTAGCAGCAGGGCAAGCTACAATGTCCTTAGTTTTGCATTTCATATGAAAAAAAAACCCTCAAATAATCTGATAAACATGATGATCTCATGAATCTGGAGAAATACATGGAAAGCATTACAATCTGTATTTAGCCACTAATTGCAAGGTACCTTATATCCACCTGGTAGCTAAAATAAGGTAGCAAAATAATATTTCAAATATTCTAATTGCTATATTGAAGACTGAAATCTAACATGGTTTAAAATGTCAATATGAATCTCAAATTATTATATATTTGTGTATGAAATTATTAAAATTAGGCATAACATTTGAATTTTACTGAATTAACAGTATAAATGACTCTGAATCTGTCCACTTCTCTGCTCATTAGCATGGACTGCGTGATGATCCTATTGCACACTAAAACTAAAAACAACAAAAACCCAAAGCTCCAACTTTTGCTAATTAACACCCACCTTGATCTCATTAAGCCTCTGTTTCTCTTGTGTCTGAAAAGTTTCACTTAGTGACAAATTTATGTAATTTTACAAAAAAGAAAAGTATTTTTAAAAGGACTGCAAAGGACATCTCTGTTGCAACTTCATCAGTCAACCAGGTGCTCAAATGATAGCAAATTTGTCAAGGAGAGCATGATAACGCTGACTTACTTGATTGAACACAAACATTTTAGCACAAAGGGACTCCACCAGAGCTTTTACAGAAGTAGGAGAAGCACAGCCTATTTAAACACCACAAGTGATTGGTTCTTCATCAATTATCCAGTGAGGGCTGGGTCCACAGAAGGCCGCCCTCCAAAGGATGCTTCACTTACAACAGAAAGTTTTCAGAATAAAAGTTCTCAGAAAAGTTTGCTTCTGGAGGATGAGAATTTGAGTAGCTATTTTAGTTTTCCAAATTCTTTTTCTTTTTTGGTAGGTCTTCTGTATGCGTCAGTTGCGTACCTAATAAATTGGCAACCAGTTGTATACAGGCCATGATTTACCCACAAAAAAATATGTGAATTGAAATAAAATAAAACATCCCTGCACAATGAAGTGTATTGTCTGAATCAAGTAGACTCT
This sequence comes from Cephalopholis sonnerati, assembly GCA_019142605.1. Taxonomy (NCBI): domain Eukaryota; kingdom Metazoa; phylum Chordata; class Actinopteri; order Perciformes; family Serranidae; genus Cephalopholis; species Cephalopholis sonnerati. The sequence continues at coordinate 13,045,961 of JAGQAX010000003.1, forward strand.
TCCAGTACATCACCTTTCAAGTTAACTTAAGTCTTTTTTTCACATTTATAAACCAAATGAGAGTAAAGATAAGTTCATTTTATCTGTAGCACCATCAGGAATATTATTAGTGCCTGTCAAAATTTAGACCACATGTCCCATAAGTCAAACATGATCTTTGCATCTTTGATCAAAGGCTGTCTATTTGTCTTTTCTGAGAAGGTTACACGTGTTGGAAATTATTCCCCCCCCAGTTATTTCAGTTTTTCCACAATCTGCCACTTCAAGAGGAAGCTCTGAAAGCTCTGTTTGGCTCAGACAGTCTTTCTCTGTGCCATAAGGTAATCCGTCTGGTTTCTGAACAAATCTGTCCTGGTGTCATGCAGTGTAAAATGCTGTGTGACTTTGGCAGAAGATGGGAAAGTCTTGGTTACACTCACAGTTACTAATTGCCATACTGAATCATACTGGTTTAAAGGAATACTTCATCACTCACATGGCCATTTGTATATCAGTTGTTCACCCTGTGTTATGTTGAATTTGTGAAGAAAACTTTGATTTTCTTCTATGTCTCTGGTGAATGAAGAATCCAAAAACAGAAAAATTCTTGATGAATGAAAGTCATAGGGGACCGTAACTATATCAAAACATCTGGTTGCAAACTCTCACACACCTCGTGCAGTATGAGCCAAGTCTCATTTATCCAGTCGTATGCTCAGAACTTCCCAGACAGACAGCCCTTTTGACAAGGAGCTGATTAGGAAGCGTAACCTATCTATGGTCTCTTCAAAGACAGACTCCATCGACAAAAAGAGTAATTTTACCTGGTTGAACACAGGAACTGCTGGTCTACCACTGCCTCGATCATTTTGTTTGTTTGTGTTATTGTGTGACTTTGGTGGGTCCAAACTAATTCTTTATTTTCTTTATAAATTCAATGCAACATGGGATGAATAACAGATATACACATGGTCATGTAATAGGTGAAGTATTCCTTTAAATCTTTGAAGCACATCTTACTGTCTAATTTATGGCACTATCACACACATTTCCACTGGAAAAAGTCACTGAATTGGATAAAAAACATGCTGTACCGGTGAGAAAGTACAGATGTCAGTTCATATGCACTGCCAAATTGGTCTAGTACCTGTGCCAGCCAGCGGACCTGTCATAGCAGTGTCACAGTTGTCATTATCACTCACCTTCATGCTTCAGGATGGCTGCCTGGGAAACAGTTTAGATAGAAGTGTCAACGTTAGGTGAGTGTTCAATATATACTGATTTTTCTGGAACTTTTATTGTCTCTCACCTTCACGTTTGTCATTTGTCACCCCGGTGGTGTCGTCCTCAGCACAGAGGAGTTTCAAACCAATGAATCCAACACAGAGATGGCAGGAAAAAGCCACAGCAGGAGCTCCAGAGTGTGAAAGGGTGACAATGACCTTCGACAAACAACACTGTCAACACATTACGATCAGCGGGGTGGTTGAGAAAGTGTGACAGGAGGTGTAAATGAGAAGCCCTATTAAACCAGTGCTGTGTGAGTGTGGTGTGATGCAACTGCAAAGCTGCATGTTCACTTTCTTTCCTAGTTTGGGTTGTATTGTGTTGTGTATATATATATATATATATACATATGAATAGTAAGCTTCTGCTCTCTTATTGTAATTATTGAGCAGAAGCCAATATATATATCCACATATTTTTCACTCAATAAAAAAAAAGACTGAATTTCTTCTACAGTTCAACTACTATACCCTCTGCCAATTATTTTTAATTCGCTGAGGGAACTTGTCCAACATTTGCTTTTTTTTTTCACACAATGGCCTTAGTGTGTAGAATTTCGGCAGGTCTATAGGCAGAAATAGAATACAATATCCTTAACTATGTTTTCTTTAGTTTATAATCAGCTGAAAAGAAACATCGTCGAATGAGCCGTTTATATCGACAGGGCACGTCCTCTTCCATTAAGTCCGCCATGTTGTTCCTACAATAGACCAGAACAAGCAAACTAAGCACTAGCTTTATATGGGGCCATTCATGTTTTCACATTGCCCACCTAATTCTCCTACACGCTTGGCAAACAGGAGATGTTTCATTTGGTTGCAAACTGCAACCACAATGCTTGATGCCAGTGCATCCTACACACCAGACTTTTAGGAGTCATACCTCTTTGAGATGTTCTCAATTTACTGCAGTAAGCAATATGTTTTGTTGCTTATTTCCTAATTAGATGAAGGATGCACTCAAGGTGTATAAGTTTGTTTCCAATGATTGAATGATGATGAAAAAGACTCTATCAGATCTAAGGTGAAATCTATTATATTTAAAAACAGTACACACTGAAAATGTTCTGAACTATTTAAATAATATTGTCATTTTAAACTTAGTTACTCAACTGATGAATAATGATGTGTTTTCATGGCTTAAACACTGTGAGAATTCAGATTAATTAAACCTTTGGGAATAAGCAGCATAGTGAAGCACCAGCACTAATTTGCCCCACTTCACTAAATTATGTGTTGACAATCAAGACAATCAACTTTAAACAATAAAAATATCAATCTTTATTCTTTGAGATAGCATACCAAAGATAAAACCTTAATCTATGATACCATAACAAATTACACAAGAACTATACAACAGTAAACAAAGTGTAACCCAATAACTTTCTCTGGATAAAAGACAATAGTTCTCTTGGTTTCTGAATGCATCATTTCTTCTGTATGTATGGAACATATTTCTGTTGTGACTTAAAGAAGCAGAAAGTACACTCTATTTTTGTTAGGCAAATATGTTTGTTTTCAATTTAGATGTAGCCTGTGTAAAATATCCCTTGAGTCTGTATCAACACACATTAACATAAACTGTGTTGTTTGTTTTTTTTGGCACAAAATCTTCCTCTGACGCAATGTTTTAATGTCACTGCTCTGACCGTTAACTATTGGCAGGATCAGTTGTAATTATTAATAATCAATGTACAAATATAAACAACTTTTGCACTTTGGTGCTCGTTATAGTGCAGCCTGGCCAACAGGGTAAAACACACTGTATGAATGCAGGCCACAGACACTCAAACACTGTCTACAGCTAAAAGATCATCACTGCTAGAGACCTGCAACAAACCTCTGGAAGCCAACAGCTGGAATGAAAGCTGAATTAAACTGATTACACTTAACATACACATAAATACCTATTCATAAATCAACTCTATATACTGTATGTGCTTCTCTTTAGAACAGAAAAAAATGACTTTATTTGGTTTACAGTCAGAAAAAAATGGACCAAACGGCTGCATGGGACAACAGTTGCACAGATTCCTCCACAACTCCCATCGTATACAATAATATTAGAACATGAACAACAGCAATAAAAATACAATAGTAAATGAGCAATGTAAAATGCAAGGTATGACTGTATTACACAACATTGGCATTATATATAGAAAGAGACAGGATGGCTTGGCAAAAAGGGGGTTTTAAAAACATCATAACACAACGGAAAAATGACAAGGGGACTAATTTTTCCGAATGCTGCTCCACACTGACACTGCTTACGTTTTTTTTTCTTTATTTTTAATATTAATATATTTTGCAGTGTGGAGGTGTCAACAATATCTTTACTTTCTCCATGATACCATAAACCTAATCTAAGTATCCCTACTTAATCCCTAGTATCTATACAAAACTATACACCACAACACAAAGCAGACCAGGCCAGTGGCACTAACAGTTATTGCTAGTTTAGAACTAATGTAGTATCATCTGACGTGCTGTACTTCATTTTGAATCATGACATTTCTCCTCATCTGGACAGCCCTGCATGGCTAAACCTCTTGTCTGTCAACCCAAGATCCTGCAAAGGTATTCTGCACACAACAGTTTTCCCTAATGGGCACTCTTTTTCCATCATACTCATTGATTCTGATCTAAATCCTGTACATTGTTTCCACTCACATCTTACCTGCATGGCTACTGCACTCCACTGCAGTCCTGACAGTCAGTGAGTGCTCTAAAAATAAACCCAGCAGTAATGAGGCATATAGATTTACATTTTCTTATCCATAACCTGACAGCTTGGTTTATTGTAAACAATCCTGAATGTAAACTGCATTGTGCAGTCAGGCAGATGGGAGAAAGAGGAGTTCTGTACAGTATGTGGATCGGCAAAGAAAGACATGATTTTGCTCAGAGTTGCAATGATGGAAAAACAAAAACAGCCCACGGAAGGAAAATGTTGGGATTTACTGTGAATCATGTGTCTTGTAAATTCCTGATAAATTAACATTTGTGGTTAGGTAGTTTTTTGGCAAAAAAAGTCCTTCTAAGGAAACAAAAAATAGGCTTCACAGCATGAGTGTGTGTTTGTGTGCATGTGGGCTTGTTCATGTAAACAGAGTACATGTGTGAGTGTATGTTTTATGCCTGGCTGTGTCCTGATATCATATATTGACTCTACATCTCGTGGGATAGGGCTTCATGCTGAGCAGCCACTCCGTTGGCCTGCAGGACGCTGGGCTGCTCCTCGGGCTGACCGTTGGCCTTCGGCTGAGCAGCAGGATGATCAGGTGGGTGTGAGCTGAAATGGGCGTTGGATTCATTTAACCGGCGGACACGATATGACTCATAGTGGATGCTGCCTGTGATGTCCTTGATGTTCTGCATGTGTGTCCTGAAAGACAGAAGACAGTATTAAAACATTAGTGAGTATTGCCTATAGCTTAAAGGGACAGTTCAACCCCAAATCAACGTATTTTTTTCTTTCACGTGTGGAGCTATATATTAATCTAGATTGTTTTGGTGTGAGTTGCAGAGTGTTGGAGATATCAGCATTAGAGATGTCTGCCTTCATTTTAATGGAACTAGATGCCACTTGGCTTGTGGTGCTCAAAGTGCCAAAAACACATTTGAAAAACAGCAATGTCTCTTTCCAGAAATCATGACCGGGTTACCCAAGATAATCCACAGACCTTGCTGCAACCACTTACATGTAGGAACTGTTTTCTTTCTACCAAACTACACCCACCAACTGTATCACTGCGCAGAAGGACATTGGCATCTATTCAGATGAAAGGCTCCTGCTCATGTGAGATGTTAACAATAAAGGTGTTCTCCTTGCCTGAGCTGTAACCTTAGCTAGCTCACTGATGCTAGGTGAGCTAGCAGTAGTGGCATGCTTCTTTCTGCACAGTGATGCAGTTGTCGTGATTTGTTCAGTTGGTTGAGTTTTTCAAATGTATTTTTTAGCATCCTGAGCAATGCAAGTTGAGTGCCATCTAGTTCCATTAAATTTGAGCTCAGGAAAACATTTCTATGGGCTGATATCGTAAACACTGGGCAACTCACAACAAAAGCAATCAAGATTAATAAATAGCACTAAAGGTAAGAGGAAAAATATGTATTATTGATTTGGAGTTGAACTGTCCCTTTAACAGCAAATCTGTAGCAAAATACATGTTCCTGTGGGGGTTGATTTTGTATGTTTTAGCCTGAATGGAGATCAATGTAACAAAAAATAAAGGCTTCATTATTTCATGTAATATTAATTTACAGATAACATCACTGTTATTTGTTTTGTTTATTAACAACATAGTTTATTAACAATAAATATTCATGGTCATTTTTAGCTGAAAAGATTGCATATGTAAAAAAAAAAAAAAAAGGAAAAAGGTATAGCAACCATTGTTTTAAGAGTCTCCTGCACTAACAAGCAGCTCAAATGCCAACATTTACTGGAGTACCTTTGTAGAAATGTCTGTTGTAACACTGTCTGGGGAAGCACTCAAGCCATCTAAAAGAATTTTATTAGTATTGATTTCAGTGGGGAAGTGAAGCTTCATAGAGTCTCAGTGCTGTTTCCAATTCATTTCAACAAATAAAGTGAGATGCTTCCAATCTAGCAGGAGGCTTGGCCCATAACAGGTCTTTTATATCAGTTCCTTTATATCACAAAATTAGTTTAATAAACACTAGAGTGATGATGGGAGCTCACCTGATGAGGAGGTCTCGCAGGTAAGCAAACTCACAGTGTGCAATATTCTCAACTGCAAAGAGAAAAGAGGAAACATTAGTTGAATTACATAACTAATCTTCAGTTTTTATGCGGCAGTGAAGACAAATTAGGGATTTACATAGACAAGGGAAAGATGCTGAGCACGTGAAATGAGGTAACTAAATATGATCCCCTCTATTCCAGCTCACTTGCCATTCCTCAAAGCACCACCAAATGGCAGTGTTGCTCAGGAGTCAACTGAAGGGCATCCTCTAACATGACATCTCCTGCAATTTTCTTAAGCCAAGATAACACACTCTTCCACTTTGGAGTAATTTAATACATCTCGGCTCTCCTCTATATTGGAGAACTTTAAGTGAGACATTTTAACAAACTCCCCGTGACAAGCTGCTAGGTGCCTCCAGTAGGGCTAACACATGTTTGAATTATAGATTATGTCAAGAGTGTAAATGAAAAAAGGAGGGTGCTATTTATGTAAAGCTTTGAAATCCATGGGCAGGAAATTAAATTCTCTTTGAAAGGAGGAGAGTGGAATAACTGCTGGGTCTGCGAGCACTGATTAGTGGCATTGAGGAAGGCGCCACTAACTTGTAACGAGCTGCACTGCTGGTATCTCCATTCAACTCGTCCCTCTAAGTCCCCATATACAGTAAGATATATACATTTAAATGCATACATACTCTACTCCTTCCCCCCCTCCATCTCTAAATGTCCCCCCAGCCCCTGAAAATAAACAGTTTCTTCTCCACTCGTGATATGTTGAGACTTCTCCTCTGAGGCCAAAATTATGTCGGTGCCGACAAGTCCAGCAGCGCAGCAGCTTCCTCTCTCCTCCTTTTCCTTGTTCCCTCTCTCCCACCGCCTGGCTTTACTAGAATGGAGCCATTGTTCTTTTAGCCGGACAAGACGGCATTTGTCCCACAGTCAGTGTACTTCACCTCTCCTGCCCCTGCTGCTCTGTGGAGTTAATTTCATAATGCCTGCTGAGAGAGAAGTAGTCACCTTCAAGTTCCTAACACTAAAGGGGTTCATGGTAATACCTCGAAAAATATCATCTTCTCAGCAAGTACAACTGCCTTGTTTTAGTTTGAATTAATTGCATATCTGAGCATCATGTAGACTTGCTATAATCATTTATTAGAAGTAAAATAATACAAATATGTAAGGTTGCAACGGCAACATGTCTACAACCTTTTAAAGTTTGAACAGACTATTTAATAATCACTTGCCCACACTGGAGTCTTGTGATCAACTGTTGTTTTAATGATTTTTAAAGGAACAGTTCAACCCAAAATCAAAAATACATATTTTTCCTCTTACTGGAGTTCTAATTATCAGTCTAGATTTTTTATTTTGTGAGCTGCAGAGTGTTGAAGATGTCAGTCATAGAAATGTCTGCCTTCCCTCCAATATAATAGAAATAGATGGCACTCAGCCTGCAACGCTCTAAGCACCAAAAAAAAAACCACTTCTCTAAACTCAACAGCAATGTCTCTTTCAATGACCGGGTCACTCAAGATAATCCACAGACCAGCAGTTTCATGTAGGAAGTATTTTCTGCAACCACCAACCATATTACTGCGCAGGAGGAAGCATACATCTACTCATGTAAGAGAGGCTCGTACTCATGACAGCATGAGATGTAAACATTAATGGCGTCCCTTGTCATCTGAATTGTAACTTTAGCTAGCTCAGTGGTGCAAGGTGAGCTAGCAGTAGATGCACGCTTCCTTCTGCGCAGTGATACAGTTGGTAGGTGTAGTTTGGTAGAAAGAAAATAGTTCTTACATGAAACTGCTCACAACAAGGTCTGTGGATTATCTTGAGTAACCTGGTCATGATTTCTGGAAAGAGACACTGCTGTTGAGTTTTTCAAATTTTTTTTGGAACTTTGAGCACCACAAGTCAAGTGCCATCTCAAATATATTCAAGAGAAAGAAAACATCTCTATAGCCGACATCTCCAACACTCACCAAAACAATCTAAACAGATGAATAACACTACAGGTAAGAGGAAATATGTGTGTTTTTGATTTGGGAGTGAACAGTCTCTTCAGGCAAAGGTGTTAGAAGTACTCAAAAACTTTACTTACTGAAAAGTACCAATTCAACGATAAAAAAATACTCCATTACAAGTAAAAGTACATAAATATTATCAGCATAGTATATTCAAAATAAAAGTACTTGGCCCTTCTGACTGATAAATTATTATGACATTATTCGATTGTTAATAGAAATGCACTCATGCGTAAAGCATCATTTAACTGCTGTAGCTGGTTGAGGTTTGGTCCAGTGTTTCCCAATGTCAGGGGTCATGAAATTTAAATACAAAAACCTCTAATCTTTGCATTTTGTGAAATATAGGATGATTTCAGCACTATGTGCACTTTACCATCTGAAAGATTTAAAGGGGAAATCTTTCTTTTGTGGAACTGCCAGCATCTCACAACTAGACATCTGAAATATGGGAAAGGGCCCAAGGTAGTCACTGCTTTTTGTGAGAGGTTTTGGACTATATTTGCTAGGGTTGTTTGTGTTTTAATGTTAAATCTTTATTTAAGAAGGCAATGAAAAAGTAAGTAATTAATTAACTACAGTTTTCAGATAAATGTTGTGGAGTAAAACATACATATTCACCTCTAAAATTCAGTGAAGCAGAACTATAAAGTAGCAGAAAATAGAAAGTTGTACTTTCTGCAGTACCTGAAATTTGAAATAAATTCACCTACACCACACTTAAACAGTTGAACTGTCCTTGAGCTAACTTTACATAGATGTGCAGTATGTTGTTTCTCACAATGTCTTTGAAGGTCATATTCCCAGTGAAGCAGTAGGTGGTTCCCAACCACACTGAATCACAGATAAAACAGACAAGCAGCTTTCTACATTCTACAGTCTGAATAATTTACAAGATATAAAAATGGTTTATTTTTAGCGAGAGATTTATATTTTACAATACATTTATAGCTCAGCCAATAAACTAGACCTCAGTATGCACTGCAGAGGAAGGCGCTAAAGTGCATCCTGGGAGGGAGACAGTGTTCGTTTAACATAACAGTGATAGGCCCTGGTCCAGGCAACCTTCATCTGTCTTATTGTCCTCTAATCATACTCTCACTCCCCGTCCAGACAGATGTCCTCTCTGTCTCTCTCTCCCTGTCTCTCATGCATGTGCACACACACACATATATACACCCACTCATGGGTGATGTGAGGACATCCACTTGCTAAGAACTTCCTTGGCACTGTGAGCATGAAGCGCAGGCCAACAAATGTAAACTGTATCACAGTTGCTGCGTGCGTGTGTGTGAGGCAGCATGTCTTTGTTATCCCAACGGACACACAAAGTCCTTGTAAATCTCTTCCTCCTGTCTCATACATGTCCCTAGTTACAGACTCAGAGAGACGTATGTAAACAAACGCCTGGTAGTCAAACAACAGATGGTTAAACCAGCTGGCCAGATTTTAAAGCTGCAGTTCGTAAATTTCCACATGATGAAAATACACCAAAAAATGAGAATCTGTCGTCTTCTTTGCGAAGCTGTTTCGCAGTGTTGTTGCTGGGACGTTGTGTGAATGCTATCAACTGATGTGGTAACGTGCGTGTGATTATATCATCTATCAGAGTGATTACAGTACGCGGCCTGGACCTGTCAGCTGAACAGGTGTGAGTGCGGTAAATGAGACGTTTTAGTGTTTGAACGAACTCACCGTGCAGATGGACATTATAATATATTATTAGGTAAATCTGTAATAAATTAATGTAAGTCACTCACAAAACTCATTGGATTGCAATTTTAACCGATGCTGGCAGTGAAGCTACATGTGAACATGGTTGACCGTCAGGACACATGCATTATTTCGTCTGGTGAATCATTTTCTATTGTCTGTTTGGCAGGACAAGTAACCAGCTGTGCCATTTTGTGTGTGTGTGTGTGTGTGTGTGTGTGTGTATTCATGTGTATTACCCTCTATGGTGCCCCATTTTGTTTTCCTTCCCAGAATCCTCTTTCCGTTCACCTGGTACTCCTGGTCACTGCCCACAACAGCAAAAGGGATCATCTCCTGTTGAGTAAACACATGCAAACACACACACGCACAAATGCACACGGTCACTGAAGCGCTACCGCTGATTTGTTTTCAGGTCATGCTTTTGGGTTGTTAAACCTTTGCTAGAACAAGATGCTGTAATTGACTTGTTTTTGTGTGTGTGTGACAGTCATGACTGTTACAGTTCCCCGAAGGAAAACACAAAAGGATAGGAGACAAAAAGAAGAAATTACATCTGACAAAAGCTTGAATTTAAATCTGCAAAATACACATTTGTGATTGCTATGTCAAGAACTGGAACCACAGGAGGATCCCCTCTGCTGAGCTGACAGAACCTGTGAACTTACCCTGATTTTGTCATTGATCACCCTGTCGTCTGCATCCTCGTCAAACTCTTTCTGTGGGTAAACATCGATTCCGTTGGCTCGCAGCTCTTCCCTAATCTGCACACAGCCAAGCACAATGACACACAGAATCATTCAATCAAATTGGCTGAGTGTACGTAGCAACAGCACGCACAGTCGAGTCACCAGAAGAAAATGTTGGCATTGTATGTTTCTTCAAATCACGAATATGTTACATATGCATGTGTCATTCGTATCATATCAACATTTCTAAGTGACATTATGTGTAAGCTGAATTTGTCATTGAAGGGAAAGGTGGATGGCTTGTCACCAAGGTGTGACGCCTGCCAAGCTGCAGAACAATGTTCGAGACCAACAAATAACAAATCTGGTTGTGATTTAGCAAGTCATTGCTCTGTTTCCTGCAGCTTTTTAGATACAAAAATTGGTTGGTTTTTACCAAGACATTGCTGCTTTTCCCGCTGTAATAGTGTCACAAAAAGTGGTTGCTATTTACCAAGACATCACTGCTATTCCAGTGGGCATTGTGCCCACAAAAATGGGTATTTTAGGTCCAAACATGATCTTTTCCTCATAATAACAAAGTGGTTTTTGTACCTTAACCTAACCACAGGTTAACAACAGCATTGTTGAAATGTAAAGTTTTAACATATCCGCTAAACAATAACGCCTGTGTGGTTTGCCTCATGATTGGGTTAGCACTCAATATATAAGTGACCATTTAATTATATTAAATAATATGTATTTTACCACTCTAAAATAGTCTTGAGAAGGAGATTTTTCCACTGTTGCTTAACTGTTATACCAGTTTAAGTATAAGTTTCCGAAATGAGAGCTGAACAGACACTGAAGAAAAGGAAGTCTGCTTGGCAAACAAAAACAATCAATCAAACCCTTCATCCATCATCTCACCATTCCGGCTAACATCGAAGTCAACCATAAACACCACTTGATGCTTGAACTGAGTCCTGTTTACATACAGGTATTTTAAGTCTGGGCTGGAGACTTGAATAGAAGCTGCTCTGACCCACTGGAGGACTTAAATAAACACTTGGTTTGTTATACAGGCTGGTGTTGACATTAAATGGTTCCTAATATCCTTGACACGGAGGAGTTAACATGGAGGTTAACCGCTCTTAGGAAAAAAAAAATGCATCCAGACAGGGGTATGGCTTATAAAATGGCCTCCCCTATTCTTTGTATGTCGTTATAATGACTCAAACTCAGGGAAGAATGCAGAAAAATAGACAGGCAAGCTTCTGGAAGAAATGACCTTTTAATGAATGACTGTTCACTCCCACAATTACTACTCTGGCAATTTCCACTTGGTCCTTGATCAAACATTTTATTGTTTATCCTTGGAAGCTTTCTCAGGCTTACATTATAGGATGCAAAGCGAGTGAAATTCTGCAAAAAAAAGCCACATCAACTGTTGGTTAGAGGAATTTGAACAGACATTCACAGCTGGACACACTGAGGCTGAACATTTAATAGAAAACCCCCTCTTATTCTGTTTGCAAGTTGCTGCAGGGAAAATGAAAAAGAAAAAAAAAAAAAAACATTTGGCACGAGAGGCTTTTAGTCAATAATCTTCAGGGTCATACAGAGCATGTGCGGCCAACCAAAACAATCCAGCTACAAGCCCTGCGGCTTCCATTCTCTGCCAGGGCCTGGTCCAATCCCTGCTTTGTTCTTATTGGACGGTGTTATAGGCATCAGGGGGGGAACAGTGGCCAAGACACCCATCGCGCGTCTCTAAAATGAATAAAGCTTTTAGGGAAGTCCGGAGTCTTGGAGGGAGGGATGGAGAGATAAAGGAAATGATGGAAGAAGGCAGGTGGCTGTCTGCCTCCTGTAGACTGAGAATTATCCAACAGAAACACACTGAGGAAGGGATGCAGCGGGGACCGTTTAAGACTCAAGCCAGGTGGAGCAGGTATCTGTTGTAGCAGGGAAAGCCGCGATAAGGAGGTGATGTTACAGTGGAGGATTATCAGACTGAGGAGTCTTATCGTGTGTTTGCTATGAATGAAACAACTGTAACATACTAAGTGAAAGCAAATGATCAAGTGACTTAATATCTGCCTTTTAGATGAAAACCTTCATAGCTTTCTAATGTTTAGTCTAACATTGGCGATGTAGTTTTTTCTAATCTTGTGATTCAAAATCATACAGAAAAGTTAAGTTCAAAGGTTTCTCCTTTCCTCCCTATTTGCCTCCTCATCTTGTCTCTCCTCTGTCCTCCTGCCCGTTACCCGGAAACTGATCTCAGCATACAATCTTGAAGGATGTCTCAATTCCTAAAATGAGGAGGGAGAGGAGGAGCTACGAGCGAGGATGCACAGGTTTATCCTTTGCGGAAGTAATTTTGGTTTCATCTTTCCTTGTGTCTCGTCCTTGCCTCCTCTGCTTGCAACTCAGGTGGGAGGGATTAAGACTTAAGGACAGGAGGTGAGGAAAGGAAATGAGGATGTACAAACTGGAAAATGAGAAAAGCTCCAACTGTGTGCAGTAATGCTAACACCTCTGCAAAGGTTGTACTTAGCTACAGCCTTGCTTTGAGCTTAATGCTAATGTACATACAGTGACAGGACACAGTTAAGTGGGTTTAATGTTAATGCTGATTCATGTTCACCATCTTAGTTGAGCGTGTTGCTAACATTCACTAATTAGCATTTAACGGGAAGGTCATTAGTTTTGCAAGTGTTCGAGTCAGGGGAAAGTCATTTGGATTCATCCTCTGGCCACTGTGGATATTTGTACCAAATTTAATGGCAATCTATCTAGTAGCTGTCAGTCAAAACCAAAAATGTGAACCTTGAGCTGATGACTGCTAGCATGGCTAAAAAATGTGCAGCACTTAAAGATGTGCAACCTGTGAAGAGCTGTGACGATCGCTGAAGAATCAAAAACAGGATAAACAAACTCGGTTTATTTGTAGAAAAGGATTAATATTCATCATTTACCAAAATGCTACTTTCTAGCTCCTTTAATTCTGGTCATGTTTCAGAGGGGTCACATTTTTTTCATGCACCACACAGTGGAGACCTTTCTTGCTGACTTGTACGATCACCCAGTAATTCACTGGTAATGAAGGGCCTGCCTGCTCGGTTGGCAACTGGGCAGAGGTTCCCCATCTAAAAAAAGAGCCAGACTTAAGAGTTGTGGAATGCCGCTCAGTAAATAAATGCTTCAAATAAAGAGTTCTTAAATGTTTCCGTCTGGACTGGGCATGACTTCCAAAATGTTGCAGTTACAGAGATGGTACAGTATTCCCCACGATGGGTACAATGTGGGTTTGCCCAGATGGTTTTTGTTTGTGGTGCCTGGCAGGTCTTCATATGTTACCAGGCTGTGGTTGTGGATGTGCATACACGTGTGTTTGCGAGGGGAACCCACTGACTGTTTCACCTACTGATCCATTTATTTTAAGCTTACGTTAATGACCTGCTACAGGTTATTGCAGGTGTAATGGAAGGATGAGACTGACCAGCCTCACACTAACAAAATATTTTCAGACACTTGTAAAGGCACCTCTCTCAACCAAACACACACACACTCCTCTCACCGTCTGTTTAAAGAAGTCCCTCTCCTCCAGGGTGAGTGTGTCGGCCTTGGCGATGACGGGAACGATGTTGACCACCTTGCTGAGACGCCGCATGAACTCCACATCCAGAGGCCTCAGGCTAGAGGACGATAGAGATGACAATTTAATTTCACGCCTAAATGTCTGGAACTTAATGTGTCTGTTATTTGGATGCTTCAAAGTGTCCTGGGCTGAAACAAAAAAAGGGAAACAGTTCACAACACTGCAGATTTGTGCATTTTTAAACCTTTCCTTTTTTCAATGTTGCACAAAGCAAACATCTTCTGCTACAGGAAGTTACAGCATGTGACTTCCTCAAAATAAATGTAATGAAACAGAAAAACCACTAGAGGGCAATCATGGTCTATTCCATTCCTTGCAGTCCACCCTGGTCTCTCATGATGACACTCATCATACTACATTAATATATGCTGCCATTTCTTTCCTGTGCTCATTGAAACCATTTCCCTGTTACGCTCTCCTAGGTGTGATTTCAGGAAAATATAGAGGAGCATGCTCATTCATTTTAAGAATTAATTCATAAAACAGTCTAATGCAGCTCGTTATTTGCCGTCTCCCATTTGTCTCTAATATTCTGCTTTCACTTAACTCAAAGCAAATTGGCACAAGAGTATATTCTCCACATGTCAAGTAAGGTTTTCACTTTCCTCCTGTATGATTGTGCCTGGTAAAGCACTGATTCGCGCTGTCCTTAAATCACTCTACACAGTTCTACACTGCTGTTCTGTTCCTGTATGTTTCCTATTTTTTTTCTGTCTCAGTGTTGCCTCCAGTTGCTCCTCCAGACAGACTCCCCTCATGCTGTCTGTTCTGCCCTCCAATTAGCCCCAGCCAAGCCAGGCCAGCCTGGTTCAAAGACCCAGGGGCAGCTGGAGGAGAGGCCTGGCTGGCTCTTACACACAGAGACTGACAAGCATGTCACCACGAACATAGGATGAGACACAGGGGAGCATGTGTTACACGGAGCGAGACGGAGGATAGGAGAAACAGAGCTGCAGAAAGGTAAAGACAGATGACACAGTAAGCGGTGCATTCAACCAGACATCACTATGTTTTTATGCATTTTTCATGCAAAGGGGACAACTGGTACGTTTTAGAGTATACATACAGAAATGTAGGATAGAAAGAAATCAAAGAGAAAGAGGGTAATGATCTGTGCATGTGAATGTTTATTGAATATAAATTATGTAACTGCATACATAAATTATCTACATACAGATGCAGGAACGTACAAATTGGCATGTGAGCTGCGTCATATGCACGACTGAACATACATGCACACTTTCATGTGTACACATGTATCTTTGCACATGAACATATGGGCAATAAATAAGTATGCATGCATGCACAGATGTCCACTTAAATGCCTGCTTGCATGCACAAATCTCCTTTTTATGTGGCAGAAAAAATAGCCGTCATGTTTTTATGACTTGAATTTGATAAGCTCTGCGGCCCTTACTTCCTTCTTTTACATAACAGATCAGAAACCAGCTCTGTGTTGATTTGAGTCAAAGTGCAGCCTTCTCCTTTTCAGGAAGACATGTTAAATGAGGTAACAAGACTGGCCAGAGGGGAAACAGCCATTATCGGAAATGGCTGCTGATGCCATGAGTGTGTTCTGCTTCACTGAGCACCGTTCGTCTATCTGAAACCACAGAAGCAACTCAAAAGCGAATTGCTGACACACAAATTATATTAGAGCCTCGATAAATACAAACTGCTGTTTGAAACGCCTCAGACAAAAAGACAATAAAAAAAAACAGCATATCTGCAATGATAGAGGCCTGTGAGAGCTACCAGAGAAGTTCTGTCATCATTTTTCTGCCTGTCATTCTTGGACTGTGGTCACATGGCAGAGGCGTCCAGAGGCTTTTGGCGCCGTGTCTGTGTAATTGGTTACAGGCCCTAATTTAAAACTTCAACTGTGTGAAATGAAAAAGCCAGGGAAAATAAGAAAAAAGAGAATAATAGAGAAGGATTTTAGAGTTTGTTCCAGCACTTCTTTCCCTCTTTGAACAGCTAAAATCTGTGGAAGAACAACAAAAGTTGTCCAGCATAAATCAGTGCCAAGAAAAAGTGTTATGTTGTTTTTGGTGCACAGAAAATTAGATTGCAAATATGTACTATGTGTTCTCTATTCTACGCCTTCATACCTAAACATATGCACATATAAATATGTGTCTTTTAACACAGGAATGGCCTGAGGAACCTGACAAAGAGCTCAAGGTGTCAATCTGGCCTCCAAAATCCCAAGATTCCAATCCAACTAGCATCTGTGGCATGTGCTGATACACCACTTCGCAACCTACAGGACTCAAAAGATCCACCGCCAACACCCTGATGCCAGACACCACAAGACACCCACAGAGGTCCTGTCTCAAGAGGTCAGAGCCAAGTCTGATCCAAGGAGGCCCCACCATGGATCAGACTTGGCTCAGGGGTACCGGTATGCCCAACAGATACTTGATTGGATTTGGATCTGGGGAATTTGGAGGCAAAGTCGATGCCTTAAGTTCTTTGTCACATTTCTTGAGCCACTGCTGAGCAGTTTTTGTGGTCTGGCATGGCACACTGTCCTGCTAGGAAGGCGACTGCCAACGAGGAGTGTCATCGCCATGACAGGGCGCACTTGGTCTGCAATTGTGTTTGGGTGAGTAGTTCATGTCAAGTCATGCCACATGAATGCCAGCATCCAAGGTTTCCCAGCAGAACACTGTAACAAGATGATTAATCTTATTCACTTCACCTGTCAGTGGTTTAATATTGTTGCTGATCGGTGTCAGGTCACAACAGTAGCTCCAACAGATGCCTCCTTTGTTCTGTGGCCTAAAACCCTCTGGGTGGCTGTAAGGAAGACACCACTTCCTGACAGATGTTTGCATCTTTGTTTTCAAAATGAGTGTGTATCCTCATGTATTCATCAAAGTGTGCATGTCTGGGATGTTTATGTGTGACAGTTTGAATATAGCCTGCTTAAAAACATTTGGGGATAAAGAACAGGGACAGAGAGGTGAGCGGACTGTGAGTTGTTGAACCTAGCAGCTGCAAGTGGGGTATGACACACAAACACATTCAGGGCATCCTCACAACTGTAGTTATACAAGTGTTAGCATGCCGACTGCCCACTTGAGTCCACTACTCGCGCTGCTTTGCACGAACAGGGATGCACACATTCTCTGAAGCTGCAGCTGTGGCGACATGAGCAGATGATGAGGGGGTCTGTCAAACAGCAGGACACACAGACACACACATGTCATCCCCCCCACTCATACGGAGAACGTTTAAGAGGACAACTGTTGAGTTAGTGGTGCACGGAAATATGATGCAGCAGCCGTCACAGAGATATGCGCTCAGTGTGTTAATGAATGAGCGTCTGTTTACAGTTTATGCACATTAGGTGTTTTGTGTGCTTTTATCTGCATGTGTACAATACAATTCTCTTTTCAAGATTCCTGTATGAACTATAAATTCTCTGTGTGTGCAGTGAGGCTTGCTGTGTGCCCTTCCTTGACCCTCAGTGCACGTAAGGACAGACTAATCATCGCTGTTAAATCGAACAAATTACAGAGTGGGCTTGGGAAAAAAAGACCCTAATCACTGAGAAAGCAGCAGGAGAAATGTGGTTTGTGTTATCTCTGCCGCAGTAAAATGTGCAGACACAAACGCTGTGTAAGTAAAGCAATCAGCCCCCACCTGGTTGTTTGAAGAGAGGCGTGTGCTCTGCCAAGAAGCTGTAAGGACACTCTGGACATGACTGGTTGTCTTTCCAAGAAACCTTCCTTCAATTCATTTACTTGGACAAATCTTGTGCCAAATTACAGCATTGTTACTGTTACAGTCCTCGCAACTCTGATCTGTTCGCATTATATACGCTAAGGACAATCTTTTTTCTGCTTCAGCTCCATACAGCCTCATCAAAATGTGCTCGACTCTGACTACTGTCATGTCTGACTCCACCTGGAATGGATCTGTGAACTACTCAGTGTCCCATCTCTGTGTTTAACAACATGTTCCAGATGAAAAATGAAGGCACTGAATCGATGATCAAATCCAGATATTTGATGCAGCCCTTTTTTTTCCCAAACTAAATTCAGTGGAAAAACACTTTCAGGCACAGTGATTCATTAGATGAGAAGGTTGGCGGATTGAGGGAAAGTTTTGACGTGTTAAGACTACACAGTTTTATACATTTTAGTGGTGAATACATTGATCAGTGAGCCTATAGTCAACATACTCTGGTAAAAGCTTAGCATATTTTAGTATTAAATACGCCTCAACAACTACAATTCCTCCCACTTTAGATAACGCAATCACACCATGCTGATAGCTGTTTCCCATTCTGTGTAAACCATGAGAACTCTAGAGTCCAATTTCATTGTGAAATCTGACTCTTCGTGTGATATTCAGTGTCCCTGAGGAAAGAATGAGTTCCACATGTGGTCACTACAGAGAGAGATGATAAAGAAAAGCTGGAGAAGGATGTGGTTAAAGAGCTGTGGACAGACAATGGGTCAGGGGAGATTCCCAGCAGACCTGATTAGTCTCTGCAGCTGTGGGAGAAACTGGTGGAATCAGGAGCAAAAAAGTGGGGCACTTAGTCAGACGAGAGCACTTTAATATGTGATCTTACCAGTGGCCTGTGGGAGGTATGAAGTATATGCAGCAGTGCACCCTGGAGTCTGGGATCCTCTTCTTCCTGTTGATGTTGATTTCTTCTTGCAGGTAGGCTTCATACTGGTCGTTGATGAACTTCATAATGGGCTGCCAGCTGACAAAGGAAACAGGAATCAGCCCACAGTCAAAACCTCTTGCCAACAGTTATTAAAGCTGAAGAATTATATAATTATAGTAATGAATAATGTGATTTCATGCAGAGTTATATTTATTTTATATAATATTCTATATAAAATAACACAATAAAAAAACATGTTATTTTGATGAAACACTGAACTTTGCTTTTCTATCCAAGTCAGAGTGAATAAATCAACTTGTCAAATGCAGTGACAGAAATGACTTTACTAACAGCTACTGAGGCCTCCAGATAACGCAACCTGAGCTCACCAGTTTTCATTGTTGATCTGATCCCCAAAGCCCGGAGTGTCAATTACTGTCAGCTTCATCCTCACTCCTTTCTCCTCAATGTCTACACAAACAAACAATTCAGTATTTCATTTGGACACGCACACAGACAAAGCAACAACTCCGCAGTATGATGGAGCAGCAGGAAACACATGTTAATAATATTACAAAAATGTTGGCTTTAGGCTACTAAACATGAACACTGGCCGACCGTGACTGATGGACTTGATCTCGATGGTCTTGGGGATCCTCTCCTCCGGGTCAGGCTGCACTGACTTACGGCTCACCTTGGATTTGAACAGGGTGTTCATGAGAGTGGATTTACCCAGGCCGCTTTGCCCTGATCAGGAAAAACACACACAGACACAGAGACACACACACACACACACAACAGTTAGAGAAACTGAGAACACATTCACTGGTGGTTTTAACCCCAGAGAGTCACAAGGACAAGAGCGTCATTCAATTCTAAAACAAGAGTTTCTTTAAGGATTTTTCCCAACAAAACCAGTGAGATTGAATATGCACATGACATCATCCGTAATGTATGGACTGTGAAGTGAGTGTGTGTGTGCATGTGTGTGTCAATGGAAGATGAGCACAGCAAGACAGCTGCAGGGTCAGACAGGCAAGCTGTGGAGGCCAAGAGGACAGATGTATTGTATAGACCACACACACACATGCAGACACACACAAAGGCCATTTTTTAAACTATTTTAAGATGTATCACTGCACTCAAACCACCAGGGGATAACCAATACGACATGTTTAACAATAAACAGTTGAGGACTGTGCACATATGCTAGTTATTAGTATCTCAATGACACACCACCTTTGTTCAGCAAATCATGATGCATTCCATTTTTATTTATTGTGCAAACCCATCAAAATGGAAAACACAGAAAACTGTGGGTTCAAAATACAAGATAAGACTAAGAAATATGTACATTCAGGACATTACTTGTTTGGTTAGTCCTTGGAAACACAGAAAGATATTTTGTGAAACAGTTAGGTGCTTTACAACGCACTAAACATTATCAATAGAGACATCTAACCACGCTAACATGTGCACAGAACATGGCTTGGCATTGTGTTGATGGAATAAGCAGGGACGTCTCTGAAAAGACGTTGCCTGGATGGCAGCATATGTTGGTCCCAAACCTGTATGTACCCTTCAACAATGGGTGCCTTCACAGATGTGCAAGTTACCCAAGATGCCATGGGCTTTAACACACCCTCATACCATCACAGATGCTTGCTTCTGAACGTTTTGCTGGCGACAATCTGGATGGTCCTTTTCCTCTTTAGCCCAAAAGGACACAGCATCCATTAATTCCAAAAAACAATTTGAAATGTGGACTCCTTGGACCACAGCACACTCTTCCTCTTTGCGTCAGTCCATCTCAGATGAGCTCAGGCCCAGAGAAGTCAGCAGCGTTTTTGGATGTTATTGATTTATGGCTTTCACTTTGCATGGTAGAATCTTAACTTGCTTTTGTGGATGCAGCAACAAACAGTGTTTACTGACAACAGTTTTCCAAAGTGTTCCTGAGCAATGTAGTAATATTTTTTATACGGTCATGTTGGTTTTTAATGCAGTGCAGTCTCAGAGTTTGGAGGTCACAAGCAATCAGTGTTGGTTTCCAGCGTTGCCCTATACGTGCAGAGATTTCTCCAGATTTTCTGATCTTTTGATGATATAATGGCTTTCCAAACTCTTGTGCCTTTCAAGGAAGCCTCTTTCATACCCAACTTCAATCTGTTTCCATTTAACCTGTTTACCTGTGGCATGTTTTAAACAGGAGTCACAACTTTCCCAGGCTTTTGTTGCCCCTCTCCCAACACTGCATCAGATTAGAATGTCAGAGTGTATATTTACAAAAAAAATTTTTTAGCAGTGTGAACATTACATATCTTGTCTATGTGCTGCATTCAATTGAATATAGGTCAAAAAGAATTGGCAAATTATACACAGCAACACAACTCATTTGGAATCAGAGCTGTGTAACACATTAATTAGTGCTTTTAACTTTAAAAACTGTTATTATTATTATCATTGAAAAATTCTTGCATAAAAAGGAAACACATATACATATGCACACACACACACACACACACACACACACACACACACACACACACACACACACACACACACACACACACACACTCTCTGGGCTGTTTCATTTCCCTCCATAATTCTCTGTTCACAGACCCTATGGGCATCTGCTGTGGCATGTGGAGTGTTGCCAAGCTGCCGGGCCCTCTGTGACACCCAGGGCGGCCTTTTCCACCACTCTCTCCGTCTCTGTCACACACTTGCTCTTTCACACACACCCTACATTCAGTCCACTCAGATGCTTGCATTCACCCACACACTCACACATTTCCTCTCACATACACACTAAGACACCCTGGCTGCCCTCTCTGCTCTGTGTGGTGGAAATCAAAAGGTCAGCTGGCTGAGGGCAGGGATTAGGCAAATGCATCTCACAGAGGAGACCACAGTGGACACGGCCAAGACCATGGCTGCTCTAACCTTTCACGTCCTCACTGGCCATCCAAGTGAAAAGTCTGTTGGCCAATGGAAACTTTTTTAGAATCACAAAAGATGCTCTAGTTTTCAGTGGTGGGACCAAGTTATTGTTTTGCAAGTTACAAGTTAGTCTCAAGTCTTTGCACTCAAGTCCAAAGTAAAGTCAGGCAAGTCCCAAGTCCTGGATTTTCTTTTTACCAAATGTAATGCCATTTTAACAACAGGGTAGTAATGCATAAAATTTTCAAAAATCGTGAATGCTTTTTACATTTGTATTTATTTGTTAATACAAGTTTGTTGGGAGTTGTGTCTCCATCTGTAATTGTCGACCCACATGTTTCAGATACTGCAATTCCTTTCGACTGACCACCATGCAGTTCTTGTGAATGTATCTCTGGTATCATTATTTTAAACTGGCCCTCAGTAACATAACATCTTCTTCATAATTCTTTCTTGCATCTTGACAGGATGCTGCTGGACTGGTTCAAAATAATGCAGATCTGGGGAATTAACCGTCAACTTGCTGTGAATGAATATCTTCAATGTTGGCTGATTCAGGAAATAAAGGGAAATTAACTGAATCGTGGAACACTTTTTGAATAAAATACTTTTAAGTCTATGGTCTTGGGCAAATGTATCAAGTATTTTCAAGTCAGAGGGTCCACGTGTATGTGCGCTTTAATGACGTCATGTAACACCCCTCGTGGGGAGGCACTCTGTAAAGGAGTGAGACATCTGATTGGCTGCAGACAATCCCCTCTTAGAAAAAATGCATTTGTGAATCGAGTCACGTCAGGGGAGTCTCAAAACTCCCACACACAAATGCAGGGAAGTTAACAAATTGAAAGCACTTTGTAAATGTAAGTTGGACAGTTCATATATATGTATTTGATGAAAATTGCAAATACTTTTAAATGCGTACATTTGTGAATTTCAATTGCACATATTTAAAACAAGAAATATTTGTGTGTGCATCACAAATATGTTTATAAATCTTATATTTTATATGTGGATTTTCTTTTATTTATATATGGAATGAAGCATATTTTTGTGTGCATTGAAAATGTGTTTGTGTTTTGAGTCATATATATATATATATATATATATATATATATATATATATATATATATAAATCCCTAAATACATTTGTGAATCCTTTTTTTTTGCATTTATTAATTTCTGTGTGCATTTATTCATTTTGAGACTGTTCTAGCTCCATACAAGTGAAGTCATGAGTCACTGGTGTTAAAGTCCAAATCTAGTTGCAATAATTTTTGGATTTTGTCAAGTCCACACTTCTGCTCATTAGCAAATATTGGCATGCTAACATAATAAACTAAGATGACAAATAAAAAATATACCCACTTAACTTTTAGATTAGTAGTATACAGCCTCAACGAGCTGCTAGCATGGCTGCAGACTCTTCCATGATGTCCTTAACTTTACACATTTAAAAATCACAGGAGCTGGCACAATTAATAAAACATCACGGTCAATGTCAGCAAATGTATACAGACTAAACACTGGAGAGCTATGAGGTTCTGCTAGTTTCTATATGTCTATCCTATGTTATCCTGGCAGTCTTCATTTACATAAGCAACAACAAAGAAGTCTCTAAACTGCATAGCATTGTGCAAAGGATGAACACAGTATCACACCTCCACACTCTCATGCAACCCAGTTTCTCAGGAGTGATAAATAAAGTCAAACATCTGATATAACAAAGACATTTTTCTCAGGATTTTATGGAGCAGATGTAAAAGGCAGGTCAGTACTAGCCTTACAGTGAGAAAACAGGACTCCACTGAGATGTTAGGCAACTATCTGGCAATGCATTACCCAGAGGAACTTGATATGTTGCTATAGCACTGCATATTAAAGCTCCCTCTGGCAATCAAAAAACACTTCACGCAGGTTTAAACTCATAATTGTTCTTCTCTATTGTGAACTTTTATTGTATTCTACTCCAGTGTGCACAGTGTGAGACTATCATTTTACAACACAGTGTTAAATCATCTCACGACACAAGTTTCATTTATCCTTGAGGTGTTGGAGCACTACAAGTGGATACATGTTGGTGTTATGTAGAAATGTGCAGTGAGATTCACTTCTCACTAAAACTCTGTCTTACACTTTCACCTGATTCCCTTACATCTATAAATCAATATGCCTCTTTTGATGAACAGTATCGGTCCTCCTTGGAGTTGTGCCAACTTGCCATCTTAGCTGCATGTACAAAACACTGCCCCGCAGGGCCTGAAATCAGACTGACTGTATTCAGAAACTACCACTATGCTAATATGATCCAACATAAACAGCAAGGCTTAAAAATCCAATCAGGATGAAGCTGAGTCTTTTCAACTGTTCATGAGTAATCTGTATCTCAGTGTGTGATAAAAACACATCTTGACATTCCTTCTCTGAGACAACATGTGCATAGGTTTGTTCGTGCCTGCCTGCGTGCATGTACACAGGTGCATTCAAGGATAATTGTGTGTGTACAGACTTGATTGTGACATCTACAGTAACGGATGGTGTGTAGCTGCTGTGAGAGCTACAGCATGTCAAAGTAATCGCCATCATTATGCCACTTTCACGGCACTGACAGCCTCCTTTTGTCCACTCAAGTGTGTTTGTTTGTTACATCATTGACACAAAGAAAAGAGCTTGTTGAGGGAGGCACCATGCTGGCTGACTCTTAACTAAACAGCTGAAGTAGAGCCACACATACAAACAAACATTTTTATTTATTTTCTGTTGTTTGACTGCATCAAAGGACAGCCGAGGAGAAGCTTCATGATGAATGTAATAAAGAAAAACAATAGAGGAGGTATTTTCCAGATCAGAAAGAATCTGCGAACTAAGCATGCTGTGTATGACATCCTGTTGTCTGAGCTTTGTTCTGCTTTTTTTTATTTCATTTAAAATGCCTTCTGATCTTTTTTTTACTGAATTCAGTACTGAGTCAATAACTGTTGTAAACATTTGGAAGCAATTACAGCCTTAAGCTTTCTCAGATACATCTGTGTCAGTTTAGATTTTAGGAGTTGTATCCAAATCTAACATGGAGGTGTAATCAAGCTCAATGTAAAGCTCAAGGTCAGGCTGAATGGAAACATTAGCTAATCTTTACATCATACTACAGATTTTTTAGTTGTAGTCATATGTGGTGACCAACTTTTTCTCATGAATGTTTTATTATGTATAATTATTTAGCATTAACAACACATGTCTTACAGTTTCATTCACTCCCACAATACCTTCTCACAGCAGCTAAAGCTTAATTAAAGCAGCTCTATACGATATTCAGAGATTCAGAGTCTGTATCAGATTGTGTGCACACGGCTCTCAACACTGAGGTGGCTGCGCCAGCGACTAGCAGCTAACAGTGTTAACTCCATAAACAACGCTAAACAACAGCAACAGTGCTGACAGAGCTAACAGTTTTAACCAGGGATGGAACTGAAGGGCTACGCTTCCACGATAAGGTCCCGATATCAGCCAGTGGGATACACTCATGGGGACTCACATGCATGCGCAGCTGGACTGTTTAACAAACAGAGACGCTTGGGTTACAACACACACAGGTAGTGTGACTTCATTCTCTGACTCCATTACATCTTTACATAGCAAATAGGAGCTTGATGCTTTATTAATGCTCTGAATATTGTATAAAGTTCCTTCATCTGAAGATTTAACCAAATTTATTGCAAATTAGCTGCTTATGAATGCAATCTGTGGGAGACAAGATTAGGGTTAACAACACAAAATAACACTACCACAGCAGGAAAAGTCAAGGGCACTGAACACTTTCATCAGGAGCTCCATGTACATTTTTGGTGCAATTGGAGAGACGACGTGCCCATGTTACTGCTGTTCTTGGTGTTTTTTTTAATTGTTTTGAGTGTCCGTGAGATGCGTAGACTCAAGTTGCAGGTGATCAGTGAAACTTCTGGACTGTTTATGTTAAATGGTGAGTTTAAAGTGTGAATTTCAGACTCACCCACAACCATGATGTTGAGCTCGAAGCCCTGCTTCATGGCCTTCCTCCTCATCTGCTCCAGGATGGCATCAATGCCCACGTAGCTAAAGTCACTGCCATGGGTCTTGTCCCCCTTGCCCTGAGGGTTGGGGTGGTGGGGCTTGGCGGACTCGGACATGTTGCTGTGGCTCAGACTGACCTCTGACCCTGAGGGATGCAGAATAAAGAAACAGGACAAGGAAGTTAAGAGATGATTTATGTCTTACATTTAAATGGTGTCTAACATACAAGCATGACTTTGAAGCACTAAAGTGCATGCACAAAGTTGGTAATAAAAATGGATGTAGTGACTTCAAAAAACAGCTGCAAGACTCAGTGCAAAAATGTATGAGACCATATTAACTGCAGTGTTCAGTGTGAGGACCACAGAAGATAATGATCTGAGCAGTTCACTTCCTGTGTGAAACAGGATATACCAGACCTAAAATTCACATTCGTGAGCACCCGCCTTTGTGCAAGACATCACTGAAAGGTGTAAATCTGTCTTTTACACTGTCTGCTAAAAACTCAACTTGTGCCAGCAGGAAGACTTGTGCACACACGTGCAGATGTGCATGCAAACATAAAACAACAAGATAAATGTTCCCGTAACTGTTCAATAAAGAATTATTTTTTTCCCAGTGGTCCTTACTCCAATGCATACACTCAGCTGATAAAACTATCCAATAAATCATATAGGGACAGGCACACATCTGCTGCTGCTTAATGTTGCATACATTTTGATTATGAACTACCTCATGTTCGCAGCACAGGCCCACAAGAGAAATTCTGACTTTTCAGAAATAAACGATGTGGAAGTTGTAACCAAAGTGATGCAGTGCAGCTGTAGATTAGAGGCAAATTTCATAATCCTAAAAGGATTACGAAGACAAAATGAACAGCCCTCGTTGGAGGAAAGCACTGCCAACTACAAATCACGGCTTACCTCACTTTAAGGAGGATCAATTGTTGTGTAGAAGACGAAGGCTGTGTGCCAAGGCAGCGCTGCAACAAGCAAACTAAAACACAGCTCGACTCTGCCAAATGTGCTAGTATGTGCTTGCAGCAGCACACTCACACTCTTCTGAATGTAGGAGGAGACAAGATTTCCTGTGCTGTGACAGAAACTTGTGGTATTGTCTGTGTGAGGTTTGCCGTTGCAGACACTACAAACCACAGACACATATACCTGAAACTAAAGGGAGGCATCCATCCTGACTCTACATAGGTATGGTACACTGTAGCTGTAATAGTTCAGGCTCTGTGTCGGGTTGATTATTTTTCTCAAATAAGACAAAATTGAGGGTCCAAGGCGCCAGCATCTGTAAGCTTTTTGCTGAAGAACACAGAAGGCTTTGTGCTTTTGATTTGTCTGTCTGACATGACAGGCGACAGCCTGTCTGTTACACTGGTGATAAGAATATAATTACTGCACAAATAACAGTGGAGCATTTTCTGATATCTAATTTTCCTGGTCAGACCTTTGCCTTCCTGGACCCTCAGATGAGACAGTGCAAGATAGAGGTACAGACGACAGTGGGAGGTGGTGAGAGCCATGTGATCTTGTGAAGAGTATCAATTTTCCAGCTTTTACTGTAACTATGAAGTACAGACTTTCCACTTCTTTGGTTCTCTGTGACTTTGTCCTAGAAAAAGTGTTGCTAATAACCACGTTGTGCAGCCCTTGTAGCACTGTGGGTGCTTTTAATTTAAGGGCACAACTGGGACCTGTCTCACAGGAAACTGAAACACACATTTACACAGTGTTGATGGTACTGTATGTCTTGAAAGATTCAGTGTAACCACCTCTTAAAGCCCCACTCCAGTGAATTTCAGCATTTCCTGACAATGTGCTAAGCCACATTGTTGGCCATAAAGTTTTTGACAAATAACATAATCTTGTGCTCAAAGTTTAAAAAAGAAGGTTGTTGATAAACATGGGAAGATGACATTTGACTGTACTAGAAGCCGCAGGTCATACGTTGTCCTCCTAGCTTGCGCAGGTGTTGTCATGCCTCATTGACCACATGAACTTGCCGTTGTGCAAAGTAGAAAACAAATTAGTTGCCCAGGCAGTCTTCAAAACTTATTTTAGAGTGACCACTATCACCTCCATGCTAATATCCATACTATCGTTTTGACATATAGCTTACACTATGACAGCAGTCTAGTTGCCATGGTAATGGCTTATAACTGACTATTAACCACACTCCAGGCCCCTATGAAGTGTGAAGGGCTTTGAATCCAATTTGACATAGTGGTCAAACTGTGTAACTACAACTGCTGGGTCCATCACATTAAGCCACTGGGCCCAAAAATACTTTTTCCCATAGACTTGCACTGTGAAGGCGACATCTCTAAATCTGTGGATTCATTTTTTTCAGCATCACAACCCACAGGAAATGACGTGTTTCACAGTTTCATTTGATCAATTATTCATTGACATTTGAAAGTCTAGAAGAGCCACACAATTAAATCATTTTATCCCCATTCAAGTTACCGAAGGGCTAAGCTGGAAGTAGTCGGATCAGCCAGTGGAAGTTAGCCACCCGGCCGGCAAAGTCTCAGGTCTGCTTACTGACCCAATGATGTGGAAGATCTGGATAATTTAACAGTAGTGACGTTGAACTTTTTTGGCTTCATGCGTCACTGAGCAACTTTTTTATAGGAATGAACGAGGCCCTGCCTCCAATGCTGTAATCACCTCTCTTTATACATCCATGAGAACACCCCCATTCTCTGTTTGAGTAAGAATGAAGTGAAAACAGGAAGTAACCCTGGCTAAATTAGGGCTTTAATTAAACAACGTGAATGAATATATTAGCCATTTCTACCTCACAAATCATACATGTGCACTAAAGCTATACATGGTATATGAACATGCACTGACATCTCATTGCCATCCTCCAACACACTTGCACACCATAAAAATCCGAAGTCATGGGAGTAGAGTTGAGTGAGCTGTGAGCTATCTATGAACTCAATATCTTCTCCAATCAAGAAAAAAAAGCTACAGCTTTGGACCATGAGGAAAGGCACCACACCTTTAACATTCTATTCATCAGTCTTTCCAACTTTTAATCCCCAGACAGCCTACTGGATGAACTGTGCTGTGATACCACATGTGGCTTGGCTAAAACTCAACAAATCCACTGCAAAGGTCTTGAGAAAATAAGAAAAATCCACCCCCCCCCCCCCCCCCCCCCCCCCCCATGGCTATCATCAGTCGCAAATGATCAGTGTACAAGATTTAGTTTTTGCGCAAAATTTTTCCACAACCAAAGAGGCAAGAGGGTTCAATCCATGCTGTAACATGAACCCCCTGTGAATATCTCATCATGGTGGACTAAAGCTGATTTAACGCTGCATTGCTGTCCTCAAAAAACCCGACAGAGAAAGCAGCATCTTGGAAAGTGATACAATAATCCTGAGGCATTTGGATCGATTCATCTTTAGCCTGTGAGATGTGTTTGCAAATGTTTGCATAGTGTCATTTGGCTAGCCCAGCACTGAACTCTATTAACATTGAGCCCCGATTGCATCAGTAGCCTCTTGAATGACAGAATGCAGATTAGCTCTAATGACATACTCCAGGTCTGCAGCCAAACTGCCTCCTGGGCACCATGACAATGCCAGCCATGGGCCATCTGCTGGCTTTCATGGCTGCTCTCTAAGAATAGACAAACAGTCACACTGCAGCGGAGGCAAACACATAGTAAACTGTCGCATGTGAGACATACATGCAGTGGAAAAAAGGAAGAAAGAAAGGCTAGCAGAGTCAAAAATGTAACCCAGCCACCCTGAGAACAACCCTACTTCTCTTTCTCGAACAGTCCAACTGAGCACTTTCATTTTCATAAGCACTGCTTCCTAATGATTTCATTCTCCAGGCTAAAGATGAGCTGGCCATTAGCAATCCTCTTCCACTGCTTTTTTACATCACTATTTATGTGCCTTATGTATCAGAGTGACAGTTCTGCCATTTACATGGGCAACAAAGCCTCTCTTCATGAGTCACATCTGCGTTCGAGCGTTATGATGTTCCACAAAGAAAGCGTCAATAACCTTTGCCACAGCGAACTACATTTCTGGATGAGTAATCTCATTACAGATATACAGTATGACTCAGATGACGACTCAGTGGCCTCGGCCGTTGAATCCCAACTGTTCTCATACGAGGCAGACCCAACGGGTGCATCAGAAACAGAACAATGTATCAGACATGCAAGATTTCACTGAAGTAAACTTCCTTCAGAGAGTGGTATTTCATTTAACTGAAGCCAAAAAAAGCCACGCCAGTGGGGTGCACTGTTCATTCAAATGAATAATACAGGAAGACGACCAAACAGGTGCATTAATGAACCTAAAGTGAACCCTCAATTAGAAAACACATCAAAATATTTGGCCTGCTGCTTTAATCTCCCTTCATCAATGCAAAGTCTCCAAATGAAAACATCTTTCCAAAAGTGCAGACAGATGTTATGTGTGAAGATTACTTCCAATAAATACACCACTGTAGGCAGAGGATTTTTTAAGCCTCGTGACACGCAAAAGCAGCATTTTAGGATTAGCTGATTTGAGAGCTTTGTTTAATGAATGGAGATGAGTTCAGTCTTTCTCTTTGCATGAATGGATAGATCCCATCAAAGAGAGGACTTCATCTTCAAATGAGGGCACTTAAACTTCAATGGGGGCTGTTGCAAGTTTCATTATTGGTATTTATGTATCCTTACATTTCTGAAGATGACACTGTGCTGTGTATTCATGGTCCGCAGTGTTTACCCATTGGTGAAAAGTAACTGCATGTGTTTCAGTGCGTGTATTCCACTCATACAGTAACCCTATGAAACATGAGTTTCTGTCGTGTGTTTTATCTGCATTATGGTAGTTGTTTTGTTTCCTGTTTGTCACCGAGAGCTTCACAGAAGACAAAACCACAGCATTTACAGCCGCACAGAAACAGTCCGTAGCTTATAATGAGTACTCCACAACGTTTAAATGTCAGCTAATTCATCACAAGGATTGCTGCTCAGCTTGTAAAAGCAGATGATGTTTTCTGAACATGAAGGGGACCCCTGGAGTCATCAGGGTTTTATCTCAGCTTGAGGTTGGAGATACTTTTCTTTAAACAGGAAGTCTGTGTTACAAACTTGGGAATGGAGTTTAAAAAGGTGGACATTTACCAGGTAGGGAGGACATGATGAAAAATAGTACCAAGGATCCAGTGTTTTCGAATCATGACCCATACTAGGGACTAGAAGTCAGGATATCTCAGCCTCTGTTATTTCAGTTGACAATTCTTCAAATCTGTCTCCCCTTTGTCCACCAACCTTATGGAAGTGCAATATTAAATCAAGTGCTCCTTTAAAGGAATGATATGGCTTTGCTGTTGAATAACACAGTTGCCTATGACTTCAATTAATCAAAAAATTTCTCTGTCTTTTGGATTCTTCTTTCACCTGCGGCACACAAGAGAAAACTTTTCTTTTTTTTCACAAACGCGTAACACAGGGTGAGAAATTGATCTATGAACAATCACTCTTTTTATTTAGCTGCCCATGGACTATTTTTCATCCATATCCCAAATTGTATCCTATGTATTTTACAGAAACAGTGAAAAGTAAGTTAAAATTAGTAATAATGTTTTGATTTTGTGTAAACAAGCTTCTTAATAAACCTCTTGGTTGCAACCAGTTCATTATTTTAGGCAGGGCAAAAGTAACAAACTGTCGTGAATCAAGAGAGCACATAACTGAATAGCACTCTTGAAAAACATTATAGTCTGACATGCACAGCATAATTTATTCTTGTTAATCCCGAACGCCAGCATGGCTCATTGGAGACCAGAAAACACAAAACTGCCATTACACAGCATTCTTGTCTGGCCTCAGCCGTCACAGAAAATTAATACATCATGTTAATTTTTCAAGAAGTATGTAACATGTTAACATTTAGCTGACCGATATCAATAACCACGATCCTGAAGCATCAAACCCACTTCCTCAAACTGGCCTTTAACATAACCCTCCTGGGAAACCAACACAAAATGTTCCCCTTCGATCAGATACAAGTTTCTGTTTTGCTGTAACAGAGAATCCCCTTCCCACTCCAGACTCACACATAACTCAACACTCCCCTCTCAAGCCTTTCATTAAAATCCCATCAGGCACATCACATCCAACCCTACATTTAATATTCACTCAGTGGAACTTGAACATGCCAATGCCAGAAACAAAGGCTTCATTGTCTTCTCAAGAAGCCTCTTAAAAACCAAAGAAATTCAGTTTCCTTCGATCCACAAGCGCCACTTCACCACTTTTCAGCCCTGCTTTAAATTATATGAGAAAGGAGGTTTGTGTGTGTTATTGTTTAACTCCAGCCCTGACAATATCAGTACAGTAAATACCCTGCAGAAAGGGAGAGAAGGAGACGGGGGGGGGCAAAGGAGACAAAAAGAAATCAGTAAAATGATTCATGGCATGCACAACATGTAATTAGTGCAGATGAGCCAAACTGTTTAAATGAGTGCGGTTGATGACTGACGCTCTACATGAAGAACTGGCCTACGTGGGAGGATTTTTATAGTTGACCATAATTTGTTTTCAGTTCTGGATTCAAACAGTTCATCACACAAATTCTGCTTACAGTTTTAATGTGCATGCTGATGTTTCGCTCTACCTCGAAGACGAACTGTTTGCAAAATCCTGCTGCCGTCATGCGGGACACAGATGCAGGGAAATGAGACCTCAAACAATAATTAACTGTTTTGTTGTGTTGGCACATGGAATTGGAAGACATTCAGTCTATCATATTTAACTTTTCTTTTTTAGGAAATCTACCAATCTTTACATTATGTCAAGTTTTCATCATAAACTTGTGCTGAGGACAAGACTCCCCGAATGTTATTTTTAGTCAAGTGGTCATGAGAACGGTTGTTTTACCATAAATTAAACCCTTCAACTTCTAGTGAACAATATTACCTTTAATGAGAAGTTTTGTGGGACACCTAAAACATTATATTTCACTCAAATAATCTAATATACAAGCGCATTTTTAAAGCTACACTTGCCCAACAAGATGCGTGGTTTTATTCCCCTCCCTGCCTTCAGTCTGTTTAAGCATATGTTCAGTAGCTGTCAGGTCACTCCTTAAGGGTTTGTGCATTGCGAAAAGAAGGTATCACGCCTGTTCTTCCAATCACACACCATTACTGACAGCTCTTAAACATGGCCTGCTCTGTTATTTAAGAAAAAACATGGTTCCCATGAGGTGAAACAGTTCAGTTGCAAAGTTCGCTTTCCTATGCGACTGTGTTTTCCTCTCTCTTTTCTCTCAGACTTTCTCTCTTTTAAACCGGAGATGACATTTCCACTGGCCCTTTGGTGTCTCCTTCTGAAGAGGAAGAGACCGTTAAGTTTTATGTCCGCTGAAGTCTGGAAGAAATTGATGGAGGGTCCAGAAAGAAGAAGGCAACACACAGAGTTGACTGACAGTGATTTAGTGTGTCACATGAATACAGGATTAACATATGCACAGTTTAATATCATCTAAAAAATTTTATGAGGTAGTTTTATGAGTACGGTTGGGTAAAGAATGAGCTTTTAAAGCCAGAGTCTCAAATGAGAAATGCTCCGTGTCAACTTGGGACACAAGTGTATTAAACACACTCCAATTTAAACACATCACTGCCATTTTCAAGGCTACTTTAATTGCTTATTTCCCTGATAATAAGTAATGACACTAATACGTGGAACTTAACCCCTGCTGTGACAATAAGACAGACAATCTGTTATGCAGAGTGTGGCTTAAACCTGCTGCGCATTCGAGTGCAGTGAAGGTGTAACCTGCTGTACTCTGCTGAGACAAAGATTCAGATGGAAAAAGCAATATGGAAATGTTTCACAGGACTAGCTTTATTAAAAAGTATGACATCAGCCATAAAAGGAGACTTCTGATCTGTCAAAAATAATAGCTGGATGGAAAATAAACACCCTGCAGTTTTTTGTGTGGCCTTTTTAAGGTAACATTTTGATATAAAGGCTTCCAGACTGAATAATATTTACAAAATCTCACGCTGAACTTAGACCAAACTTGGGAAACAGCAGTAGACAAAATAATGTAAAAACTTCACTGAAAAACACTTTGAGGCAATCATAACTACAAGTACTGCTGCACAGGTGGCCCATATTGAGTTGGTTGCCAATTAGTTCAGCATTTGTCAACGTCAGTATAGAGACCTGGCAATCATCTTTTGGTATGCATGGCTTCAAAGAAACACAAGACAGGACTCTGTATCATCTGTGCCCAGATCACATTGGTCGAAGAAGTGTCAAAGCATTCATGTCGGTGGGGTTGCAGTCAAAATAATCACAGCATAGGCCAAACACATAACAGCAGACACAAGGTCAAACTGGCTGAAGGAGGATATGATGCTACAGTCATGATTGACTGTGCTGGCTTAAGGTGTACTTTTCCCATAAAAGTCCTTTTCCAAGAGGTGTTAATACTGTTTTGTCTACACCCTGTAAAAGTTCTAATGGTGGGCCAACCACACATTCAGAAGTGCCAAAGTCTTAAAGGGAAACTTCGGTATTTTTACAACCTAGACCCCATTTTCCTGTGGTTATATGTTACTAATGTAGACAACAATTTTTTTAAATCAATGTATGTCCACTAAAAGAGCTTCTTTTTAGCCACTGCCAGGCTCAGACTGTTGTTATTTGTGTCTGACAACAATATGTGGAAGAACCCTACAGAGAAATAAAACATTTTCTTTACCCTGACCTGGTCTGTTTGTCATTGTCTCGTTGAAACAGAAGTCTTGCTTTACAATCTTCCAGATTTTTCAAGACAACACTAAGCTACAACACAACAAAGTTGTCGTGGTGCATCGCTCTCAAGCTCTCACTAATGTTACCACCGCTGTCCTCCTGCTAGTCACCTCTCGCGAGATTTCAGAACAAGACTTCTTCTTGAGCGAGACTTGGACTTGGACAGGATTAAGCAAAAGGTAAAGGTAAAGAGAAACATTTCATTTCTCTGTAGGGTCTTTTCCATATTGTTACCAGACACTTGCAATAACAATCTGAGCCTGTCACTGACAAAAACACTTTTAGTGGAAGTACATTGACAGTGCCAACTGCTCCAAATGGTTACATTGCAGTCCGTTTTGCAGCTGCCGGCTGCAGCGCTCTCTCTCAATACTGGACCAATATCAAAAATTGTTGTCTCCATTAGTCACTTACACACAAAAACATGTGGAAATAGGTTTCGGGTTGAAAAATATCAGTTTCCCTTTAAATCTCTATGGACGCGTTTACCACTTTTTGTCTGGTGTGGTGACTTCAATGTCAAGTGTATGCATGTTTTTAAAGGAGCACAGGCCAGGAGCTTAATGCTACACTGCATGGTGTTTGAGGGAGATAAGATGATGGTGTATTTACAGTAGGTAGTGACAGAGTGAGGTCAACAGAAGGGAGCTGGGAGGATAGAGGAGGTTCTTACTGGGCTGTCATCTACATCCAAGAGGAAATCCCTCTCACTCAATCCCCCATCCGCACTTTGAAACCAAAGGTGCACAGAGATTTAGAAATCCAGACATGTTTCCTCATCATAACAACTCACTGCCGTGTAAGACGATGAGGTTCGGTGAGCTCGATGATGGCTACAGCCGACACAAACAGACATCGGCACTTTAGAAAAGGTCTGAAGAATGCTACTGGCCCACATCATCTTTCAGCCTTGTCACTTGTGTCGGCCCACTGAGAATGCGACCCCTGGCCTTAACGGGGAGCAAAGCAGATGGTGTTTGCTCAGTGTTGAAATACAGCTCTCCACACGGAAACTTCTGGTAGTGTAGATAATGACCTGTCCCAAAACCCCCTAAAAAAGACTGAGAGAGTGAGAAGAATTGGAGAGACAAAGCTGCAGATGAAAGGTCAGTGAGGTAAAGGGCACAACCAGGGAGGGATGAGATGTAAGATAAATGCTACAATAACAGTGACGAGCTAAAAAACACAACATGAGTGAGCGCGGTTTGGGTCGATAGCTGCAAGCAGAGGCTGAGAAAATGAGAAAGCAAAACCCAACACAGCAGGGCGGTCATTGTGGTGCCGAGTACAACTGTAAGAGCCTGCTGTTCTGGGCAGCTCTCATTACTCTAAGCTAACTGACCACAAGCGCAACTCAAAGCCTGAAACATTTCTGAGAAACATGGATGGGGAACTAGGAGGGTCCGGCCGCAGACCCATCCACAGCTGCAATAGGGGAACTGGGACAGCGGAAAGGACAAACACAGCCCATGGTGCAATAAATCACACAACTAAGAGAGTATGAAGTTGGATAGGGGCCAGCTGGTTTGAATATCTGATTCTGCATTGTGCTTAATGAGAAGAAACAAGAAGCATCCCGCTTTTCAGAGCTGACTTCTGCACCTGGAGATGGCTCTTTTCTCTGACTCTAACCAGTAGGTTGTCCATAAAATGTACCACTAATTAGGTCTCTTTAGTAGTTTACCATTTTCCATTAACCAAGTGTATAAATCCAACTGTGAAGAGAAACACAAGACACAAAATGAGTGGACAAAACTGTTGTAACAACGTGGTCTAAGATGAATAGGTTTCTATACATCTTTGTATAAACCAAAGGATTACTTGTACAATTAATTCTGTAGTGACAAATAAAGAGGCAGTGTGTAAGGTTCGGGGGGATTTAGTGGCGTGTAGTGGTAAGGACTGCAGGTTGTAACCAGCTAGAACTTCTCCCGGTTAGAATTCCTTCAGTGTTCATTGTTCTGGTAGTTTTTACCTGGAGCCAAATTATCCACAGAGGTCTCCTCCTCTCCAAAATAAACAGAGTAGGTGGTTAAAATCAGTAAAAACACTAAATAAAGCAGTTCCGTTTCAAATCAGTGTTTCTCAAGTGTTTTCTGGCTAGTCAGAGATGCCTAGCACCTTTTAATATGTGCTTACTGTTTTTCACTGATAACTTAAAATCCACATGTTCAGGAGGTGTATACCAAGAGCAGAATTATCTGCAAGAGGTCTCTCCAAAACAAACAGATCCACTTAATTAAACCGGTAAAAACGCTGAATAAAGAGTTAGGGTCAGATATATAAATGAAAAAAATGCGTGTTTGTCAACGCTGCCCTTTGCAGAGTGGCTGCTAACTATGGTGGCTAATGTGAAAACACTTGAGTCTTTAAACAGAAAATCTTGCACACTGCTCTTGTTCAGCTTTTTAATTTATTAGGGACACTAACATTTGTCAAGAGTGTTCAACACCATTATATACAACATTGAGCTTGAATAAAAAATGCTCCACCCATTTCACAGGTGTGCTCAGGCGTGGGAGAATTAATCAGTGAAAATGCAAAAGCATGAATTTCAGGCATTTTAGGCTACTGAAGAAACACAGCGCTGCAACGTTGCGGACTCAGTAGATGAGGACCGGCTCCCAATGTAGATATAAATGTCTCATTCTAAGGTAAAAAAAACACCAAAATTCTTATTTTCAGGTAATTATACACTAAAGAAAGCATAGTTATTATAATACTATATTCCACTTCTGCCAATATATCCCTCTAAATCATACACAGTGGACCTTTAAGAACTTTTATTCTATAAAATAACAAGTTTTACAAGTTTTTTTTGGAACAAGTTGTTTTTTTTTACTGGAAGAACAAGCTGAAAGTCAGTTCTAATATGAATAACCATGTGGTGTTTGTGAATGCCTGAGACAACATTCTTTAAAATCCCATAATCATCCCAGAGTTAAAACACTGTGACAAATGACCCATAATGGCTTGCTTGAGGCACAATACTGCCCCAGCACTGTCAATGAGAACACCACAGACTGGCACACATCACCCGCTCCCCTCCAACTCTCCAGGCCTATAACCTGTCACCTCTAACAGGACGTGACATGTCTGACTTCCTCCCTTCTGTGACATACATGTAGATCGGAAAACATCCTCCCACTGTGGGCAGCTCGAGTGATACACAGTGCCAGAAGTGTTTGCAGCAATGTGTTTCCTTTTGAATAACTCTTATATTTCACAAAAAGACTGCTAGTCCATTATTTTCTACTTCAATGTGCCAATGAGTGAAACCCAAAAGAGTAACATTACATGCATTCATCACTTGTTGATGGATCAGGAAAAGACAAGACCACATGAGGTTATACACACATGGATACAATTAGCTGGAGGACTATGAAGACATACTGTAATGTGGGAAAGAATATTTTCAGACAAACAGTCTGGTTGTTTACTGTAAAACATGTTCCCCTCCTTTCAACTCTGCTGCCTTCAGGGCAAATTCTTTGGTGGAAAACATGAAACAAAAGTGTACTAAACTATCCAACATGATGGAGAGAACAGGTTAATTCTATACAGGGGTGGATTTCCCTTGGAAGAATCAGGTTTGTGATCTTTGCATCTGCAGCACAAAGGTGCAAATGACTTAAATCCCAGTAAGAAAAAAAACTTCAGTGTGGATGTGTTTCATGCCGCTGGTCCCAAACAATCCTAATGAATTGTTTATCTGTGGTGATTGAATTAGTTTTTATTATCAGTGTGCTAATCTGATTAGCAACACGCAAACAATGGCTGAGTGGCTTTAACTGGCGCCTATTGAGAGGCATATTGTAATAACGCTTTATGTAAATCAGATAGGAGGCAGCATTAGGAATTTGCTGGTATCAACTGTATTGTGTGTGCTGAGCTCCACTGACACTGCTGGCCGACTACTGTGGGAAAATAAATCCAAATTAATTTCTTAATTCGATAATGCTCTGTTGGACGCTCTTACAGCGACGTGAGGGAAGCACACAAGTGCATTTTATTAATGCAGCTGTCTCGATGTGCAAGGTCAAATGCATCGCTCTACTAGTCAAATATGAGGATACAATGTGGCTGGTTGGTGCAAAGCAAAGATATCTATATATCATCTTCAGCCAAGACTTCTCAGGATTTTTGGGTGCAGCATCCAACAAAGCAGCTATTCACTGCAAACTGGGTAAGAGCAGACCATGTGATGTGCTGAGAACATGGAAGATGGCTGATATTTCAAAAGTTTTTCTGGCCTCCAGGGCACAAAATTAAAGCTAAGTGACTCACTACAACCTAATTTTCTTCCCACCAGAAGCATCTGACAAGAGTTAGGGGAAAAGAGGAGTTCTTACTATTCCCCGTGGAGGAGCAAAAATCAAACTGAAAGTATGACCTGTTCGACTCCTCAACTCTTGCTGAACTTGACAACAAACTCTCCAGAGAGCAGACACAAGGGGATTGTCAAAATTAAATCACGTCGAAACAGCTTGGCTCCATCAGCCTGGCTAATCCACTGCACTGGATCAAAGTCAGGCTGGAAACTCCGTCTGATGTGACGAGAGCTGAGGCCAAAGGAGAAAACATGACTGGAGAGAGCCCCAGAGACCTGAGACCTTTAAGAGTAATAGTGGGCTATCCTGATTGGTCAACATGCTGTCCCATTATGGCAGATTGATTATCCATGCATGCTCCAGAGCTGAAGACACAATGGGAGGGAAAGGGAGAAAGAAAAGGAGAGGGGAGGAGTGTGAGGAGGAGAAGGGGGGGAGAGTGGTGGTAGTGCTGACCCCCCAAACTCTCCCCGATGGCTGAACAATAGGAAAGAGAAAGGATAGAGAGAAAAAAATTAAAGGAATGAGAAAGTACAAGGCCTGCACGCTAAATTAATGGTTTTCTACAGATCTCCTGCCAAAACACACCCCACCTCTTTACCTCAAAACTTCATGTTCTACACAGCACACATGAGACACCTGGCTAACTAACTTTGACATCAACAGCCTCAGAGCACCAATCATCCCTCTCCCCCTCTTTGGTTACTCTCTCCTTCCCCCCTTTCCCCCCCTTTATCTCCTTTCCCCGAAATCATTCACAGCTCTCCCTGTTAGACAGAAAAGCACACGGCAAACATAAAAATCGACAACTCACCCAACCCTTTCCTCTCCTTCTCTTCTCTCTCTTCCTCTCTCAATCACAGCTCCAGCTGGTGAGGCTGGAGCTGCTGCTGCTCCCCCTGGCCACGCCCACAGCTCTGTCACATGATCGCCA
Organism: Cephalopholis sonnerati; assembly: GCA_019142605.1. Taxonomy (NCBI): domain Eukaryota; kingdom Metazoa; phylum Chordata; class Actinopteri; order Perciformes; family Serranidae; genus Cephalopholis; species Cephalopholis sonnerati. The sequence continues at coordinate 13,085,706 of JAGQAX010000003.1, forward strand.
TCCCAAGTGGCTGGGGAGGCATTCGGCAGCCACACCCCTCATTCAGAGAAAGTGAATGGAGGACATTGTGGATATAGCAGCTACCTCCAACCACGTGCGATTAAGTAAAACCCGCTAGAGATAAAACCTGTGTGTGTGTGTGCGTGTGTGTGTGTGTGTGTGTGTGCGTGTGTGTGTGTGTGTGTGTGTGTGTGCGTGTGCAGTTGAATCAAACTGAAAAACAGTGGGAGAGTGTGTTTATGTCAAAATACAGGAACATTTATTTTCATTATTTTCTGTGTGTATGTGTCTGTGTGTTTGCACAAGACAAGAGGCAATATCCTTTTTACTTCCCCGTCCTTGTGTGTGTCCATCTGCTCTCTCCCTCCCACTGCTTTATTTCACAGAGGAGAGTATTGGATTATGTGTGTTTGTGTGTGTGTGTGTGCTGAAAGCATTTGGTCATCTCTCTCCTTCAATCCTCCAGGGCCCTCTCTCCCTTTCTCTCTGCCAAACACACAAAAGTCTCCATCCCTAAAAACTGTGGTTGACTCGTGACTAAAGTCATGACTAAAACAGACCATCACTAAGTTTAGAAAAGAAAAGAAAAAACATCTTTAAAGGTCCAGCTTGACATTTTTGGAAAAACGCTTGTTTGTTTCCTTGCTGAAGGTTAGATCAGGAGATGTGATGTCATCCTCATGTTTGTGTTCTGGATTTAAAGCTAGAGCAGGCAGACAATTAGCTTAGCTTAGCATAAAGACTGGAAGCAAGGGTAAACAGATAGCCTAGCAAAGTTTAACCTCCTTACAGCTTCTCTAAATGCCTTCATACACTCAACTGGTGGCCATGTAGGCCAACTGTTGTGTCGCCTTACATTTCCTGTGTCTCTACAGAAAAGTTTCACTGAACACAGCACGTACGTTCTGTGCCTCCATGAGAGGAAATAACTCTCTGTAGCAGCAGGTGGTGCAAGTCTGTATTTGTCATTTGAAAAGGAGTCTGAAAGACTGCCAGGACGGATTCAAGACACTACTTAGCCACTAGGAACATGGACAACACAACTCAATGAAAGAACAAAGACGATTTATCATGCGCTAGCGAATGATAACACAAACATCATGAAACATTTCTGCTAAAGAGTTCAGTGGCTGAGAAAAAAAAATTACCTAATATAACAAGTTTGTTTCAATCTCACGCCCTCTTAATTTTAGTTGGGTGTCAACTAAACTGCCAGTACAAGGGATTTCATTCACCAACAGGCTCCACCGTCTCTGTCGGCCTCTACTGTGATTTATAACATATGCTTCAGGCAGCACTTTCTTAGCAATAGCAATGGCATAACATGGAGATAACAGTCATTTACTGTCCCTGTTTTATGGTGGCTAATCTCATCCTTGGCTCCTGGACCTCATTGTTTCCTCAACATTTTCAGTTACTGCTCTTCTTCTTTGAGTTAGCTGCTAACTACTACTACTTTTTAGCTCTCCTGATGGTGAACTGTGCACATAACATGTCTTCAAAAGTCACCCCATCCCATCCTGCCAGCTGTCTCTTTCACACAGACATCGATTAGGCACTGTTACCACCTCTGCCGCCAGCTTAAAGGCGAGACAACTCTGTCCCCCCATCCCGCAGTTGTACCTTTTATACAGAATGGCGAGGTGACAAGGCCCCTGTTTAAGGCAGTGTAAAAGGGGCGTATGTCTTGGCTGGGTGTAGCGACTTCCTGGAGTCTCTGCTGGTTTCCTGGTAACTTCACATTGATTAAACGACACCAGGGTTTTTACTATTTAACGGACCCAGGCTAGCTGTTGCCCCTGTGTCCTGTCTTTATGCTAAACTGGGCCAACTTTCTCTAACCCAGCTTTTAGCTTCATATTTAAGGAAGAAACATGAGTGTGGTGTCCATCTTTTCATCTCAACTCTCAACAAAAAATAATCTAAGTTTATTTCCCAAGATGCCAAACTATTCCTTTTAGAGAAAAGAGTTTCTTACTGAAACACAGATGATTGTCATCAATGGTTTTAAATGGTCTGTGCTGCTGTTTTGCTTTCTCTATTTTTATTTTGCTGTGGTGACCAGCTACCACTCAGCAATCCCCATGTACCAACAACTTAAGCGAATAAAGCTGCAATGAAGTCAATATTGGCTGCAAAACAGATGAAAGTGGTTCCAAAACCCAAATGTTCTCTGGAAATATGAATTGCTCTGCTGCGCTTCCTGTGTCCCCGTTCAACCACAACAGAGCGAATTACATTTATCACCACCAACCCTGCTGACTGCAAAACATGAACGTAGTCGACACGTTAAAGACGTTGTCTAAGAATAGCTTTTATGATTAAAGAAAGGTTCTGGTAATAAAATGGATTTGATTTTGACTGACTGGAAGGAGAGTGTGATTCATTTGTTCCTTTGTTAATATAGCTCAACTTTTTTTTTCCATCAGCACATAGACGGGAGGCCTGAGAGAGGTTTTCATACCATTCAGCAGAAAATGCTTCCTTCCTGTTGAAGCTGGAGCTGAATCTCACACTTGGTGGTTTCGGTGTGATTGTAAATGTACAGAAGCATGAATGCATCCGTCTGTGTGTTTGTATCAGGTAATCTGTGCAGCACACTATTGAACCATGTTCAATATTGTTAAGAGTTTCCATTTACAAGTCTGATAGGTCTCATGTGCTACGGAAAAATCATGCAGCTGACATGATTTAAAAGTGAATAATTTTACACAGCTGACTCTTGGTTGAGATTAACTTTCCATGTCCACACTGACAAACTGATCCCATGTCAGTATCGAGCAAACACTACTGACTGTGTTTGAACAGCAGTAGGCATGCACAACCTATCGGCTTCTTAATCTGAACATTTTAATGAGCCTTGGTTCAGTTTCTATTTCTGCTCTAGCCTGTCAATATTTTATTAGCCAGTAGATTTATCCATAGGTTCACTGCAGTGATGCAAAACAGTTAAGCAATGGTCTTTCTCTCAGCAAATCCTGTTTTCTCAGGATCCTAAATCTGTCACCCCCAGTGTGGAAACAGGACAAAAAGTAAATGTTTTTACTGTCCTGCAAGCCTGAGGAACAGCTTTTTCTGGAGGCCTTGGGTAAAAATCCTGACACATTTACACTGTATATCTCTTTTCAGCAAAGAAAACATTTTCCATATAGCTCTCACTAAACAATAAACAATGTTGTCAGTGTAACTCATGGCCCACCAGTATCTGAAGCTACCATTTCCTCTTGTGGGAACCAGTGATCAAAGGAGAGGTCTGCTGTATGTGCAGGGTTTTATTTTATTAGTCTTCCTGAGAGCCTAAAAAGAAGCTTTGAGCAAAAGATTTATGGCAAATAAATTCAATTAGAATCCAAGCTTGGTGATTAACGACGTAAGGCAGCGGACACACACAGTATGTGTGTTTGCATTCAATTTTCATGTGAACTGATTTCAGTGTACCACACATGACAACAGTCATAAGAAAAAGGACACATTTTCACTGGCAGATTTTTTAAAACAGCACAACAAAAGCGCTTTACGAGTGAAATCACAATATCCCTGCACCTTTTAATTACAAAAGGTTGGTTGAGTTAGATGTTCATGCAGTGAAGTCACTATAGTTTACTGCTGCTCTTCAAAGCTCAAATTAATGAATTCTTGTTGTGTTTCATCTTTTTTTTTCAACCCACAGCAACCATTTCGTCTCAAAACACTCACAAACATTTGGTAGCATCAAATCATGTGTGCTGGAGAGGTAACTCAAGAGTAATATGTGGTGATGACTGGTATGCCATGAGCCCCATTGGGGAGCTCCGTGATTGGCCCAGAGGTCAGGGCTGATTGCTGAAGGCCACCAAATCAGGGCAGAGCACATATGGAGCTGATTAAAAAAGTCACCTCCATGACTCAGCTGACCGAGTGACTCAGTGACACATCACAGGAAGGGCAGAAAGGAAGACGAAGGACGGGAGTGAGGGAAAGGGGAGGCAAAAAAAGAGATGGAGGAGGAGAAGGAGAAGGAGGAAGAGGAGGAGGCGGGGGTGGCTGGAAGAGTCAGGCCCAAGAAGGACAGGGAAAAGAAGAAGAACATCTGGCTTGGCGTGGATGTCTACGGGGAAGATAGCTCAGTCTGTTGGAGACTTCCTGTTGTGTTTTTTTGCTGTGGCTGCTCTGCTCCCCTGTGGTGCAAATGGAGACAGCATGTGTGTGATGAGTGAAGATGGTTTATCTCAACACCCCTAGAGTGGCCTCAAGACCCAACCTCCCCCCTTTCTGACTGAAATCACTGTACATACATTATCAGTACAGATGGATTAATCCGTGTATAGTTATACTTCACACGTTGACAGTAAAATACTTCACTCCTCCAGGTTTATTCCTCCTCAGACCCCGGCTTACACACTTAAACTCAAGGTTACAATAACTCAGGCCTGTGTTTGCTTTTTCAGCAGCTTTTTACTTTACGAAAAGTGCAAAAACTCCGTGCTGTTTGCCTAACGATGACCACAGAGAGGATAAACTGGAGAGATTTTGTGGTCTGAGCGTTTGTTTATGGGGAAGTGTTCGCCTATGGTGCCTTTTTTGTCTCTTTAAGCCACCAAAGCTTTCCCAGCTGTTCTGCTTAATACTGAACACTAGCTTCAAGGACTAAGGAAGACAGAGAGAGCAAGTAGCCCCTTCCACTTTCACCAACCATAAAACATTGTTTCTTCAACTCTCAGCATGAAACATAAATTTTATGAGGAAGTGTAAAATAGCGTCCAGTATGCAGATTTGTTTCAACTAAACAATGAAGTTTGCAACAAATGTTCAACCAGCATCCTGGAGTGTTTCTGTGAATCCATTTCCTACATTCCCCATCTGAAGAGGATACATAATGCTTCAAGTTGATTGGCCTTAATAGAAACCAGTTGTCCCTCTTGCCTCTGCAGAGTCTAAAAGAGTCGAGCTCCCCCACAGACACAGAAGACAACTAAACAGATACTTACAAAGGGCATCCATCTCGTGATTGTTGTGTATCTCACTGCAAGTAGAGGTCATGTCTTCTGTTTGCCCCTCTCTGTCTCTTCTTTCTCTTGCTTCCAGTATTTAACGAGAAAAAATAAAACTCTGATAAGACGAGAAAGCCTCTGAATATTTCCCAGCACGTGGCAGCTACTGTTACTATTCTGCAGATGAACAAGAGCTAATCTCAAAAACTATGCTTCCCGATGCACACACATACACACACCGGCATGTACTCTCTATTTCTGTTGATGTTCTGGAGTCAAAGCCTTCCCTAATGAACAATAAACACAGCGACTCCAAGGGATCGGCCTTCTGGGGAATCCCTGGCCCCTCGTTACAGCTGCGGGGGCGACGGACAGGGATGACTCAACTCCAGAAACGAAGAGAAGACGGAAGGAGCTCTGTGATTAAACTCTTTGTGCGGTTGCTGCATGTCTTCCAGAAACATCTAGCCCAGTTATGATGCTAATTATCTATAATAGAAACCTTCCATGTGCAGAGACATGGACGCAGAGAGACAGAAATTTCAGCTTCTAGAGATCGTGAACCATCATCTTGTTGGACTGGTGTTATGTTCAAAATCTGTTTGCCAAGACTGGAAAACAAGAAGTACTTTCACTGAATATTGAATTCTAGTTTGCCAGAGCGTAACACAGAGTAACTCATCCGAAGCAACTTGCCCTTTCCTCCAAATCTTCAGTTGCAAGAATGCTTCCTCCATCTGCCTCCTCTTCTAGTGAGTGATGTTGACGTCTGCAGTCGGCTGTGCAGCATCACAAAGCACTTCACGCCATCAAGGCTGGAGGTCAAAGTTCACCAAAAGCTCTTCCAGGCTCCTCTGCCAAGGCTTTTCTCAACAGATGATGGTGTTCCTCGAAGAAGCTAATTGCCCATAAACCAAAAAGCTGCAGTGATATTCTCTAAATCTCTAAATTATCACTACAAACTTCAGTTATGACTTTAGATCCACACTCTGCTTTTGAGTGCCTTTTAAGTCTGTGCCAATTATTGCAAAGTTAAGATTTGAGAGTGTCCTTGATGATTCAAAAAAAGCTGCCTGGACATTCCTAACTGAGACACCAATCATTCAGCTAAGCAGCACGTCTGCACGAGGCTTACACAGCTAATCTAAAACATTAATCTGTGGGGTGAGAAAGGTGAGGGCACTTAAACGTAAAAGAGGCAATGAGGATTATCACCAGAAAAAGTCCATATTACTTCTACTCTGCCTGCACTGAACAGTTACACAATGCTATGTTAAACAGGAGATGCCATGTGTTTTTTCTGAAATAAAGATCAGAGCTTGCACAGTTGGATTTTTACATCTACACAGCTGTCACCCTGGAAACAGAGCAAAAGGCACTGAAACTCAGCATCATGTTTTTACGAACTTGGTAATACATATCCTGCCAAATTGAAAGTGTGATTTCAATTTTGTTTGCGGCACTTCAAAACAACTCAGGCATCTGTAGTCCTGGAATTGATTTTTTGTTTATGAGGGGAAAACACTCTCACAGCAGATTTTATAAACTTCCAAAAATCACAAATTCGAAGAGAAAATGTTCGTTTTGAGTGGTTGTGGTGTCCACTACCCAGAGGTTTGCCTTTCAGCTTTGCAAGATCAAATCTAAGCATATACAGTATACACTTCCTTTTAATCTCCTTCACACAACTGATTCAGACCAGCCTCTGTGCAGGGTTTATGCTTTAAGGGGGAACTCTGTCTGCAGGTGTTGGATAGTTTTACTGCATATGTTGGAAAAAGTTGTGTGAAACATTTTTGAGTTCTAGACAGAGCTACGCAAAATCTGATTCATTTCATCAAGGGATGTTAACTTAGTCAGTGTTGCTTTGGTAAATTTGAAAATGAAAAAATAAATCTATGCTGGGAGTTAGAAATAAGTAAGCTCATCAGACCTCCTCAGCCCGCTCCTCATCTCTCTTTGAGGCTAGCAGAAGGCTACATTAGTTGCTACTAGCATGAAACTCCTAAAACTCCGACCTTAATGTAGTAAGGGCAGTGACGATCAGGAAGAGACGATGCTCCATGTGGTTGTTGACGCAGTCCACTGTAAAATGTGTAGTGATAAATCTGGAGCTGTCACAGATACCACTTTCAACAGAATGAGTATTTTGTGGCCTGCAGGCCTGTAACCACAGCATTTGAGGAAAAGGAATGTAAGGTTTGATTTGGCAAACATCTGAAGCCAAACCAATGTACCCATGGATGTATATGGAGAACTGGATACAGTGTTGGAGGCAGGGCCCAGTTCATTCCTATGACACATGCTCAGTGGCGCATGAAGCCAAAAAAGTTTTACTTCCTGGGTATAGAATTACCCAGATTTTCCGTATAATTGGGCCTATAGAGCAGCCGCACTAGAGACTTCCAGCAGTGGAGCTGCTAACTTTCGGTTTAGCTCTGCGCTAACTTTCATATGGATAGAATGATTTAACTGTGTGGCTCTTCTACACTTTTGAAATGTTACTGGATCGAATGGATCAAATCCTAACTGTGAAACTAATAATTTCAGGGGGTACATGATGCTAAAAAAAATCTATTCACTGATATACAGATGTCTCTTTTACCAATGTAAGTCCATAGTAAAAATTCTGTTTTAGCCTAATAAAAGTTAAGGGGTGGGAATAACAGATCATGAAAAGAAAACTCTTTCTTATATATGAAGAAAATTGTCTTTTGTTGTTCAGACCCACAATTTAAACAGCTGGGTTTTTTTTTTTTTACTCAATGGTGAATCAGGAAACAAATCAAAAATCAAACACTTGAGTCAAATCTCTTATCTGTTTTCACTCCAGTATGAAACTCTGGCATGATGTGCTGTATCACATCAGTCTGATCAGCTGCAGCGTCCAATCAATCCAATATGGGACCATGAAAACAAGACTTCCATGAAGGCTGCTCTCATGTATCCTGGCTTAACGCTCCTCAGAGATCCCTCCTCGCTCCTCAATCCTCACTCCTAAGAGCTTTGGGACGACGTTCAAAATAGCACAGAACAACTCCCGGTTCAAGCGAGGACAAAGGAACGAAGAAATGACAAATGAGAGTTGGAATGTACCCTATGTCTAACTTGCTTCAAAGTCTGGCACACTACTGAGGGGCCTGGATGTACAATGCTGTTGCTAGCTAGCTAGCTAATTATTATCTGTGTGTGGCTGAAAGATTGATGCAGACTGACTGATGGATGATATTTGACATCAGTTGGTACAAACTTACATGAGCAAATGCTCTATTTTGTATCACAGGAAGAAAACATAATTGGATTTTGATATGATAATCCAAGGAAAATGTTTTTTTTTGGCCTATACTAGATGCACAACACAACCAAGGATGTCATCAGAAAGTGTTATTAAGGTATTTTTTCCATCTCATCTTGCCTTTAACATTATGTTAACTGCCAAAAGCTGCTATATCATCGCAGAGTAGGACACCCACTCAACTGTGTAGTCAGTTGTAGTTAGTGTAACATACGGGAAGAGACTGCACCCTCTCATTTTTCGCTTTCCACACATGCTCACTTCAGACAGACTCACACCCTCGCATAAGAATCCCTCTGCTCTCTCATCTACTCTCATTTCAGCAGATGGCAGGACTGTGGCACAAATGGCCATCTGTCTGTCCACACACACACACACACACACACACACACACACACACACACACACACACACACACAAAACAATTTTTGTTTTTCCAGTATGTCTTCTATCAGCCAACAAGTGGGCCAAACATCATTAGCAGAGAATGCGGAGAAAAAGTCACCTCATATGAACCTTTCTTCTTCATTAAAACAACTCGCAGTATAAATATAGTTTGCATGCGCTCCCATCAAATTCACACATTGAATTCACACATTTCACAGTGTCTCTCTTTTCTTTTTTTGAGTAAGACATTTGCATTGCAGGTCTGTTAAGTTAGGTATTCAATAAAGCATGTAATCGCTCATTTTTCCAGGTCAGCGATGTTTGATTGATGACACTGAAACACACTCTATGGCTCATGCTGGCATGGTGTTTTTTTTCCGTTTCAAGGCCGTACATTACTCTGGCTCCATTTCTTTATTTCCATGGCCAAGATAACGGACATGATTTTCCCATCAGTTTCTTGGATAAAGGAACCACAGCGGAGTCTCATATCTGGATAAACAAGTGAGGGGATTCACCCGGACAGTGAAGATAATGTCAACCGAGACTAAACGTTATCTGAGTTTGTTTCATCAAGCCCTGATGGCCTGTATCTTTGTCTTTTATCTTACAGTGATGGAAAAGGGTTGATAGAGGACATTTGTGTGAGTTTGTGTGTATCTAAAGTTAGGCTGTTTGTGAAAGACAAAGTGTAATTATTCAGCCAACAGTCATGTTCCCTTGCGATGGGAGGAAGCAGTGTGTGTGTACTTAAACATGTATGCAGGTCTAGATATACGTGAGGGTGAAATATGTGAATGTGCAGGCTTCACAGCATGCAGGAGAAAGTGAATGAAGAGGGAGCGTTTGCTTACGGCAGTTGTGGGATTTGGCGAGATGACTAAGGAGGACAAAGGTCTTTCTGCAGTGGTGGGAAACTTCTTTAACCCTTGACTTCCCCCAGATGCTCAATGTAAACTTCAACTTCCGAAAGCCTTATCTGGGGGAGAGGGGAACTCTCTCTGTGTGTGTGTGTGTGTGTGTGTGTGTGTGTGTGTGTGTGTGTGTGTGTGTGTTTGAGTCAGTTTATCTGGGGCTGATCCTTTCCCATTTCTCTCAGCTCCTCCTTCCTCCTCCGCTAATTAAAAAAAAAAGAGGAAAACCTTTCATGTCCACTTTTCTAGTGTCCACACTTCAAAGAGCTGCAAGACAATGTTTTGAATATCTGTCTATCCCAGTGATATACTGGAGTATTAAAAACATGAACGGAAAAAGGCTGACATCTGTGTGTTGGATGTGTTTCTGCAACAGTACATCAGTGTGGTTCCAGCTTCTGACCCTAACGTTGTTTGAGGAAGCTCAGTCCTCTCAATGAAAGGACAGAAGTACTACAGTTATTTAGAGATTCCTATGTGAATTAGCCTGGCTTTAAAATAGAGGAAATACAGCTTTATTTCACCTGAGTACAGGTTCAGTGTCTGAGCAGATTTTACCTGTCACACACTGCCTCCTGGTGGCTTGTTTGGGAAGCACACCAACAGTGACAGTCACATTCAAGATAACAAGAAGTGACATTTGTCACTGTTATCACCGTGGGACATTTTTGAACTGAAAAGACAGACGTAACAGTCTAGAGGCTCAAAGACTTCAAGTGAGCAAAAACTGAACAGTGTTTGGCAGCTAAGTCAAAGACACAGTCAGGGACAATCTGTGCCTCAGTGGAAGAACATCATAATGTGATCCTCTTTAGGCAAGATGGAAAAAAGCTCCCTGAATTTTTTTTTAAGTCTTCACATAGAATATATCTATGCATTTAGCCAAACTAACTTTGACTTTGGATGGCCATTATAAAACTGCAACTAATGCTTGTAACAAGTATTTAATGATTAATACGTGGTTTAAAAAGCATTAAGCACCACTTTGGCCTAAGTACATTTTTTCATTAGGATCTATTTAGGAGTGATTATATGTGCACTAATAATAGAATTGTGTCTGATCATCATATTGGACACATTTATGAACAGAAAGTCAATGTTAATATGCAACACACATGAACATGGTGAGCGTGGGATCATCAAGAAAAGTTAGCACAACAATTCAGTAATGACAGCTTCATTTTTAAATGAATTAACATAATATTTAAATGTGGCACAGAGGAAACGTCTCAGCTGTAACTTTATAACAGCCATTCAAATAATGTTAACAGAAGTTTTATAAACAATTTATCAAGCGATTGTAAAGTATGATAAATCAACTGCAGCTTGAAATATTTTTATAGATTCACTACACAGTATTTATTAACCATGTAAAGATGCAGTAGGCAATGCTGGACAAAGATAACTGAGTGCTGTGTCTCATTCCATGGTCGTCAAATACTGATGCTTTAGGGTGGTAGTGAGACTGAATTGCCAGCCCAAAGCTTTGGTATTTGACAACCTGGGAGTCAAGCTCAATAATCAACTATCCTTCTCCAGAATCGCATACTCCACCTGTAACAAGGTACTGTCATCATCAGTTGCAACTTAATGATAGCCATCAAAGTAGTATTTATATATGGTTTACAAGCCAATTATTTGCATTAACAAAGTGTTCAAAATATTCTTCATCTTTCTATGTAATGTTTATAAACAATTTCTTAAAGGTTTACAACTCATTTTGTAATGATCAAATACCTAATATAGTATATGAAATGTTAGAATGTGTGCGAAAATAAGTTATTAAATGACATAAATTATAGCATTACTCAACTAGGGACTGATCTTAATTTACTGGAGGAGGCGGGTTGTTGGGGTGTGACTTCCTTTTTTTTTTTACCCTCCCTGAAGCTACAGATATTTTTCCTTGAGCCTCCCTGAGTGACTGATGAAAATGCACGACCCTCCTTAACCATAAATTAGCTTTTTTACGACCTGATCTGGACCACTTAAGACCACACTGATGGAAGCATTATAATTAATTATAATTATCTTATTGTTTGTAACAGTAAAATATTAACTAAAGTTTAATTCACTGTCAGTTTACCATTCATCAGTGATAGTTTAAGTGTTGCTGAAATGTAGACCAGTTAACATGATAAGACCAAAAGTTGCTAAAAGATAACAACTTATTTCTCGGCCATTATAAAAAATACTCTGAAGTTTGTGATTAATTCTAATTAATTATACTTACTGAAGAGTTTTCTACTGGGGAGACTTTGTATCAGCCCCTGGGATAGTTTTGAACTTCCTCAGACCAAACCTTAACAGGTACGACCACTACAGAGCCTCGGAGTTATACAGTCACATATGAAACTTTGCATCTATGTTATTCTCAGTCAGCAACAGTTTCCTATCCTAAGCACGTACGCAAAAATCTCTCTTTCCTTTTCTTAGCCTCTCTCCCTTTTCTTCTGGGTAATTAGCCGACAGGTCACACTGAGTAATGGTCTGGGATCAGTCCAGAGTAATTACACTGGGAGAGGATTGACCTCGGATATGCCTTCGCCTGAGGGTGCCTGTGTGTGTGTGTGTGTGTGTGTGTGTGTGTGTGTGTGTGTGTGTGTGTGTGTGTGTGTAGGTGTGTTGATGAGAGACAACAAAAGTAAGACAAAAAATGTGAGATGAAGAAAGTGTTTATGTGTGTGTGAGTGTTTGTGCCCTTCTTGACCTGTGGACAGGCTGAGACAAATCGCCCTCCGCTGCCCTCCTCCTCCCCACTTTCAGAAGGTCAGTTCAAATAAAAGACAAATGGCTTCACTTTCTTTTTCTTCCATAATTACTACACCTCAATTAGGAAAACAAATGTACTACAAGATAATGTGTTTATTTAGGCGATATAAGGACACATTCCAGTTCAGCATACAGAATCTGGAAAGGTTGAAACCAGGTTAACTCTTTTGTTCTTTACAACAGGAAGACAGGACACAATGGCACTACACAGAGTGACTCCACAGTGAATACACATGTCTTCCCTGCAGCAGAAAGCAGCACTATCAACACTGTAGCCACGTATTTCTTTTCCGCTCTCTGTAGTGCTGTAATAGAAATCCGGTTGAGACATCTCTGCCCTCCTCATATCCCAATAAAACACTAAAGCAGTTGCTAAATGAGGTTACTGGATGTGAACCTAATGATAACCTTACAGTCCCATCATCCCAGTGATAACTACACTATTTATGGTCCAGTCTGCCAAATGACCTGTCGAGGAGTAGCTGCAGTATAAGAAAGAGTAGGGCTGCAACTTATGAGTTAATTTCAATTCTTATTGTCCATTAAACTGATGTTTAATTTGTCAATTAATTAATTTGTTCTATAAAACAGCAGAAAATGGTGAGAAATGTTGACCAGTGTTTCTTAAAGCCCAAGACGACGTCCTCAGATGTCTCGTTTTGTCCTCAACCCAAAGATATTTCGTTTACTGTGATAGAGGAGTAAAGAGAGCCAAAAATATTAATATTTGAGAAGCTGAGGCAGAGTATTTTGACGTTTTTTTTTTTAAATTACTCTGACCGATTAATTAATTATTATTAAATTCAGTGGCAATTAATTTATAGTTGACAACTAATTGCTTGATTGATGCAGCTCTAAGGGAAAACAGTCTATCTTTGGCGTTACATGAAAGCAAGTAGTCAAAAACCTTTTATTATCTTATCAATTAAAAGCTAGTTAGTCAATTATTTGAACAAATGGCCATCTATTTTGGTAAATAATTGATTGTTTTTTCATTTCATTTTTAAGCAAAAAAGAAGCCAAATATTCACTGGTTCCAGCCTCTCAAATGTGAGCATTTGATGCTTTTCTTGACATATTAATAGATAGTCTTTGGGTTTTGGTTGTCCAAATTAAGGAAGAAATTTGACCACATTATCTTATCTTAGCTATTGGAAATAATTAACAGGCAACATTTTCCCACTGTTTTCTGACATCTTATAGACAAAAATAATGAGCAGATCAAATAACAATGAAAATAACTCAGTTGCAGGCCCACTACAACTGGTTCCTAATGTGAAGAACAAATCTGTCTCAGACCGGTTCTCCAGGTAAAACAAAGTTTCCCAAATGCAAAAGCTGGTCTGAAAAATGATAAAGAAATACGCCACTAGTGACCACAGGTGGTCTACGCTCTTCTGTCTGGAGATGTTAGATAAAGTTCTTTCGGCAGTGTTTGATGGATTGATGAACAGCAGGCCTGCCTGTCAAGATAACGTTCCCTGTCTGGCTGACACAGCGGAGCAGAGTAGATACACATCAGAATGAGTCTGGTGTCTGCAGCCTGAAGTGAACCTGATGGTCACGTTTTTCCTTGTCATTTTCCTTCTTAACATCTAACGTCACTGATCTCAGCAGTTACATATACGGATCTCTATCTTTGTCATCCAGCACTCAAAGCTATATTTCGCTGTTAAAGTGACGGAAACATTAAAGTTTATGGCTTCATATAATACCTAATGGAAAAGTTTGGATGTCTTGTTCTCATTTCATACACATTTCCCTGTAATTCAATTGAACTGACAATTTAATATAATGGAAACCTTGGCATCTTGACTGAAATTTATACGCTTTGGGTGAATATAAGTTTACAATGAAGGCTCCACCAAACCATTACTTACATTACAGTTGGTAATATACATATCCTCATACAACATTTTGTCTGATATCCTACGAATTAGCGCCCCACAAATGCCGTTACATCATTAACATGAAGTTATGGAGGTTTGATTTGGGCAAGTTGAATTATTTTGGTTAAGTTTAGGAAAAGAAACACGCTGAAGAGGTACCTTAAAATAACTCAAAGTTCACTTAAAGCTCACACGGTTCTGAACACCTGTCTCCTGAGGAAAGTCCTGTGTTACTGGATCACTCAGGGCTGCTTCCTTCTTTACTGCCATCAGTGCATTGGTCACGTGATTAAAGCCTTCCAAAATACATGGGTTATTTACAAATTACTGGCTTCTAAATATGTGGAATATATATGCATTTTGGTGTACTACTTTTACTAGTACAAAGTGCATGAGAACAGCCTGATATACTGCAGGACTGTGACTAATGATTATTTTCATTATCAGTTAATCTGCCAATTATTTTCATGTTCATATTTCATTTTTATTTATTTTAGTAGTAGATTAGCTTTTTGGATCGCTCAACAGTCCAAAACCAAAACAGATTTAGTTTAAACAACAGAAAAGCAGCACATCATCACAGTAGAGGAGCAGTTTAAGCACATTTTTGGCATATTTGCGTGTAAATGACTGATGAATAATTGATTATTAAAACAGTTGCTGATTCCATTGTTGTCAATTGTCTTATCGCTTCATCGACAAAGTGTTTCAGCTCTGGACAGGAAGTTAGACTATGTGACTGTGTTTGTGTGTGACCTCCACTGTCTGAGGTCATCGAGCTACAAAGCATGACGTATTTACTCTTCAGTGATCTTCAGATAGTTGTGCTTTACTCTACAGTATGTGCTGTGAGTGTCCATAACCCTTTTCATGATGCCCTTTTGCATGAACACTCGAGTGTATGTCAGTCTCCACCACGCTTTGATTAAAGTACAGAGGGATATTTGCAGGGAAGCTGACTGACTTAGATCACATGACCCCTGAGAGAGGAAGCGCACTGCCGTGAGGTCACGCAGCAGGGGAAACAATCACGCTGACAGAACACGGAAGGGAGCACAGGATATTCTGTGTGCCTTTGTGTGTGTGTGCACACAAATGATGTGTGATGTCATTTCCTCCTGGAAAAACTGAATGGGCAGGAAAGCAGCTTATCTAATAGACTCCAAAAGACATATTTGACAGCCATACGGAAAAATAATAAAACAAAGCTACACAGTCTTTGCACAGTGTTTCCAAAAACTCTCCTGTGTGAACAATATTTCAAATTAATATCACCAAAGAAAATCAATGGATCAACAGGGCTAATAATCATTAAAATACCCATTTCTTTTGCCCTACATACCAAGAGAACAATGTGTATTCATGCCTTGGATATAACTTGCACTAAAGTGTTTTATATTTTTATTACTTATTCAATATTTTAATTGATAGCACTTTCAAGTCTGAGACCGTAGTGCCATTATAAATGTTATTGGTGTTTTTTTCATGTTTGTTTCGGCTGTCTTGATGGTGAGTTAGAGACAGAGCAGGGTGGGCCCAGTCAGAGCCCCTGGGCCCTCCAGGCAGGTCACCCTTCATTTAGACCCCATTAGGGCCTCTCTCTGTGGACAAATAAGGGGCGACCACCCCCATTATCCTGAAAAGAACCATGTAAAATCTTAAGCACAGAAACAGACCAAAAATTTATAGTCATTTTAAGTCGAAACATTATATGTACAACATGAAACACTGAGGCGGAAATACACACTGACGGGCAGTGGGACAGTGAATATACTGTGTGGGAAATCTGACTACAAAAAGTAAGCGCAGTATTTCATCTTATAGCCTGTATAAAGAACAAACCATATATTTCATCAAGAGCTGATTATGATGTACTTGGTAAGGTGGTTCATAGTGATATGGGAGCACTGAGTTATCCAATCAGTTCTCCTCAGCTTTACGGAGTTTTATAGTTGAGTTTTAGCTCATTGTTTAGCTCTCTGGTCTGCACATTTACTGTCCTGGTTCACTCTCATCATGCCATTGTCGGCCGCAGTGGACAGCTGTTTTAAGCAAAAAAGCTCTTAAGACCCACTGACCACTACTTGCACAGCACCAAACAGCAGATAGACACAACTAGAGACCAGCTGGTGGACATAGCAAAACATTTAGCAGCCAAAGAGACTGATATTTCCCTCAGGAGTTGGTCAAGACCAAAAACAGAGCTAAAAAAGATGGAATATTGGACTTACATTCATCAGGTAGCCAAAAACAAGAGTCTAGGGTCACAGGGTTAAAAACAGGACTCTCACCCAAGAGACTGTGATTCGAGTCCCATGTGAAATATTTCTGCCCTGCCATAATCTTTTTCTACACCTAACCACATCGTTTTGGTGCCTAAATCTAAGGAAAGTAAAAGTGAAATCTATCAAACTGGTAATGGCCACTGAATGGGTTGATAACAGCCATCTGAGCCTACCTTTAGGTGCAGCAGGCTCCTACTGACCCAAATATATGAGGCTTACAACCACAGAAAACAGTCATTTAACAGGCTAATTACATCCAAATTGGGTGTCTAAATTCCCCCACAGTTACAGAAATAGCCTGGCGGTTGTGACAGGGCCTAATAGGTAGGCTTACTCCATATAGGAGGAAATGATAGAAACATGCATACTGGTGTGTTTCTACATGCAGTATCTTGAGGACGGGATTGTCCCTTATGTTTACTTTTACCTCTTTAGCTTACAAAGTTATATCATTTCACAAGGTCAGAAAAACTAATGTAACCCTGTGGACTAAGATTTTATCCTTCCCTGCACATATTTGTACTGCAACTGTAGCACTGCTGACTATCTAACTACCATACTAATGTCCTGGTACTGCCAAGGTTAGGCTTTCATCACATAACAAAAGCCACGTTGGCTCCAATACTGCATTAAGAACAGACATGGATTACCACAAATACAGACATACAGTCTGCTGTTTCTACTGACAGACAAGCCTCCAAGGACATGGTTACTTATGTTACTGACAGACATGCAGACATCAGACTAATCAGAAAGCTGCTCCTGTTACTGGCTTTTTTCTGAGTGAGAGATCTGATACTTGGGTTAGTCTGTTAGCTCAGTGTGAGTGCAGAAAGGAACAGGAAGACATGAAGTCAGAAAAAAACCCAAATGAATCAGAGGCCAAATGAAATGTAATCTGGAAAATGTGACATTTTTTTACCCAGTGGGCTTTGAATGTAAAATAACTTACAGCCAAGAGTGAAGCATTTCCCTATCCTTTGCACATAATTAAATGTAATTTGGTTTTATTTAGGTTTAAGATAGCCTGTTACACTCACTTTAATCTCTTTTCCACTGATGACAGTGTCACACCAAACTTTGAGGTCTGTGCTAAAGCAATCACACAGGCTGGTGCGCTGAAGCACGGCACCAAAGCACTGCTACGCTTTTACACAACAAGCCAACAACTAAATGAGATTTAAAAGACGTGATGTATGAAGAGACATAGTAGAATCAAAGCATGGGAACAAGTTTAAGCAGTTTGTTTGTTAGCATTCTGCAAACATGAGCTAATCATCAACCAACATCCTAGAGAGTACACCATAATAGCAAAACAACCAAACCACAGTATAGGACTATATGGTACAAACAAAAGCTAGCCTCAGTGTATCCAAGTACAACAGAACTATTTATAAGTAACTGTTTCTAGTTTATTGTATATTGGATCTGTTTGTTACTGTGTGACTGTCCAAACAAAATGAACCACTTGCAACAAGAGCTTAACTCGTCACACTAGGCAGGCAGGCCAAGGTTACAGGGGTGCCTCAGTGATGGGTTAAAGGGACAGTTCACCCCAAAATCAAAAACACAGATTTTTTTCCTCCTGCCTGTGGTGGTATTTATCAGTCTAGATTGTTTTGGTTTGAGTAGCTGATCTTGTAGATATCAGCTGTAGAGATGTCTGACTTCTCTCCAATATAATGAAACTATATGGCACTCGGCTTGTGGCGCTCTCACTGCCAAACAAATACATCTAAAAAACTCAATAGCAATGTCTCTTTCCAGAAATCATGACCCAGTTACTAGATAATCCACAGACCTTGTTGTGAGCAGTTTCATGTAGGAAGTACTTCCTTTCTACCGAACCACAGCTGTTATTAGACAGCATGTTACAAGGATTTGTATCATTGCTTGGTTGCATGTCTTTTCTGTTTACTTGGTCTTAAAGGACTTAAGCCAGGCTCAGACTACAAGTGTTTTAAAATCTTAACCAATTTTGAAATCCGGTTGTATCACGGACATGAGAAGAAACTTCACAGATGTTCTTCTCTCTAATCTCAAACATGCACATACTACACGATTTTAAAATCATAGCACATCACACACCTCAGGGTAATATTAAGATGATCATGTCAGAGGGAGCTTAAATGCTAATCCTCATGCCAATCTCATGGGAAAGCAGATGTAAACAAAACGGAGACCGACGTGGTGTGACAACTTGCTGTAATGTTAACAAAGCTTGTGCAATGTATGTGCACGTGATTCACATTCTTGCCCATGGTTTTGCACTATTCCACTGATCATCGGATGGTGGGAATGCACCAAGATACAAAGAAATATGTCAGCAAAGGATGGAAGAAGAAGTCTGCTAGCTAGAAAACACAGAATGTAAATAATGTACGATTTAAAATACTTGAAAAAAAGGAAATGCATTCAACACATCTGTCAGAGCTCCAAGATAAAGACACGATGCATTTGGGTGAGTAAAACTGAAGGTAAACACAACTTTTGTTTGTTTATAAGAAAACTACACAGGGAACCTTTAAAATTCTTGAAAAAAAAAGAGAAGAGTATTTCAGATTTGTTTACAAAAATAAAGAGTAGAGGAGGTGTCAGTAGGCATGGGTTGGATTGAGGTGTATATTACATTAAACAAACTTACTGTCAGGGTTGGGGGACTTTCGTCCATGACTAGGTGAGGAGCAGCGGAAAGTGGTGACGATGGTGTTGTGGTGAGGGTTGGGGTGGTGTGGGTGGTGCACTGCTGGGTGGTGGCCGTTGTTTTCTGGGGGAGCTCTGGTGATGCTGATATCAGGTTTACGGACATCTCCGGGACTAGGAGGTTCAAACTTGCGAGCGTGATTCTGCTCAGGGGGCCGGCTGGTGCCGTTGTTGTATTGTTGCCCTCGTTGCGACGTATCACCGGGGAATCAGTAGGCGTCTTGGCAAAAGTGACCTCCCTCTTGTGGCTCATCTCGGGGGTCTTGGAGTGGCCCAGGACTTCAGGGCGTTTCAGGGCGCTGTTGGTCGCAAAGCGTGTGGAGGCAGGGCTAGTGATGCTATCCATGTGTTTGCTGGAAGAGGAGGAGATGTCGATGGAGAGTTCAGAACGGCGCGACACAGGCTCAGGAGTCTTGGAGCCCCCTCCACCCATGATGGAGCGGGGCTGGGTATAGTTGAGGTTGTTGTTGTTGGTGGCCGGGGCGGCAGTGCCCAGGTCGCGATAGTAGATGCTGGTGGGAGACATGGCGTTACGATGAGGGGTGTTGGTTGTCCGACGGGAACCGGGGGACAAGTGAGATGAAGTGTCGACATCCTCCACCTCAAAGGACCTCTTCAGAGCTGCATGTAGGAGACAAACACAACACATCAGTCAAAGGGTACGTATGTAAGTCATTTAAAGACGGACATTTTCTGGTTTCAGCTTCTCAAGAGTCAATACTTTCTGCTTTGTATGTTTTATATCATTGTGAATTAAATGTCTTTGAGTTTTTCGATCACGGACTGATTAATCAAAAAAATGATGGCTAATACAAATAATTGTTAAAATTCAGGTAAAGCAAATATAAATATGTGTTTCCTAAAGTGTTTCACATCACAGAAAATATATTATTGGCCAATCCAGCCAAATTTAAATGATTAAAACAATGCCAAGCATATAAAACAGGTCTCAAAATTGTGAAAAAATAAGCAGTATTCTCTGCTTTAAAACGCTGGGGGCATGCTAGCTAAACGAGCTGTGCTGAAAAACAAGCCTCTGCGAAGCTGCAGACTCTCGTTAGCAGCTAACCCAGTAGTACAGTAACGCACACACACCCCTGAGAAGAAGAACAAGTGAAGCGAAGAACATGTGAGCCTCTGCGCAGCAACAGATTCTCATTCAGCCGCTAACAGCAGCTAACATTAGCAGAAAGTACACTACCACAGCAGTGAGCAACAGCTAACTGGCCAGGCAGCTGATTCGGGCTGAAAGACTAAAAGGCACGTTCGTAATGGCTGCTTTGCCTGTGTTTATATGACTGTAGCATTTAACAGTTGCTTACCATTGCACTTATTAGACTGAAAGTGCTAAGACAGCTTGTTGAACATAGTAAACTCGACACTCACACACTCGAGGTGAACAAAATGACGCTGATGCTATGTGCTCCAACATTAGTTTTTATATAGTGTGGGATTGGTTTTGATAAGGATGGCTCAAGTGTGTCATTAAGCCATTATTTCCATTCCACCCAAAAAATCCTGGACATGAAAATAGGGGAAAACAGTCTAACAACTAATACACCACATACTGTCACAGTCTTTGTACATGTTTTCATTTTCTGACATGTATACTGTGCTTAGACAGAAATCTCAGATTTTCTTTACTTGCACTTTAATTGTTGTTTTGACTAAACATAGCTGTGATTTGACAAAGAGTGAACCATAACCAGGTAAAACCATTGGGGGAAGACGTATTAAATTACTTTATGTATAACAAAGTACCAATACTACACTGTTTAGGAACTCAGTTACAAGTAAATGTGTATGGTACAGAAGAGCCATCGAAAAAAAAAAGAAATCGGGAAAAAAAAAGCGGAAAAATATTCCCCTGCGACTGATATATTGTTTTCATAGCTTGTTAGGTGGAGCTTAAGTGGAGCTGCTAATAGTTGGACAGTTGGACTTGTGAGACATGAAAAATCCCCCTGAGTAAACACACTTCTTTGTAAGGGGTGAAAAGCCAGAGGAAAGTTTGGATCCACTAATCCATAACAATGCATTGTATTTCATAAACGTCTCAAAAATGTTTTATGTAAATTTTAATCTGAAAAGTAAATAGTAACTGCAGCTGTCAAATAAATGCAGTGGAGTAAAAATTACAGTATTTCCCACTAAAATCCACCAGTGCATAAAACAGAACACAATAGACTATATTGAAAGCACATTGACTCTGTAAAGCAAATTAAGCTCATCTTTCCCTTATAAACCGTTTATGGGTCAAGATTGCTGTTTATAGGAAGTGGGAACAATATCATAAAATATTCATCAAAAAGGTCATACCAATTAACTGAGCAGTAAACAAAGTGAATTGTTTTTTTTTCTACGACACAGTATGAACAATATTCAAGTAATAACGTGCCTGAGGTTTGAGGGTGGGGTAGCTGTAGAGGCAATTTTGGTGGTGGCACAAAGGAAACAGCATGCACTAGCCATTAAGCCATACTTATCTAATTTCACTGCATCCCCCATCACCAGCTGCAGGTTCCTCACTATTCTGTATAACAAGCTTAAGTTGGATCATGTGTCGATTTGTCATGACTTGGATGCTACGTGTGTGGTGCACAACAAAATAAAATTCTAGGGTTTTACACGGAGCAAAGTGAAGTGCTTCACGACATGTTATAATGCAATCAGCCAAGCATTGTTCCCTGCCAACCATTTAGGCAAAAGGTCCCAAGCCTCCCTGTTTATGAGCAACATCAGCGCAGAGATACAGGCACATCCTTCCCCTCGGTTAGTTGTGACGTGAGAAAATAGCTGCACTGTCCAAGACGAAGATACTGCGGGATGGGATCACCCCCTGGGAAGAGTGCACTGGCTCAAAGTCAACTTGAATTTGACTCCCATCGTAGAGTTGCTGTGCCAAGCCAATGGCCAGGAGCTGGTATCATAATGACACACTAGTTAGACCAGTCCGCTCACGCACACCCTTAAGAACATCTCCTGTTTCCGGCAATCCAAAACGCAGTGCTGATTATTTGATCTGCTTGTGGCTTGTGGTGTGTCTGTGTGTGCACGTGTCTTTATGTAACTATATGTAGTTTTGTTCAAAGTGCTTGTAAAAAGTGTGTGTTACGGGAATGTATACGTGTTTATTTTTAAGCGGCTACACCCACAGGGAGGGGACCATGCCCCAGCCCCACTGCAGTCTGTGCAAAGCCCAAACTCTGTCAGGGGATGTGGAGCTCAACGCAATCGCATCAAAGCCGTCTCCCCACACACATCAGCCAAGCACCGCTAATCTAATTTACTGCTATAAGCTGCTTCATTCCAACATGGTGGACATTTGATACAATTTACCCCCTGAGAAAAATTCAGGCCAAAGCCAAAGTATTATTCTTTTTTTCTGTTAGTTGAACACACCAAGGACGTTCTTGTTCACAGTGGGAATAAATGGATCTGCACTCACGTCTTGGAGTTTATGGTGATTTGTGTTACAAATCTCCTTAACCCCCCACTACTCCCTGTACTCCCTTTATCTAGACCTTAAAGCTCGATTACCTTTCATCTTTGGCATTCTTGCACCACAGAGGACTAGTTACTAAGGCTGTGAAGCTAGTTTTAGCCACTCCAGATGACTTTACACTACCTATACTAAGTGTGGAAAGCATGAAATGTCCTTTAAAGGCAAACTTCACCCACAAAATTTTAATGTGTAAATCAATTACTCACCCTGTGTTACGCTGAATTCCTGCCTCCGGCAAACAAATTCCCCAAAAACAAAGAAAATTCTTGGTGAACTGAAGTCATAGGGAGCTGCATTTAACAACAGCAAAACTGTGTTAAAGATCTTTTTACAAACTCTCACACAACTCGTGCAGCACAATCCAAGTCTCATTTATCCAGTCGTTGGCTTACTACTTCCCAAACACATGCATTTTTACGAAAGCATTACTTGTTAAAACTTAATTGAAAGTGAAACTTATCTATGCTCTCTTCAAAGCCAGTTGGCAGAAATAGTAATTTTACCCTGAACATGGGAGCTGCTGGTCTACCGCTGCCTCTATCACTTAATTAGTTTGTCTTATTGTTTAACATTGGGAAAACTTCAATGAGAAGCCCGTGTTATTATTTGCTTCAATCACTGAACTTATATTTGGGACAGACGTCTATATGGGACAGGCGTTTAATTACTATTACACATAAGTGTCTCAGCAAAGATGGGAAATGGAATCAGGCTGTTTATTTGAACCAGTATGAATATTACTTGCATAAACATTAGGCTTCAAAAAGCGTCAGTTATGTGTTATGTTATGACACTTGTTTCACGGCACCTGAGGATTACAGCACCCAGCATACTGACACAACATCACTTTATCCTGTTAAAACAATATTCATAACTTGGGATTCATTCTTTTGAAAAACACTTTTGATTCTCTTGATTGGTGGACCCTTGCTGACTGAAGGAATATGACTAACTTACAGGGTTAATAGCGGAATGGACACATATTCTGACTTTATGACTACTTAAGAACCACTTTTCGTCATGTGGGTAAATATGAATGAATTACAGTCGTCTCTGGTGCTCTTGGTTTCAGTAAAATGGTATCACCCAAGCTAACAATGTGTAGCATCTCCATATTGACAAAAGTTTAATATTCATATTTGTATGTGTGGTCTAAACAGCTAACTAACGTTAGCTCAAGTGGGTAATCAACAGCTGGGTTTTATACATCAAAAAAACCTCTCTATTTGCATATTTGGCCTTTATTTGTCAAAATCTGTAGCTAGTAAAAGGGACTGGACGTTTAATTGGGACTAGGCTTTTTTAAATTTTTTTTTTTTAACAGTATTTTAAAGTGTCAGTGCAGATTCACTTAAGTCATACAACAACACAAACAAACTAACAATAAAGCAGCTGTAGACCAGCAGCCCTTTAATGTTCAGCTTGGTAAAATGACTGCTTTTTGTCAATGGAATCTGGCTTTGAAGAGAGCATAGATGAGTTTTACTTTTAGTGCAATTTTAAAAAGTAAGTTTTTAGTGAAAATGCATGTTTTTGGGAAGCACTGAGCATACGACTGGATAAATGAGACTTGGATTATACTGTGAGAGTTTGTCAACACAAATTGTGCTATAGTGTTGCTGTTGTTAAATGTGGACCACTTGTACTTAAGTTCATAAAGAATTTTCTATGCTTTGGATTCTTCGTTGACCGTGGAGGCATGAGAGAGAAAGTTTTTGTTCACAAATTTAGCCATAACATGGGGTAAGTAATAGATATACAAATGATCATTTTGTGGGAGAAGCATTCCTTTAATAAGCACACAGAGAGTGTTGGAAACACAGACCCAGCCATTTTATCACACTCCCATGGCTTTTTTTCTGCGCTGAAATTCTGATGAGGACAGACTTCATTACTCAGTACGGCACCATAAACCAGCTCTAAAATCCATCCTAGGTCCTAGATATCCATATAAAAGAATTATACACAATAAACTTGCAATTTGTAAGTTGATGTCCAAACCCATATTGCCACTGGACTGTGTCCTTCTTACCGCTGCTTTCCCCTCTCTTGTGTTTTATGATTGCTATGAGAGGGAGTCCAAGGCTGTGGCTACTTTCAACTCTGGCCAGAGAATAAGTTGGTCTGCCAAAATTGGTCTGCAGATTTCATAAGGAGCTGAGAGGTTGCGATGCACCCTTTAAGACTTTGTTTTGTAGTGAGCAAGGATCTCATTCTAACCTCCTCTCAGGGCTCCAACACTTTAGGAAACCGTGCACGCTCTAACATCTTGTGACACTTGCTGTAGACTTTTGTAACATTTTGGAGGAGCTGTGAGAACTAAAGCTGAACATGGGCGAGGATATCACCATCCATATTCGCAAGTTTTGTCCAAATGAGAAAGCTGAACCGAGACCTTGTTTTGCCAGTGACCTGTTAAGTGATCTTAGATTAGTATTTCTGTTCTTGGCTGCTTTGTGATTATATGCCCACAGGCACGGGACCACAGCAGAGAACTTGAGTGCTTTCCTCTCAAGCCGTTTGTTTGTATTTAGAGACCGTGCAGTCGAGTGTACATGATTTAAGAGCAGAGATGAATTTGAATCTCTCTGTGCTTTAATGTTGTCTGGGAATACAGAGAGTGGAAAAAGGCATTCAGGGCATCTCTCACTCAGATGATCACTCAAATCCTGTGTTTTTAAAGATCACGCTTCTTCCCACAGACTCCTGGGTCTTTTTTGTTCAGCTGAAGCAAAAGAGGAAAAAATGTCTTTTACTTGCATCCAGGGTACTCTTTGCATGAATATTATAAGTATAGGATCACTGAGCATTAGGTAGAAGAAGGAAGGAGTGTGGGACTGACAGATGGATGAAGGAGTATCGTTCCCAGTGAAACAGCATTCCCAGACTATGAGCTGGAAACGAGAGGTCCAGTCCACCTCAGAGGAACCTCATTAACGGCAGCCAGGAGTCTCGTCTCCCAACGTCCCACCACTACCTATCACCGCCCAGTGTCCAGTATCTCACGGCGTCTCATGTGGGAAGATAATGCAGCACAGACAATATATCGTAAAGGATTATTGGCGCAACAAAAACAAAGATGGAGGCAGCTGTATCCTCACTGTGGGTCATGGTCATTTGTCCTAATACAGCCCAGGTGTGGGGCTTCGTTGCCATTTTATCATCGGTGTCATCACTTTTCTCTCAAGGACATCCCAACCAACACAAACATTCAGTATCATCTCAGCCCAGATGCACTAGCAGGAGATAGTGGAGAGTTAGAGGGAGGAAAACAAACAGGAGGGAGAGGAGGAAAAAGAGACTGGAGATACAGAGGGAAAGAGGTTTCAGGGTGAGAAATGGGGAAGTTAAAACAGGTCAAGACAAAGTTGTTGCTCATTGTGTTCTCTATCACTGACTGACAGCGGTCAGCAAAGATAAGGTGCGCCTGTTCCTGTCACAGCTGAAGTTATGTGATGTCCCAGTGTACAGTAACTGATGATACTGTCAAGTTTGTCACCAGTTGGACAATACTGAGAAAGTTAAATGTCTTTGACCAAATATCTTACCATCACTACACACCTCTGTGGTATGAAAATATTTTAGAAATGACACTTCTTTCAGAATATACCATGTTTTTGAGAGAGAAAAGCATCAGTAGTGTGGACCTGACCAGACAGACAGATGCTGTGATACTTTATTCAAACATGTGGGACAGTCTGATAATCTCAGAAAATTATCACAGTTATTAAAAAATATTTGATTATGTGATATATGATATATTCCATAAATGTTATAGAATGATATCAATGTCATATTTCATCTGTGAAATCTTAAATAAAGGCCAGCAGGAGGGATGTGAATGTGAAATATAAGTAGCCCATATTCCTAAAGTTATACCCAAATGGAAACAACAACAACAACAAAAAGTGACGGAACATGACACAAGGTAATGCCCTATAACCCCTGTCATATGACACTGACACAAACAGTGTGCAACTTGTCATGTTTGCATCACATCCAGCAATACAAAATCGCCTTACATTATGCTGTCGCGCGAACCACTTTATTTAATCTCAAAGAGTGTGGGTATGGGAATTGGCCCCTTTTTGTGGTTAGAGCAACAGCCCCTCAAATGTCTGTGCACGCCCCTGTCCAGGAAACAATATAAACTCAACATAATCTACATTTACAGATGTATTCAATCACTTTAACAACAGTCACAGACTATTTATTGATTAACAAATCACTCATGTGAAGCTGCTGATAATGAATCTTTACACTTCCTACAGATGTGTCACAATAAAAGCCTCCCAGGAAAGTAATGTGCCCCTGAACTGCTGGAGGGCTCTTATTGTGAAACAGATGTCAAGTGTCATGTCAGGTCAGCAAACATGATGTCATAAAACAGGGAAAGGTCAAAAAAAAAAGAGGGCTGTTGGTGTAAAAAAGGCTACGACCAGAACTTGTGAATTTGCTCCTCTTTGTATAGAAACATAAAGAAGTGTGATGGATTCAGTTCAGGAGAAAAATATTTGCCATGTTTTTTCTGAATAAAGTTCCAGAGTGAGAAAGGCTCAGGAGGAGCTTTAACCCTCAGACAGTAAGGATACTGATGATGACCGTGCATTATCCTAACACTGAAATTGATTTATTACTACTATATTGAAGGAACTGACAGCTGATCATTTTACTGAAATCTTATATTTATGATTTCATGTAACAAATGGAATTGAATAGAACAGAAATGAACTCAACTGTTTGTTGGTTGTGGGCTACTGTAGAACAGTGTTGTGGACTCGGTGGAAGAGGACCCGCTCTGTATGTAGATATAAATTGCTAATTCTGAGGTAACAAAAACAACAATTCCTAATTTCAGGTGGTTATCAAGTCATTAAAACATATACCATATCTGCTAATAGATGCCCCTAAATCCTGCACACTGGACCTTTAAAGAGATTATTATCTCATTAAATCAGAAAAACAAGAGTAGTTTTCTTTTGAAAAAACTTCTCGCATAATTTGAGATAATAATCTCATTCATTCAGAAAAAAAGAGCTGATTTTTTTCCTAAAGTGAATGCATTATCTTCCATAGCACTTAGACAACATCATAAATTTGAAACAGTTTGAAGGAGAACTCTGCACATACACATACAGTGCATGGAGTACAGTAACAACAACAAACCCACTGCACCCATATTTTAATTAATGAAATATGTACCGCACTATACGCAGCCTTGAACTCCTAATCGGTCTTGTAATTCTAGCCTCAGGCAATAAGTCAAGTGATCGAGACAGTTACCCTGTCAAACACTGGTTATATAAAACCAGTTTATGCTCAGTGGAGTTTATCTGATGTCAGTAGCCGCAGAACACAAGTCCATGTGGTCAAACCAGGAAAAACAACTATTTGACAAGACAAGGCCAAACAAGGAACGATACAATTTCACACTACGGTATTTTTGCTTGGTCAGAGGAAACCTTAATGCTACACTGTCAAACACACGCTTCCTTTCACTGCCCGCTGATGGTGTTGGGTTTACTAATGCTGACCAGCAGCAGTACGGCTCACTGTGTCAGATTTACTGCGTGGTTCCCTGCTGGTCTGGCCGACACCCTCTGTGTCCAACACCGAGGAATCTGAGAGGTGTTTGGTGAAGAGGGAAGATGTGTGATAGAAGAGGTAAGTTGGTGCAGATCTTTGGTCAAAATCTTCCTTTTCTTCAATAATGTTGAAGTACAAGATGTTTAAAAGGAGGATCTGAATCCTCATCAGAACCTAGAGGGCTATTTCTCCCCTGACTGAAGATTGGGGTACACACACACACACACACACACACACACACACACACACACACACACACACACACACACACACACACACACACACAGACACACACATAAAGTCATTCAGGCAGCTGTTGAATAGCTGGCCTAGTGCTTCGCTCCAGGCTCTCCAGGCCTCAACCTTTGACAGGTAAAGCCTTGTTCTGTTCCTTTGATCAAGCACTGGTTAACTATCCACCTCATGAACAGATTCACTTCAGTGACCAGCGAAGGTATAGAGACAGTGGCTGTGTTCAGCTTAATGCCTATTAACACACGGTGTCTGTGTCTTTCCATAAAGTTCAGATAAAATGTGAGTGTGGGGGAGAGAAAGTGGTTGGCGACGTGGACTGTTGCACAAAGGATTAAACATGTGATTAATTAGAGCTCCCTGACCTCAAAGCAGAATTGAAATATTCAGACCGAGCACTTTTTTTCTGTATGAATCACACATCCTGACACAAAAAAACATGTTTCAGCAAAAACATTATTTTTCAAGAAGGCAGGACACTGAATCTGCCAGTAAATTACTGGGTAGAGAAGATGATGGCGCAGAGCTGTCAGCCCTATCTTCAGCGTCTGGGTACAGAAAGAGAGTGTGTGTGTACTTGCATTTCTATGCGTGTGTGTATGTGATGGTAGAAGTAGCACAGACAGACTGACTAACAAAAGATTCAGTCATACGGCCTTTAGAAATCCAACTTTTACATAACAGGCCTGACACAGTCACCTACTAGTAATGCATGTATTTTCTGCCACTCCTGGTTTAATATACGTCTTAGAGTGAACAGGGCCATAGAGACCTGTAAAGAAAGTGTTGTATTTACGCACCTAATCCCTGCAAACCAACTTAATAACATGCTGGCCTCTCTGCCAGGTTTACAAATTGTACCACACACGCACTCTCTCCATTTCAATGTTCATTTCCTCTCTGCGCCCACGTGCCACACTAGAGCAACAACATGGCACCTTCAAACAGATAATCAGTACAAAATACCTTGGATTGGACTCAAAGCTCAGTTTAGGTTGGCAAACAAGGCAGGAGCCCATGTATGACTCTACAGAGTCTCTCTGAATATACAAACATGGGCTTATTCTGGGCTTATTCTCTGGTGACTCATACGTTCAAATCCAGCAGAGACATTTTCTACCTTTTCGAAAATCATAATATTGTTTTAGTGTGCAGTTGTTATGGTGGTTTCTATCATCCATTTTCCATAATAGTCCCGCGCACGAGTCGATCCAGGCATTATTACATCTTTAGTGTGCTCACCAATTACATTGCCTTTCCCTCTCTTTGCCTGTTTCCTCCTCAGTGTGAGATACAGCGCAGTGCAATGTGCTGGAAAACATAATGATCTGGGATCAAATGCAGCTTTAGTCAGTCAAGTGTTTGCCATACACCTCACTCTATAGCTGTTTCCGTCCTGGATGGAAACACTGGAATGGTTCATAATGGCCAGTATAATCTGCTGGTGCAGTATATTATGGTGGTCACTATTAGGTACTGGATACAGCAGGTGCTTTCTGCGTGTAGAAAGGTGACAATATGTTACAGTTCATATAGGTAGGAACCTGCTGTTGATGTTACGCTAACATTCAGCATTGTTGCCTCTCTCTGTCACTCTGAATAAATGAATTAGCATGATTCCCCTATCCATCTGTAACATCTCATTTGCACAAAAATGCTCTGCCAGCTTAACAGAGAGACACTGACTGAGCACTAGGTTATTATTAGCGCTGATATGATCTAATATCATAATCTACAATTAAAAGATAAAGGCCATTCCATGTTTTTGTTGACAAAATATACCAGTAAATGCTGGAGCATGCTTGAAATGAACTAGCACAGATAACGTGTTATATGACCATGACCCCCTCATAAATGAAGCCTTTATATCCATCTATGCTCTCTTCAAAGCCACAAGACTCTTTAAAAAAACAGTAATTTTATTTTGCAGACCACAGGAGTTGCTGGTCTATCACTGCCTTGATCGGTTAGTTTGTTTGTTTTATTGTGTGACTTTGGGGAACCCAAATTAACCCTGAAGTCACACAATAACAAAAACAAACAAACCGATCAAGGCAGCGGTAGACCAGCAACTCCCATGCTCTGCGAGGTAAAATTACTGTCTTCGTCAAAGGAGTTTGGTGGCTTTGAAGAGAGCACAAATATCAGCTTCAGTCCCCTGTCAGAGAGAGCTGTCTGATGGTAAGGTAAAGTGGTGAAAATATTCTGAATATGGCGTACACTTCAACTCATATTGATTTTTTTTCCAGGTGGCTAAAGAAGTTTTGCTGCTCTCCCCCTTTCACAACAGTAAGAGGACAGCATCTGGGTCCAGACCTGAACCACAATCTGCCAATTAGTGACGCCGGGGGAGATGGCAGGTTAACTAGGGGGACACAATTTAGTCATTTTGCTAACAAGGGGGATGGCAACCTCCTTCTTTCCCCCTCAAACTGCCTACTGACCGCAACTGAAGGCAAAGTGTTTATAGACTGTCACGCTCAAAGGCTGGGCTTAATACCAACCATCACAGAGAAAGGCAACATTTTCGTACTAATGAGGATAAGGTAGACGTTTCTATAGACCATAAACAAACGTAGGAATGGCCAGGCATTTTAGTCAGTCTACATCATTTAAGTTTAAAATCAGTCAGGTTTTTCTAACGATGTAAACACAGTTAAACCAGATTATTTCAGTAACAAGATCAAGACAGAGTTCTGCGTCGCCACTTATAATCTGATCTTAACCTCATTAAGGAATCTCATTAAGGCAATACTTCAGCTATTGAAACTCACATAAAAACTTTAATCTGATTACTTCAAATTTAGTTTTATAGCATTTAAAAACGGCAGATTTCTTTCAGCTTTTCCAAACTTTGCATGTCAGTCAGACATGAGACAGACAACAGCAGCGCAGAGGGGATCACTGAATGAGAAAGCAGTTAACTGATTATTAAATAAATCAATGTAAGACAGGTTACTGGACACAAGTTGTACTACCTGGGCAGTTTAAACACTGCTAGAAATACGGTTTAAAATACAATAGAGTACTTCCACTGCTGTTAGGGATTTATTCTTTTTCCACTCCCATCATCAGCCCATGACATCTCCCGGTGAGCATCAGGCCAAAGACCAGCTGGAGTGACCCAGTCTGACCGGAGGAGGAACAGGAAAGAAGTTGGGAAGGAAGACGGACAAAATGGTAAAGGAAGACGAGGACAAAGGGAATTAATGCCAGCTCCTCACTGGCTTAACTGGCCAAACAAAGGAGAGACACAGTTGTGAATGTTGTGTGAGGAGGTTATACAGATGTTAGCTCTTAGTGCTGAGGTTTCCACTGTCTCCCTCTCAGTGTTTTCTGCTGAAGGCTTTCCGGTGCTGGAATAGTGTGGTGTCAGCGCTGTGTTTGTCTCTATTATTGACGTAACTTGGGTATAATCAATAACAGACTATAGGCTACAGGGACTTGGCTAGCACATGCTCACCACCCTGTTTTTAACACAGTAACAGACACACACATGCGCAGTATTACACAGACACACACAAAGTGGAAAGATATCTATCAATATTATAACTATTCACAAATGGCATACTTCTGACAGATTTTGCTGCTTACCATAAACTGTCAACATGAAGAAAAAAAATTACAAACCTTCAAAATCTGAAATAATTCCTTCCAAGTGTGGATTGACTCCAGAATCAGACATTTTTTCACGCAAAAGAACTTCTTTTTCCTTCAACTCTAAAGTCGCTCTCTGTTAATTCTGAACAAATTCCAAGATACAGTTAATGAGAAAACAAATCTGAGCCCACAACTCTCTTAAAGGAGCAACTTAGTTTCTCTGACGTCCCAGTAACTTCTCTATATCGCTGCATTCAAACTTCAGAGAGTGCGAAAAAGGCAAGCCTCCTCCCTTCTCCTCCCCTCCCTGCAGCTAGAAACACACTCCCCCTTCTCCCTCATGTCCTGCGTATGCGTCTGTGTGCGTGTGTGCGTGTGTTTCCCCTGCCCCCCCACACACTCATACATGCACGCGCAAGCATTCACGCAGACAACAGACCCTGTCATTCCCCGAGACCCTTTTTGGACCAAAGTGGCTCTCAGGTCTGATTTCCTCATTCAGCCTCTGAGCAGCTCTGACAGTGAAAGTGGACAACATGTCACGCAGTCACTTTAACCAAGTTAACCTGCAATCAGACAAGATCCCCTGTTACAATTGCGGCTCTTCAAAGAACTCTCACAAGGGAGGCCAGTTTCACTCTGTCACAGCTGCAGAGGGACTACAGTTAAAGCGAAAGTTTGAGGATTCAGTTTTGAGTAAACAACCTCTACAAACTGTCTGACATTTTAAATTAAAGTGCAGCCACTTCTGTAGGAGCTGCTTTCCTGTGACAGAAACACTGGAGAGATTTCCAGGAGAAAGTTGACATTAGGGATATATGATAGCGCCTCAGGGCAGTCAGAGGGTGAGTCGTGCACCAACCTGCCCTCTGCGACACCAAATTATCAGGAAGAACATGGGAATTTGAGCTCAGTGGACACAGCTGACCAGGTAATCTAGCACTGCTGGACTTCTTGTGGGAGCAACACCGATGACAAGCCAGCTTTTGATGTGGCGGGTATGGTTACACTTCTTGTCCTTGAAGCCACTCTGGCCAATTTAGAGACTGTTCTTTGGGAAATGCTGTTAAAAGAAGTTGATAAAAGTGATGAAATATCAAAGTTGGCTTTGGATTTATTTAACACATCCACTGTCTCCCTGTGGGACAGTATTTCTTATCCATGAATCTCCCACAGAAACAAATACTGATGCTATCATTGTAATTACTGATTGGTCATGAGTGAGTGGCTTTTTACAGCTTCCTGTTTGGAGCCAGACTTGACTGAAAATGAGATTTGTGATGAATTGTTCCTGATTCTGGGTCACTTTTACCATCTCCACACTAATAGTTAAGGTCATAGTAGTGAATGTAGAAGCCGGTCCGCAATTTGTGTTAAAAGGGAGCCGAAAACTAAAGCAAGGGCCACACAAAGCTGGCACTTCCACTTCCTAGTACCCAAGAGATACTGTCACACATCAGATATCTCAAATTACATGGAGTGTTTCACCCCTGGTGCATGCAAAAAGGCACAGCACCAGTGCCTGGCACTTTTATAGCCCATGAGTATTCAGGAAAATCCCATTTGAATGAAAAGCTCCATTCTAAGGGGCACTAATAGGATGCCAAGCCCACCCAGTGGCCCCTAACCCTAACACCTGAGAGGTCGATGTTAACACAGAATAACACTGTGTTTATGGTGCAGTCTGGTTATTTTTTATACAACTGCTGCAAAGGTGTGTTAGGATAAAGAACAGCATATGGCACATGCAGTGGTGTGTACATTAAGTATTTGCATTTACTCTATCCTAAACCCATCAGTCATGGAAATTCACTGGGAAGGCTTTACTGGATGCTTGTTGTGCAGTTACGCTTTGAGTCCATCTTGTAAGAATGCACATAATATGCATCACACATAGTGACAGCTGTGTGTGGGTATTTATAGTTAATGTGTGTGCATGCATGTTTACGGATATATTGCACTTTAACAAGCATGTGAAAATGCATCTATATGTGCATGTAAAGTAGCGTGCTTTTACATCTCGTACACATAGATAGGTAGACGCAGTAGGTGATTTGAGGGGGGATGGAGGGGGATACATTTCCCTTGTTAACTGCACAGACAGGGGGAGAAAGGGGTCATTAGGGATTGGCTGTGATCAGTGAGATGTCACCACTACACACTTGGAGGTGGTCAGGCATGCTTTTAAAGCAACTTTGGAGTTGGTCCATCTTTGGAGTGGCCTGGTGTCGCTCGGCATCTTTAAACTGACAGTGGAAAACAAGCATGATTTGACTCGGCATGGCCAAAAGTGGTAACGGAAAAGCTCTAAAAATGACCAAAATGCGCCCGTCTTGTTAACCTGACATACCTCTTTATCCCCCCAAGGTCACTGAGAGGCAGACAAACACGGCGTCATATGCAGATCTGGTTCTATAACTGATACATTATTGGTAATGTTTATATTTTGAAGGAGCATTTCTATTTTAACCGAAGCAGCATTTCTAGCCCTTGCTGCACTGGTTTGGCTGATGATGAAACTCACAGATGCTACTCAGCCAATCAAATCTGTGACTTCTGATAAGCATTGCAACTTGAGTCAGTGACACACACACACACACACACACACACACACACACACACACACACACACACACACACACACACACAGGGGAGAGACGAGACAAGAGACAACGCTTAGAGAAATGAGTAAGAGAAGAGTAATTTGGGGGGGTAGACTACTGGGTAGACTTTTATATATAGATACTGTATATACTGTACTGTACTATACGTAACAAAGTGTGTGGCCTCTCAGTGCCCATGCAGAGCCAAGTGGGCTGCACTGTAAACCATATGCCACAAGCCTCTGTAGTACTCAATTAAAGCAAAACACACGGTGTGTGAAACACACACCTCCCCCAGCCAGTGTGTATTTATCTAAACATGGATACACACTCTGGGCTGGCTGCGAGGCAAAGCTGAGCGACAGAATGAGGGAATGCTCCAAAACAACATCTGGAGAAGTGTGTGTTGTGTGTGTGTGTGTGTGTGCGTTTGCACTGTGAGTAACATAATGTGAATATGTGCCTATGTATGCATGTGCACATGTGGTTACTTGACTGTGATTGTGGATGCGGGTGTGTTTGTGTGTGTCTGTGCCCCTGAAATAGCAGCGTAAACACAGAGGCCTTTGCACTTACGATAAATCTGCTCAACCAAGACCATTCAACGCCATATCTCTGTGGTGCCGAGGGAGTTTTGTACCTTGTTAATAGCAACAATTATAGGTGTGAAACTGTTTAATCTGCTTACAAATTCACACAGTGTTGTTTCCCAAGTAATTTAATTTTTATCAGCGAGGCTGTCAGATTTCAGTACGCATGCTGAATTAATATTTGTGGAATTTGTTATTCACTTTGTAGCTTTACAAATTCACTGTATGATTGATGACCTAATAGCTCTTTTTCCCCTGCAGTTGCAATTTTATTAGCTGTACATATCCATAACATGCAGAATTTTTTTGAGGCCCTTGAAACAAAACAGTAAATTAACACCGAAGATGTGTATCTCAGATTCTATAAGCTTTGTTGCTTGGTCAGTCTAAGACTAACAGGAATTCAGCACAACCACAAACATTTATTGGCAGGAAGTTGCACAAAACCAGCCTCTCTATTTGAGTTACTTCTGTTTGCCTGTAATGAGCTCATGTGTGTGGTTTCAGCATTTATCTAAATGACACCTTTTAAAGATGATCAGTTTGACCTACATGTGCAAGAAGGAGGCAAAATTACACTTCTGAATGTTATCGGAATAAACTGGCTTATTGTAGCAGAGCCTAAATAACACGCTGTCACTGCAGAAATATTGTGCAATTAAACAGGGTAGTGAAACCGCTGCACAAATCCAAAGGAAGAATAGAGGGAAAATACAAGCAATAAATAGTTTCAAGACAGAACAGATAGACTGCGGGAGGTAGAGGGGTAGTTCACTGAGAGTAGCACATAAGGCCTTGCTTTAATTCATTTCAGTCTACTCCACTGCTCACATACATGTTTTTATTAATGTGACAGTTCTTTGGAAAAAACTATTATCCTTGACTCTTTCATAGTAAGCTTTTTAAATTGGCCTAATAGCTGTGTGGACAATTTATGCTGGCAGCAGTATCGCTGCAGCGGTTTTAAGACTTGGATGTTACTCGCTGTGCAGAGGATTGTCATTCTGAGCCCAAACATCATTCTTATCAGGGATCTATGGAGTCTGTGTTATCTTGGTGCAAGCAGACACACAAGTATCACATGAAAGTCTGTCTGATGACAACTTGCACACCTACAGAGGTGATGCCACCGTGTAGATTAGAGCGTGCACATTTGGCTTCCTGTGTCTGTGTATGTGAGAAGTGACAAAGTTATAGATGAACTTCGTCATACATCTCTACATTTATCTAAAAGATAGTTTAATATATATGTAATTTGTGTATTTTATGCATGTATTTTTGTTGTCACGTGCTGGAATCTGTGAGCAAAATGTATTTACTGCATGATTTTTTTGGCAATAAATGTAAGAGATGCAGTCACTTATCATACCAAAGTAACAAATATTCCTCTAAAGTACTTAATGTTTTGTAATGTTTTAATCTGTTACATATGGTGAGTTAAACTTGTCTTTCTTACTGTGTCAAAAACAAGGAATCTTTTTCATAAAATTTTATAAATGTGTTGCATTTATAAGGCATGAAAAGGATCACATTTAATGTGTATTGTGTGTATGAAATGGAAGTTCCCCACACTTAACTTGTTTCTGTATTAATGTTTTGACACTAGCTGATTTCCTCTTTGCACCCTGCTGACCACAAGTACAGCTGCTTGTAAACAATCATCTGAATGAGCTTTCACATAGGATCTATTTCTGCTCTGTCACCCCTGGCCTGATCTGTGTTTCCATCATGTTGAATCATTTCATCTGTCAGAAATCCTACCTCAGACGGACTGAAGGTGGGGCTTCCCAGACAGTTTCCTGAAGTCCCCGTGCTGGCTGTTTTCATGGTCTCCCTCACTTATCATTACTAAATAATAATCTAAGAAACAATATGAGGTGAGATACTGCGAGGTTAGTGGGAGGGGGACTGCGGGGCGTTCACTCATAGAGGATATCCTGTACACTTCTTTTATGGAACATGGTGAGTTGGGTGATTTCCTTCAGTTCCTTTAACTCCGGGTTCATGTGTGTTTGTGGAAGTGGGTGGGGAACTGTGCACGTGTGTTTTTGGGTGAGGGTACACAGAGCTCTGGGTGGATACATCAGCACTTCTAAAACCATACTTCAGATTCACAAAAGAGAGGGCCCCCCCACCATTATAGATGCAGTATGAGACATTAAGAGCGTATCTGTGATTCAGAGTCTGAGCCTGGGTTGTCTGCACTTAGCTCTCAACATGGAGGTGGCCAACAGTATGAAGAACACTTATGATGGAAACAGTGTAAACATTGTTAACATGGAGAGGACCAGAGGGTGATCACTATTCTTCCACAACAATGCACTGTGGGTCAGAATGGCGTTATCAGTGGTAACTGTTCAATGAGCGCAGTGCACATTGGCAGCAATTTGCTAGCTGTTAGAATACAGACACAGGGACTCACATGCACAAACATGCACGTGTGGCTGGACTGACCACCACTACAAAGAACAAAGACACACATAGAAGGAGCGTGACTTCATTCTCTGCTCAAGATGGCATTACTCCACTGTATCTTACATTACAGATAGTGGTTTGCTGCTATATTAATGGTCTGAATGTTGCATAAAGCTCCTTTAAAGTATCATAAAGGATAAGTAAGGGATAGTTCATATTTTTTTAAGTGGGGTGATATGAGGTACTTATCCATAGTCTGTTTATAACTTACACCTCTTTTCCGCCAAAATTAGTGTGTGTGTACAGACTTTTTAAACACAGGTAAATATGCTAAAATAGGCAACTGACTCTTTTCCCATTGCCAGTAGATCAGCACTGTGTACACAGCTCTGCAGCAGACGAGTATGCCAATCTGTGTGGTTTTCTTGTTTCTTCTTTGGTGTGTCACATTTTACATCACAGAGAGGCCAGGTCACTCATTGCAGACTAATTTGGATCGATGTTGAGCGCTGCTGTTGGGGCCAAAATTAGTGCGTTCACCCGAGAGTTGTGTTCTCATCAATGCCGATCGGAGCCGGAGGCGAGAAATACCTGTGACTACTGCAGAATCATTTGACCTGGGTGTAAATGGTCCCTAAAACCTTTACAATTGCATTAAGCGGATGTTAGTGGGTTTTTTGTGCAGTGGGAAAGGGGCTTTACAGTGAGTGTCAGTCGGCACGTCTGTAGTTTGAAGAGGCAGGTTGGAATCCAACACAGAAGTTAAGCAATCTTCTGCTGTGGATCAGGGTCAGCAACAAAAGGTATTTTAACAACAACAAAAGTCCCATCTAAAAAAAATAGTATCAGTTTAAATGTATGCTACATTTACAGCTACATTAGCACCAGACAGGGAAATTAAGATGTTATATGGCTTTCTTCAAAGCCAGACTCCACTGAGAATAACAGTGATTTTACATCGCTGAACACAGGAGCTGCTGGTCAACAGGTACCTTGACCATTTATGTTGTTTGTGTTATTTTGTGACTTTTGTGACTTTTGCGTTATGAATGGTTGGCTTGGATACATCAAAGTCGCACTATAACGCAAGCTAACTGACTGATTGAGGCAGCAGTAGACTAGCAGCTCCCGTGTTCAGCGAGCTAAATTTAATGTTTCAGTCAGTAGAATTTAGTGGCTTTGACATTTTTTTACATGGCTAAAATACAGCAGCCCCCGTCCACAACAGTGCATTGCTTAGCTTTAGTGTCAGTACTCCTGCTGCTTCTCCAAACAGGGGGCATGGATAAGTACCCCATACAACCCAACCCAAATCCAAACTATCCCTTTAAATTACAGGCCAATTCAAAAGTAACACTCAATATCACGTGCTGCCCTTTATGAATAATGCTTGTTCACTTACTGGACAGGGAGACCATGTGTAACCAAAATAAGTCAAGTGTTGGCCTTTAATTGAATTGTGATACAAAATAAATTAAAATATTATGTGTATTAGAACACAGGCAAAAAGTATGGGTCCTGGCCCTGACTGCGCCATGTCAACAAATGCAAACAGGTTTCACTTATTTCTTTAAGGGAGTGTATCACAATGCCTTTTCTATAACTATCAAAGAAGGCTGTGAGTGTGCCACTTGTAATTCTCAACTCAAACTACTGAATCTCAGCTTATATTGTTGTCAGATTGATGCTAAACAGGCCAATAAATATTGCAATTAATGTCATCGCAACAGACAAGACAGTGATTTTCTTCCTGCTTAATTGGCAGAACATAAAGCAACATGACACAACTTTTTCTCTCATTTCCAGACTGATCCTTTGTTTTTCTTTTCCCTTTGTTGTATTTTCACGGCAGTGCGTCACCAATTAGCTATTGTGAATGTGGTGACCATACGGGACTGACATGGCAGATGACATGTCATATTGAACATATTATTTTAATCCTAAGCAGGCTTGGAAAAGGAAAGAAGGCGGCAATCTAAGTCAACATGGAGGTGCTGTAGAATCACCCACAATCAAGAGGCTGAAAATGCCATCTATGCACCACAACCTCAACTCCTATCATTATTAAAACAATGTTTGAAGGGATCAGGGGTGGGTGAGTTAGGGGGTGACGGCTGTAGTTAAGGCAACAGGTCCAAACAGAACTACACAGCACAGGTTGAAAACCAGGAAGCAGCTCGGCCCATGCAGGACTTCCTCAACTGAGAGGAGTGAGGGGGGAAGTGATGCCTGACATAATGCTCCACCTCACCTCTCCACCACACGGTTCTCGCCCCCACTGGAGTCACAAAATTCCTCCACCTCCCATAAAAAAAATCCCTCCGCCTGCAAAATATGAATCATCCACATGGAACATTTCACAGAACTTCTCAGGAAAATGGTGGCTGCGCTGAAAGAGGACAAAATGACACTGCAACGCTGCCACCAAGTGGCAATACAAGTGGGTGCGCGGTGTGTCTGTATGCATCATACGGCTTGCTGAACTCAGCCACCTTATTAACGGTCGAATTAAAAGCTAATTTGCAGAGTGTCGCTCAGCTTGATGTCCAGCCTTAATCACAGCAAGATGCCAGATTAGTCTTATCCTCTCAGTGCAGTCTGAACACATATGGACCTGAGCAGAAGCTCCACTGAATCTCCATTAGCACTAAACAATTAAAATCAATAATGAGCAACTGATTAAAGGAAACAAGAAGGATCTCTGTTGAGAAATACCCAAGCCAGAGGAAGTAGGACAGAGTTATGGTGCCAAAGATGCAGGACAGTATACAGACTCTGATAAATGCTACACATTCCTCAAAAGAGTCTGCAGTCTGTCAAAATCAAAATCATATTAGCTGACATATGAGCTCTGCTTCCACTCCCCGACACTTAAAATAAACCATCTGTGTTGGTGGGAATTAATCTGACAACTGGACTCCTCAGCTTAAAATCCAATCATGTGATGATGGCATGAGGATTTAACTCCGTCCGTCTATTGTCAGATTGTAGTTGCGCACTGTATGTGGGTCATCTGTAAGTCAGCATCCGAACCCCAGGCTGCCAATTACAGTACAGCAGCCACTCCGCACTGGAAGTTTCTTGATTCTGGGAAGTCGTCTTTGACAGCCCATCACATGAGGTTTACTCACTGTTGCTGTGCATATGGTAGCTATTCAGAAATAGTGTGTGCACTTCACAGCGAGCTTAGCTGTCCATTCAATGAGAATTAAAGAAAAAAATGTGTGAAGAGGTCAGTTTGTACTCAGACAACATATAGGAGAGATACATCAGAGGGGCACAGTTGACATGTAAACACAGAGACAGACAGCGGTATCTAAACGGCTGCTCCCACCCCAGCTGGCCAAGCAAAGCAAACATAACCAGGGTGGCTTCAAGCTGACTGCTGCCACTGCTAATAAGCTGCTTCCTCTGCAGTCTAACAAAGAAAAGAGTAAAAGAAAGTCCCACCCGAAGAAAGCCTCCTCAGCATTAAAGTATCAAATAAGTTGGAAAAAGCCACAACTTACCGGCTATTCTGTCTCGCTCCATAACTCAACGGCTACCTCAAATAGCCACATGTAACCTCTCCTTTTTCTCTCCTCTCCTCCCTTCCCTTCCCCTTTTTTTTCTTCATGAAGACTTCCCCTTTCTCCTGACTCAGTCACCCTGTCCCCCTCTTTCAACCCTCCCTCACTCCTCCCTCCTTTTCCTCCCTCCGTCTTACTTCCTCCAAGTTTTAATGTCTTCAGTCTGTCAGGATAACAAGTGAACGGAGCAGACGTCTACAGCCATGTGCGAGTC
The DNA here is from genome assembly GCA_019142605.1 of Cephalopholis sonnerati. Lineage (NCBI taxonomy): Eukaryota > Metazoa > Chordata > Actinopteri > Perciformes > Serranidae > Cephalopholis > Cephalopholis sonnerati. Next base: position 13,127,255 of record JAGQAX010000003.1, read on the forward strand.
ATATGGAGTCGCTTTCTTTGCTTTCTCTCTCCTACACACATGATGCAGGCTTTTATCCCAGATACACACACTGACACTTTCTTACCTCTTTTCTCTTCCCTCTCTCCAATGTTTTCTATTATTCCCTTGATACTGAAGCTTGCCGCCCTCACACGCACACACTCCTCCGACACTGAAGCTGAATTGTCTTTGAAATAGATCCTTAGCCCTTTGACCAAAGGTCCTAATCTGAAAATAAACTCTGTCCACTCATTGCAGAGAAAACCTCGAGCAGTCCACCAAGACATCCTGCACTAAACCAACAACACACACTCCTACCATGTCATCATCACCATTCTGATCAGGATGTTAATCATCCAAACAACTGATGACTGGCTCTGAGTGGACTGAAGAGAATTCTCTCTCAAACTTCATTCCAGGGCTCTCATGTGTGAAGTGCTTCTCAATAAGGTTTGTTTATAATAATAATCAGCGTTACAAGATCTCGGCCAACAAGCTTGTTGACCTCACGCACATGATCTGAGTGTCTCTCGACCTCAGCTCTGAAGGACTGGACGTCTGACGTGTTGATCATCATGTTGCTCACAGTCTGAACGCATCATTATTCCGGAACATCTATGGAAGAAATCCCCAGTGTTACCAGAGCAGCACACACACACATACACAGACGTCATGCTTGGACCCTGACCCTCAACTTGCAGCTCGACTAGGTCACAGGGCCACTTAGCGAGCCGTCGCCTTGGTGAAAAACTCCCAAGACAATACAATACACACACAATCTCACACACACACCCAGCTTTGTTTTTGTGTCAGGGAGAGAAGGCACAGCTGAACAACTCACTTCCTCTTCCTCTTTCTTACAAGGAACATCCCTCCCTAACACATGTGGTCCAGAAGCCCCGTTGCCAGAAGAATATGTTGGCACTGTACATTTCTGCAAACTTTAACATTTCATACATGTCATATCAACATTTTTTAAAATGACGTAATTCACATTACATGGATATGAGCCGAGTTTCTCATCAAGAGGAGAAGGGGATGTTGGATGGCGTGTCACCTAGGCGAGATGCCTGCCAAGCAGCAGACGGTACTGTGTTGCGACAAAGCCGGGTATTTTTTAATGACACGTCGGGAAATTTCCAGCCATGTTCGTAGCGACCAAACTGGATATTTTAAGTCGAAACATTATGTTTTCCCAACCCTAGCCAAGTGGCTTTTGTGCTTAAACCTAACCACACGTTGACCACAGTGTTGTCACAACATAAAGTTGAAAATTAAAAAGTAAAGTTTCAACATATATGCAACAGATGAAATATACAAATGTAACATATCCGTGGTTTGCTGAAATGTACAATGCCAACATGTATTCTGGCGATTGGGTTGCTGCCAGACTTAAACATCGCAACTACACTAGCTTCAGCTGCAATCAGCATGCGAGCACAGACAGGCGCACAACAGGAACATCTTTCTTGGGTGAGGCCAGTGCTTGGATAAAGCAATAATATGACCTGGTGTTTCTCCAGGCACGAAGTGATGACAAACGCCTCTCCCTATCTGACCTGCTCTGATACAGAGAACATTCACTCCAAGTTCCGAGAAGCCAAATTTTTTTATTTTCTGTTTTGTCTTTTATAGTTCCAAGCTTGTAAGACTAATTATCTTCACATTTTTTTATACTGTACAGTATATATTTGCAATATGAACACAAATGATCGATGGGTGGAGCATCCTGAGTGATACAGGCCACTTCACACACACACACACACACACACACACACACACACACACACACACACACACACACACACACACACAAAAACACACACTCACGCACACAGCCCCCTCTCCCCTGCAGTCCTGGGGCCTTTTCTGACATCCATAATAGAGTAAGGAGAAGAGTGAGGAGAAGCAGAGCAGAGGAGGCAGATTAGGGATATTCAAGTATAACTGCACTGTGAGTAGATTTAGCCCCATAAGGCCCTCTGACTAATTCCAAAAAGATCAGAGTAAAAATTTGATTTATTTAAGCCTATGCAGTGTGATCTATCTATATCTTTAAATCGTTTAGTTTGAATGAAGAAGATTTGGTGTGAATGGCTATTTTAGCATGCTAGTAGGCTGTTTTAGGTATATTGATATTTTGCCATGTAACACACATATTAGTGCTAATTTAAGTTTATTGTCATATAAACTCTAAGGTTTGAGTTCTGTGCATGTGATGGTGTGTTGTCTATACACTGTATTTAAAAAAAATAATAACATCAGATGCCTAGCTTTAATACAACAACGTGCTCACAGTGACCAAAATCTAAATTCTGATCAAGGTAATAACAGAAATTCTAAACAACCTTTTCAATGCTGAATCCATATGGAAAGTTAGATGCAGGTGCTGTGACAAAAGTGTGGTCTTAAAAATAGAGGCATGTCTCTTTGGCCGCTGGCCTTTTTTCTGCTGTCTTGTGATCATTTTCCAGACTTGAAATACTGCACTTAATCACAGGGTCAGGGTCAAAAAAACACATGAAACACACAACATGTGCTTATGCATTTGTTGACTCATTCTCATATGCACAACACACAAACACATGTTCAGACATACATGTAAACCAGAAACGTCCTCGAAGCCATACGACCACATAGGTTGTTTGTCCCTACCCTCTAATCCGACCCATAGGAGCGTTTTCTAAATACCGATGGCAGGAAATCAACACAAAAATGACATATATGTCGGTAAATGGTTGCAGTTTTGAACATGCGGTTTATATTGTGAAACGGTCACAGTCTGGTCAGGTTAAGGTGACAAAACTGCTTGGTTAAGTTTAAAGGTCCAGTGTGTAGGATTTAGGGGCATCTACTAGCAGAAATGGACATTAATACAATAAGTATGTTTTCCTTTGTGTATAATCACCTGAAAATAAGAGTTGTGTTTTCGTTACCTTTGAAAAATGGGCCATTTATATCTACATATGCAGGAAGTCCTCTGCCATGGAGTACGCCATGCGCACAACCACGATGCTACAGTAACCCAGAAAAGACAAACCAAACACCGGCTCTCAATAGGGCCATTTGTGGTTGGGCAGTTTTGCAGTTTTGCAGTTTTGCGGTTGTGCGGTTGTGGCTGTGTGTCAGCCACTATGGTTTTCCTACACCCTTGGCACACGGGAGACGTTTCAGTTGGTTGCAATCTGCAACCTCAGTTAGATGCCCTCAGTGGTTAAAGTATGTTTGTTTGTTTGAAAATTGAAGGTAGTAATAAAACAGTCAGGAGCAGCCACAGTGAGCTGCTGGGTGAAGAGCTACAGGCAACAGGCTGCACACAATTATTACATGACTTCTTTATTAAAATAACAATAGTTTGTTTTGCTGCTCCCAGAGTGCTATTAAACCACATGTGCTGTAACCACCAGTAAGTACAAGTGTCACCAAATCTCTACTCTTCTTCAAGATTGCCACTTTAAAATAAGTCATCATTGACTTTTTCTTTGACACGGGACACAAACAGTGGTCTCCTGGGTAAAAGTCCTGTGTTGGTTTGACCCCTCCATCCACCCCAAACACATCCCCATGTTGACCTCCTCCCGTTACAATTACTACGGCCACAAGAGGCTGCTGCCTCACAATTAACATAAATACGGGTTGCACAAAACTGCTTGTGCGAACAACCGTCATTTTTGTGTTGCCAACAGTTTATGCACACATGTAGGACCAATACTGTTGCAATTTTTTTTTAAGTTGGTAAAAACATTCTTCTCTCTTTCTGTTTGTTTTGGATGGAGCCAAATGGCAATGCTGCCCCATCACCGCCACACACACTTAAACCTGCGCTCCTCATCCACCCTGTAGCCTCAGAATAAAGAGCAGTGGTGTGGGCTGAAATAAAAGCCATGGCATACACACACACAGAGACACACACTTGTATTCATATAAACACACTTTGGATGGGGGATCATTTGGATGGCAGATTTAGGACCTATGATGAAATAAATTAATTAATATAACAAAAGAGACTGTGGATATTGTATGGTTTATTTCACCACTGACATGAAAATGAAGGCATGGCGTAATCTCTTAAACAAACAAAGGTGTTTCTAACATTTTAACATTTCATTAATTGATTTAATCACTTTTTTTCTAATAATCTAATATAACCTGCGACAGATTAGGTAAAAATAATCAGGGTGTTTTTAGTAGATTATTCACTCCTGTGCTCTGAGGCATTATCAGAAGTGACACTGACCTCTCAGAACTATTTTGGTTTTGCAACCACATAGAAATCCAGTGAGTAAACTTGACTTCCTTGTGTTTCCTGGTGCAATGAGACACTGTAGACTGCTGGTTTTCAGTAAATGAAGCTGTTTGAGCTTGTAAAGGACATAATTCAGACAAACTGATGCAAGAGAGAACAGATTGAGAGGGCCTCCCTCACTCATACCTTTCACCACCTGCCCTCTCTATCATCTCAACCTGCTGGTGAGATACAGCCAGCCCCTCCCACCACACACACACACACACACACACACACACACACACCCACACACACACACACACACACACAAACACACACACACACACAATATGTACTAAAAGAAATTCATATGAACACTCCAACATCCACTTAAAACCAGACACACAAAACTCAAAGGGTTATCCGAGCAGATTCCTCTCGCATGACAGTACACACTGTAAACACACACACACACACACACACACACACACACACACACACAGCTTACACATAAACCAAACATGTAGCCTATATTTGCACCCAACGACGCAGATGGTCATGAGGCACAGACGGACACGTGTGCTCGTTCACTCATGCGAGACAAACTCAAACACACACAACCCAAAAATAAAAAAACTGTGTATCACACATTGACTACGGGTGGATGACGAGCCTTGGGGTGCACATTAATGTAAGCCGTCACTTCAGAGCACGACCTATGGCCAAACGCGTGACTCAAACATGCTAAATTTAGTTATATAACAGTCGAGCAAAAAAAAAAAAAAAAAACTCACCAGCATGCCAGCCAACACTAAAGGGATGCCTGCAGGGCAGCGATGCACAATGACGGAGAAAGAACAGTGGGAAGACGATAAAAGATGAAAGGAGAATAGGAGGAGCGAGCAAGGGAAGTAGTGAAAGAGGTAAATGGAGGGGAAGAAGAAAGGAGATAAGGTGAGGAAGGAGATGAGAAAGAGTAGCTGAAGCTGCTTGGGTCACATGTGAGAGGGATCTACACCCAAATAAACTCTGAAGGTGGAATTGTGCACCAAGGCATGAGGCAGACGCCTTGGGTTTATTGATTTATAGCTCAGTGTCAAATTAAATCTATTACACCAACACTGGATGGATGTGTTGCACATTATCAAGTGATAGTGAGCTTTAATAGGCCTAACAGGCACGCTTAACCACACACACACACACACACACACACACACACACACACACACACACACACACACACACACTGTAAATCTCTTTATTCCCTCAAGTCCCCAAAAAGCCTCCTTTCTCCAGACATAACAGCAGAGGTTCAATGAGATGGTGGAGCACGAAAAAGAGAAAACAGTGTGATGTGGTGCTGCTAGCCACAGTCTGATGACCTCACCGGAGCGCTACGCGGCACTCATCTTCCCCCTGCCTCGTCTCCATCATGCCCACACACATGCACGAAGAGAGAGAGAGAGAGAGAGAGAGAGAGAGGGAGAGAGAGAAGCACTGTCCTCCTCATTTGTGTCCCCTGCTGCTGCTCCAGCCTACACATCCAACCTGGGGCATGTACAGGGACGACACAACTCTTCACATCACTCATCTACACAAGCCAAATTTTAAAAGCGGACCCCATGCTCTCATGCAAACCATGAGGAAATGCATTTCTTGTAAACACAAAGAGCTCGTTTCAGAAAGATCTTTCTACTCATTTTGTAAGTGCTATTCCACTGGATTGGGGAAGTGCCAGAATAATGGGCAAGCCACCTTCTAAACAACACTGAGAACCATCGTCTGAGTGATTCTTAAGAACCACAGCGATGATGATGGTTTTCAGTGTTTTTCTACAATAACAGCTGTGAGGTCAAATTTTGAATCTGGAATTGGGTCTTGACAAGCGGTCCTCTTAAACACAGCGTACCATCCAGAATAAGCCCAGGAGTTATTCAGACACTGTAAGTACACATCATTACAGCAATCTGGGAATAAGAAGACCTGATTGTATCTCTATTTTCCAATCAGACTTCCCAGCGTGACTTGATGGCAGCCACATGGCCCCACAAACAATTCCCACTGAATCTGACCGAGTATAGGGGAGAAAAACTAATGGGAGAACTTGTCTGCTGCTGTTCTTTAATATAAACTCAGTGACACGTGTTTTGCTTTTTTATATTGCATCAAATATATAAAAATAATGCACGTCAGATAAAAAATGAAAGCCGTATCGCTCAGTCTGCTTCCCATTCACTCGTTTGGTATTTCCGTGCACAATCAGAACTGCTGACCTGCTGGGTTAAGTGAACAAAGTGAGCCTGGATTCAATAAAAGGTATGACTGATTGCCTGAGAATTGTAAACATATCATTTATGCAATTTGTGAATCTTTGTTGGAAAATCCACTTTTGGGATTCCCATGCACTCATTTGACATTTATGGCTCTCCATAATTACTGGAAAATTTAACAAATTGTTCATAAAGTAACAAGATAAATAGTTTACAGCTATGCTAGCAGCTTTGTGAGGCTAAACACAGCAGTGCGTTCAGCTGTCGCATGCAACATGCTCACAATTAAAATGCTAACTTTAGATAGCTGATGTTTAGCAGGTATGTTTACAATGTTCTCCATCTGAGTTTAGCACGTTAGGATGCTAAGATTTCCTAATTAGCATGAAACACAAATCAGCTGTGTTGGATGGGAACCAGACCCCGGTGCTATGCGAGGGATTTAGGGTGTCAGTGCCAATTTGTTGATATCATTAATATTAGTTGGCAGCATAGCAATCCACTATTGTCAATTTAAAAAAAAAGTTTGGAAATCTACACAACAGAATTACCCAGATAAAGCTGTTGCTGCGTGAGTGTAAGGATGTAGGCAGACAGATAGAGCAGCTAGCCTAAGGAAAAAACTGAAAAAGTGATGCAAATGTTGTTATGGATATTGAAAGTGGTTTAAAAAAGACAAAACCTGCAGGCATTGTAGACCTGAAACAGCACGAGGCTGCAACACAATCAGCAACTTCCACTGCTTTTGTGACACACAGTCGGCAGCAAAGCAGGTGCAGCAAAAAAGAATATCAGTACAACAGTCACTTTCCCTTGCCACCTATACTAATGTTAGACTCCAACTCCTGCAAGATGAATATGAAACTTGAGCTCCGAGCTATAGGTTACCACTCGTGCCCTGGATAATTTGGGTACTGAAAAGTTCCCTACTCGTCTGTTTTTGGGGAAAAGTCTGTACTTTAGTGCTGCTGATGCGGTTCACAGTGCCCAGCTTCTGGAGGTGATGCCAAGTGTGCGGATGACGCTCAGACTTTTTTTACTCAGGAGGTTTTATTTAATGGAAAAACATTGCCTCCAACTCTATAAGAGAACTTGATGGTGAGTTAAAGAATTGCCTTATATTCCACACTGTAAGGGTGAATTTATTTGTGTCATATTGGCGGTGTTGATCTGTAACAGACTGTGGGTCAAATCTTGTGAACTGAATTGATTTTTATCCAGTCAGAATTATTCTAAGTCTCACTGTGCTGTACAATGGTGCTTATTAAATCACATTACATGGCTAAATTGCTGCATACAACTTGTTATACTTATTATGATCTTTCAGAGAAAAAAGTGTCAGGTCAAGATAGCCCATATGATGTGAAACTTGCAGCAATGTCACTTTGCTATGCCTTTTATTTATTCATATCATAATTTTACATTGATTAGCCAAAACAGAAAAATCACTGGCAAGTTAAGTGAATAACATTGATCATTATGTTAGAATGCAATGTTCTGCTGAGAAACTTTTGGTCCTGGCATTATGTGGACACCACCTGAGAAGCACCACCCACCCTGACACTGGTACAGACCTTGTGCATTCTCTCAATGCAGCGTTACTCCCCCTCTCACAGAACAATGCATCATGTCACACCACAAAAAACTGCATAAGAATGGTTCGAGGAACATGACAAAGAGCTCAAGGCATCAACCTGGCCTCCAAATTCCCCATACCCCAATCTGATCAAGCATTTGTTCAATATGCTGGTACCCCAGAGGTCCCCCCAATTCATGGTAAGGCCTCCTCGGATCATACTTGGCTCTGATATGTCAAAGCATGGACCTCTGGGGCACTGGGGCTTTGGCGGTGGATCCTTTGAGGCCTGTTGTAAGGTGGGGATACCAGCACATCACACATATGCTCAATCAGATCGAGGTCTAGGAAATGTGGAGGCGAGGTCAGGGCCTTGAGCTCTTTGTCACATCCTTAGGGCCATGCCTGAGCAATTTTAGTGGTGTGGCATGGCACATTGTCCTGCTTGGGGGCCACTGCCATTGGAGAGCGCCATTGCCATGAGGGGGGTCCTTATTCTGCAACAGTGTTTGGGTGGGTGGAGTGCATCAAGTGGCATCTACATGAATGCCACAACTAAAGGTTTCCCAGCAGAAACCTTGTGTTAAATAATGAAGGGATCATGCCCGGGTCACATCACCTGTGTGAGCACTGCCTGCGGTGCAAAACCTCTTGTTTTTCATTTTGGTGCCCATGTTAACAAATTAGAGCAGCCACACTGCCCGCATGCGCAGCACCACTCAGGCGCAGCTGGACTGCTAGAGAACAGAAGTCTTGTCTATTTTAGTCCTCTGACAGTGTTTGTGTAAATCCCTTTATTTGTTAACACAAGGCTTTTTATTGTGAAATACTGTCATGACTGTGCTGTTAACAATGCAGTGGTTTGCAGGGCTCCATAAATGAGTGGAGAATCATAGATCATATCACTCCTGTTCTCCAGCAACTTCACTGGCTTCCTGTTAAATATGGCAATATCCCCTTCATATCTACACACCCTCCTGTACTCTTCACTGTCTGTGGGGGCACCACAGGCCTGCATGCCACAGCAGTTCAGTAAGGCAACCATCACGCGCTGTTCACACAGGCAGTGTAGTCAAGGTGTTAGTAAATCACTAATGGCGCAGTGCTGTATTGTACCTTTTTGTATAGTTGTTGTCTCAAAGGGTGTACATTATGACATGAGATTTGATGCTAATGTAAACCAATAAATGTAAACCAAAATATCAGACAATGCAAATATTAGACCTGCTAAAGGAGAGGCACTAGCTAATAAGTCAGTTTAGCATAGCTAAAAATACTACAAATTTAAGAGGAGGCAGACCTAAATGTCCTCCAGCATTATGAGTAATCCACTGACAAATAAAAAAAAATCCACACAGAAATACTGACCTCTATAATTACTACCAGCTTATCATGAACTCTCAACCACTGAAGATGTTTCACAGCTCATAAAATCGGTAGTCAAAACAAAGCGCAAAACCCATGGCCAAAGTTACATTACTGATGTTGAGTCAGCAACTGGCACCACTTCCAGTCAGCGCTGAGATGCACTGAACCAATCATCTGTGAGAACCAGAAAAAATCATCACGATAACCAATACATGACCCTGCTACACACGACACACATACGCAGAGAAGCACACTCACACAGTCCATCCAGTTCACAGAAAACCCATTCCTTTAACATATAAGTCATGCAGGCTCCTCTCTTCCAGTTCTTTGACAATTTAAATCCCACTCTCAGGTCATCTGGACTGTCAGAGGCTGTAAAAGTGCTAGTAGTGCAGTCTGTCTGTCCCAGCATGGCTGTGGTAACACTGCTGGCTATTTCCTCCTCTCCATAAGGTAATCATTAGATGTGAGAGGGAGCTGGCAGCAGGAGACGTAAAAATGGGATATCCTCAAAGTTCCAGATCCCTTGCAGGAAAGAGGGAGTCTGTTGTAGCGATTGATAAGTATGTGGACACTGTGTGGATACTGCAGATAGAGGAGAAGCCACCTTTCATCAATTCTGCAAGATTTTTGCAAGGACTCCTTTTGTGGTTTTGAGTGGCACTGAAGCACGAGTAAAAACAGCCTGAAATGTTGGCTTCACAAATCCATATGAAATTAGTTAAGCTGGAACAATAACAGTCTGTCAGCAGTGCTTAGTGCTCGCTACAGTGTGTAATACAGCTCATTGTGCTTTGTGCTGTTACCATCCACACTGCTTAACTGTGCATTAGGTAATTGAGTAAAGGTAAAGCTTAGATGGAGCATGGATGAGAGGAGCAAAGCTATGTGATTTGGCTGATTATCATAACCCAGCCACATTAGCCCGAGGCCCGCTGCTTTCACCTCCATCTGCGCAAATTAGCCTGAACTGATGGAGGGATGGCGCTGGAGAAAGAGAGAAGAGGGAGAACGAGAAGAGAGTTCCTGTGGTTCCCTGTGGCTTCGGACCTCTGTAATCAGCATGCCAAGCTCCTGATGTCTAAATCCACAACTCGGACCCAGACAGTCTACGCTATACCCTGCACACATACGTACACACACATATACACAAGACACATGCATGCGGACACACGCACAGCAAGCTCCTGACACATGAGCTCTGTGGTGATCTCTGTTCATGTGGAGTTTGGCAAAGGCGCACGTCCCAAATAAATGCAAGACGACTGAGTGTGAAACACATACTGTATCTATGCACTGTTACACTGAGCCATTGCGCAATGTCATGTATAATTCATTAGCATCAGAGCTCTCTGATTCCCCTAATAGATGACTGAGATTACAAAACAAGTAAAAAAAAAAACGAACTGGTGTCCCACTGACACTGTATTTTTTTTTGTCGATATCAATATTGATATTTGAAAGTTGAAAAAAAATCAGTCATTTGACAAAAATTCATAACATAGCACTTTTGATTAGGTTCCCATACATGCAAATGTAAATATATAGCTGTGATAAGCTAATATCAGCCAATAATATAGGCCTTATTGATTTATTAATTTATCATTTACACCATTTTTCAGGCAGAAACGCCAAAGAAAATGGAACCCTGTTGCCAGAATAAATGTTAGCATTGTACGTGTCTGCAAGCCATGGATACATTATATTCGCAATTTTTTATGTTGCGAATACATTGAAACTTTACATCTTAACAGCGCCGTGGTTAATGTGTGGTTAGGTTTAGGCACAAACTCTACTTGGTTATGGTTAGAAAAGAATCATGTTTTGGATTAAAATGCCCGGCACAATCCTGGCTGGAAACTAAGCAATGTGGCAATAATCAACAATATGCAGAAATATCTTATTAAAAAACAATTGCTTTTCTTGGCACTGTCCTGGTCAGAAACACAGGAAATTCTTGGTAAAAACCAACCACTTTTTGTGGCACTATCTGTGGTGGAAACACAGCCAGGGGTCGCAAAAAACAAACCACATTTGATGCCTAAAATGCCACTGGAAAGTCAGCAATGACTTGCAAAATACCAACTACTTTTGTTGTTTGTTGGTCTCCAATAGTGGTCTGCACCTTGGCAGGTGTCTCGCCGAGGTAAACCTACAAATGTAACGTATCCATGCTTTGCAGAAATATGCAATGCCAAAATTTTCTCCTGGCAGCTGGGCTGGAAAATGCTGCTTCAAGCTTCTCAAATGTGAGAATTTGCTTGTTTTAATATTATAGTAAACTGAATATCTTTGGGTTCTGGACTGTTAGTCAGACAAAACAGGACATCTGATGACATCATCTTGGGCTGTAGGAAATTGTGACGGTCATTTTTCACTGTTTGTTGATGTTTTATTGACCAAAACCATTAATCAAGAAAATAGGCAGCAGATTTATTCTGCTTTTTCTTTTGCCTGTGTACCAAGAGCCTAATGTGAAAAAGGTGTCTGTGACATTTTGGCCGAAGCTCGGCTACATACATATATCACTGGAAAAACTCTCTTGATCGGCCAAAGAAAACATTTTAAAATCAGAATCAGCTTTAATGGCCAAGTATGTGTGCACATACAAGGAATTTGACCCTTTTTGGTGCATGTGTTGCTCTCAGCGTACGTGCACAGAAAAATATAGATCCAACTGAAAACAAGGACAACAACACTGAACATTTATAACTGTGACAATTTTAAATAAATGGAAAATGCAAAGAGCTCAAGTAAACCATAGGTGGAAACCATTATTGGAAAATATAGCTGAACCAATTTCTAGAATTCAGATCTCTGTATACACCAATCAGCAAAAACATTGAAAAAAACACTTGATCACTTTGTTACAATGCAATATTCTGCTGGGAAACCTTGGGTCCTGGCATTTACATGCCACTTGACACGCTCCAACCACCCAAACACTGTTGCAGACATAGTAACCCCTCACATGGCAACAGCACTCCTTGATGGCTACAGAGGTACCCCTGATCCTCCTTGGATTGGACTTGGCTCTGACCTGTTGAAGCATGGACACAGGACCTCTGGAGGGTGTCCTGTGGAGTCTGGCACCAGGGCATTGGGTCCGTTGAGTACTGTGGGTTGTGAGGTGGGGTACCAGCATTGCCATTGGAGAGGAGGGCTGCAACTAACAATTATTTTCATTGTCAACTAATCTGTCGATTATTTCTTCGATTAGTCAACTGGTCATTTTATCAAAAAATGTGTTAAAATTGTGAAAAATATCGGTCTGTCTCTCCCAAACCCCAAAATTATGTCATCTGATGTCTTGTGTCGTGGTCACGGCAAAGGGTTTTAGTTCACCGTCATGGGAGAGTGTGTAAAGCTGCCAATATTTGAATGTAAGAAGCTGCAATAAGATTAATTTGGGGTACTTTTATAGTACTTTTCTATGAAAAATGTCTCAAACTGATTAGTCGACTACTAAAATAGTCATTGATTATTTTAATAGTCGATTAGTCATCGATTAGTCGACTAATCGTTGCAGCCCTATTGGAGAGTGCCGTTTCCATGGCCGAGAGGGGTTCTTGGTCTGCAGTTGTGTTTGGGTAGGTGGAGCATGTCAGCTGGCATCCATCTGAATGCCAAGACCCAAGGTTTCCCAGCAGAATATTGCACTATATCAAAAATATCAATGAAATTAACTCCACTAGCCAGTAGTTTTAATATTTAGGTTGATCGGCATATGTGCGTTTAGTGTTATGGTTGGAAAAGAAAATGTGCAGAGTGCATTTTCCACATCATCAGATATACTGCAATAAATAAGAATAAGGTCACCTACATTTCTTGTCTTTAAACCACATTCATTCGTATACATGCATACGCAAGCACAACCTCTCTCACATGGAGACTATAAATGTTAATGTTTTTCCTTGTACTACATCAAATGATGACAAAAGACACAAATACAAAGTAACAGTGATGCTCTTGTTATGATCAGCCAAATGCTTTACTAACGGCATCTGCTTGTAACATCAGGTGTGTCTTTTATGAACATGAAGCAAAATCATTCACGACTGACTGGCTGCTCATCATGATAAGCAGCAGTGACATGGCCCGTTTTCATCCTTATGTTATTCACAAGGGGGGCTTTGTTGAGCTCAAACGTCATCGACGACCATCTCTATTTATAGCCAAACTCTGACACAGTGGCAGATGATGTCATACTCGTGTGCATGTGCAATGCGAGGGTCCCTGGGACTATTCAGCAGGGAGAGAGGTCTCCCTCATGGTACGCATGCATTACTAAAGCGTGGGTCAGCTTTTTAGAGCCTAAAGCAAAGTTTAATCAGACTGGGATTACAGCTGTGAAGAGAGATAAACTGAGAGATAAAACCATAAGAGACGGAACAAAATCCATGTGTCACTTCCTGTAGTGGGAGTGAAAGGATTAAGCTAATAGCTGAGGGAAAGTTTATCTAAGGGGAAAAAAGTTCTTTCCATGAGAGAAACTTTTGTTGAATAACCGGTATCTAATGCAGCCCTCGGGGGTTAAGACGGTGAGCTTTTGTACTTGGCCCTCACGGAAAGAGACTGATAAAGGTAGTCTAATACTCACGGAGGCTTTCAAGCAGGGGTTTTAAAGTGATAAGGATTATATGAACCTGAGAGCTTGGCAGCTTGACTCTTAGGTGGTGAATTAAATACATGCACACCGATGAATAGCAATGTAATAAAGACAGCTTTATTATCACAGGGAGTAGTAGTGAATGTCGTGGCAGTCCAGGCCAATATATGACTCAGACTGAAGGGAATCTAGCTCAGTTGTCACTGAAGAGCCATTGTTGAAGTGAAATAAAGAGCTGTATTGACTCTCCTCATCTGCTCGGTCTCTATGGGACCTACTGGGGTGGTTTAGTGGGAGGATGGATGACATGATGGATGCTGCACTTTAAAGTGCCATGTCATTTTCAAGAAACCACTTTTAGTACTGTGTCCAGTCATCCCCCCGCCAAAAAAAAAAAAAAAAAAGGTCTGGGCTTGATGCATCAGCGAACTGAATGACTGTGTTGATGTGCAGCTGCAGACTGGTATTTCTACTCTCATGACCTGCAATTAGTCAGTAAATACCAATTGATGGCAACGATTTTAATCAGTTAAGTAATTTATCAAGCAGAAATGCTCAACATTTGCTAGTCACATCTTCTCATATATAGAAATTTGCTTCCTTTTTCAGTCTAATATCAATATAAATCTAATCCCTGTGGATTGTGGACTGTTGGCCATGCAAATTTTTCTTTAGATTATGCTGTTGAACAAATATGTCTAAAAATATAATCAATAAACAGGGTTCCCTCACATTTTTAACAATGAATTTTCAAAACTTTACCATATAGTTTTACCTTACTTCTATGATTTTATTTCAGTAGTGTAAAATGTGCAGGCCTATATAGCTATATGGCCATACATTGTTAACTAGCGAAATGCTAGCACCTGCTAACTTAACTTTCTTTTTCCACCTTCCTGCTATCAACAAGCTTCATAAGCCAATAGACCAGACTGGCACATACTGGTACTTTGCAAAACATCATGGCCACGCCCCTTTTTGTGACAGAAAATTGAGGATCCTGTAGATGTCAGTGCAATTTGCTATGGCGTTGCTTATTGCTTGGTGGTGATGTAACATATAATTTGATACAAGTGACTTTTCAATTGCCACACAAGGCAGCACTAGATTTGAATTAGTAATACAAGGAACACATTTCACGCACCATTAGATGTTTTGGGATTTTTATTAATATGTTTTTAACAATACCCAAAAACACTGTGTTACTTCCAAACCATTCACAGACCTGAAAATGTTTTATATTTGATTTTAATAATGTAACTTTATAACTCTTCCAGGAGTTTCATGACCGTGGGAATCATCATTGTTGGTGGCGTCAGCATCAGACGTCCAGGGCTTTAGCTGGGAATGTTGTGTATCTCGCCCTGAATCTTTCTGACAGAGGAAAACATGACCATCACGAAATGTAAATACCGTTATTTAATTTACAACCACCCCAACCCTTGCTTACTGTGTGTGTATGTATGTGAATGTAGAGAGACTGAGGGAGTGGGTGGGGCTGGGTAACATCCTCTTGTACACAAGCTCTGATCACACCATCTGCAGTCCTCTTTAACATGGATGCACAACAGAGTACAATCATGGATGTATGCATGCTGCCTCTGCTCAGCTAATGTGCATAGCTGACACTTGACACCATAGGAACAGCAATTACATAACCTCCGACACTAACCACAACTTAACTGTGCGTGTGCATGTCACTGGCAAAGACAAGCTCTTTTAGTAGACGCACACTGATGATGCAAACATGCCGCTGCTGGCTGCAGTGCTCTCTCTCAATACTGGACCAATTTCAAAAGTTGTTGTTCCTTTTAGTCACTTAAACAAAACAACATGGCAACATAGGGGCCAAGTTGAAAAATACCAAAGTTACCCTTTAAGTCCTAATTGATAGGACTTGCATTAAATAATTAGAAGTACGTGCCCAGTGTAACATGCTCTGACAAAATTCAGCTTAGTCAAATATTGTAGTGTGTGGGCCAAAGCATGCACATGTCACCCACTACATCTAATCCATCAGGCTAAATCCTGTCCATCACCCCCTCTAGAGTGCTGCGCAGCGCTGAGATGTTGAGTCACTGTAATAATTAGTCATTTCCTTGTAAAGTTGGCAGAGATGAGAATGTTTCCCCAAGACATCCAGCACTGTGGTAGTCAGCGTGTGTTATATATAAGTCTATGGTTCTAACATGATGACCTAAAAATACCACAACTGTCAGTTCAGTCCACAAGTCAACATCAAGAACGCTTCCCTGAGTTTAATCAAATCTTCTATCAAAGACGAAAAGTCCAACAAATCCACACAACCAGCCCCCAGCAAATGTTCGCCACAAAGGAGTCTATTCAAGCTGAGGACGAGCCTGTTTTGTAAAATGACCCAACCATGAGAATATATAGCACAGCTGACTGGGATCTGTCATGCGTAGGAAGATAGAAAGAAAAAAAAGGGGGAGGAACAGTGCATTTACTCCACTGGGTCTCCCTGTTCATTCAGGGTCACATTACTTGAAACTACAGAACAACATCGGGTACATTCAGTTCATTAAGCCCAACAAGCTCCAGGTCTCTCTGGACTTTCCTAAATGGGAGCCAACATATTTTTGTTGGTGATCTGCGGGACAACACAATGCTCCCACTCGGAGAGTGAAATTAAGCATGAGTGACTGGAGAAAACATGGATCTAATGCACTCTTCCCAAAACACATGTGGCGTATTTCTAAAAACAAAGCATGGAGTTGTATCTGAGTGTAGCTTTTGGTCATTGTTGTTGCGGTATTGTTCTGCTTTTATGAGATATCCCTAAAGGAAAATAGAGACAGTAGGACATGACACATGTTTACAACAACATAGTGGGGATTCGATATGAAAGGGTTTTTCACACCAAGGTTCTTGGCCTGTACTGACCATTTTAGAACATGAAAGCTGCTCTCCATTAAACTTCAAACATGTGCTTTCTCCAGCATTATCATTCTCTGAGACGACCCACTCACACTATAACTTTTGAAGGCTATGTAGTAGAAGACAAAAGGCTCCCTACTGAAAGCATCTTCATTAGGACACACATTGTGGTATTGCTAATTGGGTTCTCTCTCAGTTCAGCCATGAAATCCTCCAGCCCCACAGATAATTTGACACCTTGAGGTCAAGCTGGTGTGTGGAGAAACTGCCGGAGCTACTACGAGCTCTGAGCTGAGTGTGGGTGCCTGGTCTTTGTTTGTCTTTGCCTGGAAAGAGATCAGACTACCAGCCAACCTAAAGATCAAAGTACATTAAGGCCTCAGTGTTAAAATACTCAGCCTTATTCAGTCATCAGTGACAGACAATTTGCTGCTCCAAGCCTGCTGGATGGAATATTACATCTGGACTTTGTTTGTTTTCTGAGAAAAATGTGGAAAAAACACCTGAAGACTGCTACCAACACACACTTAAAGTGACAATGCCCACTTCCGCCCTCCTCGGGAGTCTGACCACCAAAAGAGCAACCAATCCACCACTGGATAAAGACAAAAGCAAATAGTTTAGGTTTGTTTGTATAGCAGTGCTGTGTCAGTGCAGGTGCAGCGGTGAGGATCCCCAGAGATAGAAACTGACAGTTCGTGATAAGACTCCTTAAACAGGCCAGTCCCTCTGAGTATGACCTTTCATTCTTAAAAGGTCAAGCACTGATTTCTAGCGGCTCCAGACTGCCGCCATGTTTGTGATAGTTGCTATGCAAATGGTTAAAGCTGGGGTAGGCAGGATTTTTTTTGTTTTGTTTTGTTTTTGTTTGTCATTGGGCAAGAATTCCACAAAAACCTTTGAGCATAGTGTAACAGAGTCTGACAATAAACGCAACAAAACTCGAGTCATTATCGACAATGCCTCTCAGGATGGACAGAAAATGTTGCTAACAGTTTAGGCTCACGACTGCGGCTGATTGAAGTTCATGTTCATGAAGCTAACGTTAGATAGCCTCCAATCACAGTGTGTCATTTCGAAGGGCTTTAAAGGCTCACAAGTTTACAAGGAAAACAGGACGGTAATACTCGGAATTGCCGATATATCACGGCATCAGGATCGCAATCATGATCGAGATGATTAAAATGAAGGACGAGTATTCGTACAAGTTACAGTAGGAAGCGCATGGACGTGTGCTCATCGGGTGGGAGGAGCTTAAGACAGAGAGGGGAGAGGTGCAGGAGGAGGGTGAGGGAGTATTTTTTTTTTTTTTAATTCTGTTTCTTTTTGAGGGTGCAGAGAATCAAATGTGGACCATGTAGTAGCACAGACAGAGATTAAAAAAAAAGAGACTTAAGGTTTTGACTTGATTAAGGCTTAAGTTACAAGAGTGAGGATTAGAGATTTGACGCCTCTCAATGTTGACTTGAAAGTCTCAAGTTTAGACCTGGTAAAAGATATTGATATGTAAGCCTTGTAAAGCCACCCACATGGAGTGTCAAAAAAAAAAACACGTCTTTGAAAATAACTGATTAAATATCATGTCATTTTGTTGGTCATCATTAAAAGACTCTTCATCCAGTGACTTGAAAACAGGTATTAGATTGGTCTTTTATGACATGAATGAACATGACAAGCTTTTTCTTCAAACCCAGTGTTGAAAAAACAGAAGTAGGATTATTAATGTGTATGAAGCATTTGTTTTTGTTTTGTTTTTGAACAGCCAAAAACTTGTAGCACAAGGATTGCCTGTTAGTACATGCTATAGAATAGGGGTAAGTAATAAGCTTCCACCTACATGTTTTTGGTCAATATCGGTCTCCTTTAAATATATTGCCTTCTTGTTATTTATTACTTTTTATGTTCATTCTTTTTGAAAATTAATAACTCTTACTAATACTAAATGTGTGTACTGTTTTTTCAACACAAGCCTCCACAGCATCAGCTTGTGCCACATTTCTGTGTCTGTTTAATCTAGAGCACTTTATTTTTCTCCCCAGAGCCCATCCTGTGTTCCTAAATGTTGGGAGAGGGGGAACGCACAGATGGGGCCTGAGCAAAGCTAGAGATGTGTTGTATAACACACACAAACACACTCTATGTTGTGTCAGGAAGTACAACAATACAGAAGCAGGCTCGAGCAGGCAGAAGCATGTACACTGACATCACGAGCAAGCAAATGTCCAAAATGTGTGTAAAAGCCAAACACACACAGCAGCAGCAGCAGCAGCAGCACTATGAGTCCGTGTAGAGAGCAAAGCCTGAAGGGGCCAGTGCATCCATACAGAAGGTCATGCTGAGAAGGACAGATGATGATGCACATCAGACTTTAATAGCCAGGGGACCCCGAGGTGCTCCCCTGGGTGCTGCACACTCAGCCGAAAAACAAACTGGCCCAAAACAACAGAGGGGGCGAAGTGACAGAGTTTGGCAAGTTGGAAAGTGATGGAAAAAGACAAGTAAAGATGAAGAGGAATAAAGTTTAAAGAGAACACACAGCAGTGCTGCACACACACTCATCTACAGAGTTCATAAATAGACATGCATTTGACATGCAAAGACATCAAAAGTATTTTATAAATCACACATGAGTCTGTGCCGAAATTAGGTCACATTTTATATGCATAACTCATACTAGTAATTATGTTTCTTTAGAGTTCAGATCATATCGTATCTGACTAAATAGGTCAGAATGGTAAATACAGTATCATCACATTAAGTGTATTTTAGCATACTAGTTTCTAAAACATCTGTACCTGAATTGGCACTCTTCTTCATGCTCTGGATTGGCTGCTGGTCCACTTCTCTCAGTCGTCAGTAAAAATCAGCGCTTTGGTCCTCACAGGAAACCTGGGACTGTCCGTCTCGCGTGGTTCCGTCGTCCAAAACAAAAAGTGGAGTGACTTTGCAGCCTCAGTTTCCCTGCACTTGTTCTTGTGCGGCTCTGTCCCGGTGCGTGATGACCCTGTGTGACTGCAGGCAGCGCAGATGCAGAAATGCCGTGTGATCCGCTGAGCTCGATGATGTGCACTTTAGTTGAGAGTCTCGAGACCGCACGACCATGGTAAAATAAATGTGAGCGCGTGGGGGGGCGGGGGGAGTTCCACTGACGCGCCTTTTACGCACGGATCCCAACTGAAGAAAGATAAATAACTACTATTAAAAGTTATTATTATTAAGTCACAACAATGAATGAGTGATGTCTTGAAATAAAATTCATGTGATGGACTCATCAGAGGAACCAACAGCCATGGTGTCATCCCAGTGGAGGCTCAAGACTTTGTATTGCATTGGTTTATTATGGATAGTAACTCCTGGACGGATTATCCAGTTTGTGTCTAATTTGAGTCTATGATTGATTGATTGATTGATTGATTGATTGATTGATTGGGGGAGGGACAATTTAGCAGACAGTGGGCCTTCTGCAGCAACATTCTCTGAAATATCACCAATATTTTCTCTTCTCTTTTCTCTTTTCTGTTAAGAGAAAAAAAATAGGAGGACTCAACTCCAAATGCACCACAAGGTCATCTAGGTGTGCTGAATAATAAATCCCACTTGATAACCTTAGTAACCTCAACACCGGGCAGGGGAAGAAGAAGAAGAAGAAGAAGAAGAAGAAGAAGAAGAAGTGAAATCAATGTACTGTTGAATAATTTAAATACAGTAAACGTGATTTTCAGTGTCAACAGTGATATTACAGGAAAATCAAAAACCCTGCAATGGCAAAACGTTTGATGCTGTACAAATACCACACTGTAAACATACTCTGTTACTCTGTCCTACATTTTAAATGATACTCGAGTTAGAGAATCTTAGCACAATTAGAAAAATGTATTTGAAATGAAAAGTTAAGTAAAAATGTCAATAAAAAGAGAAATAATTAGAGGGAAAGCAGCAAGTCATCATATTTGTGAAGCTTGAACCATGAAATGCTTTAAATGTTCTTGCACCAAAAGTTGGTAGGGCGAAGAAGTCCATCTCTATTTTCATCACACATCAAAAAATGCACGTGGTCTGAAAAATATCAAGAGGGCATGTCCTCCTGCCCCCCCAAATTTACACCTTTGATGTACTTCCTGACCAAGCACACTGCAGTGCTGCCCAATAACAAAGTTTACCTTTACCTTTAGTGCTCATTATAAATCTGCACACCTGTTACTGAATCCAATGACTATCAGAAAACGTTTATGACTGTGAGTAAAACGACTGTCCAATGCTGCTCTCTTCTGGTAAAAAGGGAGACTGGCACTGATGCGAAAGGAGAATGCTGGCAATGGTGTAATTCAGCTGCTTTCACTGTGAAGCAAGGAGGGATAAAGCACGCATGTTGCAGCCTGCTACAGTGATATTAGGATCTTACTCACATCACCTCACTTGTTATAGCAGGGAAATGATCCAACATGCATAGCAGGGACCTGCTGTATGTAAATAGATGGTGCTATGACACAACATGACAAAGTGTCTGCTATAAATGTCTGCTCCACTGTTTTACACAGCCATATTGAAATTTACATTTCAAAAAAATCTCACTGTGTTCATACTACATATTGATAAGCCAACATGCATCTTACTTATAGTGTACTTATGTCTTTTCATGAGATTTTTTGCCTCAGTGAATTTTAATCAACAAACATTAACATTATTCATTCCCAGGAAGTCAACACTTAGTATTTTGTTTGCATACAAAAACTATGTGCTTGCCAACATAACAGAACTGCAGTATGCAAAACGTGTGGTTCCAAAATTACAGACGGAGATGCAACAACTGCCAACAAGCTTGTTTTAACAGATAAATATATATCCTTAAAAGCATTTACGATTTTTGAAAATTTAATATATTATTACTCTGTTGTTAAAATGGCATTACTTTCCCTGCCACACTGCCAATGCTACTGTGTGTCTTGCTTTCCAGCCACCTGTACCTCAAATCTGATACCTGTGTGTTTGGGTCTGTTCCCTGTCTCCCTGCACTCATCATGCCTGATACACTGTTGAAGTGAGGATTGCACACATTGAACTTTCAGTCAACATGTCCTGGTCCCTGTGAGCATGATCAGGTATCACACGTGGTTGTAAGCCCTCATTGTGGGTTGTTGGGGCAATCCATTGTTTGATGATAGATTGTGTCCTGTTCTGTTCTGTTCTGTTCTTTGAAAAGTCTTTGAGAGGTCCATAACAGGAAGTAGGACAAGAAAACACAGCCCTTGGATAATATTTTCAAATGTTAATTTTGCTGTAACATCAATACACTATTACAAGAAATCAGTGAGCCACAACGGTGAGTGGGAGGTTTGTCTTCACTGTGAACACACACACTGTAGTTAATTTGAATTAATGTGTCCTCAGTCCAGCAGCAAATGTGTATTAATGAGCAGCACTGCAGACTGTAGAAAGAAATGTCCATTGTGCCTGATGAACATGATTGCTTAAAATGACATAAAATAAATAAAGTCAAAGTCCAGGTAGGCTATAATACAGAGCATGAAGTCCAGATGAGCAAATAAAAAAACATGTAGATGTTTTCCACTGGTGCTGCTTTTTAAAGAGCTGTGTCCATGAAAGCAGAAAGAGCGTCCTCTGCTGGTGAAAGCTGAGAATAAAAGCTTACAGCACCGGGTATTCCCAGGCGGTCTCCCATCCAAGTACTGACGCGGCCCGACCCTGCTTAGCTTCAGGGGTCGGGCGTATTCAGAGTGGTATGGCCGTAAGCGATTGAACAACAAGCACACAAGCTATTTACAGTTGACAACACACTATTAACCATTCTCACAACAGTTGAATATGGTTACTGACTATATGATAGTCGGGGATCCACAGGCCCAAAGGATCAACAAAATGGGTTTAACCTATAGGTTATGTGTTTTCTCTTTTGTTGTTGTGATTTGCCCCTCAGGGCCACCGTACACTGCAGCCTGATTGTTCTTGAAAAAAGCATCGAGAAACCAGCTGATGGTGGTGGTTTATGTACCGAGGGACGCTACAATATATTTAAAAATACCAACAATCCCCTGCTATGCTAATTCCACTTACCGGGTAGCGTTATTTATTTAGAGCAGCCTCAGCTTCATCCTCATCTGGTTGGCTCATTTGTTGCTGTTAGATCGTCACAGGCGACAAAAGCCTCAGAGGTCCAAAAGTCATGTGAACACAGACTGGGTTAATTTAATGAATCTATCAACGTGTGAAAGCTGTCACAAAATGTCACATCAAGTGGGTGTATGGAAATCATAAATATTTTCTAGTGAGTATTGGGCACATAGCTGCGCATCATGTGGACTACACCACTGGACTCAAGTCCAAGTCATGTGACTCAAGTCCACACCTGTGGGGTCTGATATATTAAGACCACACTTCTATTATGAAGGTGATTGAAAAAGAGTGTATTGAGGTAGTTTTGACTGATTGAAGATACTCAGAGCAGTGCCACAAGAGGTTATTAAATGAGAGAGACAAGCAGTAAGTTGAGTGAAGCAAGCATGGTATGTTATGATATTGGTTTGATAGTGAATGATTTAGTGTGACAAATGGAGGTGGACTATAAGGTATGGCATAGAGGAATACGCTTTGTGAAAGTGTGGATAGTGGGCAAATATGTGTTGAAGAGTTGAGTTGATTAGTTTTGGTGTTTTGGTGGTATTTGTTGCCTGAATGAAAATGCTCCATTATCAGAAATGATATTGAAGCATTTTGAGAATGGTTAATAGTGTGTTGTCAACTGTAAATAGCTTGTGTGCTTGTTGTTCAATCGCTTACGGCCATACCACTCTGAATACGCCCGATCTCGTCCGATCTCGGAAGCTAAGCAGGGTCGGGCCGGGTCAGTACTTGGATGGGAGACCGCCTGGGAATACCCGGTGCTGTAAGCTTTTATTCTCAGCTTTCACCAGCAGAGGACGCTCTTTCTGCTTTCATGGACACAGCTCTTTAAAAAGCAGCACCAGTGGAAAACATCTACATGTTTTTTTATTTGCTCATCTGGACTTCATGCTCTGTATTATAGCCTACCTGGACTTTGACTTTATTTATTTTATGTCATTTTAAGCAATCATGTTCATCAGGCACAATGGACATTTCTTTCTACAGTCTGCAGTGCTGCTCATTAAGCAATGAAACTGTATTATTATTATTATTATTATTATTATTATTATTATTATTATTATTAATAAACAAAAACACACACAGTAATGTTTGACAGAAACTTAAGTTTGGTGTTGACGTGGCATTAATGTCAGATAATTGAAATTCAGTTTATCTGTGTTGCTTTTATTGAATATTCTACATGTGTTTGCAAATCTATAAACACACTCAAACACCACAGATGTTGTCATCAAAGCAAAACATCTGACGTCATTTAGAAACCACCAGTATGAAGTTTGATGTTCCAGCACAAATGTATGTAAATGCATCACATAGAGTATATGTATGTATTCTTCCTGACCAAGCACACTGCAGTGCTGCTCAATAACAAAGTTTACCTTTACCTTTAGTGCTCATTATAAATGTGCACACCTGTGACTGAATGCAATGACTATCAGAGAGTAACTGAGACGTTTATGAGTGTTGCAGTGAAACAGCTGTCCAATGCTGCTCTCTCCTGGTCTAATTCAGCTGCTTTCACTGTGAAGCAAGGAGGGATAAAGCACGCAAGTTGCAGCCTGCTACAGTGATATTAGGATCTTACTCACATCACCTCACTTGTTATAGCAGGGAAATGATCCAGCATGCATAGCAGGGACCTGCTGTATGTAAATAGATGATGCTATGACACAACATGACAAAGTGTCTGCTATAAATGTCTGCTCCACTGTTTTACACAGCCATATTGAAATTTACATGTCAAAATAAGCTGACTGTGTTCATACTACATATTGATAAGCCTACAGAGTGTGTATATGTAAACATTATGAATACACTGATAGAGCAAATATGTTGACAGTAATACACAAGAATGACATGTGAAGGTTTCTTGTATGGGTGTGTGTGTGAGTGTTATGGGCAGATCCTGTAAAGATGAAAATGTTAAGATTTAATTCTACAGATGTAGTTTTGGAACAGGACAGAAGAAAACTCAGCAGGAATGTGAGAGACTAGCAGCACCATAGACATATACACATAGACGCCTCATTGAGCGGGTTGGCCTGTTGCCTGTCCCCCCAGAAAAAACACATCAACTTTTTCAGAATTTGGCGCACAACAAACCCTGAAATGTACACCAGTGCACTGTCCAGAAGACCACCGAAGCGGGTTGGTAGATAGTGATGGTCGCACACTAAGGCAGGAATGTTGACAAAAGGGGATGGAAGCTCTTCCGTTTCTTCAGCTGCTGGAGAAGACTCAAAAGCACACAGGGACACAGTCACATCCTGTGCTGACACATTTCCTGCTGTGCTTGGTGACACACCACACCGCACCATCAGATGGCGGAAGATGGCCTGGAACTGGCTGGCTGAAGGGTTGTTATTCCAGCGCCCTAAAACACACACACAAACAGCACATTTACATATACAGTTACCCTGGTAATATGCATACATAGAGACAAACCACATAGAAAAAAATTCTGAAATCCCTACCTGATGCCCTGATTGAATTAAAGAGGAGCTCCAAGTGGTCCTGGCTATAACGGTAGGTGCAGATGTACCGCTGACGCTGAAGCTGTTCTGGAATCATCAACATCAGGGTGTCAATGTTGATGATGAATCCCATGACAGATAGGTACCTTCACAAGGAAATGTTTTGTCAGTATGATCACGGCAAACCAAGATACCTCAAGAGAGCACTATGTGATTTTGTTCATTTATAGATGTTAAAGCAACGACAAACAATATTACAACAGAAATGGGAAAGCTTGAAACATCAACACTGCCATACACACCATTATAACACCTCTAAGGAATGAAAAACACTGAAGATAGAAGTCCAACAGAAACAAAACAGGACACTGCAAAAACATTAGAACCAGAGAACAAAGCATCATATGAACTTATGATGCAGCACACAGAACAAGAGAACAGAATAGGACTGGGCAATGTATCAATGTCTTGTAAGGCACCAATAGTCATCCCTTCAATATTCTCTCTATATCAAGAGGTATTTGATCAACATTACATTTGAATTGATCCATACTGCCCAGCCTAGAACAGAACATCATATGAACTTGATGTCATAAACTTATCAACTCTTCATGCAAACAAAAGCTTCACTATTTCCCAAAACCTCTTTGATTGGGTCAGTCGGTTGCCCATTCTTCTGCTTCTCTCCAGAAGTGACCACACAGACAGGTGTGTGTGTGTGTGTGTGTGTGTGTGTGTGTGTGTGTGTGTGTGTGAGTTACTATGGTTACTCTGGTTACCGTGATGCTCTGTGTCTCTTTGTAACTCTCATGATTCATAACAGGTTTTTACATTAATCTGTTTTTACAACCATCATGAATGTGATTATACTTTGTTACCAAAATCTAGGGACATAATTTTACATTTTTGTTTAACATAATTCAAGAGGAGGAAGCCTCAGAGTGGCCTTCATGAGAATAGGCTGTGGTCTGTTATAAAAAGTATGAGCAAATCATGTGCTGGTGGAGCAGCGCTGCCAGGTTGGTTTCAGGGAAAATGATTAAAAAAAGTTGCTCCTCACCCATGCACTTTAAGGCATGTCAAGGGGATTCAAAAATGATATTTACAGAAATGGAGAGGTTAATTCCTTGGTTGTGTAATTTCAGTGAGTGACTCTTCTCTTGTGTTTATAGAATATTGAAGATGGACAGGAAGTTACACACAGACAGTAGAACAACACAGCCAGCAAAGGAACAGACAGTCAGAACCAGGACAACACAGCCAGTGAAGGAACAGACAGTCAGAACCAGGACAACACAGCCAGTGAAGGAACAGACAGTCAGAACCAGGACAACACAGCCAGCGAAGGAACAGACAGTCAGAACCAGGACAACACAGCCAGTGAAGGGGCAGCTCAACCAGGAGCACTTGAGCAATTGAGAAAAGAAATTAGAGAGGAGTACATTTAACATTTTTTGATGATCTATGATCATAATTCATATCATCTCAAAACGTTGTATTTGACTACTGGTAGAATCTGTATGAGATTTTAAATTAATTTATATTTTTACATTTAGCCCGTGGTTGTGAGCGATGCAGCGCTAATGCAGAGCCCTCCAGCAGGGGGCGAGCTGCAATTCAAAGAGTGTCCTAATGAAACATGAATAAAACAATCACTGTCTCCAAAGACACCAGTGGCTCCACCTCTGTTCAACATTGCTTTGAAAGTATTCAAATGTCTTTTTTAAGAATGCAAATATTAGGGACTAAATATTTTTGGGCTAAATTAAATTCATGATGTCTTGATTGCAATATTAACATTTATTTTTGAGATTTATTCATTTCTGCTTCAGTACAGATTGTCAACATCCTCTACAACCTTCAGCCTGATTGCTTACCTGCACTTGAACTTGAACTTAATAAGCCTGTGCTTTAAAAAAAACATATATATATAATAATAATATGATAATAATATAATAAATATAATATTTTCGCACATCCCTTACTCGGGTCAGATTTTGTCCCCCCTCCCACTTTTACACAAAGTTAGGCTCCCATGCTGGTCCCTGTGAGCATGATCAGGTATCACACGTGGTTGTAAGCCCTCATTGTGGGTTGTTGGGGCAATCCATGAGACATGAGCATGATTGTTTGATGATAGATTGTGTCCTGTTCTTCTTAAAGGGGCAAGTGTCAAAGAGATTTTTCCATCTCTACATGGATTATGTGAAGGCGACATGTATATATAGTCCATCATAAATGTTGAATGCTACTTTTCATATCAGATGTGTCCTCATGTTCAAATAATCCTGGGTGTTTGGAAACAGAAAATGTGCAAAGCATCCCTATTTGAAAAGTCTTTGAGAGGTCCATAACAGGAAGTAGGACAAGAAAACACAGTCCTTGGATAATATTTTCAAATGTTAATTTTGCTGTAACATCAATACACTATTACAAGAAATCAGTGAGCCACAGCGGTGAGTGGGAGGTTTGTCTTCACTGTGAACACACACACTGTAGTTAATTTGAGTTAATGTGTCCTCAGTCCAGCAGCAAATGTGTATTAATGAGCAGCACTGCAGACTGTAGAAAGAAATGTCCATTGTGCCTGATGAACATGATTGCTTAAAACGACATAAAATAAATAAAGTCAAAGTCCAGGTAGGCTATAATACAGAGCATGAAGTCCAGATGAGCAAATAAAAAAACATGTAGATGTTTTCCACTGGTGCTGCTTTTTAAAGAGCTGTGTCCATGAAAGCAGAAAGAGCGTCCTCTGCTGGTGAAAGCTGAGAATAAAAGCTTACAGCACCGGGTATTCCCAGGCGGTCTCCCATCCAAGTACTGACCCGGCCCGACCCTGCTTAGCTTCCGAGATCGGACGAGATCGGGCGTATTCAGAGTGGTATGGCCGTAAGCGATTGAACAACAAGCACACAAGCTATTTACAGTTGACAACACACTATTAACCATTCTCAAAACAGTTGAATATAGTTACTGACTATATGATAGTCGGGGATCCACAGGCTCAACAAAATGGGTTTAACCTATAGGTTATGTGTTTTCTGATTTGCTGTTGTGATTTGCACCTCAGGGCCACCGTACACTGAAAAAAAAAGCATCGACTTCTTGAAAAAAGCATCGAGAAACCAGCTGATGGTGGTGGTTTATGTACCGAGGGACGCTACAATATATTTAAAAATACCAACAATCCCCTGCTATGCTAATTCCACTTACCGGGTAGCGTTATTTATTTAGAGCAGCCTCAGCTTCATCCTCATCTGGTTGGCTCATTTGTTGCTGTTAGATCGTCACAGGCGACAAAAGCCTCAGAGGTCCAAAAGTCATGTGAACACAGACTGGATTAATTTAATGAATTTATCAACGTGTGAAAGCTGTCACAAAATGATGTTACGTATCCTCGCGCATTAAGTGGGTGTATGGAAATCATAAACATTTCTAGTGAGTATTGGGCGCATAGCTGCGCATCATGTGGACTACACCACTGGACTCAAGTCTGACTCAAGTCCAAGTCATGTGACTCAAGTCCACACCTGTGGGGTCTGATATATTAAGACCACACTTCTATTATGAAGGTGATTGAAAAATAGTGTATTGAGGTAGTTTTGACTGATTGAAGATACTCAGAGCAGTGCCACAAGAGGTTATTAAATGAGAGAGACAAGCAGTAAGTTGAGTGAAGCAAGCATGGTATGTTATGATATTGGTTTGATAGTGAATGATTCAGTGTGACAAATGGAGGTGGACTATAAGGTATGGCATAGAGGAATACGCTTTGTGAAAGTGTGGATAGTGGGCAAATATGTGTTGAAGAGTTGAGTATATGTTGAGTAATGCTCCATTATCAGAAATGATATTGAAGCATTTTGAGAATGGTTAATAGTGTGTTGTCAACTGTAAATAGCTTGTGTGCTTGTTGTTTAATCGCTTACGGCCATACCACTCTGAATACGCCCGATCTCGTCCGATCTCGGAAGCTAAGCAGGGTCGGGCCGGGTCAGTACTTGGATGGGAGACCGCCTGGGAATACCCGGTGCTGTAAGCTTTTATTCTCAGCTTTCACCAGCAGAGGACGCTCTTTCTGCTTTCATGGAGAACACCCTCCATAGATCAAATCACTACACTGGCTTCCTGTTAAATATCACATCGTTTTTAAGGCCCTTCGTACCTGTGTGAACTCCTTCATATCTACACACCCTCTCATACTCTCAGATCCTCTTCTGCACTCCAGCTCACATCACCATCTGCCCGCTGGACTACCATGGGTGCTAGAGCCTTCAGCCACTCTGCCCCACACCTCTGAAACTCTCTCCCCCACGACATTCACAATATTGCCTCCCTTTCCACTTTGAAATCCCGTCTGAAAACACATCTTATCAAGCTGGCATACTCAGTCTGATTTAATAGAGACACACATGTTGATGATGATTTTATTATGATTGTTTTACACCTAATATATATAATTAGGATTTTTGTCCAGTCACTTTTTGAACTTTTATTTTATATTATCAAAGTGTTTGATTTTCTGATCTATGGATACACTGCTGCTTGTTTTGATTTTTTGTTTTTTTAGGGTGTCTAGAAATGTGTCCTTGAGTGTCCTGAAAGGCGCCTAAAAATGAAATGCATCATTATTATTATTATTATTATTATTATTATTATGCTTTGAATATTTTCTTTTTCAGAAGAGCCAGGATTATTTTAAAATGAGGACACATTTGATATGAGTAGTAGCATTCAAGATTAATGATGGACCATATATACATGTAGCCTTCACATAATCCATGTAGAGATGGAAAAATGTACTTGCCACTTGCCCCTTTAAAAAGACCCAAACACATACAACCCGGGAAGACAAGAAGTGTTGAGTGATTTTTTGTAGAGGTGAAGATACACATGGTGCAGATAAGGGTTCAGGAACAAATACAGGTACCAGATTCCATGTACAGGTGGCTGTAACGCAAGACACAAAATAGCATTGACAATGTGGCAGGGAAAGAGTGGAAAGTGGCCGATGGTATACAGCATGGCAGATGAAGGAAAATGGAAACAGGTGAGCAGGTGCAAGTGAAAGGTAACTGGGACAGGTTTGAAGAGTCTGAGGGCATCTGGTGGATGGGTGGAGAATGGCAAAGCAGGGTCTTGGGGTGGTGGAGACATGGGTCGAGGGACAGACTGAGTGAAATAAAATCAACTGAGACAGACATTATGACAGTGGGGAGCACAAAATGTACAAGCCTACTTGTTGCAGGTGAAATGGATCAAATACAAACTCAGCAAAGGACGAAAATTAGGTGAAAACAATCTTTACCTGGTCAAATAATACAGTCGGCTAAGAGTCTGTAACACAAGAGCAGTCACATGGAGCACACAGCATCATTCTTACAGAAGCTGTGGCTCAGAGTCAGTTTGACTTTTGCTGCCACCTCCTGGTGTGAAGGACTATCTGTTAGCTCTGCAAAATAAATTACAAAAGGCAGGAACATAATCGATGGGGCAATTTTAAAACTCCACCCATGTCTTCATGTTTAACTTGACCATTTAGGAGGCTTAGTGGTGAAAAAGAGGGCCAGACAGAGGTAGGACCAAGGCACTGTTTTGCAGGTCACATAAGTCTCAAGCACTCAAGTCCCAGGCCAAGTCCCATGTACTAAACTTTGAGTTTCGAGTTCTAAACAAGTCTTACTGTGCTCTTTACCAAAGTAATGCCATTTTAACAACATAGTAATGATATATTACATTTTGAGAAATCGTAAATGCTTTTAAGGATGTGTATTTAACTGTTTAGTTTAGTCTATTTGTTTAGGACAATGCACAATAATGAACAGTTTGCGCCGTGGCATCCTGTAAGTGTGCCGGATTTAGCTCAAAGCTAATTTCCATCCGCAGTCCTCACATTAAAAAGACAGACTTGACATATTACAGAGCATATATAGTAATAACAATAATAATAGCAATGGAAACGAGGACGGCAAGTGACGATGCCATGCATCTGAGCGCTGCACGGCATCGTCACCACATACACATCAGAATGTAAACTGTTAGAAGCAATGGAAAAATAGATAGAAATCAGCATAGACAGGCAGTTAGCGAGCAGGTTACAGTGCTTAACAGCTAATTATTGCTTTGTGTTGCCTCTATGCTTAGTAAAGTGCATAAAGTAAAATGCATGAAGTATTAGCAGCAATTGTCATTATAGAAAAACGAGGAGGGAAAAACGAAACAAAACAAAAAAAAAAGAAAAAAAAAAAAAAAAACAACTAGCCGGTGATAGTGCCTGTATAAATAGGAAAGGTAGGTGTTAGCAGCAGGTACAATTACATAGTTATGGTTATACAACAGGTAACGGTGTTAGGCAGCTGGCCGCCGCCCAGCACTGCCACCTGTGAGGTTAAAGTGCACATAGTGTTAGCATGTTGTTAGCAGCAGTTACAGTTATGATATTCAGATATTAGTATCTGCATGAAAATGACGGAGGTAGTTACACAATATTACAGTAATGAAAATGAAGTATAAGAAGATAAGGGCTACAGTTGTACTGTATGGGAGCTAATCATTATCATTATTTCAGACGTGGGTGCAGGTTTGGTGGGACAGTAACCACGCTTTAAGCTGTTTTTTGAATGCATTAAACGTGGGGCTGTCTCTAATTGGGGTTGGAAGACTATTCCAACATGCACCGCCCTTGACAGTTAGAGAATTTTGGCCTATTTGGCTACGTCTGAACGGCACCTCACAGTCCCCTCTGGAGGCAGATCTGGTGCTAAGTGTGTTATCTCTCCGTCTGAAGAATTCCTTCAGCGGGGGAGGAGCCAGCCCATTGAGAGTTTTGTAGATGAGGCAGCTATTTTTAAAACTTCTAAGATTTTCCAAGTTCAAAAAAATTGTGCCTCACAAGGATTGGACAGTGATGATAAGTAAGAGGCTTTTTAGCAAATACCTTGATTGCTTTTTTGTATAACTGTTCAATTGGTTTCAGTGTGGTGACACCAGCGAACGACCATATCACAAAGCAGTATTCTATGTGGGACAAAATCATACAATGAAGATAGGATTTAGCTGCTTCAGACGAGATGAGGGGCCCGATTTGTTTAAAATTTTGCAGACTGAATCGGATTTTGTTCGCCACTTTTTTGATGTGTTTTTTGAATGTAAGATTTGCGTCTAGCGTGATACCAAGGTACTTGAACTGAGTTACTAGTTCAAGTTCGATTCCTCCAATGAATACTTTGGATCTGCTCTGGTTTACTGGTCATTTTGTGAATGTCATGCACACAGTTTTTTTTTGTGTTGAGCAAAAGGCAGTTGTTGTTAAGCCAGTCTTGGACCTTGGTTAAGGCATTTGTGAGTTTGGATGAAGTAATGTCAGAGTTAGGGCCGCGAGTAAAGATGACTGCGTCGTCTGCATACATCTGGACGTTAAGATCTGGACACACATCTGGGAGGTCATTTATGTACAGTGAAAACAACAATGGTGCAAGGATCGAGCCTTGGGGGACCCCAACAGTAGAGGAGCGGAAAGGCGATTTAACCCCATCGACAGTTACACATTGTGATCTGTTTGAGAGGTATGATTTAAACCATTGCATGGTGTTGTCAGAAAAATTAAAATAGGTAAGCTTGTTTAAAAGTACTTGGTGGTCGACGGTGTCAAATGCTTTTTTAAGGTCGAGAAATACAGCACTGACACATGATGTTTTGTCCAGTAAACACTTAATTTTTTCAATGAACATACAGTTGGCTGACTCAGTAGAATGATGTGCCCTGAAGCCAAACTGCAGTGGGTGCAGTGGAGTGGCACCCTCGTCTAGGTGCCTGATCAGTTGGTTCGCAACCCGTTTTTCAGCTACCTTGGAAATTATTGGAAGTATACTGATAGGTCTGTAGTTGGCCTCCAGTGCTTTGGAGCCAGATTTGAAGATGGGGGTCACCGTGGCTACCTTCCAGGCTGACGGGACTCTGTTCTGGCTGATAGATAGATTAACCAGATGAGTAATAGGTTTACACAGTGCATGAGAATGGGTCTTTATGAAGTTTGTGTCAAAACCATATATATCTTTTGTTTTGGAGCATTTGAGCGCTCCAATTATCTTTATGACTTCTGTCTCCATTATCTTGGCCAGCTGAAAAATGGGCTGTTCGTTACTGATCAGGCGAGGTATAATAGATGGTGGTGTAAAAAGTCTTGTTATTTCCAACACACTGTCTAAAAAGTAGTTGTTAAAAGAATTTGCAATTCTTGCAGGATCCTTCACCAAGACATTGTCAATATTCAGTTCAAGAGTGTTTGTTTCTTGTTTGCTATCCTTGCCTAACAGCTTATTTAAGGTTTGCCACACCTTTCTCCCATTGCCCTTGGCACCCTCAATTACAGAAATAAAAAAGTTTGCTTTGGCCTTTCTCAGCGACTGGACTACTTTATTACGTGTGTGTGTGAATTTTAGTCTGTCGGTAGGTAGGCCAGATTTCAAATAATTCTGAAGTAGTGAGTCTCTGGACTTTATCAAGTCCCTGCAGTTTTGGTCGAGCCATGGCAGAGAGTTACGTCTCCTGGCTCTATTTCTCGCTCTCCTAGAGAGCGGGGACATCACATTTTTAATTTTATTCAAAAAGGAATCATAGCTAGTTTCTATGTTGTCTGATGTAAGGATTTCCTCCCAGTCAATGTTTTTTATGCCCTCACTGAGGTTTTGTAGTTGATTCCTTGGTATTATTTTAATACTGCAGGATGGCTGGGCTTTGGGTGGTCTGGCATACCTTAATTTGTTGAGTTTTCTGGACAGAAAGATGCAGTTATGATCAGAGATACCAGTTAGGAAGTTATATGTCTTCATTATTCTATCAGGTTTATTCGTAAATAAAAGGTCAATTCTTGTCTGTGATCTATTTGTCAGTCTAGTTGGTTGCTCTATGAGTTGTTTTAGGTTGTAATTTTCGGTGTTTAATTTCAGGTTTTTTCTACCTTGTTTGTCATCCCAGTTTACATTAAAGTCTCCTACAATAATTAGCTCTTTATTTGAGCAGACTGAGTTCAACATGATTTTCAGTTGGTCATAAAATTAAAACAACTTTGTTGGCAGTTGTTGCATCTCCGTCTGTAATTTTGGAACTGCATGTTTTGCATACTGCAGTTCTGTTATGTTGGCAAGCGCATAGTTTCTGTATGCAAACAAAATACTAAGTGTTGACTCCCTGTGTCCTGTTCTTTTTAAAGGGGCAAGTGTCAAAGAGATTTTTCCATCTCTACATGGATTATGTGAAGGCTACATGTATATATAGTCCATCATAAATGTTGAATGCTACTTTTCATATCAAATGTGTCATCATGTTCAAATAATCCTGGGTGTTTGGAAACAGAAAATGTGCAAAGCATCCCTATTTGAAAAGTCTTTGAGAGGTCCATAACAGGAAGTAGGACAAGAAAACACAGTCCTTGGATAATATTTTCAAATGTTAATTTTGATGTAACATCGATACAAGAAACCAGTGAGCCAAAACGGTGAGGGTAGTTAATTTTGAGTTAATGTGTCCTCAGTCCAAGCAGCAAATGTGTATTAATGAGCAGCACTGCAGACTGTAGAAAGAAATGTCCATTGTGCCTGATGAACATGATTGCTTAAAATGACATAAAATAAATAAAGTCAAAGTCCAGGTAGGCTATAATACAGAGCATGAAGTCCAGATGAGCAAATAAAAAAACATGTAGATGTTTTCCACTGGTGCTGCTTTTTAAAGAGCTGTGTCCATGAAAGCAGAAAGAGCGTCCTCTGCTGGTGAAAGCTGAGAATAAAAGCTTACAGCACCGGGTATTCCCAGGCGGTCTCCCATCCAAGTACTGACCCGGCCCGACCCTGCTTAGCTTCCGAGATCGGACGAGATCGGGCGTGTTCAGAGTGGTATGGCCGTAAGCGATTGAACAACAAGCACACAAGCTATTTAAAGATGAAAATGTTAAGATTTGATTCTACAGATGTAGTTTTAGAACAGGACAGAAGAAAACTCAGCAGGAATGTGAGAGACTAGCAGCACCATAGACATATACACATAGACACCTCATTGAGCAGGTTGGCCCGTTGCTGCGATACGTCAGCGTGTCCGCCATATTGGATGTGGCAGATCTTCCCCGTAAACTAATGCAAGGAAATGAACCGAACTTCATAAAGCGCCTTTCTACAAAGTGATTTAACTTAATGCCTTTTATTTACCCATTCACACACACACTAATATATTTGGGAAACAAATAGGCTTAAAAATAACGTATGTATACACCCTCCATAGATCAAATCACTACACTGGCGTCCTGTTAATTATCACATCGTTTTTAAGGCCCTTCGTACCTGTGTGAACTCCTTCATATCTACACACCCTCTCACACTCTCAGATCCTCTTCTGCACTCCAGCTCACATCACCATCTGCCCGCTGGACTACCATGGGTGTTAGAGCCTTCAGCCACTCTGAATGAGTAGTAGAATTCAAGATTTATGATGGACTATATATACATGTAGCCTTCACATAATCCATGTAGAGATGTAAAAATGTACTTGCCACTTGCCCCAAGAAAAAGACCCAAACACATACAACCCTGTCAGTCAAGAAGTGTTGAGTAATTTATTGAAGAGGTGAAGATACACATGGTGCAGATAAGGGTTAACACCGTGAAGTGTGTTGTCAACTGTAAATAGCTTGTGTGCTTATTGTTCAGTCGCTTACGGCCATACCACTCTGAATACGCCCGATCTCGTCCGATCTCGGAAGCTAAGCAGGGTCGGGCCGGGTCAGTACTTGGATGGGAGACCGCCTGGGAATACCCGGTGCTGTAAGCTTTTATTCTCAGCTTTCACCAGCAGAGGACGCTCTTTCTGCTTTCATGGACACAGCTCTTTAAAAAGCATATTTAGCATACTGCAATTCCTTTCTTCTTTGTGTTTGCACACAAACAAAATAGTAAGTGTTGACTTGCTGGAAATGATTAATTATGCTTGAGTTAATGTAACATATTCTTTATAAGTTCGATCGGTAAAACAACATTTTTAATCAGAAAAATTGTATTATTTTGTCTAACATTTTGTGTAACACAAGTGTAACACAACTGACTACATCAGAGAGTGACCTCAAAGTGTCTTTAAAATGATGGTTTCTTTAATAAAGAGAACTTGCAAAATATTAGCTTAAGTATTTATCAGTGTCTTGAGTTATTGTGGTTTATTCATCCTGAGGCTTTTATGTGTTGTTTCATTCTTGTTGATTAATTACTACAGTGCAATAGTGTATACTTAATTATCAATAACATAAATTTAGGCAGGTGAAACAAGCAGAGGGCTATAAGTTAACGTAAAATAGACCTCAGACATAAAGCTGGGGGAGAAAGTACACAGACCAAATAAGGAGAAGCTTAATAAACCTGGTGGTTTTGAACTGGGCTAAACAATGGTTACACCAAATCCCACTGTGTTATTTGGGTCAGTAGCTGAAGGTGTAAATAACCACAATGAGTTCTATCAAATTATTCAAGGGCAAACACACTGCAACTCAACTCTAAGCAATGAAACTGTATTATTATTATTATTATTATTATTATTATTATTATTATTATTATTATTATCACTATGGTGGTGTCTGTCAGGCCTTGTTTCTGTAATGTATGTGGTTTAGTTTGAGTGCACTTCCTGCCCTCAACTGACAAACACCTGTGTCTCACTGAGCCATAAATAAATGAATAAAAACATGTTTGACAGAAACTTAAGTTTGGTGTTGACGTGGCATTAATGTAAGATAATTGAAATTCAGTTTACCTGTGTTGCTTTTATTGAATATTCTACATGTGTTTGCAAATCTATAAACACACTCAAACACCACAGATGTTGTCATCAAAGCAAAACATCTGACGTCATTTAGAAACCACCAGTATGAAGTTTGATGTTCCAGCACAAATGTATGTATGTAAATGCATCACATACAGTATATGTATGTATTCTTCCTGACCAAGCACACTGCAGTGCTGCTCAATAACAAAGTTTACCTTTACCTTTAGTGCTCATTATAAATGTGCACACCTGTGACTGAATGCAATGACTATCAGAGAGTAACTGAGACGTTTATGAGTGTTGCAGTGAAACAGCTGTCCAATGCTGCTCTCTCCTGGTGTAATTCAGCTGCTTTCACTGTGAAGCAAGGAGGGATAAAGCACGCATGTTGCAGCCTGCTACAGTGATATTAGGATCTTACTCAGATCACCTCACTTGTTATAGCAGGGAAATGATCCAGCATGCATAGCAGGGACCTGCTGTATGTAAATAGATGGTGCTATGACACAACATGACAAAGTGTCTGCTATAAATGTCTGCTCCACTGTTTTACACAGCCATATTGAAATTTACATGTCAAAATAAGCTGACTGTGTTCATACTACATATTGATAAGCCTACAGAGTGTGTATGTGTAAACATTATGAATACATTGATAGAGCAAAGATGTTGACAGTAATACACAAGAATGACATGTGAAGGTTTCTTGTATGGGTGTGTGTGTGAGTGTTATGGGCAGATCCTGTAAAGATGAAAATGTTAAGATTTCATTCTACAGATGTAGTTTTGGAACAGGACAGAAGAAAACTCAGCAGGAATGTGAGAGACTAGCAGCACACACAGTCCAAGTAGTTTGAGTGGAACAAGCATGGTATGTTAATATATTGCATTGTTTGTTAGGAATTTTGTCTGCCAAATGAAGGTAGACTGTAAGTTAGAGCACAGAGTTTTCCCAAAGTGTGAATAGTGGGCAAATATGTGTTGAAGAGTTGAGTTGATTAGTTTTGGTGTTTTGGTGGTATTTGTTGGCAGAACCCAAGTTGTAGATTATCAGTAACCATATTCAACAGTTGTGAGAATGGTTAATAGTGTGTTGTCAACTGTAAATAGCTTGTGTGCTCGTGGTTCAATCGCTTACGGCCATACCACTCTGAATACGCCCGATCTCGTCCGATCTCGGAAGCTAAGCAGGGTCGGGCCGGGTCAGTACTTGGATGGGAGACCGCCTGGGAATACCCGGTGCTGTAAGCTTTTATTCTCAGCTTTCACCAGCAGAGGACGCTCTTTCTGCTTTCATGGACACAGCTCTTTAAAAAGCAGCACCAGTGGAAAACATCTACATGTTTTTTTATTTGCTCATCTGGACTTCATGCTCTGTATTATAGCCTACCTGGACTTTGACTTTATTTATTTTATGTCATTTTAAGCAATCATGTTCATCAGGCACAATGGACATTTCTTTCTACAGTCTGCAGTGCTGCTCATTAATACACATTTGCTGCTGGACTGAGGACACATTAACTCAAATTAACTACAGTGTGTGTGTTCACAGTGAAGACAAACCTCCCACTCACCGTTGTGGCTCACTGATTTCTTGTAATAGTGTATTGATGTTGCAGCAAAATTAACATTTGAAAATATTATCCAAGGACTGTGTTTTCTTGTCCTACTTCCTGTTATGGACCTCTCAAAGACTTTTCAAATAGGGATGCTTTGCACATTTTCTGTTTCCAAACACCCAGGATTATTTGAACATGAGGACACATTTGATATGAAAAGTAGCATTCAACATTTATGATGGACTATATATACATGTAGCCTTCACATAATCCATGTAGAGATGGAAAAATCTCTTTGACACTTGCCCCTTTAAAAAGATCAGGACACAATCTATCATCAAACAATCATGCTCATGTCTCATGGATTGCCCCAACAACCCACAATGAGGGCTTACAACCACGTGTGATACCTGATCATGCTCACAGGGACCAGCATGGGAGCATAACTTTGTGTAAAAGTGGTGGGGGGGGGGCAAAATCTGACCCGAGTAAGGGGTGTGCGAAAATATTATATTTATTATGTTATTATCATATTATTATTATATATATATGTTTTTTTTTAAAGCACAGGCTTATTAAGTTCAAGTTCAAGTGCAGGTAAGCAATCAGGCTGAAGGTTGTAGAGGATGTTGACAATCTGTACTGGGCAGAAATGAATAAATCTCAAAAATAAATGTTAATATTGCAATCAAGACATCATGAATTTAATTTAGCCCAAAAATATTTAGGCCCTAATATTTGCATTTTTAAAAAAGACATTTGAACACTTTCAAAGCAATGTTGAACAGAGGTGGAGCCACTGGTGTCTTTGTAGACAGTGATTGTTTTATTCATGTTTAATTAGGACACTCTTTGAATTGCAGCACGCCCCCTGCTGGAGGGCCCTGCATTAGCGCTGCATCGCTCACAACCGCGGGCTAAATGTAAAAATATAAATTAATTTAAAATCTCATACAGATTCTATCAGTAGTCAAATACAACGTTTTGAGATGATATGAATTATGATCATAGATCATCAAAAAATGTTAAATGTACTCCTCTCTAATTTCTTTTCTCAATTGCTCAAGTGCTCCTGGTTGAGCTGCCCCTTCACTGGCTGTGTTGTCCTGGTTCTGACTGTCTGTTCCTTCACTGGCTCTGTTGTCCTGGTTCTGACTGTCTGTTCCTTCACTGGCTGTGTTGTCCTGGTTCTGACTGTCTGTTCCTTCACTGGCTCTGTTGTCCTGGTTCTGACTGTCTGTTCCTTCACTGGCTGTGTTGTCCTGGTTCTGACTGTCTGTTCCTTTGCTGGCTGTGTTGTTCTACTGTCTGTGTGTAACTTCCTGTCCATCTTCAATATTCTATAAACACAAGAGAAGAGTCACTCACTGAAATTACACAACCAAGGAATTAACCTGTCCATTTCTGTAAATATCATTTTTGAATCCCCTTGACATGCCTTAAAGTGCATGGGTGAGGAGCAACTTTTTTTAATCATTTTCCCTGAAACCAACCTGGCAGCGCTGCTCCACCAGCACATGATTTGCTCATACTTTTTATAACAGACCGCAGCCTATCCTCATGAAGGCCACTCTGAGGCTTCCTCCTCTTGAATTATGTTAAACAAAAATGTAAAATTATGTCCCTAGATTTTGGTAACAAAGTATAATCACATTCATGATGGTTGTAAAAACAGATTAATGTAAAAACCTGTTATGAATCATGAGAGTTACAAAGAGACACAGAGCATCACGGTAACCAGAGTAACCATAGTAACTCACTCACACACACACACACACACACACACACACACACACACACACACACCTGTCTGTGTGGTCACTTCTGGAGAGAAGCAGAAGAATGGGCAACCGACTGACCCGATCAAAGAGGTTTTGGGAAACAGTGAAGCTTTTGTTTGCATGAAGAGTTGATAAGTTTATGACATCAAGTTCATATGATGTTCTGTTCTAGGCTGGGCAGTATGGATAAATTCAAATGTAATTTTGATCAAATACCTCTTGATATAGAGAGAATATTGAAGGGATGACTATTGGTGCCTCACAAGACATTGATACATTGCCCAGTCCTATTCTGTTCTCTTGTTCTGTGTGCTGCATCATCAGTTCATATGATGCTTTGTTCTCTGGTTCCAATGTTTTTGCAGTGTCCTGTTTTGTTTCTGTTGGACTTCTATCTTCAGTGTTTTTCATTCCTTAGAGGTGTTATAATGGTGTGTATGGCAGTGTTGATGTTTCAAGCTCTCCCATTTCTGTTGTAATATTGTTTGTTGTTGCTTTAACATCTATAAATGAACAAAATCACATAGTGCTCTCTTGAGGTATCTTGGTTTGCTGTGATTATACTGACAAAACATTTCCTTGTGAAGGTACCTATCTGTCATGGGATTCATCATCAACATTGACACCCTGATGTTGATGATTCCAGAACAGCTTCAGCGTCAGCGGCACATCTGCACCTACCGTTTTAGCCAGGACCACTTGGAGCTCCTCTTTAATTCAATCAGGGCATCAGGTAGGGATTTCAGAATTTTTTTCTATGTGGTTTGTCTCTATGTATGCATATTACCAGGGTAACTGTATGTGTAAATGTGCTGTTTGTGTGTGTGTTTTAGGGGGCTGGAATAACGACCCCTCAGCCAGCCAGTTCCATGCCATCTTCTGCCATCTGATGGTGCGGTGTGGTGTGTCACCAAGCACAGCAGGAAATGTGGCAACACAGGATGTGACCGTGTCCCTGTCTGCTTTTGAGTCTTCTCCAGCAGCAGAAGAAACGGAAGAGCTTCCATCCCCTTTTGTCAACATTCCTGCCTTAGTGTGCGACCATCACTATCTACCAACCCGCTTCGGTGGTCTTCTGGACAGTGCACTGGTGTACATTTCAGGGTTTGTTGTGCGCCAAATTCTGAAAAAGTTGATGTGTTTTTTCTGGGGGGACAGGCAACAGGCCAACCCGCTCAATGAGGCGTCTATGTGTATATGTCTATGGTGCTGCTAGTCTCTCACATTCCTGCTGAGTTTTCTTCTGTCCTGTTCCAAAACTACATCTGTAGAATTAAATCTTAACATTTTCATCTTTACAGGATCTGCCCATAACACTCACAGACACACCCATACAAGAAACCTTCACATGTCATTCTTGTGTATTACTGTCAATATCTTTGCTCTATCAATGTATTCATAATGTTTACATATACACACTCTGTAGGCTTATCAATATGTAGTATGAACACAGTCAGCTTATTTTGAAATGTAAATTTCAATATGGCT
Organism: Cephalopholis sonnerati; assembly: GCA_019142605.1. NCBI lineage: Eukaryota > Metazoa > Chordata > Actinopteri > Perciformes > Serranidae > Cephalopholis > Cephalopholis sonnerati. The sequence goes on from JAGQAX010000003.1 coordinate 13,169,449, forward strand.
GTGTAAAACAGTGGAGCAGACATTTATAGCAGACACTTTGTCATGTTGTGTCATAGCACCATCTATTTACATACAGCAGGTCCCTGCTATGCATGCTGGATCATTTCCCTGCTATAACAAGTGAGGTGATCTGAGTAAGATCCTAATATCACTGTAGCAGGCTGCAACATGCGTGCTTTATCCCTCCTTGCTTCACAGTGAAAGCAGCTGAATTACACCAGGAGAGAGCAGCATTGGACAGCTGTTTCACTGCAACACTCATAAACGTCTCAATTACTCTCTGATAGTCATTGCATTCAGTCACAGGTGTGCACATTTATAATGAGCACTAAAGGTAAACTTTGTTATTGAGCAGCACTGCAGTGTGCTTGGTCAGGAAGAATACATACATATACTGTATGTGATGCATTTACATACATACATTTGTGCTGGAACATCAAACTTCATACTGGTGGTTTCTAAATGACGTCAGATGTTTTGCTTTGATGACAACATCTGTGGTGTTTGAGTGTGTTTATAGATTTGCAAACACATGTAGAATATTCAATAAAAGCAACACAGATAAACTGAATTTCAATTATCTGACATTAATGCCACGTCAACACCACACTTAAGTTTCTGTCAAACATTACTGTGTGTGTTTTTGTTTAATAATAATGATAATAATAATAATAATAATAATAATAATAATAATAATACAGTTTCATTGCTGAGAGTTGAGTTGCAGTGTGTTTGCCCTTGAATAATTTGATAGAACTCATTGTGGTTATTTACACCTTCAGCAACTGACCCAAATAACACAGTGGGATTTGGTGTAACCATTGTTTAGCCCAGTTCAAAACCACCAGGTTTATTTAGCTTCTCCTTATTTGGTCTGTGTACTCTCTCCCCCAGCTTTATATCTGAGGTCTATTTTGCCTTAACTTATAGCCCTCTGCTTGTTTCACCTGCCTAAATTTATGTTATTGATAATTAAGTATACACTATTGCACTGTAGTAATTAATCAACAAGAATGAAACAACACATAAAAGCCTCAGGATGAATAAACCACAATAACTCAAGACACTGATAAATACTTAAGCTAATATTTTGCAAGCTCTCTTTATCAAAGAAACCATCATTTTAAAGACACTTTGAGGTCACTCTCTGATGTAGTCAGTTGTGTTACACAAAATGTTACAGAAAATAATACCATTTTTCTGATTAAAAATGTTGTTTTACCGATCGAACTTATAAAGAATATGTTACATTACCTCAAGCATAATTAATCATTTCCAGCAAGTCAACACTTACTATTTTGTTTGTGTGCAAACACAAAGAAGAAAAGAATTGCAGTATGCTAAATATGCTTTGTAAAGAGCTGTGTCCATGAAAGCAGAAAGAGCGTCCTCTGCTGGTGAAAGCTGAGAATAAAAGCTTACAGCACCGGGTATTCCCAGGCGGTCTCCCATCCAAGTACTGACCCGGCCCGACCCTGCTTAGCTTCCGAGATCGGACGAGATCGGGCGTATTCAGAGTGGTATGGCCGTAAGCGATTAAACAACAAGCACACAAGCTATTTACAGTTGACAACACACTATTAACCATTCTCACAACGCTTCAATACGATTTCTGATAATGGAGCATTTTCATTCAGGCAACAAATACCACCAAAACACCAAAACTAATCAACTCAACTCTTCAACACATATTTGCCCACTATCCACACTTTCACAAAGCGTATTCCTCTATGCCATACCTTATAGTCCACCTCCATTTGTCACACTAAATCATTCACTATCAAACCAATATCATAACATACCATGCTTGCTTCACTCAACTTACTGCTTGTCTCTCACATTTAATAACCTCTTGTGGCACTGCTCTGAGTATCTTCAATCAGTCAAAACTACCTCAATACACTGTTTTTCAATCACCTTCATAATGGAAGTGTGGTCTTAATATATCAGACCCCACAGGTGTGGACTTGAGTCACAAATTTGATGACTTAAGACTCTACTTGACAAAATTAAAAAAAAAACAATAATTTCCCCCATTTCCTGAGTCAACAAATATTAACATTATTCATTCCCAGGAAGTCAACACTTAGTATTTTGTTTGCATACAGAAACTATGTGCTTGCCAACATAACAGAACTGCAGTATGCAAAGTATGCAGTTCCAAAATTACAGACGGAGATGCAACAACTGCCAACAAAGTTGTTTTAACAGTTAAATACACATCCTTAAAAGCATTTACGATTTCTCAAAATGTAATATATCATTACTATGTTGTTAAAATGGCATTACTTTGGTAAAGAGCACAGTAAGACTTGTTTAGAACTCGAAACTCAAAGTTTAGTACATGGGACTTGGCCTGGGACTTGAGTGCTTGAGACTTATGTGTGACTTGCAGAACAGTGCCTTGGTCCTACCTCTGTCTGGCCCTCTTTTTAACCACTAAGCCTCCTAAATGGTCAAGTTAAACATGAAGACATGGGTGGAGTTTTAAAATTGCCCCATCGATTATGTTCCTGCCTTTTGTAATTTATTTTGCAGAGCTAACAGATAGTCCTTCACACCAGGAGGTGGCAGCAAAAGTCAAACTGACTCTGAGCCACAGCTTCTGTAAGAATGTTGCTGTGTGCTCCATGTGACTGCTCTTGTGTTACAGACTCTTAGCCGACTGTATTATTTGACCAGGTAAAGATTGTTTTAACCTAATTTTCATCCTTTGCTGAGTTTGTATTTGATCCATTTCACCTGCAACAAGTAGGCTTGCACATTTTGTGCTCCCCACTGTCATAATGTCTGTCTCAGTTGATTTTATTTCACTCAGTCTGTCCCTCGACCCATGTCTCCACCACCCCAAGACCCTGCTTTGCCATTCTCCACCCATCCACCAGATGCCCTCAGACTCTTCAAACCTGTCCCAGTTACCTTTCACTTGCACCTGCTCACCTGTTTCCATTTTCCCTCATCTGCCATGCTGTATACCATCGGCCACTTTCCACTCTTTCCCTGCCACATTGTCAATGCTATTTTGAGTCTTGCGTTACAGCCACCTGTACATGGAATCTGGTACCTGTATTTGTTCCTGAACCCTTATCTGCACCATGTGTATCTTCACCTCTACAATAAATCACTGAACAGTTCTTGTCTGAGAGGGTTGTATGTGTTTGGGTCTTTCTAAAGGGGCAAGTGTCAAAGAGATTTTTCCATCTCTACATGGATTATGTGAAGGCTACATGTATATATAGTCCATCATAAATGTTGAATGCTACTTTTCATATCAAATGTGTCGTCATGTTCAAATAATCCTGGGTGTTTGGAAACAGAAAATGTGCAAAGCATCCCTATTTGAAAAGTCTTTGAGAGGTCCATAACAGGAAGTAGGACAAGAAAACACAGTCCTTGGATAATATTTTCAAATGTTAATTTTGCTGCAACATCAATACACTATTACAAGAAATCAGTGTGAGTGGGAGGTTTGTCTTCACTGTGAACACACACACTGTAGTTAATTTGAGTTAATGTGTCCTCAGTCCAGCAGCAAATGTGTATTAATGAGCAGCACTGCAGACTGTAGAAAGAAATGTCCATTGTGCCTGATGAACATGATTGCTTAAAATGACATAAAATAAATAAAGTCAAAGTCCAGGTAGGCTATAATACAGAGCATGAAGTCCAGATGAGCAAATAAAAAACAAGTAGATGTTTTCCACTGGTGCTGCTTTTTAAAGAGCTGTGTCCATGAAAGCAGAAAGAGCGTCCTCTGCTGGTGAAAGCTGAGAATAAAAGCTTACAGCACCGGGTATTCCCAGGCGGTCTCCCATCCAAGTACTGACCCGGCCCGACCCTGCTTAGCTTCCGAGATCGGACGAGATCGGGCGTATTCAGAGTGGTATGGCCGTAAGCGACTGAACAACAAGCACACACGCTATTTAAAGATGAAAATGTTAAGATTTAATCCTACAGATGTAGTTTTGGAACAGTACAGAGGAAAACTCAGCAGGAATGTGAGAGACTAGCAGCACCATAGACATATACACACAGACGCCTCATTGAGCAGGTTGGCCCGTTGCTGCGATACGTCAGCGTGTCCGCCATATTGGATGTGGCAGATCTTCCCCGTAAACTAATGCAAGGAAATGAACCGAACTTCATAAAGCGCCTTTCTACAAAGTGATTTAACTTAATGCCTTTTATTTACCCATTCACACACACACTAATATATTTGGGAAACAAATAGGCTTAAAAATAACGTATGTATACACCCTCCATAGATCAAATCACTACACTGGCGTCCTGTTAATTATCACATCGTTTTTAAGGCCCTTCGTACCTGTGTGAACTCCTTCATATCTACACACCCTCTCATACTCTCAGATCCTCTTCTGCACTCCAGCTCACATCACCATCTGCCCGCTGGACTACCATGGGTGTTAGAGCCTTCAGCCACTCTGAATGAGTAGTAGAATTCAAGATTTATGATGGACTATATATACATGTAGCCTTCACATAATCCATGTAGAGATGGAAAAATGTACTTGCCACTTGCCCCAAGAAAAAGACCCAAACACATACAACCCTGTCAGTCAAGAAGTGTTGAGTGATTTATTGAAGAGGTGAAGATACACATGGTACAGATAAGGGCTAACACCGTGAAGTGTGTTGTCAACTGTAAATAGCTTGTGTGCTTGTGGTTCAAGCGCTTACGGCCATACCACTCTGAATACGCCCGATCTCGTCCGATCTCGGAAGCTAAGCAGGGTCGGGCCGGGTCAGTACTTGGATGGGAGACCGCCTGGGAATACCCGGTGCTGTAAGCTTTTATTCTCAGCTTTCACCAGCAGAGGACGCTCTTTCTGCTTTCATGGAGAACACCCTCCATAGATCAAATCACTACACTGGCTTCCTGTTAAATATCATATCGTTTTTAAGATTCTGCTTCTGTTTTGTTTATTGAAGAAATAAATGTATGAATAAATAAGTAATAAACAATGAGATAATGGCAGAAATAAACATACAGACACATAATATTCTTATTAACATAATATTCTTTATGTTTTTATTCATTCTTTTTGGGAACATTTTTGATTTATTTTTTTATCACAATCACTTAGCCTATTTATTTAGTCATTTATTGATTTCTTCTGTTGCTTTCGGGCCTTGGTCAGCTCTTTGACTTGAATATAATATTAACAATACATGAGAGGCATCAACTGTGCTTAAGAAGAATGAAATAAATGAAAACAAAACATTCACCAAAAAGTCAAATTTTGCTTTATTGACTGTCGGCTGAACACAAGTTCACAGTTGTGCTCCTTATTTCATATAATTCTGCTGTTCAGTTCAGACTGAGGTTTGAACTACAAGATTTTGGGTGAATTTGTTTGTAATTGCTGTCTAAATATTATTTAATACAATTTATGTTTGTAAGCCTGCGTTTATAATTAAACACTGACAATCTGATTAGTTTTTCTGATGAACATAATCCGTTCCAAAAGTCATTTCATACAGCAATACATGGATGGATATATGTATAAAGTAGCATAAAATGGAAATACTCAACTAAAGCACAAGTACATCAAAACTGTAATTTAGAAACATTATAGCTAGTTCTTGAATAAATGTAGTCACACTCCACCACTGGTTACTAGTTACTAATAACTAGTAATTAAAACACGATCCATTTAAACTTCTAAAGACACTGAAACAATTTTGCACGCCTTCATCTCTTCACGCCTGCATTACTGCAACAGCCTCTTTTCTTGCCTGAGTCAAAAATCTATTACTTGTCTCTAGACTGTACAGAATTCAGCTGCCAGGCTTTTAACCAGAACCGAGAGACGTGATCACATCACTCCAGCTTTAGCCTCTTTACACCGGCTCCCAGTATGTTTTAGAATAGATTTTACTGATTATTTTTAAGGTTCTTCATGGCCTCTCTCCGAGGTATATCTCCAATCTCTTAGTGCCGTACACACCAGGATGTACTTTGAGGTCCCGGGCAGAGGTCTTTTGTCTGCAAACAAAACCAAAAAACCTAAAAGCTGTTTTGTGATGGGAGACACTACCAACATGATGGAGAATCCATAACTAAATTTGAAAACTGAGCTGTTAAGCAGTAAGATGTGAGGCATCAGCAGGAATATATAGGAAACATGTAGGATCCTAACACTCAGTACATGCAGCAAGCATTTAGCTCATTTTGGCCAGAAACACAGTGGAGACTGAAGCTAACTGAGATATGTCAGGCCTCGTTTAGATCTCTGTGAGATTAAATGATGATGTTACCTGGTGACTCCATCCAGTCGTTGTTAATATTAAAGTATAGTCACTGCTAGCCATTCAGTGGGATCATTTCTCCAAGTTAAGTCATGTAAGGAGAGGGGACACTGAAATAAACCGCCAATATTAAGTCTGTCAGTGTAACTCTTCCTCTCTGCTACACATACAGCACTAAATTAGTCCTCTGACATGCTGATATCTAATGTTTTTAGCCAGCTGCAGCCATTTTGTTACCATAGCAGCACTTAGTGGCATATTGGCGCGCTGTACGCCCCGCCCCCGAATGGGCGTGGTCTTTGAAATAAATAATGACGTCAGAGCTCTGACATTCTGAGCTGGAAGCTGTAAACTGGATCTTTGGGCAGAGTTGGTTCATTTCACCAGTAGCCTTCATCGTGTACGCCACACATTTGTGAGCAGCAAGTATCAAGAAGAGATTGTGAAAAACTCAAGACCTCAAAGAAACACAAACTAAACTGTCACTGTAGCTAATAAAAGGTAAGTAATGCGTTTACAGCATGTAGATTTTTAACTGATTAGACTTGCAGTGAGAGAAAAATCTCCTAAAATTAAGACTAGTTTATTCACTTTCAACCAACACACACACACAGTTAACATAAATATTAACTAGATATTTTCCCTACAGATTTTCTCTGAAGCATGTTAGTTAATTATAGAACAGTTTCCCTCATCTTAAAAGTTGCAATATGGAGACATTAAGTGAATTCAACACTTTATTTAAGTAAACAGATAATGCAGTTCAGCAAAATATATTCAAAGTAATGTTACAGTATGCAACATTATTCATTACATTACTCAGTTAAATGCTACTATTATCATATATTGTGACATTAATCAGTAACACAGTAACTTGTAACTAAAGCTGTTACATAAATGTGCTGCAGTAAAAAGTACAACATTTGCCTCTTAAATGTGGAGGAATCAAACTATGAAGTAGCAGAAAATGGAAATATTCCAGGAGCTAGGAATTGTACTTAAGTACACACTTAAATAAATGTACACCACTGTTATTCAGATCTTAAAATACCATTGCCATCATGTGAAAATACTTGATTACACAAATAAATGTCCCTAGCTGCCTTCAAGTCTTACTGAAGAAGTACAGAAATGTAAAATTAGAAGTAGTTAACATGCAGATTAGCTACTGTCAAAGTGTCATAATATTGTATAGCCTATAAGTTGTAGTATTATTATTGATGCATTAACATGTAGTAGTGGGTCCAGGTAAAGTTAAAGCCACACAATCTCTTAACTGATCTGCAAAGTATCTACAGCTGTCACATTAATGTAGTGAGCTGAACATACAATATATCCCTGAATGTGTTTAACATGATTTATGATGTTACTCCACACAACAGTGTCTCCACATCAGCTTCCTGAAACCACCAGACAGAGTCCGACACAGTCGTTCCTCTGGAGTTCAGAGACAACCAGCTGCAGAGAGACAGCACCTTCAACCTCTCTGCATCCAAAATGGATCTCAGAGCAGAAGTTGACCGAGCTTTAGAGGAGATGGAGTGGGGAGACGTGGTCACCACTCTCACGACCACTGTTCATGAATTACTGAACAACAAAAGCGACCCTCCATCTCCATCTCCTCCACCTCCACCCCCTGCTCCTGTGTCTGCTGGGCTGGAAGCCAACACCCAGCCTCAGCCAGCAGAAAGCCAGGATGGAGGATATGGTGACTGTATTCCAGTCGGAGCAGATCATCATATGTTTGAGGAGCAAAATCCACTCATGGCTGCTCCCACCATTTTCAATGGACCTCTGCATCAAGAGGACATCATGCAACCAGGTCAAATGCATGGTGATGCAGGTGCATGTTGCCAGGGACAGGTATGATCCTCAGGTTCAGTTAGGGAAAGGTATCATTAGGAGTAGATCAGTATTGGTGCTAACAGTTGTTCATGGTGGAGGCTTTATGTATTAACAAGAAAAGACAAAAGGCAAATCTTAATGTGAGCTCACTCCCTTCACGTGTTCACTGTGAGGCTCTGATGATGGATAAACTTCATAACTTCCAATCAGTCATGATTCAGAAGTAATAATTCAAGACAGCTCAGTGCACTGAAGCTGTCAAGGGACTGTAACTTTGTTCTGGTTTAACACCAGACAAGAATACAGTTTAATGTCGATGACACACATGGTGATGGTCAAATTTCCATCCTTGTGATCAGCCTCCAATTATTGCTCTGTTGGATGTTGGTAATACAGTCTCCTCATCATCACACAAGTGATTTGGTGAAGACTTGAATACTCAAAGATGACACACACAAAGCAAACAGAGTCTCTCTACACTCACAGTAATATGTTCCTGTGTCCTTACTCTGTGTAAGGAGCGCCACAGGAACAGTGAGGGTTTTGTGGTTACTTGCATGAGAGATAGTGGTGGTTTATGGGATGGGATAATAAGTGTGTGTATTACGGCTGGTTAACCTTCGCTCTCTCTCCACAGTACCTGCCAAATCTACAGCCTGTGGAAGACGTCCCGACTGCAGCAGGTGTCAGTCACCCTGCTGCTGCTGCTGCTGCTGCTCCTCCACAGACGGCAGCAGCCATCAGTCACCCTGCAGTGATACAGCTCGCTGAAGGCCAGAGCCTGCGCTGTGTTAGGTGTACTGTAAGTTACACACACAAGACTGTTAACACACACAGCTTTTGAGCTTCTTTCTGTTAGTATCATCACACAAACTCTTTCTATTATCTAATGTGTTTATCTGTCTCCCTTCGTCTGTGTAGTAACGGACAGCTGGTGTATGAGGTGATAGCAAAAGATGATGCTGCTCCCGTCTGTGCTGCTCCTCCACAGAACACCTCCAACTCAAAGTAAGTTTTCTCCACACAGTTTTTTTCTAACTGTCTCATGATCTGTATCCATTAATAAGACAGGCTCATAATCAAATCACACTCATCTTATATTTAATTTCTAGCAGCTGTTGTTTGATTTCAGGCATCTTTTATTTGTCTACCAAAATGCCTACATGAACATTACTATGATTAGCCTCTTTTAATGGCTTTAAATTGAACAACACAGCACAGACAGGGTTATTGTGTTGTATTATTCTGCTTATCTTAATGTTTTTTTCCCTAAAATATTAACATGAGGTCTTTCTCTGTATTTTCCTGTAGAAAGAGAAAGCGTGACAGCCAGCAGGACGATGAACGGCCTTATGTCAAGAAGCCTCCAAACGCCTTCATGCTCTTTTTGAAAGCACAGAGAGCAAATGTTCAGGCAGAAGTTGGTTGGAGAGGCAGTGCGTCCGTGAACACCATCCTGGGAGAGAGGGTAAGTGTGTTTGCTCCGTATGTTTGAGACACAAACTTGATCAAAGTTTGGAAAAAATAGTTTTTTACAGTTAAGATGAAAAAACATCTTTACAGTGATTTGTGTTTGTCATGTACTGTCCCATGACCAGAGAGCAAACCAAACTGTAAAAGATTTTGAGCATTGTGTCTGTTCATATGTTTTTATGCCAGTGTTTGCTGGCCTGTAGTTGTGTGTCAGTGTGTGTGTGTGTGCACTGACTGACAGTGTGTTGTCCTCTGTTCACAGTGGAGGTCACTGACAAAGGAGCAACAGGCCAAATATTACAACCAGGCCGAAAAAGAACGACTGCTCCATTCCCAGCAGCACCCTGAGTGGTCCACCAGGGACAACTATGTAAGTACACCCTGCCCACACACAATTCATACATGTTTCTATCAGAGATGGAAAGTCTAATGTGTTTTTTTTTTTTGTGTGTGTAGGGCAAAAAGACGAAGAGACAGAGAGGCATGGCCTCCAGGCTGGATTCTCTAAAAACATTATCCACATCTCTGACCTCACCGCTTGCACCAGCTGAAACACAGAGTCCACCCACTGAGAGGACGTTGGAGGAAACGTGTCACCCAGCGACTGTGAGGCCGTGCACGCCCCCTGTACAGCCTCAGCTGCCCTCCTCTCCACGCAAGGACACCTTCGCTTCATCTCTGACCTCACCGCTTGCACCAGCTGAAACACAGAGTCCACCCACTGAGAGGACGTTGGAGGAAAGGTGTCACCCAACGACTGTGAGGCCGTGCACGCCCCCTGTACAGCCTCAGCTGCCCTCCTCTCCACGCAACGACACCTTCACTTCTGATGTTATTCAGATGACAGAAAACTGTTATTTTTAAGCTGTACCGCCCTTCAAAGGCAAATGGCAGAAACTGATGGAAGCTCCTCCTCTTTGTCTTCATGTAGACAACATGACATGTGACCACATGTTGATTAAAATTTTGATCGACAAACAACTTCCTGCATGCTTGTAATGTTTTTTTAATGTACCAATTTGTTTCTTTTTTGCATCAATTTTTGGTGTGAATGTTTTTCATTTTGTTAAAGTAAATGCTCTGCTGCTTTCATGTTTTTATGACAAATGCACATGTTCTAAATATTGAGGGAACATGTTCCCCGCAGCCCCCTGAATCTGTGCCTATGGTACATAAAGTAATAAACTATAGAAATTAACCTGTGGTGGTGTGCTCAGAGTTGATTCATGGCCTTTTAAATAACTGGATGATAAACTGGAATTTGAGCTCCAACACAAAACAATATAAGACAGTTTTAGTACAACAATCTTTATTCACTTTGCTCCACATCTTCACCTGCTGAATAAAAGCAGTCTCTTCATCACTCTCTCCTCCCAGAGACCAACCAGAATGAAACACAACAATCCTTTCTGCAATAAATACTATATTCACTTGGTTATTATCTTCTTATTTTGACCGTTTCAAATCTTCTCCAAGCACAAGCTTCTCCCACCTCGGATTTAGCCCACTGCTGCCACAAAGTTGAGCCTTTACCTAAGAACAGCAAAGGTTTAAGTGCTCTACTCAGTCTGCAAGCAGCTTGTCGGACGTCTGTCATGGTAGGTCCTCCCATCGACACACAGCAGCAGTCTTATCTAACTATCCTCTGATCTCATGATCACCAGCAGCCTCAGTGAGCGCTCCTCTGCACTCTGGGTTTATCATATCTGTCCTCAGGTCTCTGTCTCCACCTGCAGGTGTGTGAGAGCCTGTGGTCTCTGCTCTACAACACTTAACACTCACTAATGTAAAAATGTACACATCAAATGTATGTGAATTATGTCATAAGGGTGACGTGATGTGGTCAATAACATATGAAAGGACATACTCAATTTATGGTCAGCAGGCCACAATAGGGTGCTGGGAGCCTGCCGACCATTCTCTAATTCACGATGAAAATAAACTGATTCATATCATAATTTTTTACTTATGTATTTATTTTTTTGCCAAAGTACATAAAAAAACATAAAAAATAGCGCTTGTTTATTAATAACACAGGAGGATCCCTCAGACCCCCCAGCAGAGGTCCAGAAAAAGCCACGACTGAGCATGTGTGCAGTTTCTCAGCAGTGTCTTGCATCAGTTAGGCCGCTGTATGCACATCACCACATGCTGAACAGAGAAAGTGGTTCACTCATTCTGCCTCCTTTGATTCTGGGTTGAGCTTCTTTGTTCACAAAAACAAGTTTAAACACGATGTCAGTTTACACTTAAAAACTGTAAATGACTTTTAACCAGAACCGAGAGACGTGATCACATCACTCCAGCTTTAGCCTCTTTACACCGGCTCCCAGTATGTTTTAGAATAGATTTTACTGATTATTTTTAAGGTTCTTCATGGCCTCTCTCCGAGGTATATCTCCAATCTCTTAGTGCCGTACACACCAAGACGTACTTTGAGGTCCCGGGCAGAGGTCTTTTGACTGTCCCAGAGGCCCGACTGAAAATTAAAGGGGACAGAGTGTTTGCTGTATACACACACACACACACACACACACACACACACATACATATTTGTATATATGTCTATGAGCAGCACACACAGGACAAGTAGTTTGAGTGGAACAAGCATGGTATGTTAATATATTGCATTGTTTGTTAGGGATTTTGTCTGCCAAATGAAGGTAGACTGTAAGTTAGAGCACAGAGCTTTCCCAAAGTGTGGATAGTGGGCAAATATGTGTTGAAGAGTTGAGTTGATTAGTTTTGGTGTTTTGGTGGTATTTGTTGCCTGAATGAAAATGCTCCATTATCAGTAATGATATTGAAGTATTTTGAGAATGGTTAATAGTGTGTTGTCAACTGTAAATAGCTTGTGTGCTTGTTGTTCAATCGCTTACGGCCATACCACTCTGAATACGCCCGATCTCGTCCGATCTCGGAAGCTAAGCAGGGTCGGGCCGGGTCAGTACTTGGATGGGAGACCGCCTGGGAATACCCGGTGCTGTAAGCTTTTATTCTCAGCTTTCACCAGCAGAGGACGCTCTTTCTGCTTTCATGGACACAGCTCTTTAAAAAGCAGCACCAGTGGAAAACATCTACATGTTTTTTTGTTTGCTCATCTGGACTTCATGCTCTGTATTATAGCCTACCTGGACTTTGACTTTATTTATTTTATGTCATTTTAAGCAATCATGTTCATCAGGCACAATGAACATTTCTTTCTACAGTCTGCAGTGCTGCTCATTAATACACATTTGCTGCTGGACTGAGGACACATTAACTCAACATTAACTACAGTGTGTGTGTTCACAGTGAAGACAAACCTCCCACTCACCGTTGTGGCTCACTGATTTCTTGTAATAGTGTATTGATGTTACAGCAAAATTAACATTTGAAAATATTATCCAAGGACTGTGTTTTCTTGTCCTACTTCCTGTTATGGACCTCTCAAAGACTTTTCAAATAGGGATGCTTTGCACCTTTTCTGTTTCTGTTTGCATACAGAAACTATGTGCTTGCCAACATAACATAATTGCAGTATGCAAAACATGCAGTTCCAAAATTACAGACGGAGATGCAACAACTGCCAACAAAGTTGTTTTAACAGTTAAATACACATCCTTAAAAGCATTTACGATTTCTCAAAATGTAATATATCATTACTATGTTGTTAAAATGGCATTACTTTGGTAAAGAGCACAGTAAGACTTGTTTAGAACTCGAAACTCAAAGTTTAGTACATGGGACTTGGCCTGGGACTTGAGTGCTTGAGACTTATGTGTGACTTGCAGAACAGTGCCTTGGTCCTACCTCTGTCTGGCCCTCTTTTTAACCACTAAGCCTCCTAAATGGTCAAGTTAAACATGAAGACATGGGTGGAGTTTTAAAATTGCCCCATTGATTATGTTCCTGCCTTTTGTAATTTATTTTGCAGAGCTAACAGATAGTCCTTCACACCAGGAGGTGGCAGCAAAAGTCAAACTGACTCTGAGCCACAGCTTCTGTAAGAATGATGCTGTGTGCTCCATGTGACTGCTCTTGTGTTACAGACTCTTAGCCGACTGTATTATTTGACCAGGTAAAGATTGTTTTAACCTAATTTTCGTCCTTTGCTGAGTTTGTATTTGATCCATTTCACCTGCAACAAGTAGGCTTGCACATTTTGTGCTCCCCACTGTCATAATGTCTGTCTCAGTTGATTTTATTTCACTCAGTCTGTCCCTCGACCCATGTCTCCACCACCCCAAGACCCTGCTTTGCCATTCTCCACCCATCCACCAGATGCCCTCAGACTCTTCAAACCTGTCCCAGTTACCTTTCACTTGCACCTGCTCACCTGTTTCCATTTTCCTTCATCTGCCATGCTGTATACCATCGGCCACTTTCCACTCTTTCCCTGCCACATTGTCAATGCTATTTTGTGTCTTGCTTTACAGCCACCTGTACATGGAATCTGGTACCTGTATTTGTTCCTGAACCCTTATCTGCACCATGTGTATCTTCACCTCTACAATAAGTCACTGAACAGTTCTTGTCTGAGAGGGTTGTATGTGTTTGGGTCTTTTTAAAGGGGCAAGTGTCAAAGAGATTTTTCCATCTCTACATGGATTATGTGAAGGCTACATGTATATATAGTCCATCATAAATGTTGAATGCTACTTTTCATATCAAATGTGTCCTCGTGTTCAAATAATCCTGGGTGTTTGGAAACAGAAAATGTGCAAAGCATCCCTATTTGAAAAGTCTTTGAGAGGTCCATAACAGGAAGTAGGACAAGAAAACACAGTCCTTGGATAATATTTTCAAATGTTAATTTTGCTGTAACATCAATACACTATTACAAGAAATCAGTGAGCCACAACGGTGAGTGGGAGGTTTGTCTTCACTGTGAACACACACACTGTAGTTAATTTGAGTTAATGTGTCCTCAGTCCAGCAGCAAATGTGTATTAATGAGCAGCACTGCAGACTGTAGAAAGAAATGTCCATTGTGCCTGATGAACATGATTGCTTAAAATGACATAAAATAAATAAAGTCAAAGTCCAGGTAGGCTATAATACAGAGCATGAAGTCCAGATGAGCAAATAAAAAAACATGTAGATGTTTTCCACTGGTGCTGCTTTTTAAAGAGCTGTGTCCATGAAAGCAGAAAGAGCGTCCTCTGCTGGTGAAAGCTGAGAATAAAAGCTTACAGCACCGGGTATTCCCAGGCGGTCTCCCATCCAAGTACTGACCCGGCCCGACCCTGCTTAGCTTCCGAGATCGGACGAGATCGGGCGTATTCAGAGTGGTATGGCCGTAAGCAATTGAACAACAAGCACACACGCTATTTACAGTTGACAACACACTATTAACCATTCTCAAAACAGTTGAATATGGTTACTGACTATATGATAGTCGGGGATCCACAGGCCCAAAGGCTCAACAAAATGGGTTTAACCTATAGGTTATGTGTTTTCTGATTTGCTGTTGTGATTTGCACCTCAAGGCCACCGTACACTGCAGCCTGATTGTGGGTATATCATAAATATTTTCTAGTGAGTATTGGGCACATAGCTGCGCATCATGTGGACTACACCACTGGACTCAAGTCTGACTCAAGTCCAAGTCATGTGACTCAAGTCCACACCTGTGGGGTCTGATATATTAAGACCACACTTCTATTATGAAGGTGATTGAAAAATAGTGTATTGAGGTAGTTTTGACTGATTGAAGATACTCAGAGCAGTGCCACAAGAGGTTATTAAATGAGAGAGACAAGCAGTAAGTTGAGTGAAGCAAGCATGGTATGTTATGATATTGGTTTGATAGTGAATGATTTAGTGTGACAAATGGAGGTGGACTATAAGGTATGGCATAGAGGAATACGCTTTGTGAAAGTGTGGATAGTGGGCAAATATGTGTTGAAGAGTTGAGTTGATTAGTTTTGGTGTTTTGGTGGTATTTGTTGCCTGAATGAAAATGCTCCATTATCAGAAATGATATTGAAGCATTTTGAGAATGGTTAATAGTGTGTTGTCAACTGTAAATAGCTTGTGTGCTTGTTGTTCAATCGCTTACGGCCATACCACTCTGAATACGCCCGATCTCGTCCGATCTCGGAAGCTAAGCAGGGTCGGGCCGGGTCAGTACTTGGATGGGAGACCGCCTGGGAATACCCGGTGCTGTAAGCTTTTATTCTCAGCTTTCACCAGCAGAGGACGCTCTTTCTGCTTTCATGGACACAGCTCTTTAAAAAGCAGCACCAGTGGAAAACATCTACATGTTTTTTTGTTTGCTCATCTGGACTTCATGCTCTGTATTATAGCCTACCTGGACTTTGACTTTATTTATTTTATGTCATTTTAAGCAATCATGTTCATCAGGCACAATGGACATTTCTTTCTACAGTCTGCAGTGCTGCTCATTAATACACATTTGCTGCTGGACTGAGGACACATTAACTCAAATTAACTACAGTGTGTGTGTTCACAGTGAAGACAAACCTCCCACTCACCGTTGTGGCTCACTGATTTCTTGTAATAGTGTATTGATGTTGCAGCAAAATTAACATTTGAAAATATTATCCAAGGACTGTGTTTTCTTGTCCTACTTCCTGTTATGGACCTCTCAAAGACTTTTCAAATAGGGATGCTTTGCACCTTTTCTGTTTCTGTTTGCATACAGAAACTATGTGCTTGCCAACATAACATAATTGCAGTATGCAAAACATGCAGTTCCAAAATTACAGACGGAGATGCAACAACTGCCAACAAAGTTGTTTTAACAGTTAAATACACATCCTTAAAAGCATTTACGATTTCTCAAAATGTAATATATCATTACTATGTTGTTAAAATGGCATTACTTTGGTAAAGAGCACAGTAAGATTTGTTTAGAACTCGAAACTCAAAGTTTAGTACATGGGACTTGGCCTGGGACTTGAGTGCTTGAGACTTATGTGTGACTTGCAGAACAGTGCCTTGGTCCTACCTCTGTCTGGCCCTCTTTTTCACCACTAAGCCTCCTAAATGGTCAAGTTAAACATGAAGACATGGGTGGAGTTTTAAAATTGCCCCATCGATTATGTTCCTGCCTTTTGTAATTTATTTTGCAGAGCTAACAGATAGTCCTTCACACCAGGAGGTGGCAGCAAAAGTCAAACTGACTCTGAGCCACAGCTTCTGTAAGAATGATGCTGTGTGCTCCATGTGACTGCTCTTGTGTTACAGACTCTTAGCCGACTGTATTATTTGACCAGGTAAAGATTGTTTTCACCTAATTTTCGTCCTTTGCTGAGTTTGTATTTGATCCATTTCACCTGCAACAAGTAGGCTTGCACATTTTGTGCTCCCCACTGTCATAATGTCTGTCTCAGTTGATTTTATTTCACTCAGTCTGTCCCTCGACCCATGTCTCCACCACCCCAAGACCCTGCTTTGCCATTCTCCACCCATACACCAGATGCCCTCAGACTCTTCAAACCTGTCCCAGTTACCTTTCACTTGCACCTGCTCACCTGTTTCCATTTTCCTTCATCTGCCATGCTGTATACCATCGGCCACTTTCCACTCTTTCCCTGCCACATTGTCAATGCTATTTTGTGTCTTGCTTTACAGCCACCTGTACATGGAATCTGGTACCTGTATTTGCTCCTGAACCCTTATCTGCACCATGTGTATCTTCACCTCTACAATAAGTCACTGAACAGTTCTTGTCTGCGAGGGTTGTATGTGTTTGGGTCTTTTTAAAGGGGCAAGTGTCAAAGAGATTTTTCCATCTCTACATGGATTATGTGAAGGCTACATGTATATATAGTCCATCATAAATGTTGAATGCTACTTTTCATATCAAATGTGTCCTCATGTTCAAATAATCCTGGGTGTTTGGAAACAGAAAATGTGCAAAGCATCCCTATTTGAAAAGTCTTTGAGAGGTCCATAACAGGAAGTAGGACAAGAAAACACAGTCCTTGGATAATATTTTCAAATGTTAATTTTGCTGTAACATCAATACACTATTACAAGAAATCAGTGAGCCACAGCGGTGAGTGGGAGGTTTGTCTTCACTGTGAACACACACACTGTAGTTAATTTGAGTTAATGTGTCCTCAGTCCAGCAGCAAATGTGTTTTAATGAGCAGCACTGCAGACTGTAGAAAGAAATGTCCATTGTGCCTGATGAACATGATTGCTTAAAATGACATAAGATAAATAAAGTCAAAGTCCAGGTAGGCTATAATACAGAGCATGAAGTCCAGATGAGCAAATAAAAAAACATGTAGATGTTTTCCACTGGTGCTGCTTTTTAAAGAGCTGTGTCCATGAAAGCAGAAAGAGCGTCCTCTGCTGGTGAAAGCTGAGAATAAAAGCTTACAGCACCGGGTATTCCCAGGCGGTCTCCCATCCAAGTACTGACCCGGCCCGACCCTGCTTAGCTTCCGAGATCAGACGAGATCGGGCGTGTTCAGAATGGTATGGCCGTAAGCGATTGAACAACAAGCACACAAGCTATTTACAGTTGACAACACACTATTAACCATTCTCACAACAGTTGAATATGGTTACTGACTGTATGATAGTCGGGGATCCACA
This sequence comes from Cephalopholis sonnerati, assembly GCA_019142605.1. Lineage (NCBI taxonomy): Eukaryota > Metazoa > Chordata > Actinopteri > Perciformes > Serranidae > Cephalopholis > Cephalopholis sonnerati. The sequence continues at coordinate 13,187,593 of JAGQAX010000003.1, forward strand.
GGCCCAAAGGCTCAACAAAATGGGTTTAACCTATAGGTTATGTGTTTTCTCCTTTTGTGTTGTGTTTTCTCTTTTGCTGTTGTGATTTGCACCTCAGGGCCACCGTACACTGCAGCCTGATTGTGGGTATATCATAAATATTTTCTAGTGAGTATTGGGCGCATAGCTGCGCATCATGTGGACTACACCACTGGACTCAAGTCTGACTCAAGTCCAAGTCATGTGACTCAAGTCCACACCTGTGGGGTCTGACATATTAAGACCACACTTCTATTATGAAGGTGATTGAAAAATAGTGTATTGAGGTAGTTTTGACTGATTGAAGATACTCAGAGCAGTGCCACAAGAGGTTATTAAATGTGAGAGACAAGCAGTAAGTTGAGTGAAGCAAGCATGGTATGTTATGATATTGGTTTGATAGTGAATGATTCAGTGTGACAAATGGAGGTGGACTATAAGGTATGGCATAGAGGAATACGCTTTGTGAAAGTGTGGATAGTGGGCAAATATGTGTTGAAGAGTTGAGTTGATTAGTTTTGGTGTTTTGGTGGTATTTGTTGCCTGAATGAAAATGCTCCATTATCAGAAATGATATTGAAGTGTTGTGAGAATGGTTAATAGTGTGTTGTCAACTGTAAATAGCTTGTGTGCTTGTTGTTCAATCGCTTACGGCCATACCACTCTGAATACGCCCGATCTCGTCCGATCTCGGAAGCTAAGCAGGGTCGGGCCGGGTCAGTACTTGGATGGGAGACCGCCTGGGAATACCCGGTGCTGTAAGCTTTTATTCTCAGCTTTCACCAGCAGAGGACGCTCTTTCTGCTTTCATGGACACAGCTCTTTACAAAGCATATTTAGCCTACTGCAATTCTTTTCTTCTTTAGCACCATGTGGTGTTTGCACACAAACAAAATAGTAAGTGTTGACTTGCTGGAAATGATTAATTATGCTTGAGTTAATGTAACATATTCTTTATAAGTTTGATAGGTAAAATAACATTTTGTGTAACACAACTGACTACATCAGAGAGTGACCTCAAAGTGTCTTTAAAATGATGGTTTCTTTAATAAAGAGAACTTGCAAAATATTAGCTTAAGTATTTATCAGTGTCTTGTGTTACTGTGGTTTTTTCATCCTGAGGCTTTTATGTGTTGTTTCATTCTTGTTGATTAATTACTACAGTGCAATAGTGTATACTTAATTATCAATAACATAAATTTAGGCAGGTGAAACAAGCAGAGGGCTATAAATTAAGGCAAAATAGACCTCAGACATAAAGCTGGGGGAGAGAGTACACAGACCAAATAAGGAGAAGCTTAATAAACCTGGTGGTTTTGAACTGGGCTAAATAATGGATGTGAGCTCTGATGAACTGCGACCATTTCTCAGAATGCACTCCTCTAAAGTCACATACAGTACACCCACAGTCACACCAAATCCCACTGTGTTATTTGGGTCAGTCGCTGAAGGTGTAAATAACCACAATGAGTTCTATCAAATTATTCAAGGGCAAACACACTGCAACTCAACTCTGAGCAACGAAACTGCAGTATTATTATTATTATCACTATGGTGGTGTCTGTCAGGCCTTGTTTCTGTAATGCCTGTGGTTTAGTTTGAGTGCACTTCCTGCCCTCAACTGACAAACACCTGTGTCTCACTGAGCCATAAATAAATAATAAATAAAAACATGTTTGACAGGAACTTAGGTTTGGTGTTGACGTGGCATTAATGTAAGATAATTGAAATTCAGTTTACCTGTGTTGCTTTTATTGAATATTCTACATTTGTTTGCAGATCCATATGCACGCTAGAATACCGCAGATGCAGATAACACTTTCATTGTTGTCAAAGCAAAACATCTGACGTCATTTAGAAACCACCAGTATGAAGTTTGATGTTACAGCACAAATGTATGTACGTAAATGCATCACATACAGTATATGTATGTATATACATTATATACACAATAAAAAAACAGAACCAAGAGCAAGAATTATAGAGCATACAAAAAACATGTTATTTATTATGTTTCTAAAAGTGATACACAGTTACAGTTTACACTCAAACTGATTTACCTTAACCATTGTCATCTCCATCACTATCAGCACATTCACTATCAACAATATTATATTAATGTTAGCCCATTTTTATCTTTGTGCCTAATAGCCCCATTATGAATATATGGATTAAAGAATGTAGAACTACATGACAACTCTGCATTTACTGTAGACACGCAAACCACCCACACATTTACCACCAGCCCCGCCTGTTAAGATTGTGGTTTTTGCCCACACGCACCTTCTCGGAGCTATCTCACACGACTTCCAAAATTATCTGCCCCAGATTCTTATTTTTTTCAAAAGCTGCTGTTGCTGGATAGCTACAAAAGCACAAAACACATGAACTGTACTTCATGACAAATTCAGACAAATCAACAATCTGACTGCTTAAAGCTGTTTCAACCTCCTGCACCTCCGTATTAATCATACTTCTGTTGGTTTCTCTTTCATCCTATAGTTTAAGCACTGTATTCTGTTTGTTTAATAAACTTTATTTGTAAATGATATAGAGTATAAACCCCCTGCAAGCCCAAGCAAATACTGTAATACCAAGTAATGCAGTTATTGAACATTATTGAAGCATTTATTCCATTAACATGTAACAAAGCAGTCAAATATAACCAAAAAAGCACCGAACACACAAATATTAAAGTTCAAGAACTGATAATCAATACTAATAATAGGAAGAACAATTTGAATTTGGTGACACTTTCACAACAATTAAACACTTGTAACAGATTTGATAATCCATGTTTAGAGATTAAACATGTTTTTTACATTTTGTGTGATGTATGTTGATTGAAATCATAAGAAAAGTAAAGTAAGAAAAATGATATCCTGTGTTTTTTCCTAAACACTGTTCTTTATGTTAAATGGAAAACATTATGACGTCAAGGAAAGATGTGAAGGAGAATTCAAAAGGGCCTCGGAAAAGACAGCTGCGATGCTCAGAGAATCCGACTGCAGGTACTGTACACTAGGCTCCGTAACTATAAGACGGCAGATGTTACTAATGTAGGTCTGCTGAGGTGAAACTACAATGTTCCGAAGATGGGCTACTGAAAGTGCATCTTAGGTATTTCGTTACCATGTTGTTTCATGCAGATTATATAAATGTGGAAAACCCAGTGAAAAATATGACTTCATTACCAAGGCTGGAATTGAATTTCTTTTTTTTTCAAGCGTCACATTGAGAATGGTTACTCACGCTTGCCCTCCTCTCCACTCCTGTTTACACACATTAGGTCAAATTTGACCTGTTTCAAGTTAAAAATTACTCTTTTTTTTAATCATTAGTTTTTCTTCCTCTAGTAAGTAATAATTAATCGGTTAACATTATTTAAAATTAAGGGCTGAAATATGTTTTGGAGTTGCTCTCTGTACAAATTAAAGAGCTCTGGTAGCTCAACAAGTCCAATGCCATTTCATGACTCTTCATGACTCTTAGATTTTAATCCTCTAACCTAACCTTAAAGCCCATGTGATATTAGGCTAATACAGAGCCGGGGAACTTTCATTGGCTTGCATCATGTGCTATAGAGAGCTGGGGAACATAAGACCCTAGGAAGATAGAAATGACCCCGTCCAGTAAACCCTAAGCTAAAGGAGATAAGAAAGGAAGCATTGAAGCATCTCTCTTTCACATGTAGAGAACTCAGCAAGCTCTTATCATGGCTGCCTCAGTTAGGAACCTTCCTAAGCTAAAAAGATTATTTGACTGCAGCCCAACCCTTAAGAAGAAGAAGAAGAAGATGGTCACCAAGCCAATTATATTTGATGCTGAGCAATACTAAACACATTGATTCCCGTTTGGCGATGACTCCTCCAGAGCAGTGTGGATGCCAGTCTTGGTCATTATTTCATACACATTATCGTTGGAGGCCTGCCGGCCACTTGCTGCTGTCGGTCTTCTGCTGAGCGTCCGTCGTCTCACCTGTTAGTAGTTAAATATGACTGTGAGGTATGAAGGTGTGTGCAGATATCAGAAAATTACAGTCATTATGTTAAAGACCTGTTCAGGACCAAATCTGGAGAAAGACTGATTTTTGGGGGGAAAATGTTACCAGTAGAAAAAAAATATATATATATTTTTAAATATAGGCCTATTTTCCCAGACTACCAGACATCACAGACTAATATCAGTCAAAAGGAACCAACTCATTTGCTCCAGCTCTATAACCGTGTCACTGATGATGCGATTGCTCCTCCAGGACAAATGGCAGAGCAATTAGAAATATAATATTAATGTAAACATACAGGACTTCTTCACAGGTGCTTATGATGATTTTTCCATAGAGGTTAAGGCTGGCATGATATCAGATTACTTCACAATATTGATACTGAACTGTTCAAAAAACTTGAACATAACAATAACAATAATGCCATCAATCAAATTAATCTTTACCTTTGTTTACTGTGCATTTTGTCTCTTTTTTTGCAAACGAGTTACACTCAAAATATGACAGTAGGTGGAAAGAGAGTCTGTAACTGTTACTATATAAAAAAAATGTACAAAAAGAGCACTTTCACCAAATGTAATGTGAAAAGACGACCAGGAGGCAGACAAAGGGATAACGGAAAGAAATTATTTAAGTGGTGCTGAAATATTTACAAGACATTATCATGTGTGTATTATTAATATGATATCAATATTTCATTTTTAAATATCATTAACTGGTATGCCCCATGCCCCTATTTAATCAGTGCAAGGATTGGATGTCTTTCTGCACGCAAGCGAAACTTGTAATGGTGAGAGGAAATGTGTGTAGTCAGTATAAAGGTTATTATATTCAGCATTATGTTGGAAGACAAAAAAACTGACAACAATAATAAAAAGTAAATATGACCAGATTAATGTTTCATGTTGGAATTAAAATCCCCCCTGAATAAAATGTTTGATTTATAAGGTATGGCATTTGTATTTGTATATTTTTGTGTAAGGATCAGCAGAGCATGCTCTGACACTGACATGTGAACCACTTGTATTGTGGTTAACATGCCATTTCCTGTCACTGCCATTTCTTTAATGAAAAACAATGTCCTTCATGGTTCAGTGTGTCAAGCGCAACCAAGTGAAAAAGGTGTTTCTGTTAATTCAAGGAAACTTCTCTTTCTAAGAGACATGGTGTATATCTTGAGACAACGTTGTAAGTAGGTTTAAAGACACTGCACCCACATCCTGCAGACAAAGCATTCAGTTGTTTTCTATACAATTGGCACGCAAACTCTAGATCTCTAAGGCGTAAACCTTGGGTTTACAACAGTTTGGTAGTTTCAGATGAATGCAGTGTGATAAACTGATGAGTATGTGCACGCAGAGTGAATAATATCTGGAGACACTTAACCACAACCGAAGCTAGTAGAGCTACTAAAAAAAAATGACAGTAGTTCAGGCCACAGTGGTGAGCAGAGATATCTGAACTCACCCTCGGGACGATCAGCAAGATGAGGATCACGATTACCAGCGTGCTGATGGCGCAGCCACCGATGATGATTAACACCAGAGGTGGACTTTTTTCACTGGTGCGGGCACAAGGCGTTTCTACAGGTCTGGGACACGGTGCCACGCCTGTGTGAAATGAAGGCAAACATGGGTTATACCAAACAATATGACTTCATGCAAATAGCTTTTCATCTACTGATAACATTTATAGCACAGCTTTGATTATATTCTGTTGCATCTACATTTTTTCAAAGGACAGTGAATTCTCCATGGACCTGAAGCAGAGGTCCTCTAAAAGTAAAGCAAGGTAGATATTCTCTTTGTATACAGTCTGTAGGAAAGGCTCATAAGAAGTAACAAACATGGTCCAGTAGTATTCACTATTCAAATCCTTTAGTGAGTGAATGTAACAAATGTGTCAGCTCCACTTAAATACTTTTTTAACTAGTGGCTTTTTATAAGCTCAGAAGGGAGATAAAACATTTGAAGAAAAACACAGTTTGCAAATTTTACTTTTACACATAACAAACATTGAATCATTTCATATATTGCTTATCAGTATATGAAATGATTCAATGTTTGTAATCTTTACAATAATAAACGCACCATATGTGTTGTAACTGAAGGCTACAGCCATCAAACTTGTAGCGGAGTAAAAGGTTATATTTCCTAGTGAAGTATTTTCCATTTTTCCATTTTTAGTTTTTATACAGAGTCCCAACATTTTTTTAGAGTACACTGTATGTATGCATCATACATTAACTGGGTTACTGACAGAAGATCTTGTGTAGTTTTTGAGAAGAAAAAAGGAAAGCGCACCTCTCACAAAAAGTGTGTAGACGTTGCATTGCACTTCATTTGGAAGTTTTACATACACACATTTGTAGAAACCAGAGTCATCCACGGTCAGTGTGCTGATGGTGATGGTGTGGTCCTGCAGAGTTCCTTCGGTCTGAATCCTGTCAGTGTATCTAATGCTTGGGCTGATTCTATCATTTAACGGTTTACTGGAGAAATAGTAAAGCACCTCTTGTCGCTCCTTATGATCTTGATACAGATAAAGATACATTCCATCATATCCTTTAATGCTTGTGGGACATCCTGCAGAGGAACACTTCAAGGTGACATTGTCACCGGACTCTCGCCAAAATGCATTGCTTCCTGTCATAAAGGAGACAAACTGTCTGATTAGAGGGTTTAAAAATACCTCAAACCATCTATGCAGTATATCAGGAAGCAGCAACTGAAACTAATTTGCACAGTTTAAAAATATTCCTCTCAACTGGTCTAGCGAACATTGTTACAATCAGACTTAAACTATCAAAATGTTATTAAAATGTTTAAAGAAAAGTAAATGGTCATACCTGCATTGGCAGAAAGACAGAGTAACAGTACGAGCCAACAGAGATGCATCATCTCGCAACACTGACTGCGTACTGTCTGTGTCTTTTACATATATACACACGCACACACACACACACACACACACACACACACACACACACACACACACACACACACACACACGGTAAACAGTACTTCGTTTACTGTTTGATGTGGGGTGATGATGTGCAACCTGTGAAACAAAATCTTTTGATTTCAGTCATTTCCTTAAGGGCCTCTGATAGTGACGTGACCTTTAGCGTGAGTACAGTGCTAGGACGTTGAAAATGACTATGAAAATGTGTAGACAAAGGGAAAGGGAAAGCTACTCCTTTAAAGGAAGACTACACCCGCAAAATGACTAATTGTAAATGGATTAGTCATGTCGTTTGTGACATGACTTTGTTTTTTCTTTAATGCCTCCACGGAAAACAGCAACATATTGATTTATTGATTGACTGGGGACCACATTTAACAATAGCAAAACTATATTAAAAAAAATCAGTTTACGAACTCTAACACAACTCGTGCAGTATAATAATTTATCCAGTCGTATGCTCAGTACTTCTCAAGCACATGCATTTTTGCTGGAAAAAACATTGAGCATACAACATACTTGGACTATGCCAGAGGACTCGAGTCATATGACTTGCACTTGAGTCACTAACTAAAAAAAATAAACTTGGACTTTAATACCAATGACTCGTTCTCAGTCAGACTTGAGCCTTTTGGCTTGAAAATACTTAAAACCCTCCCTTAAGCCCAAACATGACAACTTATGTTATTTTTAAAAGTCTTCCGCAAATCAGTTCATTTTCTTGTTTACTTAATCAGCTCACATTTATTTATCCCCAGCAAGTCAACACTTAATTTGAACCAATCTGGCAGCGTCCAGTCAAGCTGTAGGAGGGAACCACAAGGAACTAGTATATAATAATTTTGTAAATTTTTATATTATTATTCTGTTGTTATAATAGCATTATATTTGGTTAAAAGCACATTATAACTTATTTAGGGCCCAAACCTCAAAGTTTAGGACTTGGTACTTGACTAGGGAACTTGCATGTCTTGACTTGAGTCTTGAGTGCAAAGACTTAGAATGTACTTGTAAGTTGCAAAACAATGACTCGGTCCCACCTCTGGATTATACTGTGAGAGTTTTTGAATGGAGGTTTTGATATGGTTTAGCTGTTGTTCAAGTTTTCTTCATGAATTTAGGGTAATACAGCCTGACTAATCCATATACAAGTGGTCGGTTTGTGGGTGAAGTATTCATCTAAGTTGAAAAACATGTCAGAGGTTAAAAAAAAAACAAAAAAACAAATGAATGCACCATAAATGATGAATGCTAATGGCAGTTATTAAAAACAACAATACATCACTTATCAATTTGAATTAAATGTGCAGGTACTATGTGTGTCTATATATAAACATTATAAAGGTGTATATAACTTAGGTAAATAAATATATTTATAGTTCTACAAAAATGCATTTTATTGAGTGTCGACCTTTTGATATGTCACAGTAAAAGCACTGGTGTGAAAAATCAAATGAGTCATAGCTGCTTTAGTCTTGGGGTCCTTGTATTACACATTCTGGCTCATTATCACACTGTCATGGTTTACGGGGACACTTGAACAGAGCCATCTTTTGCTTGAACGTTTGCAACCATGACAAGTAAAAATGTAAAAAAACAAAACAAAACAAAAAAAAATACTCTTATACTTTATAAACTATTACATTAAATTGGGCATATTTTGATTGTAATAAACGTCATCTGCATCCGATGACTTGTCTTTTGTTAATGCACTAATTTAACTGTCAGCTGCGGTCCCAGAGTCCTGGTATTGTTTATACTGGCTCACTGGCATGGCCTCCCAGGACACTCTGATGGTACTAACACAGAGGTCAGCAACCTTTACTTTCAAAAGAGCCATTCTTGGCCAAAAATGATCTCAGATAATCTGCCTGGGACCGCCAAACATATCTGACACTTGTAATGAAAGTAACAGTAAGTCTAAATTCACTCATTAGCATTACTAATAGGTCTCAATGACCCTTTATTAATATGTTATTCACAAGATGGCTGCTCCACAGTGGGCTTTTATGATTGTTTGGTATTTAAACTTTGAATGAATATGTCCGCACACTTTTTTTATCTGGAATCCAGAGCTAGCTTAGCTATGACAAGCGATCAGTACTGAGGTTCGGCAAAATTTAAAGGAAAAGGCTATAGGCCGTATGAGGCATGTTAAGTTGATGAAATGTAAAAGCTTTTTTTTTTAATTCTGTGACTAAGCTACACATTTTTACAATGGAGAACGTAAGAATCAGTCAAGGTCTACGGCAGTGAAAAATGAAAATTACAATGTTAAAAAGAAATTAAAGATAGCCGTTATTAATTTCGATATAATTTTTTGTCAAAGCCACACAGAGCCACTGGAGAGGGGCAAGAGAGCCACATGTGGCTTCAGAGCCACAGGTTGACTACCCCTACGAAATTAGCTTCACCTTTGTTTTTCCTGCTATGACATGTCAACATGTGTGCTGTGAAAAAGGTTTATGGCCTCATCAACCCAACAGTATATCTACCTGACCAATAACTCTAGTGTAGTGTGCCTCCCGGCCAGAGCTTGTCTCATATATGAGAGGTGACAGCACCCCCTGGTGGAGGGTTTTGGGGGTAGTCACTCAGCCTCTGCCTCTCACACTGCAGATTTATAATGAGGAACAAGAGTGCACCGCTGCTCTCTTCACAAAGTGCAAAACCTTAACAGACTTCCTCTTCATCTAACCGCACAGATGTGGGGCTTATCAAGCTCATTCTGCAGTCTGGCTTTCGATGCAGGCCCCAACAATAAAAATGGAACTTAGAAAATATCTTCCTTCAGAAATATTGCTCCTGCCCCTAGTAATTATTCATAGCAGATAATAAAACTTGATTTGGGTAGTTTCAGGAAAATCTTGACCTATCAGTATAATGCAATACAGTTCAACAGCACCACAAAATCACCACTTCCTCACCTTGCTTGGACCACACCCATCTTCCAAACAATCCTTCAAAGTCATCTAAACTGCATACCTGTTGAGCAGCAGGGAAGTAGAAGCCAGATGATGGATCAATGAGCCATCAGGTAGGTGAAAGGAGAACACACACAAGGCAACATGTGGCGTCTCACACAAAGTCTCTGAGCTGCAGCAGGCAACTGACAAGCAGGTGGGAACACGCTGAAATGTCATTGCAGGAAAAACACCACGCAGCCACAGGCAGAGAGAAACCACAGCAGCTGAGGCAGAACTCCACATTATCTGTCACAACTTTCTTGTGAATTCTTTGTTTTTAAAGCAAAACAAACAGTAATCACTTAATATTTTACCATTGTCACATGCTTTCAAACACACACACACACACACACTGGCCAGAAAAGTGTTATGAGTATTATGACATCACAGTAAATTTGACCTTAGATCTTTTGGATTTAAAATGTCAGGATTTCATAATTTTATCCAGTGAAACATTTGTTGTGAAATTTTGTCATAATTAGCATCTGAATTCTTAACTTACGGACAAAAGGAATAAAAGAGTTTTTTGAGGTCACAGTGACCTTGATCTTTGACCATCAAAATTGAATCAGTTCATTGCGTCATCCAAGTGGATGTTTGTGCCAAATTTGAGGAAATTTCCTTAAGACCTATCATGTTGACAAGAATGACATGTAAACAGGGTCACACCTTGGCTTTTTACCGTCAGAATTTAATCAGTTCATCTTGAGTCCAAGTGGACATCTGTGCCATATATGAATATGAAATATTAAGAAATTCCATGAAGCCGTTCTTGAGATACTGCATTAAAAAAATGGGATGGACAGTCAGTAAACCCAAACATAATGGCTTTGGCCGCAGCTATTGCTGGCATGGTTGCATATAAATACTGAGCTACATTTTGCTGGTGCTGGTTTCCCACTTTGCATTAGATTAATCAGATCTGGTATGACATTCATCCTCACACTTACCAAAGTTATTCAGCTTCCTCTTCAGGTCGTCTCTCTCTGTAGTCAAGGAGTTCTGCTGTGAAGCTGCCAAAAAAAACCAAAACAAACGCCAACAAAACAAACCCATCCAGTCCAACACTGTTGCAGTTTGCCTGAGAAGCAGCAGGTGGTTCAGGTTCAGTGGCTTCTGAGGTGAGTAACTGTGGTCACCTCACAGTTGAGGTGCTCTGATGGTAACTTTCATGGCTGAACTGCCAACTGGAAAAAAAAAGTCTTAGGTTCACTGGAGTCAGTTCAAGTTAGGACAAAGTACTGTCAGTTTATTCAGGAATGTGCACCACTATTTAACAAATATTTTGTAAAACTATGAGAGAGCCTGAATTATCTTGACAATTCAATATCAGTTTTATGTTAGCTGACATGATTGTATTCCCAAATAAATGTTGCTGTTTTTGTTTTTTAGTGAAACTACATGACACATTAGATCTGGGAGTCGGCCTATAGTATTCATCACAAGAGTACTGGTTGGTGTGGCGCACAGAGAGTGGGTCAAAGAGAGGTCATTATGGGGCAGAAGCTCATTTTGCCTTATAGTGTCTTTAATCATAAACATCACAGCCTCAGGTGCCATTGGAGTTTATTTTTTTGCTTATTTATTTTGTCTTTTTTTATTAGTCGTCCAAGACTGGTCAGGTAGACAGGAGCAGGTACAGTACAGTACAGTACAGTACAGTCTCAAAGGAGAACTTTTGAAGTCAAAATAATCACATTTTCTGTGATCTCAATCAACAGAGGGCCATGTACCGTCTTAATGGGGATGCTGATCACTTGTTCTGGATTAGTCTGAGTGACACAAGTGGGACTAATATGGGGAAAAGGGTGGATGGATCTGTGCTGACCAAATCGTAAAGCCTTTAGAATCAATGCTAAGCTCTAAAGATCTTCACAGGTCCTGAAATTTGGACCGAATCCAAAAGACAACAACCTTTTTTGTAGAGATCTGTTCTGACAGGGGACAGGAGACTTAAAGTGAATAGTAAAGTTTATGCTGCCCTCTAGTGGATGAGGATGGAATGCAATACAACACTTTACTCTTTTCTGTCTTGATTTGATTTTAATGTGGCAAATGTATGGAGCTATATTAGGGCCAAAAGTTTTGTACTTGAAAAAATAAAATTTGAAACTGAAAATTCAAGTTTTGATGTTGAATTTTGAAAACTACATCAGTGTATTCAAAATAAAAATAAGTACACAATTTTTTTTTTCAGGTTAAATATAATTATGATTCACTCTGGTAATTATTTTGAATAAATTATTTACTTTCATTTTTCACTTTCATATATTTTGATATTTGAGATTCTGTTTTTTTCATTTGCATGTTTTATCTTTTCAGATTCAAATATTATTTTTTACAGTTTCAAATTTTTTTTTTTCAGTTTCAGATCTTTCTTTTTCAGTTTCAAATCTCTCTTTTTCAGTTTCAGATCTGTCTTTTTCAGTTTCAGACTTTTGGCCCGGATTTCGCGTGGGGGGCGTGGTATCAACTGAGAGGGGTGTGGAATCATGACACACAGCTTAACAAAAAGGCTAGGGACCTTCCCCTATCACGTTGCCTTCAGGGAATGTAGGAACTAAAACAATTCAACTCAACACTTTATGTACGCTACACCATGCGATTGGTGGTGAAAAAACTGATGTCAGTGACAAACTTCCATTTTCAAGCGGAAGTTACGTGTACAACTTCAAAATAAAACTTTAGCGTGCTAACTGCTAACTTCTTATATTACAGCCTATCGCTCTCTTTCTACACTAAAATGACCTGCAATCATTTCATTTCAACCGAGAGGTGTGTGGAGGTCGATTCAATGGAGAGCTGCAAGGAATACAAATTGTGTTTTATTAGTCCTTTGGCGATAATTTTATCCGACTGCTATTATTTCTCCTCGCTTTGCACCGGGCGTCATTGGTTGCCATAACGATGGCGGCCGGCGGAGACTCCTTTCCCGAGTCAAAATCCTTGAGGCCAGCTGGCCGTGATGAGATCTGTATTTTAACTGCTACACTACTCAGCCTTCATAAGCAATGTAAACTGTAATGTGACAATCTAATCTAGATTAGATTAGATAACAATCTAGACACCAAACTGATGAAGACCTTCTACCACTCTTGTATCGAGAGCCTTCTGTCATATTGCATCACAGTATGGTATAGGACCTGCACTGAGGCCAACAGGAAGAGGCAATCAAAGCTGCACAGAAGATTGTTGGGTAGCCTTGCCCCTCCCTGTCAGCCTTTTGCACCTCCCACTGCCTCAGCAGGGCACAGAATATCATCTAGGACAGACAGATCACATCCAGGTTCTGAAATGTTTGACCTGTTGCCCTCTGGCAGGTGCTGCAGGTGCATGAAAGCACTCACAAACACACTTAAAAACAGTTTCTTCCCCAGAGCTATAATCACCGTCAACTCCAATATGCACTGACACACACATGCAATATATTGAACTGTGAATGCTGCTAAAATGATGTCTGAGTGAGGTTTATTGCTTTGTATTTGTGTTTTTGCACTTTAAAACCTCCAGAAATGCATAAGTAATACATTCATAGAATTAAGCTTTATACTGAAAATATGAACTTATCAAATAAGAAATTGGAAATACTGACCTAATAGTTTTGTGTCATGTACATTTATATTTCTAGATGTGGTGGTTTATGCATTAATTGCAAATCAAACTTGTCTCATGATCTTTATGCATACAGTTTATAAAGGTTATTCTATTGTCATCTATCTATCAAACAAATAATAATAATAATTAATATTCCTTATTAATTAAAGATTCCTCAGTGTTTATTCTTGTTGGTAGACACATTTTGTTGAATTAAATCAACATGGTTTTTCCACTCCTCGTGGTCACAGTCAGCACAGACAGTAGACTGACAACATGGTAACACAGGCGTTGTAGACACTCGGGGTGGCGCTGTTGTGTCCAGCACTGGTGCCAGGGTATTGACATCATATGTATCCTATCGTATGATTGATAAATGAATGATTATAATTTAATACACACACGTCTAGAAGTTCTACTACGTTTTCTTTGAACCAGCATCAGTCAACCGCGTCATATAAAGATGCCAGGGTAAAATTAATGAGTTTATAGTTGCCACTAGTGGTGGCTGTCCGTCGGTGAAATAGGTCCGGGCTGTACATTTTTGGAATACACGTTTACTGTCAGTTAAATTGAGGTCACATTACAGTTTACATTGCTGATAAAGGCTGAGTAGTGTAGCAGTTAAAATACAGAACTCATCACGGCCAGCTGGCCTCAAGGATTTTGACTCGGGAAAGGAGTCTCCGCCGGCCGCCATCGTTATGGCAACCAATGACGCCCGGTGCAAAGCGAGGAGAAATAATAGCAGTCGGATAAAATTATCGCCAAAGGACTAATAAAACACAATTTGTATTCCTTGCAGCTCTCCATTGAATCGACCTCCACACACCTCTCGGTTGAAATGAAATGATCGCAGGTCATTTTAGTGTAGAAAGAGAGCGATAGGCTGTAATATAAGAAGTTAGCAGTTAGCACGCTAAAGTTTTATTTTGAAGTTGTACACGTAACTTCCGCTTGAAAATGGAAGTTTGTCACTGACATCAGTTTTTTCACCGCCAATCGCATGGTGTAGCGTACATAAAGTGTTGAGTTGAATTGTTTTAGTTCCTACGTTCCCTGAAGGCAACGTGATAGGGGAAGGTCCCTAGCCTTTTTGTTAAGCTGTGTGTCATGATTCCACACCCCTCTCAGTTGATACCACGCCCCCCACGCGAAATCCGGGCCAAAAGTCTGAAACTGAAAAAGACAGATCTGAAACTGAAAAAGAGAGATTTGAAACTGAAAAAGAGAGATTTGAAACTGAAAAAGAGAGATTTGAATCTGAAAAGATAAAACATGCAAATGAAAAAAACAGAATCTCAAATATCAAAATATATGAAAGTGAAAAATGAAAATAAATAATTTATTCAAAATAATTACCAGAGTGAATCATAATTATATTTAACCTGAAAAAAAAATTGTGTACTTATTTTTATTTTGAATACACTGATGTATTTTTCAAAATTCAACATCAAAACTTGAATTTTCAGTTTCAAATTTTATTTTTTCAAGTACAAAACTTTTGGCCCTAATATAGCTCCATACAAACGTAGACAATTACTGTGTTACCAGCAGACACACCGCAGCGTGTTTCAGGTGATATATATATATGTGTGTGTACACATATACATATATACATATATATATATATATATATATATAACCTGCGTAGGGGCCCTTCCCCAGGCTTACAGACAGGGCTGAGCTCGGTTAAACCTTATAGCTGTTAGGTTCCTTAGGTTAAAGGTTAATGAAATAAAAATTTAAACTCTGACTATGAGTCACCATGCCATAAATGCTAATTGGGCAAATGGGTGAGAACAAACCAGTGACCAAATTAAGAGGTGTGAACAAAATCTATTTATAAAACAAAACTGATGGATTTAAAATCTCTTATTAAAATTTTCCAACAGGTTAATCAAGATGGAGCAACTTTGGCAGGTTATTGCATGTGAAGGACTCCATAGCATCTCGGTCTGGACTTCATATAAAAAGACTACGCACCTTTCCCCGAGATGGTACCTCTGTCCAGGTGACATGCAAAAGATAGTGTGCCTTTAATCGAGATAGTGCATGGAGTCCTTAATGCAATTCCAGCCGAAGTGTCAAAAAAGAAGGCCCTCCTCATACGTTGCCTTCAGGTCAGGTATGACGCCAGTGAGCAGATATTTCCTTGTAATCAACAAAAATTAAATACATATTTTAATTATTAACAGATAAATTTGAGTTGTACGCTACATACATCTATCCCAGCAAACAAAACACATGGTCATGTTGTTTATGTGCATGACATGAGTGATATTTTAGAAATAATCACAGTAATATGGCAGTCCATTTGACTGGCTGTGAGTCTGAATAAGTTTGCCTCTGGCAAGTTTTACATGGCAAAGAATAGGACTCAACCACATCCATCAGCTACATCACAGCAGCAAGGTGAAAATATCAGTGATTGGAAGGATGGGTTTCATCACTCAGTCTATGTGAGACACAGTGAAAATATTCTCGGGGAGTAATAACATTGCAGGAGAGGCAAAAACAAACCTGATGCAGTGACAGAATGCAAATCATCTGTAATCTGTAAGGCTGAGGACTGTAGGGAGTCTGATAAGTTGTCTTTTATATATATCAGACTGTTATCAATAAATGAAACAACAATATGACCAATCAACAGAAATTGTATCAACATGCTATACATTATCATAAAGATGCTTCTGACAACTGAAACATATGTTATAATAAATATAAATGTGTAGACTCAAACTAAGAGATGATGATTCTTGTCTGCATTGTCATAACGAAGTTGGAACAACAGTCAACGTGATATGAGACTGTGACGTAGTTATGGATCTACTTTGTGTCAAACATTCTCTTACTCTTTGAAATAAGAAATTACTGATAAAACATCACATTAGTCATTAAGTGGAAACACAGCACACATGTTAAGACACTTTGTCAAAACATTTCACTGCCTAAGGGTCACTTATGTGACGTCTGGGCCCTTTTGAGCCATTTAGATAAAGAATCACATCAATATGTGCTATTCTGAAAAAAGTCTCCTCGGAGTTTAAGGTAATAATAAAATGTCCAACACTGCTGCAAAAGCTGGGGCCAGTTTTCTGATATTAAGTGTGTCACAACAAAGTAAAATGTCTTTTTCAAATGTTATTTCAGATGTTTTTAAGTTATGAAGCTGTTGCCAGACCTTTTTTTGTCAGGTGTTTTATCACATGAACCAGTGCTTTTCTTTCCTTAGTCTCCTGCCGTGGTCATAACTTATAACCAAGCCTTGCAATTTAAAAGAAAGAAGAAGAGGAAGTTCTCAAAACTAATTTTTAAAATTAGACGTCAAACTAACACAGTGTTAAAGGAAGTGAAATCATAATGAATGTAAAGCATTTGAAACCACGAGAGCATCACATATGCAGCACACCCAACTTTTATTGATGTTCTAGATAAAGACAGTGCATTCACTCTGGATGCAGAAACATAAAGTGCCAACAGCAGTTTATAAGTTGTGCGTATGGTAGTTTCATGGACACATTTTATTCCTTTGTAGCTTTGTTGTTTCAAAATGTGATGTAAAAAAAAAAGTGTACATATATGTCCATACCAGTTTCCTGTGTAGTGTGCAACTGTTGAGATGTTTCACAGTTCATTTGGTGCTGCGCAACTGTGGAAGTGTCATAAATGTGTTACATGTACAGTTTAACACTATGTATGCCATTAAGTGATTTGCTTTCTCTGTCTTCATATTCTTACACTCCACTTATACTACCAATCTTTTGGCTCACAAATAGTAATCTCAACATCAACATCTGTTCAACATTTTCAATACCTTCTCTTATACTTTTTCATAGGTGCAATAAGATGACTTTAAAGCCAATTTGAGTAATCAAAATATAACTATGAAGGAATAGGAAAGATGAAGAAATGGCACGGATATCTGAAGTTCTGAATCAAATAACTATAAATTGTGTATTTTTTCAGTCATCCAGATGAAACAGATTTTAGTGTGTCACATGTTCAGTTTCCACATCATTGTTTCTTCCTCTGTTTGACCTGTTCTAAATCTGTTCACCATGTACTGGGTGTATTAGCTCACACTTGACACACACACAAAGAGGGAACACTGAGTTCACTGATCAGACTTCTCTGAACTTGACTTCTCCACAAATATTAAGGCAACCAGGACGAAGCAGCAAATGGAGGTAGCTGAATACGTTAATGAGCGACCAAGACGTGAGCAGAAACGCAATGGGGATGAAAATCCAACAGGTAATAACATATATTCTTTCACTGTATATATACTGTGAGGCGGCACAGTGGTGTGGTGGTTAGCACTGTTGCCTCACAGCAAGAGGGTTCTTGTTCAATCCTGGGTGTGGGAGCCCCTCTGTGCTGTGCATGTTCTCCCCGTGTCGGTGTGGGTTTTCTCCGGGTACTCCGGCTTCCTGCCACAGTCCAAAGACATGCAGGTTGGGGACAGGTTGATTGGTGACTCTAAACTGAATGTGGGTGTGAATGGTTGTCTGTCTCTATATGTCAGCCATGTGATAGTCTGGCAACCTGTCCAGGATGTACCCTGCTTCATCCCCCCCTGTGACCCTCAAGAGGATAAGCAGTTAGACAATGGATGGATGTACTGTGAAACAACACAGGTTCATATAGGAATTGTACTCTATCAAGTGTTTGTAGCTGTGTGTGTGCAACAGCTGTTCAAAAAATGTTAATCTTAATCTAAAGTCACATACTGTTGATAGGTAGGCTATCTTTGGACTGTCTTAGATCATAGGAATAGCATATATGCATTTGGAAAATGGTCATAGTCACCCTTGGGCACTGATACCATTTAATTGTATCTTTAAGTGCTAACTTAACATGATAACACTACGTTTTTGAATCATGGTGTCGATCATGAGCTGGCTCCCTAAGATGGCTCTCAGTCATAAAAAGAACCATGATCTAGGATTTTTTTTTTTTTTTTAAAGCTCTGGTCGGTGTGTACAATGTTGTCATAACTGAGGGTCTCTGGCAAAAGCTTTAAAAATCATATCTAATTAAATCTATCAATAGCATGTTACCACAGGGCCATAATCACATATTTAACATGAGAGGGACCATTTTCAGTCATCACCCGCTGTGACCCAACTTTAAATTAAATTCACACCAGGAGAAAGTTTTAGAAATTCAGCAGTTAAACTGACCATTTCTAAGTTCATTGAAAGCTCACTCAACCATCTCCTGAAGAGGAACAGGTAAGACCACAGCTGGTTAAACTATTAACTTGTTTACAACCTATCAGATAATCAGTCATGTTTCTTGCCCCATTGATCATCAAGTCAACAACTGCACTGGGAGTAACAACTGACAGAGACGATGGCCAAAGCTTCAAAATGGCCGCCAAGTTGTCAGAAAATATCTGAACCACTAGCATGCTAACAATTGCCATTTTACCTAATCTGCTAAACTTTATACAGTAAAAGTTACTTCAAAGCTAGAGAGCAAAGCTGTCTTTATTTATGATGCATCAACAACCATTACACACACACACTGTTGACTTTGCAGAGAGAAGACTCTGTCAGCTGCTTTTCATCGGCTTTGGAGTGCTGTGTGTCGTACAAGCCATTCTCAATGTTACTCTACGCCTTACAGGTGAGGATGATTACTTTGTATTGTGTAACTTGCTAAGACGGTTGTGCAGACAACACCACAATATTACAAATACACACACTCTGATGTAATCTGACATGTTGCGGTCAACCTTTTTTCCACAATTTGCCGTCAAACAAAACCTAAACATTATTTTTGATTGAAATTAATTTAAAAATATTTTAAATATACCTTTTTTTTTATACCATCAGTGTCCTCAAGCAAGGAATCAACCCACTTGGACTGCAACACAACTCATTTTTGTGACCAGAACAACGTGAAGATGGTGCTGAAGGATTGTGAGAAAGAGAGGCCTGATCACTGCAACAGGTTACAAGAAAGGTTCAACGCCTTGACTGCAGAGAAAAACGAGCTTCGAAACAGAAACAATGAACTCACCAACAGGTTGAAGGACGTGGAGGAGGAGAGGGACAGGCTGAAACAGAGTCTCGTGGGTGAGAATGAATCAGGGTCTCTGGCCTTAAAGGGGAACAACACCCGCAAGTATATTAGGAATTCCAATTTGTTATTTCTATGGCCTGGGAAAGTTATATCAATATTTGTGAACATGGGCTACTCTCTCTCAAACCTAGAAACCAGAGAAGGAAATTCTTCGATTTGTATGTCATAAGCTGCTCCATAGACAATGAATGGGAGCCTGATTCTGTGGGCCCACAGTATGTTTTTTTTTTTTTTTAATACCCAAATGAGCTTTATTCTATCGTAGTGTTCTCAGGTCTGACACAGAAAATGTTCCCACATATTCAGAACGTTCCCCTGGGTGCTCTACATCTTTCACCATTCATTACCTGCTCCATGACTCGATCATGACAAATCTGAGTTTTAGCACTGTCACTTTTGGATTTGTGAAAGAGTTGGGGTTTTCTTACTGATATTTGTTGACTGTCTTGGGCCATAGATATGACATATATGATTTTTGAAAATGGGATTAGTTCCTCTTTAACCTTCACTAAAAAAGCCAAATATGATCATCATCAATCATAATCATATGTATAGCATTAACTCTCCCAGTTTAGGGCCATTCAGATGCATCAAAGCATTAACACTTAGGGCACTCAAAAGGCCAGCATAAATATTTATTGTCTTCAGATTACATTAATTGTAAAATTCAGAGTCATATTTATATTTACAGCTTCACATTAAATTCCTGACAGTGTCATTTGTTTATTTCATCCTCCAGCGTCGAGTGTTTGTATGTCCTCTCAGCAGTGTCCTGCAGGTTGGAGTGAGATTAACTCCAGATGTTATTTCCTCTCCACTGAGCAGAAGACTTGGGAGGACAGCAGGAAATACTGTCAGAGTAAAGATGCTGACCTGGTGGTGATCAACAGTGAAGAGGAGCAGGTACGGTACAGTAAATCTGTGTCTGAGTTCAATTGCATGTGTGTGCGTGTGTGTGTGTGTGTGTGTGCCATTCTTGAGGTTGAAGGAGAACTTTTGAAGTCATAATTACATGTGATCTCAATCAACAGAGGGCCTTGTACCGTCTCAATGGAGATGCTGACCTCTTGTTCTGGATTGGTCTTAGTGACACAACCGGGACCAACGGATGGAAATGGGTGGATGGATCTGCGCTGACGAAACCGTAAGACCTATAATAACTCTGCTGTTTTCTGCTAAGTAGGTTGAATAAATTGAGCCTGGTCTCGCTCCAAAAGTCCAACAAACACCCATTTTCACCCGAGAGAGCGGTGTTCGCATTCTAAAGCTAAACCCTGTTCTTGTTTCCTAAACCTAACAATGTGTGTTTGTTGTTGAAGGAAAAAAATGTCAATTTGCACTGTTGTCGTTTATTTTGAAAGAGACTGTGTGTAAATGTTAAATTTCCTGTGAAAACGGAAGTGTATCTTGAAAGAAGACAGTGCATGTAACAGGCAGAACTTGACACGGTGTCCCAGAACATCAACAACATGAACTTTAATAAAACACCTATTTCAGAGAAACACATGTAGACATATATATATATTCATATTATTCTAAATGATCTATTTGAATGGTTACAAAGGCTTCTGTGGTGTTACAGAGTTACACAAACTGGTATCAGTCCAGTGATCTAACATGAATATTTAAACAGCATCTCTTTGACCGTCACCACTGTGCTGTCATTTAGGTTTTGGCAGCCCGGCCAGCCTGATCGCAGTCCCACCAAGGTAGAGGACTGTGTGGAGATGTATCACCTCAACTCCGTCGAGGCCAACTGGAATGACGCCCCCTGTCGAGCCCAGCGGCACTGGCTGTGTGAGAGAGAGCTATGTCCACATGTGCGCAATATGTCTGTGGTTGAGCAAGAGAGAAAGAGAGAGAGGGAACTCGAGCTACAGAGAGCGCTAGAGAGAGAGGCTGAGGAAGAGATGCTCCCAGAGATGAAATAAACCGGTCTACACCACTGCTTAGGAGCATGATATTATGTGTTTGCTTTTGCATGCAGCAGAGCTAAGACGGTCACATTTGAAACCATTCTGAATAAAATCTGATTGTCTCAACAACAGAAAATATCACCAGTGACAAACTGTAATATGGGAAAATATGCAAATTTAATTTAGGATTGAAGGCAACTCTGAATTTGATGTATTTTGAACAAACTAATTTCTGCAAGTTGGTGATACTTTTGAAGACTACAGTAGTACACTTTGTGGCGTACTTTGTATTGCTTTGAGATATTTTGTGGCTAAATCATGTGTATGTTACACATTGTTGCAGTGGTGTAGTAGTAGTTGATGAGGTGGGTGTACTACTAGGTAGGTGGGTGGGAACAAAATTAATCATTACCACAGACATGTACTTTGGTTCCTCGTGCGTATAAGGCTTCGTTGTACCTAAAGAGTCCTTTGAGAGATTTATTTGTGTGTGAAAAGCTTGCTTAGTAGCTGTTCTCATGACAGTTATCAGCTAACTAGAGGCTTCCCTTTGCCTCCCTTTTGCTGTGCACTTCTAAGTTTTAATTATACTATCTGACTGAATCTGTGTTTCTTCGTCAGACGTACAGAGGACACTCCAGGTGTCAGAGCTCTGACCCTTCAGCTGAAATAGATTGACTCTGTTATAACTCCTTTTATTCTGTTCTATCACTTTATTAAATAACACAAAAGACAACTTGATCGTTTCATTCTTTATTTATTCACTTCTGCCGCCACAAGGACGAAGGGGGTGCACTCATCTGTGTATTCTGATGGCTTTTTGGCATCAGTGCATACCCTCCACTGCACCACTGTCTCGTTGTTTGTTAGATGATTGTCTTGTTGAACCTTAATTTTTTTATTGATTAATAGAGAAAGAATAGTTAACTAAGACTGCAAGAATACTGTAATGTGTTCTAGTCCCCATTTACCTGTGAACATCCATTGTCTCATTATATGTACTCCATATAATCTATAACATACTTGCTATTGTAGTGAACACAAGACAACAAATACAAAATAATACCACATGTAAATCATATGTGTTTTCTGTCAACTCTACTTCTTCTTTCAGTTTATTGTAACACAGGATCACAGACTCAGGAGGCGGGACAGGTGAGGTAAAACTTGTTTTGTATTGGTATTGTTATTTTAGATTTAACTCACACACTGTCAGGGATAAATCATGGACAATTAGTGGTCACTGCTGGTTGAGATGAGCAATAGCAGACGGAACAAAAAAAAAGATCTGTAATGCTTAGTGCTACATTTAGGGAAGCAAAACCTCTATCCTGTTGGAAGCATCTGACACTCAGCATGGAGGGGACGTTGAGAGTCTGAGACAATAGACTGAGCTTTAGAGGTGACCCTCTCTACATGCAGATGCTGTAGGTTATTAAAAGTAACACCAGTGATCTTAAAGACGATGACACTATTCTCTGGGAGATATATCATTACGGGAGTGGCAAAAACTAATGAGATGCAGTGACAAAATGTACACTGTTTGTAATGTTGACGACTGTAGAGACTTTAATAACTGCCTTTGAAAGTCAACGTACTATTTATTACTGTGAGATTACATAAAGAAGCTTCTGACAATTTTAACATCTTCAATTATAACAATGAGTTTGAAGAAATGAAACATTTATTCATAATAAATACATATGAGCAACATAAAATACTAAAGTGAAGGTGCTGCTACTTTATAAGGATCTGCTTGATATAAACTAAAATTACTGAAAATGTAGGAGTAAAGATATAAATATATATATCAATGCTTATCATCATGATGTGAGTAGATAGATAGTTTTATTGATGCAATATGGTCACACTTAATATGTATAAAGATTTACAGTTCCAGTCGCCCAATAATGAGTCTGAGATGGCAGAAAAGCCCGTAATCTATTGTACCTTACTCTGTGTTTAAAGGTTGTGTAACTTTTTATTCATTATGGGGAAAATGTAAAAAATATGCAAACATTGCGACTCTCATTGAGACATGTGCAGCATCTGATCATGAACAAACTTTATCACTATCAAATTATCAAACCATTACCAGCTTTAAAGCACATTACACAGTCCCCTTGTTGCCACTTAGTGATGGCAGGACCCCTTATAAATTTACAAAATATTCAAAGAAGGTCTCTCACTTTAGGTTCACTCTCTGTGATGCGTTTGTGTTGTCGGGTTAAATCTCACAGACCCAGTAGTTACTTTGTGAACAAGGACCATCATTCCATTTTAATAAAGGGCCAGACTTTTTAACGTACATCTCTGCACAATCTTCTTCCTGTCCTGGATGCTTACCGTTGTCAGGCTGTGGAGCATACCAGTACCTGTGAAGAGATAATTACGCAAAAGTCACTTTTCTCTATAATTTCACAGTTCATTTCCATTTTATTGCTTTTTAAGTGGTTCAATCTTTTTTTCATTCCTTCTTTTTTATGCACTGTATATGTACTTTTCAGTCAGAGTTGTCCCATCCACCCATTTCCAGCAAGTTTGAAGTCATTCTGATTAATCCTGTAGGAGGAGTTCGTTAAAATACAACACGTGGAAAACACCAAAAATGGCCGCAAAATTCAAAATGGCCGACTTCCTGTTGGGTTTGGCCTATGGCTCCAAAAGACTTTTTTGTGCGTCTGGGTGTGATACATGAGTGTACTGATTTTCGTGTATGTCAGTGAAACCTGCAGTTGGGGCCCCTGTTTAAGGGCCGTGGCCCCGCCATTTTATCCGGCCCATCGCCGCAAACCATAATAAACGTAAATTTTCACCACGACTGATGTGACTGCCAAATTTGGTGAGTTTTTGAATATAATAAAGCCCTCGCACCGCTAGGTGCTCGGGCCCTAATAATAATAACGATAATGATGATGACAATATATTAAATGTGATTATAAAAGTGGCACCATTTCAGGTTTTAGCTTTTGAAGTTTCCATACTTCTGATCATTTTCTAAATCCCCCATCAATTTTAAGATCAAATTCCTTCCTTCCACCTTCCAACCGTGTGATTCAGTTCATCTCTATGAAAATCAGCTTGCACAGACTTGAAACTAGAGGTTTCCATGGGTGACCCTGATGTGCACGCATTCATTTCATTAAAGATAGAGAGTACACTTGGGCATTAGACATGTTTGCTGTGTCCCAAGTCAGATACATTTGTACTGTAGTGCAAAAGTGCATTCAAACTGAGAAGTACCTGCAAAATGCAGTGCACTATGAGTACCCAGATGGTACAGTCAAAAAGCTGAATGTGAAACACAAGACACTTCTCACCCTAAACAGCTGCCATGTTGCCTTTTTGGACAGATTTTGATAGACAGGAATGGGAGACAATAACATTGCACTTCTCTTTCAGCCCCCAGAAAAGAGAGAAAAGCATAGACTATGTAGCATTATTCTGTATGAATTCCAATTAAACAGAGGTGAGAAGATCAGGCTCAATATTTTCCTCCTCAAGTTGGATGACTGACTGTTTTACAAGGGGAAAGAGGGCAGATTCAGCAGTTAAAATTAAAAGTGTCCTCCTGACTCTGCTCTGACAACTGTAGGCCA
The DNA here is from genome assembly GCA_019142605.1 of Cephalopholis sonnerati. Taxonomy (NCBI): domain Eukaryota; kingdom Metazoa; phylum Chordata; class Actinopteri; order Perciformes; family Serranidae; genus Cephalopholis; species Cephalopholis sonnerati. The sequence continues at coordinate 13,212,746 of JAGQAX010000003.1, forward strand.
CTCTATTATTCTTGCGTTTCCATTAGTCATTTAGTGATGTCAGTTGTTAATTCCATTTTTTATAAGAAATGAATTATTGCATTGTCATGACGGACCTTAGTAGATCAGTTTGTGTGTGGATAACTTATCTCCGTCAGGTTGTGTGTGTTTGTGTGAGTGTGTGTGTATCCGTCAGTCCGCAGCTAATCTCGCAATCTATGTATCCATCTACCTGATATTTGTGTGTATAATCACGGACCTCTTCTGGTTGCGGTCATTCACAATTGTTGAAAACCTGTTTTACTGTTTTATACCGTCACTGACTGCTGACCCCTCACTCCTCTTAACCGGCCAGTAGGGGCCACAAGTTTTGCAGCAATCAACTTAGCTGACAACAAGCCTTTACATCTATTACAGGCCACATTTTGGCCTTCATCATGGCTCAAAAACTGACATCCATAAAAAGGTTGGTCTCATTTTGGACTGGAGTATCTGCAAACTAATTCTATAGCCAATATCTTATGATCCACTAAAGTTGGGTACGACAAGAGATGAATAAATCCTCCTTTTTGTTATCTTTGTCTCCATCTTAACTGCAAGCGAGCTGGGAGGGACAATTCCACCGGATGCAGCTGCACCACCTGCCGGCTGCGACGGCTGTAACGCAGTTTTGTTCTGTTCACCGCACAGCATCATACCACACTACGGTGGTGGAAAAAAGTTTTAGGACACCCTTAAAATTTTACACAGTCTCAAATATTATCATGAAGTATTTGTGGAAAAATCTTTTTTGTGTTTCAAAAGGCTGTGGCTGCATTACACAGACACAAAGAAATACAAATGATATTTTTTTCTGTTTATTGTTTACAAGAAAAACTAACAAAACTAAATTCCTGACAGTTTCAATATGTCAGTTCTCAACATTGTCGGTATCAAAGTCAACAAATAACAGAGAATGTGTTCAAAACTGAACAAAATAAATAAACCATCACATCATCAAATGAATATTTAGTAGTCCTGCCATTAGCACGCAGTAGAGCTCTAATCCTGGCTGGCATGTTCCCCACGAGCCTTTCACACTGTTGAGGGGTAATCTTGTCCCATTCTTCTTGAATTACTGCTTTTAATTCTTCTAAATTCTTTGGTTTATGCCTTGAAACAGACCTTTTGATAATCCACCACAGATTTTCAGTGGGGCTCATGTCCAGGGATTGAGCTGGCCACTCTAAGACCTGGATACTGTGCTCCTGCAGCCAAGTTCTACTGGCCCTGGATGTGTGGCAAGGGGCATTATCTTGTTGAAACATCCAGTTTTGACCTCGACGGAACAGTGCACGTGCAGAAGGGAGCATGTGGGTTTGGAGAATGGCACAATACTTGGCAGAGTTCAATGTGCCATCACAGACAGTGAGATGACCAACACCAGCAGCACTCATGCATCCCCAAACCATGATACTGCCTCCACCATGCTTGACAGTGGGTACTGTACATGCTGGAGATAATGCTTCGCCTGGCCTTCTGCGTTATGGAATAAGACAACTTCCAAAAAGATGTATCCATGATTCTTACCATTCGTATTCGTAATGTTAAACATTTGTATGTCAATAAAAACGTTGTACACAAAATTCTGCTGTCATATGCATGAGTCTGAGAAATTGTTTGGCTTAGGATTGTTTTTATGTGAGTATGAATCTAAAAGACGTGAGTACAAAGTCTTGTGAATACAACTCTAATTTCTACAACTACGAAGTCTTCACTGTGAATACGAAATCAAGTTTGTGGGTACGAGTCGAAAAGTGTTCAAATGACGTCACATAGGTCACAGGGGAAACTAATCGAACCCCGATTGCTCCGAAAGTGCATGCGCAGAAGCCAAAGATGGCTCCAAGCGCTGCACCCAGGGATGCAAGTGAAGCATCACAGGTAAAGTCAATAACACATCCAATATTTCAGACTCAGACTCATGCATATGACAGCAGAATTTTGTGTACAACTTTTTTATTGACATACAAATGTTTAACATTACGAATACGAATGGTAAGAATCATGGATACATCTTTTTGGAAGTTGTCTTACTCCATACTGCATACCCTCACATTAGCAGGAGGAAGATAAAGCTGGAAACTGGACTCATCTGACCACAGAATCTTCTTCCAGTTCCTGGCTGTCCAGTTCTTGTGTGCTTGGGCCCAACGACACCGGGCTAACCTCTGTCTCTCATTGATCAGGGGCTTCTTGACAGCCTTGTAGGACCTTAAGCCATGATCTAAAAGTCGGCCACGTACAGTGCGGGTGGAACACTGGAACACTTCGGGCGTGTTTCCTGCATCAGGTTCCTTGTTTTAGCCATTTTTGTCTCTGAAGAACTTTCAAATGTGCTGGCTTTATATAGACATGAAGCACGGCAACAAAAATTGTGTCTTTTAATAAAAAGCACGACCTTCATTAGTGGATCACTGGTACCAAAATGACCCAGTACTCAAAATTTCTTATGTATTTTTATGGAACCAATCAATTTTAAGTTTTTAATGGCTTTTTGGGATTCGTTTAGTAATTTGGCTGTGACTGTACTAAAAGAAATTGCACTTGAAGACCTAAGAGTGATTCTTAATGCAATATTTCACAAATGCATGGAGTGTACGAAAACTTTTTTCCACCACTGTATAAGTGTTTGAGAAGCAAAGCGTTTTACCTGCCTGATTTCATACACTTTCAGATTTTACTAATTTGATCATTCTCCTTGATATCTGTGCTTCTGCCATGAGAAAGTAAATGTTGTCTTTTTTGTTGTCTGTTTTAATTATGTTATGTTTTACTTCGTTGTGCTCTAGCTTACAGGCAAACCTGTGTGGCAAATCTGCACAACACATATCTGTTTGTTAAACTAGCCCATTTTATATATTTATTAATGATGTATTTGATAAATGACCTTTTATTTATTAATGGGATAAACTCTTACCTTGTTGCTCATACTTGACATGAATGTCCTTTTTATGTGTGGCTCTAGGAAGCTCAGATGCTGCAGAATCCATTTCTGCCAGGCGGTCTGTACCCCTGACTTCCCAGATGGGGGCAGTATCAGCTGTAGTGTGTGTTTCGTAAATGGATCTTCTTATTTAACCTCATTTTCTGCAATGAAATGTATTATCAGACATTAACAAAATGAAGACAACAGGCCACACTGACAAAAATAAGGAGAGGCAGGACATTATGCTTATGTCAATAATCAATAACCAGGGTTGGGAGGGTTACTTTAAAAATGTAATTCAGTACAATTACAAGTTACCTGTTAAAAAACTGTAATCAGTAACTTACTCTAACTATCACAATATTAAAGTAATGTACCTGATTACTTTTAGTTACTTTTGGATTACTTCAATATCAAACATGCAAATAAAGACAAGAGAGTATTAAAGATGTGTCATCTGCTCAATGTATTTTTTAGAGAAACATCTAAAGATAAAATCTCTTTTTACACTGTATACAGAAAATGCTGTTTTAGTTGAACACAGACTGAGAGATCCCACAGTATTTTTAACAAACCAAGTGTCCATATACTGAATTTAGAAAAAAGAAAATTAAAACCATACACCATAAACCATATTCAGGCAGTACACCTACTGATTCCAAATTATCAAAGTATTTGGCTACAAAACAGTATTGTTAACAAAACTGACAGAAAATATGCTTTTTCAAAGCAAACACACAATATGTTCCTTTTACACAGTTAACAGAGAAGAACATCCACTGTATTTTTTGAACAAACCAGGTGTCCACCTATTTAATTTTCAAAAAGAAATAAATCATATATAAAATTCAGGCATGAGATTCTTAATTCAATGAATATTGTACTTGAAAGGGAAAAGCGTTTAGGGAATCCATGGTCTTCACAGTGTCATCGAGGAACCGCTGTACCTCCTCTTCAGCTGTGCTTTTATCAGCTGTTTTTCTTTACAAACACAAAAAACTCCTCGTCTGATCCATCAGTCTCATGAGTGCTGTTCATTTCAGCTGCAGGAGATGCTCTGGATTCCAAAGATGTTGCCTCCTGAACCATTGTTTTGCACATACTGTATCCTCCGTCTTCTCCATCCTTATTTTGGCATGGTGGCTGTTGCCATTTTTGCATCATAGTTGCTCAGCATGGCACCAAAGCGACTGTCAAGTGCCTCAGTGACTGCAGTGATGATGTTTGCTGTGTAGATCACATGTGGCAGTTTGTCGGACAGTTTCAACTTGAGGCTTAAGATGGTTGGAATGAAGAACCCAAGATAGCACTTTTTCTCCCCCTGTAGAAGATCAATGGATTGAGCAAGTGGCTGTAACACAGCTACATATTCCCTGAGAAAAGTCAGCTCGTGAGGGTGTAGCCTGGTCACTCCAAGCCTTCCACAGATGTCACCCAGCTGATCTTCTGTAAGTCCAATCAGTTTGGAAATGGCCATATATTCAGAGCTCCATCTTGTGACACATGGAACAGAAACCCTCATGTTGGCAATATCTTGAACTGCTTCTGCAGCTGCTGATGACCGGTGTGCCTTGTTCCATACAGAAGCACACTTACCCATTGCACTTTGGTACACTTTCCGAGATGGCCCTTTTGATGCTGCTTTCTCTACTTCATTGGTGGCAATAAGGTTGAGTGTATGTGCTGCACATCTTCGATGAGGGGGGATGAAAAAATGTAGCTCCTCATCTCCTTCCATCTCCAGAATGGCATTCATATCCAGGAACCTTATTCCATCATCCAACTCGTCTGGTGCTGCCTCCTCAGTTGTTTCAAATTCACTGAAGGCCTTAACAAAGTTGCTCCCGTTGTCTGTGACTGTGGCCCTTACTTTGTGTTGTATTTTGTACTCTGCATGTATTTCACAGATTTTTGCAGCAAGGACATCAAAAGTATACCGTCCCTTTACTCGTACACAGGCCAGAGCTGCAGACCTCCTCTCCGTAGTCTGCTCCTCAATCCAGTGGCAGGTCATACCAAAGAAGCTTCTGTTATGTGCAGTCCACAAGTCTGCTGTTGTGCACACATTTGTCACTTTCTGAAGTGTTGCAGTCAAGGTTTCTTTCATGGTAGCAAATTCTCTCTAAATACGCTGGACTAGTGTCTTTCTGTACATGACTGTTTTGCCACCACTGATTCCCTCTATGAGCTGTTTGAATGAAGGCTGCTCAACCAAGGAGAAAGACTGAACATCATCAATCACAAATTCAAATATCAGTCTACTGACTATACTCTGGGATGTGCTGCGTCCAAGGTCAAGTTTAATTTGTTTAATGGGAGGATGCAGGGTCTCTTGTCTCTTGTCCAGGTATACTGGGCTGCACACTCATCTCAAACTGACCAGTGGCTTCATTGGACAAGGAGTAGGTGACTTCCATGTTTCCTCTGGAAAATGCACGGTGCAAAATTAACATGATCAATTAACTTATTAATAATTAACTATTCAGCTGTATTCAAGAATTAGATCACAGGTTATAACATTAAGTGTAATCATAATAACAATAATAATAATAATGATAATTATAGCTGCTGCGCAGCGATGGGTCGGGTCCGGGCATTTTTAGGCAATTCTGAGCAACAAGCAGAAGAATAGGAAGACATCAAGGAAGTTGATATTACAATCTGCATTTAGCATCAGCTGAGTCATTTTGCAGGTTGCATCATCTGGAAATTGTATTGCAGCAATTGAAAAGTAAAAGTGGTTGAATATTGGAATAAATTTGCAAAGTACACTTTTGTATCAGTGGAACATTTGTTTCTCAAAGACTCTTTGTAGTTTTGATGGGTCATACTCATCTCCCTTGTTGGGTCTTGAACCCAGAGTCCTTGGCACTGTGATCCAGCTCCTAACTCACTGAGCTAATTGTCTGGAAGTGAGACCTGGTGTGTGGCTCACAAAGTCACCGACCAGGCTGCAGTTGTTGTGGCAGATTTCAAAAATAGTCAAAATGTCACAAATTCTATTATCTAAACAAAAATCTGACAATACATAAATTGCATCTAGACAGCATGGACATGTTGGTGATTTGTTTTTAACGATAAGTGTTTTGCTTCACAAGAGAAAATGTGATGTTTAAAAATGCCACTTTTACATTGACTCCAGTTGTTCCCATGAGAGCAGAATTCAAAATGTTCTAGAAAATTCAGTTTTGGAGATAAAATTCTGAACTACATCAACCACGACTCCAAAATACTGTCAATTTTTTTCAGGAAGATTGAAAATGTATTTAGCAAGAATTGGATGGTATATGTTTACAGTAGTGTTTACAGTCAAACGTTTTCATGCACTGTAGGCTCAATTTTTGATAAATCAAAAATCGGAGAAACAAGTTTTGTGGAGGACAGTCTGGAGATGCTCTCTAGCAAGTTTGGTGACAATTGAGCAAAAATTGTGGGAGGAGATACGTTTTATAAGTTTTACAGTTTCTGAAAAAAACAGAGTGATGGACTTCATAATTTGTAATGAGTCTAAATGGACAAAAGTTTCTGCAGTACTGGGGCTACATTGTGGTGACGTTTCAAAACTGCAGCATGTATCGTTGGTTTGGTAGGAAGTTTTTAAAGTTTTTAAATTGAGTAAATTGAGAGTTGAGTAAATCTGGCATGGGGTTGGACATTTCTGTAAAGTTTGGTGAGTTTTTGCCCATGGGAAGTATGATTTCCTCGGAAGAAGAAAGAAAGAAAGAAAGAAAGAATTCTTCCGATTACAATAGGGTCCTTGGGTGCTTAGCAGCCCGGACCCTAATAATGATAATTGTAACCATCACTATTATTGTTATAGTTATTATTAGATGTAAAAAATCACCACCTGAAAGAGGTGTGTCAGGCATTAATATGTTTCCCATATGTTATCTACACAACGACAACAACAATAATAGTAATAATTATTATTACTGTCATTGTTGTTGTTAGTTGTAAAAAAATTTTTTAAAAATCACCACCTGAAAGAGGTGTATTAGGTATTAACATGTTCTTAAGTTACCTACATGCAATTTCCCTGCCCCTGGTGCATTGCCTGTGACATGAAATGCACAGGTGCTGACTTTAATTACAGGAGTGCCAAACATGATCATCTGCCAAAACTGATTTCCTCTGCACACAGAGGCAGTTAGCCTTAATGGCGTTGTGCCAATAGCCCTTTCTGGCAGAAATCTTGCTACTATCACTAAAAACATGGTTTGTTTGCCCCCTCTAAACCTACCCAAGAAGGGCTTTTAAAGTGTTAAAAAGAGATTGGATGGTTATGATTTACAGCACAGAGCAGGTAAAATAATGCAGAGGATAAGCAAGAATATAGGGCATACCAAACACATAAGGGCATGACGTTATGTTTATTGATCGTTATGACTCTTTGATCCAGATAAATGCAGCTGTTATGATATCAGATGTTTCATTCAGTTTTTGGTGGACTAACTTTATCACTTTTTGGCACGACACAGTCAGCATCAGCACCTACAGTCCCAAAATGTTTTCCAGTAGTAGTTATACAGCACAGTAGTAGCAGGAGTAGCAGTAATGACAGGTTATTGAGAGGTAACCTTACTGGATTTGTGTGTATTTCAGAAAACGTTAGCGGTTTGTCTTCGTACCTGTAGATGTGTCTTTAAGTTGGACGTCGAGTCCCTGGATGATGACAGTACTATTTGCACTGTACTGTCATGTTGTTTAATCTAAAAGAGGATTTAATCTAAAAATCTAAAAAAGGATGTAAGGATGAAAGCATTTCTCTCCCCAACAGTGGCCGTAGTGATGAACGACCTTAGCTGACATTATGTTCACACACGGCTCGAGGGGCGGGTGGTCGTTTCACCTGTTGGTTTGTTGTGTCGTAAAGTGTCGCAATGCATACGCACTGTGCACGTGTCTGCCGCATTGTAGTATATCCCGTTAGCTTTATGTAATCCTACCAAGTATCAAATATACCGGTGTTTATTGTTTCACTGTAGAAACCTAGTTAGTGAGAGATGTTGATGTAATGTGTGTGTTTTTGGTAAAAGTAGTTCGCTATAAGAGGTGTAATGACACGGCGGTAAACTCAGTTTGGGCATAATTAAAGTATGAGACATTAGACGATATTTCCGTCAAATGTAGTTATCATTCCAACAAGGAGCTGATAAAAATATCATTTCAACCGTTGTGGCTAAACTCAGTTCATAGACAGAAAGGAGAATTAAAAAGCACTTACCGCAAACATTATGTTGTGTTCGGTTTAATGGATTGCAGCCTAATGTTCAATGTGTGACTATCTTTTAATTATCTAGTTTGTTCTCGTTTGCTAAATTCAATCAGCCCATTCAATAAATGAGAGAGCGTGAGAAGCTAGAATTTGTAAAAACAGCAAGCTTCATTGACGAAAGGGATGACGTCACAGAGACCTCATTCCATCCACCCTGATCCTTTATGACATCACACAACATCCAAAACGAACTCTTTAAGTACACCAACAATGTATCGGTGTGATTTGACCCAGAGCTGACAGACAGTGATACATACAGGAGAGTATTTGGACACATCTGACTACAAAAATGGCTTTTGCAAACACTTCAGCTTCGAGCTCAGATAGCAGAGGTGAGACTGAACCATTTCCTGTGAGGAGCCTTGATACACTCCACAGTAACTCCACCAGGTACCTGGTATATGATTTTATTGGAGAGGGATACTATGGCAAGGTTGCCAGGTGTTATGATTTAAACACCTATGACAAAGTGGCAGTAAAGATCTTCAGGGGATGTGGAAATGGTGACACTGAAAGAGAACTGAAAGCTTATGAAGCACTCAGGGCTTTGGACCCCGACAAACATAACATTGTGAAATTCATTGAAAATTTTAAGGTCAATGACCACTCGTGTCTGGCCTTTGAGATGCTGGACCAGAGCCTTTGGGAAATGGTTGGTGAGAACAGCTGGTGTGTTAATGACATTCGCCCTGTGACCCACCAGATACTTGTGGCATTGAAAGCCTTGGCAGACATTGGCATAGTTCACACAGACGTGAAACCTGACAATATAATGCTTGTCAATCACAGGGATCAACCCTTCAGGGTAAAACTGATTGACTTTGGTTTGGCTGCACCAGTGAACACAATGCAGGTTGGTAATGTGATGCAGATATGTGGATTTAGGGCTCCAGAGGTGATGTTTGGCCTCCCTTTGTCTGAGGCCGTTGATATGTGGGGATTAGGATGCACCCTGGCATTCCTTTACTTTGGCAGGCCTATCTTTCCCGTACATTGCTTATATTATTCGATGAGAGAAATGGTGCATCTGCTAGGTCCACCAGAGGACCACCTGCTGCTGGCTGGCATGTATACCTCGAGGTATATCATCAAGGAGCCCCACCCCAGCAGTCCAACAGGGTGGATATGGAGACTTAAGAGTCCAGGGGAATACGAGCAGGCAGAGGGTATCAAGCTTGAACCTTGTCATTGGCCCAGGGTACCGAGTTTGGAGAAGGCAGTACAAAAGTTCTTTTGGCCAAGGGATAACTCAGAGTACCATGATGGGATGCAATTTGTAGACCTCCTAAAATCTTGTCTCCATTGGGATGCTGCAAAGAGAATCACACCCAGTGAAGCCCTAAAACACAGTTTTGTGACAATGGCTCACCTGGACCAAAAAAAGGTCACCAGCTCCTATAGACGTGCCGCCCATCAACTAATGACTGTTTGCCCCATGGAGTCTTCACAAGATGGACTCTCAGCTGCCGCTGGCTCAAGTGATGGAGCTGCAGTCTCCATTTCTTTAAATGATGGAGCTGCAGCTGCCATTACACCTGTTGATATGGATGGTCCCAAGAAGAAGAAGAAGGAGAAGAATCTGTTTCAGAGGACCCTCAAATTCTTCCACAGAGTGAGGGCCCCGGCTGAGATTACCAGTCATGAAAATCCAACAGGATCCTCGGTGACCTCCAACTTTTGTGACTGTGAAACAGACACTGCTCCTCCCACTGAGGAAGTGTCAGCTGCTGCAACCAACAATGACAGCGCAGATTGTTTGCCAACTGTCAGCAACAGCAATGATTATAGTGTTTCACTTGCAACTGTCACAAGTGATGGAGCTGCAGCCTCCATGTCTTTAAACGATGGAGCTGTAGCTGTCATGATATCTGCTGATGCTGATGGTCTCAAGAAGAAGAGGAAGAAGAAGAATCTGTTGCAGAGGTTCTTCACATGTTTCTGCTGAGTGTAGGTAAGAGCGAGAAGGGGAGTAGAATGCAGACTGTGACAGTCTTCCATTCTAAACGTTTAGAGAACGGCTCTCCATAAGTTTGGCAGGGCACAGTGGAGCAGTGGTGAGCACTGTTCTCTCGCAGCCAGAAGGTCGTGGACCTTTTTCTGTGTGGAGTTTGCATGTTCTCCCTGTGCCATTGTGGGTTTTCTCCGGGTGCTCCGGTTGCCCCCACTATCGAAAGACATGCATGTTAGGCTTGATATATTCTTCATACAGTGTATTATAAAAAATAAAGACAAAGACAAAGAATTTCGATTCTGTAATTATTGAAAAGGTTTTAATGAAAAATAATAAATGCAGTATATATATATACATATATATATATAAATGTTCTGTTGTAGTTTTGACACCATTTAAGTGTCCCCAAAATTTCTCTTTAAGGGTGATTGCACCCAACATTACAGCTCCACTTGCATTGCTCATGTGTCACAATACTCCCATGGGGTCAAAGAGCATGTGCCAGACTTTATTGACTAGTCCTGAGTATCAAACATGCTGATTATAAAGGCTTCGGGGATGACGTTTTTCTGTAGGCTGACATAGGAGTTAAGCATCTCCATGTTTCCCTCCTCAAAAAGCCAGAGGGATGTTTTCCATTGGATTTTGGATCGTTGCTAGAAATAAGCTTTGTAACAAACAAACTTTCGTGATACTTCTTACAATTTGACTTCTTACATTTTTTTTAACATATTTTTATTGTTTTTTATTAAAGAATAACGAGGACAAAAACGGTATACATATGCACAAGTACACATATTTACAGATATGTGCATAGAACCTTCAAAAGAACAGGCACATGCAGAAGATGAAGGCCTTATCAGGGCCCATCCTATTGTGACTGGCTACAAGACGTACATAAGAAAACAAATAGAAAATTAAAGCTGCAAGCAGTGATGAACGGGCCCTCGCACCTCCACACAACTCGAGGGCACTGGCAGGACGCCGGCAGACGCCGCTGTTCTTTCCTGTCGAAGGCAGACCCCTCACGCAGGAGTTACACGTCATATCCCTCAAATCATACAAAGACATGTCATTTTGCCAGTAGGTGGCGCCATACTAATAACCAAGTATTGGAGTATAGATGTGTTCAGGGCAGGACTGTCATCAATCCCAGGAAATTTGGGGAAGATTGGAATATGTATGGTGAAGTTGTGAAGCACTTACAAGCAAATTCAAAATGGCGGACTTCCTGTTGGGTTTGGCACATGACTGCAAGAGGCTTTTTTGTACGTCTTTCAGTGTTGCATGTGCCTACCAAGTTTCACAGATGTAGGTCAAACTTACTTCGGGGACTGCTTCGTAGAAATTTTGTTGGGGGGCGCTGATGAGCCATGTTGGCACATCAAAGCACAAAAACCACATCAGACAACACCAATCGGGTCCTATCATGTGTGTGCCAAATTTCATGACTTTACAAGCATCCCTTACCCCTCAAAAACAACTTCGTGTTTTATGGCGAATAAGGCGTTGCCACGGTGACAGCGTTTGATGAATACTCAAACGCTTGTGGTTTGATCATCATCATGGTCTTTGGACAATGTATCAGCAAAAATGAGGTGGTTGATATTAACCTGGTAGAAGAGAGACATGAAAGAATGAAAGTAGTAACTTTCTGCCGCCAGTAGGTGGCGCCATGACGGTGATGAAAAATTTTGCTGTCAATGTTTTCAGGGCTGGACTGTTATCATTTGTGTGAAGTTTTGGAAAGATATGTCCACATAGAGTCAAGTTACACAACTTTTGTAATCATGGCGAAACATCAAAGTTTGCTGCCACGTCATGGCCACGCCCTTTGACAAAAACTCACAGTGTTCACAATGAAGCATCTTCTATGTGTGATGGATAGTTTGACCAAGATTGAGGTGGATCTGGCCAAGTTGTGGGAGTTATACTTCAAAATATAAACCATGTCATTATCTGTTACCAGTAGGGGGGTGCTATATTTATCACATATGATTGACATGTAGATCTCTTCAGAGCTGGACTGTCATCAATCCTGTGAAGTTTGGGGAAGATTGGACCATGTATGCTGGAGTCATACACTGCTGTTTCGTGGCGAGACCCCAAAGTTTGAGGCCCCGCCACGGTTGCACGGTGTGACGAGAAGTCAAGCTTTTGATAAGTTTTTTTTCTTCAATGTTTTGAGGTCGGACAGACCAAGTTAGAAGTCGATTGGATAAAATCTGTGGGAGTACTTACAACTTCGTGTTTTATGGCGAAGAAGGCGGCTCCACGGTGACAGTGTTTGATGAAACCTCAAGCCTGTGATCACTTTTCTTCTTCTAGGTCATTGGGTGGGACAGACAAAGTTTGAAGTGGATTGGATAAAATCTCTAGGACAAGTTCGTTAATTCACGTCTCCTGGAAATCGCCAAAAATGCACAAAAGTGGAACAAGTAAAATCAAAATGGCGGACTTCCAGTTGGGTTTAGAGCATAACTCCAAGAGGCTTTTTTGTACGTCTTGGAGTGTTACATAAGCCTTCCAAGTTTCATACATGTAGTTCAAACCAGCTTCGGGGGCTGCTTCATTGAAAAATTGTAGGGGGCGCTGTTGAGCCATCTTGGCATATGAAAACACAAAAATCACATCAGACAACACAATTTTGGACTTTTGATCTGTGTGCCAAGTTGTGTGAGTTTTCGAGTATCCCTTGCCCCTGAAAATCAAGCTCGTGTTTTATGGCGAATAAGGCGGCGCCATGGTGACAGCGTTTGATGAAACCTCAAAAGGTTCTGGTTTGATCATCATCAAGGTCTTGGGACTATTTATCAGCAAAATTGTGGTGGTTCGGGGGAACCTGGTAGAAGAGGGACATGCAAGAATGAAAAAAGTAACCTTCTGCCGCCAGTAGGTGGCGCTATGATGCTGATTCAAAATTTCTGTATAGATGTTTTCAGGGCTGGACTGTTATCATATGTGTGAAGTTTTGGAAAGATATGTCCACGTAGAGTCAAGTTACAGTAACTTTTTGTCATCATGGCGAAACATCAAAGTTCGCCGCTACGCCATGGTCACGCCCTTTGACGAGAGGTCACAATTTTCACACTAAAGCATCATCAAGGCCTCCTGGATAATTTGACCAAGTTTGAGGTTGATGTGGTCAACTTTGGAGGAGATGTGCTTCAAGGTAGAAAACATGACATTTTCTATTACCAGTAGGGGGCGCTATATCAATCACAAACTATTGACATGTAGATCTCTTCAGAGCGGGACTGTCATCAATCCTGTGAAGGTTGGGGAAGGTGGGACCATGTATGCTGGAGTTATAAACTACTTCCTGTGTGGAAAAACTACTTCCTGTTTGTAGCAAAGTTTGAGGCCCCGCTACGGTCAAATGGTGTGCCGTTTAGTAAAACCGGTGATAACTTTTCGTCTTCAATGTGTGTAGGTGGGACAGACCAAGTTTGAAGTCGATCGCATAAAATCTCTAGGACTAGTTCGATCATTCATGACCCTGGCAAATGGCCAAAAATCCATCAAAATTGCACATTCAATTCAAAATGGACAACTTCCTGTTGGGTTTATCCTATGGGTCCAAGAGACTTTTTTATACGTTTGGGTGTGACATGTGTCTACCGATTTTCACGCATGTTGGTAAAACCAGGGGTGAAAGTAAGCCGGTACGGTCCGGTACTGCGTACCACTAAAAGATTCAGTGGCGGTACGCAGTACCAGGAAGATGGGAGAGCAGCTGCCGGCTATAAAGCCCTCATTCAGAACCAGTCACGACCGCTCTTTGGGTCAGAAAATAGATCCGCTAGCAATATGCAGTCTTGAAAACTACTTTGTCTGTTTAAAAATTCCTTTTAACTCATTCCGTACTGTTTCTGAACCGTCCGTGCTGTGTTTTAGTCCATGCTGGACGGAGCCTTGGCCGGGCATCTCCCTCTCTTCCTCAAGGCTCTTGGCCTGCTTCTCTCCCCCTCCCCTCGGAGAGAGCCCGGTGGTCTCCTCTGCGCCCAGCCTTCGAAACGTGTACCACACGTTTAATGTCTTTACATTCATTGCAAAATGTCCCAATTAAAATCAGTAGGAGAGTAAGCAGTTGTGTTTCGTGTTATTTTGTTCAATTTTAACGATACAGAACAGCTCGGAAAAGAAACTGCTTATGAGCTAACAACCGGAGATTTCACTCATCAGTACGTGAGTGCGCATGCGCGTCTACTTCCGAAACACAGCGGTTGCTATGGGGATCGGTGCGTTTGATTTAATGCACTGGGACGTTTTCCACAACTGGTCCACAGACGTCAAGAAACAGGAAGAACAATAAATTACACCAACGAAATTCCACACATTCTTGTGGTTGGCTGAAACACTTTCAAGTGTTTTTAATTCCTGCCTACTCCATAGGCCTACAGGTAGCCTACAGTAAAATATTGAAATTAGGGCTGGGACTTTAACGCCTTAATTTTGATTAATTAATTACAGGAAAAATAACGCATTAAAAAAAAAAAGCATTTAATTGCACCTTTCTCAGTTCCCTAATTTCTAGCACACTGCTAATACTGATGCACACACTTCAAGCCTACGGTATCAGCTCAATGCAAAACATGGTGCTGCGAGCACGGACACCAGAGCTAACGTTAGCTACCACAGTCCTGGTACAGGCAAACGGTCGGGCCCCGTTTTCCTGACCGAACCCAACCGGAGTCCGAGACAGTTATAACCGAGCCCACAGCCTTTCTGATTTTTAAGTGCGAACTCGACCCGAGCCCGATGCAATTTGTTACCTGACATAGTTATTGTTACCATGGTTACAGTTTGCCTGTTTACCATGATCACACATGGACAAAGTGTAAATGACCACCAAAAGGCTGCTGTTACTCACAATTCAACACGCTGCTTGCGCAGCAGCACAGCACAGCACACACACTCAGCTGGAGCAGAGCCTGTGTTGCGTTCAGGCGTTGTCACGTAAATAACAAATTCCAGCACTTGAGTAGGCCATAGCACAACACAGCAGCACGTCAAGTGGGCCGAACCCGAGCAAAATTTCTGATTTGTTATCCACACTCTGGCCCACAATAGATCAGATGACCAGGTTCAGAGCTAAAAATGAAAAGTGAAAAATAAACATTTTTGCTGTCTGAATTTATCTGAATTGAAAAACAGTGCTTACTGTGTCAAATATTGCTATTTGATAAAAATGCGATTAATCGCGATTAATTAATCACAAAGCCTCTAATTAATTAGATTAATCTTTTTAATCGCGTCCCACCACTAATTGAAATGTATTTATTTGTTTGGGTTTTGACTTTGCTATTTTAAAATTCATGAAGTGAGAGAGAGATGAGGGTTTTGGTAATAGTACCGGCAAGAATTTAAAACTACTTTCACCCCTGGGTAAAACGGGCAGCGGGGGCTGCTGTTTAAAGGGCCTGGCCAAGCCATTTAGCCACACCCACTTACTAAATTAATATCATATGCTCAGGGCAGGACCACTGACAAACATTAAATTTCAGGAAGACTCGACTAAGTAAACTTAAGTTACGGCAACTTTCCTGTGTTCTGGCGAAACATCGACTTTTGCCGCGCTGTTATGGCGACACCGTTTGACGAGACAACATGGTTTTCACAATATAGCATTACCAACATCTTAAGGCCTTTCTGACCAAATGTGAGTTGGATAAGGTTAACGTCCTCATAGCAGCACCTCAAAGTATAAAACATGGCATTTCCTGTCAACAGCAGGGGGCGTTATGACAATCACAGAACTTTGTCATGTAGATGTGTTCAGGGTAGGACTATTATGAATCATGTGAAGTTTGGTGAAGATTGGACAATGTATCCCAAAATTATAGCAATTTCATGTTTCATGGCGAGACATCAAACTTCGCTGCCACCTGACGGCCAAACCGTTTAACGATCTACTAATCTTTTGAAACTCATGTCACATGTTCAGGCCTGGACCGTTAACACACATATGAAGTTTCAGGCAGATATGACCAAGGACACTGAAGTTAAGGCCACTTTTATGCGTTTTGGCGAAACATCGACTTTGCCGCGCTCTGGACACAATGCCGTTTGACGATACGTCACAATCTTCATAATGTAGTTGAGGCCTCTGTAGTTGAGCTGCACCTCAAAGTCTAAAACATGGCTTTTTCTGTATCCAGCAGGGAGCGCTATGACAAATACAAAATTTCTGCATGTAGACATGTTCAGGGCGGGACTATTATATATCCAGTGAAGTTTGGTGCAGATCGGACCATTTACCCCAAAGTTATAGCAATTTTGTTTTTCATGGCAAGACATCAAACTTCGCCGCCACCAGACGGCCAAACCGTTTAACGATCTAGTAATCTTTTGATAACTTTTGATCACAACGTTGTCTAGATCACACACAGTGATTTTGAAGTTGTTCTGATTAATCCTGTAGGAGGAGTTCGTTAAAATACAACACGTGGAAAACACCAAAAATGGCCGCTAAATTCAAAATGGCCGACTTCCTGTTGGGTTTGGCTCCAAGAGACTTTTTTGTGCGTCTGGGTGTGATACATATGTGTACCGATTTTCGTGTATGTCGGTGAAACCTGCAGTCGGGGCCCCTGTTTAAGGGCCGTGGCCCTGCCATTTTTTCCGGCCCATCGCCGCAAACCATAATACACGTAAATTTTCACTGCGACTGATGCAACCGCCAAATTTGGTGAGTTTTTGAATATGATAAAGCCCTCAAAAAGCCAATTCATTTGGAGGAAAGATAATAATAATTCCTTCAGTTTCAATAGGGTCCTCGCACCGCTAGGTGCTCTGGCCCTAATAATTATAATCCATTTTCATTAATGGCCTAAACTGAGAACCTTGAAAGAACAAAACAGTACATTTAAACATATACTATGCAGGATTTTCCTTAAAAAATTGTAAAGACTCTTACAGAAGTAATCCCTCTCGATCATTGCATATGACCCACTAGAAATGTATGGAAATCTATTTTTAGGAGAAACTGCTCTTTGACTGTATTTCCTTACTTTCTTATTATTTCACACTGACCACTTCATGGCCAACACTCAGTGACAGCGGCTGGTACACACAGTCCAACATCATGTGGCATGACAATGAATTCCCAGCAAAGTACAAAGATTTAATTGTGAATTCTAAACAGGAGAACTTAGACCCACTAGAAGTAAGAATTAATTACCTGAGAGAAGCTTTGTCTCCAGATCATTTTTGTCTTTGCTTATGGCTTCAAATCCTTTCTGCCACAGGTCTCTCTCTTCAGACAAATTGTGGTAATTGGTCTGCAACTGAACCCACTCAGAGATGCCTTTGGTGTCTGTGTTTGGCACATAAACAACAAACACTATTAACCAGCATCACCTGCTTAGTGTTTTGTCTGCATGCTTACAAAGCACTCACAAAGGAAAACCATAGTTATGAGTCCAGCCAGGAGGAGAAGACACAGCAGACCCAGAGACACAGCAGCACCTCTGCAAGAACTCTTCTTTGCTCCTTCAGTATCTCCAGCACTTAACGTAAAGAGTTTTTTTTAATGAACTTGAAATAAATTTGGATGCTCACAGCTCCTCTGACAAAGTTCCAGAAGTGAGGACCAAAATCATTAAACATAATGACTGTAACAGTCTCACAGGGCCACCATGTGTCATCAGAACTGCTTGTCAGATTGTCAAACTGTTTTTGGGTCCCCTCCCTCCAAACCTGTCCAATCTCAGTTTAGGGGTTCTTCCACAATCATCATCATCAAACATGTTTTTCAGTTTTGTCAGTGGTGTTGTTGTGTGAGTGGTGGAATATAGTTATTGTGGCCAACGTAACATTAGCTAAAATTATCACATCAAGTATTCTGTGTAACAGTGTTCATTTGTCATATCCTTGCCACCAAAATGTTTTTTTTGTCTGTCTCATGGCAGATGCAAGGATTTCTGTCAAAATCACATTTCTTTATTTCTCTCATCAAGAGCTAATGTTTTTACAGTCGACCAAAAGTAAAGTCAAATACCTTCTACAGAAAACTGAATAATATGCCAAACAAACAGGAAATGCTACGTCCACAGAGTGACTGAAAATTAGTGTGAAAAGCTCCAGGTTGTTCCCTATTCACACCAAAGGCCTCACAGTAACAGCAGCGCACAACGGAAAATACAGTGCTGTGCACAGATAAATGTCTCAATACAAACCCAAATATAACCGTAAAATGGAAAACTGTATAGGTGAAGATCAAATACACTGTATATCCTCTCTACCACTACTTCCTGATGGGAGAGAGATTGTGGGTAGGGCACCACTGTCCTCAGGTGATGTGGAAATGTATATTTGTGTGTCATCTGCATAGTAATAATCAATTGCATGATCTCTGATAATACAGTATTTCCCAGGGGCAGAATCGCAATGACACCACAATGAAGTTTCAGAAAAGTTTTGTCTCATGGGAACAATAGGGTTACAAACAAACAGAAGGCTCAGTGCTGTGGTTAACATCTTTGCTCTCTAGGTCCTTTACTTTACATTATGGTTTCTCATAGAAGTCTTTGTTTTGACTTCACCTACATTATTTTAGAATCTGTTCGGTATATCTGTGTGTAAAGAATATCAACACATTTGAACAAACCTGCAGTCACCAACATCTTACAGTATTTGTACCTCTTTGCGTGTTTTCATTCCCTGCAGGTCCAGTTCTGTTCAGCTCCAGACTGTGGATCCCTTCTGCATTCTCATAAATACCTTTGAAACTTTTGACCAAGTTCTTCCTTTTGCCAGGATTACCTGATGGTCTCTTTATGTTAACGTAGATATCTTGTTGATCCATAATGTTAAACTGTATTGACGGTTCAGTTTGGTCTTGAGTTGCCTAAAGCAGAGGTAAGAAGAGAGTTCTTCTTAAATGATAGATTATCTTTCTAAACTGAGCTACTACAGAGAAGGTGGTGCTAACACAGCAGTGTATGTATTCACACATGTGACTAAACAGGAAACTGAGGGCTGGTGGGATGACGATTAGGACCTGTTCAGCATTTTTCTTATAGATGCATGGAGGTGCTTTCCATTTTGGTTAGACCACTGCTGCTAGATATGATTTTTGAATCTCACACTTACAATAACTGACCACTGGTCAAAGTCAGTCAACATGTATGTAAATTTAAAAAATATGTAATTCACCTGCATATACACATCTCCAACTGTTACATGAATTTCCTTCATACAACTAAATCCACTGTTCAGTTCAACAGACAGTTCTCTGACAGCAGCACACGTGTACTCTGTTACACCTGCTTGAGTAACATCTTGAGTTAATTGTTCTGGAGTAATTAAAGTGCCTCCTACTTTTCACTCTGGCTCAGGTGTATTTTGAGAGAAAAGTCAATACTCTCACGTTACTGTTTACATCTGTTTATGCTTTACACTGCATTTTAAGGTAGGAAATGACTTTCTCAAACTGTACAGAAGGACTCATTTTTATGAATGATATCAAGGTCTTTCTGTAGAGGAATCAACTGGAAAAGGTTTTTGTGAGAGCTCAAATAAAAAACTGTATTAAAATGCATTTTGATATTGGAGGTAACTTTACCGTCATTTTTTTCCCTCAGAAAACGCTCAGTGTTCATTATTGTTCATGAGCTACAACATATTTTATCCAAGCTTTATTTTAAACACAACACATCACAGAGTACATCTAAGTCTATAGATTAAATAGTATTACCTACACTATTTGATTATAAACAGTCTCAAGTTCCACTACTTTCCAATAGTGCCTGCAGTGTACAATACACAACAATATTTCAATCAGGAGAGACTCATTTTTTAAAGTTAAAGAATATTTATTAACATGTAAACATAAGAATGAAAATGTGGAAAGTCTTTGGCGATTAGACCCAGTAGAGATAGTATGATTTAAGGAGGGTGATGAATCCATAGCCAAATAGGGAACCCCACTAGGGTCTGGACGCTGGTGGTGGTAAAGTTTGATCTGGATGAGTAGAGGAATGAGCCTTTGTTGAGCTTGTCCTGGACTCTGGATACGATGGCTGGAGGTGAACGGAGTGGAGGAGGACACAAAGATTCTGCCTAAAATGATGGCTGACAGCAGCAGAAGAGAAAGTAGGTTTAAAATTTTGCAGTGGCATCCTGATTGGCTGAGAGAAATCGTGGCAAAGTTTGATCGGATAACTCGGACAGAAACCATGACCAAGAATTCTAACATGAATTTACTTTAACAACTAATAGTGGACATTTTCTGTAAGAAATACTTATCTCTTGTGACTGCAGACCAAATTGGGTGAAAAAATATAAAAACATGAAGAAAAGGAAGTTTACAACTAAATGGATGTAAGTCATGTTTGTACATAAATCATAGTCCATTGTTAATTAAACATTTAAGATCTACAAAGTTAACAGAGTCAGTGAACTGACCTCAGAGTCTCCAGTCTACAGTATGGACTCTCCAGAAAACCACACAGCAGCTTCTCTCCTGAATCATACAGACTGTTGTCACTCAGCTCCAGCTCTGTCAGATGGGAGGGGTTGGACTTAAGAGCTGAGGCTAGAGAAACACAGCTGATTTCTGACAACCTGCAGTAACACAGTCTGAATAAGGAAAAAACAAAGTTTGATAAAAATGAACCAAACAGGATGCAGGTTAATAACTGTAAAATACACAAAGTGAAAAGGAGCTCCTATCAATATTAATGACAACGGGACGCTAATAAAGTCGTAGTTACTTCGCCTCCTAAATTTTGCCAGCCTCCCCAATAACTTCATCCATACAAACTCATGTTGTGCAGCCAAACGCAGGTAAAAAGCCACAGAAAGTGATTTAAGATTTGACTCAGATCCCTATTTCAGAGATACCAAAAATGTTACGGATGAATTTTGAGGAAATGTAAGCAGACACAGTTGTTGTGGAAGCTGTCTCAAGCTGCCTTATCTCATGTTGGGTATAAACCTCTTCACTCTGTCCCTCTGTGGTGTGGAGCTCAGCGTATATCCTCTGCCTCATCAGTTCCTTCAGTCACACATTCACATCTCCTCTTCAGATTCATCTTATGAGGGGCCTTTTGTCTCATAATTCACCCATGACTATAAGAAAATATAAATAAGTAAAGGTTATAAAATCCAGCTTTGGGGGGAACACAGAAATACTCCCTTGTCTCTCAGCCTCTGACTGTGTGTCAGTGTACGTTTTACTGACAGCAGTGGCGACAGACTGAGCCTCAGCAGCTTGTCTACAGCTCTTTGTCAAGACAGCTCACTGCCCTTTCTTTTCCCTGCAATTTTTAAACCTGGTACACAGTTCAAATAATGTACAATGTATTCATGTCTTGTTGTGCAGGCCTGTTTTTACTGAACAGAGTCGCTAACAAAGCACTGCAAATTTCTGTGACAAATTCTCTCAGTAACAAATTCCTTTTTGATAGTTGATCACTGTGAAAGCTTCCTGTTGGTGGACAACTTTCATGTGAAGTGGCAGCAGGAAATGTTGAGTTTACCACAGTAAATAAGCACAGTTATCAGAGTGATCAAAAGTAAATTAAGGCATCTGAAAGCAAACTCAAAACCACAGAGACTGGTTCTGTCTGCAGAACCAGTGTCCACAGCTATTAAAGACTGGTTCCCGCAACACAGCTGCTCCTCCACAGAAACAGCACTTCTCTTCCTGTTACTGTGAAGACATTTCTTTGTAACTAAAATAATTTGTTGATTGTTGTTGAAAAATATCAGGATTTGGCCGACACTCTCTACAATCTGAGATGAGTTGTTCCTCTTATTTACAACTCTCCTACTTCCATAAACACTTTTTTTAAACTGCCTCTATTCTCTATCTGGTCAACATTTAAAAATACGTCTGTACTTTTTCATTTATCCAAACTCAAAACTTTCTGCAGCTATTTCACAGGGAAAGTCTTCCATTAAAGAGATTGTCCTTTACAGTTTTACAGTCACTTTGGACAGCTTAGCTCAGCCTAGTTAGATTTGACTGGAATTTAGAGGTGGTCTCAAAACTGGTGATAGACCAGCAGTCTGGTGTGTAACAGTGCTGTCTGGGTGATACATATTTGACACGTTTACAGCCTGGCACAAATTTTAAAAAACAGTTTTGGTCTCTGTGGCTAATTTCAACATTGATGTCATCTGTACAGGATGTGTTTACATTTAAGTAAGGCCCAAAGCTCTGCAGGAGTAAAGGAGGGGCGCTTTGAGTGGCTGTCTGTCTGGCCCCTGTTCAGAAAAGCTGTCCTCCAGGATGTTGTGGCAGTCATCCACCACCTGAGGGTGCAGCAGAACAAAACATGCCTGGGACAGAGTCACAGTTTAGTTGAATTAAGGGGAAAAAAAGAAAGAACTAGACATGATAATGGACCTCCATGAGAGTAGGAGCATACCTAACTTGATCAATAGTTTTAGTGAAACAACCCTAGACTGACTTTTTGTCTGCAGACACACTTTTGGTCTGGAGGCTATGCAACTCTCTTTCAGCAGGTCAGTGTTTGATCTGTTCTTTGGAGGAATAAAGGGGAAATAAGTCATGCTGTAGTGATGCTTGCCTTTTGAACATGCTGTGACAACTAGCCTACAGCAGTAATTACACTGAGAAAGAGTACAAAACATTAGGTCTTGCAGGGGGTGAAAGACGACCCCCCCTCACTCCAGATAATATCAGCATGATCAGCCACAACACTAAAACCACTGACAGGTGAAGAAAATGACATTCATAATCTTGTTACAATGCAATGGGCTCTGGAATTCATTGGACAGACTAAGTACCCCTCCCTCACGGCAAACCCCCCACCCTCAGCAGGATTGTGCACCATGCTACACTGTAAAAAAAAAAATACTGCTTAGAAATGACCTAAAGGGACGTGACATCCCAAGGCATCGTCCTGGCCTCCATATTTCCCAGATCCCAATCTGATCAAGCATCTGTTGGACATACCCCACCTCGCCATCCACAGGACTCAAAGGATCTACCTCCAATGCCCTGGTGCCAGACACCACAGGACACCCCAGAGGGCCTGTGTCCATACCATGACAGGTCAGAGGCCCCACCGTGGATGAGATGTAGCAGGGTCAATTATACAGCAGTAATATGTGTCACAAGTCAAATGTACATTTGTAATGTTGAGTATTATTATCACCCGACAAGCTTCGGCCTCCATAGTCAATATGTGGAACGTTTAATATTAAATTTTGCTCTTGTGGTAATTTCTGTGTTTTAGCACTGTTAAGCTATGTTTATAAGTTAATTTTATGCTAACATAATCTTGTGTTGTTTAATATGTGTTGGGGCTGGGGTTTATATGGTTGTGTTTAACAGAGGATTTAGTTTTCGCCACTTGCTGTCAGGTATGTTTTCTGTTTCATTGTGCTTAATTGAATATAACATGGCAGCCCTTTTGCTGTTGTGCTCAGTGGGAGAGGGGCTCAGGGTTTATATGGCTGTGTTTGATGAAGGATTTTGTTTTTGTTGCTGTCAGGAATAAACAAAGATCTCCACAGTCTGGGCCTCTTTATATCACCACAACGCAGACATCACCAGAATCCACCGGTAACAGAGACTTGGCTCTGACCTGTCGGGGCATGGACAATGGAACTCTGGGTAGTGGCACGTCCCACGGATGCTTGATTGGTTTTGGATCTGAGGACTTTGAAGGCCAGATTGACACTTTGAGCTCTTTTTGTGGTGATGCATGACATCCACATATATGACAGGACCCAAGGTTTCCCAGCAGAACACTACATTGTAATGAGATGATCAATGTTATTCACTTCGCCCTTCAGTGGTTTTAATGCTGTGGCTGATCAGTGACATCTCTACACTCAGCCAACTATGAAACATTGATACAAAAACTTTACCCAATGCTTGACTCGTGCAGAAATGTGTCAATACTTAAAACAGTGACGTAGAAGGGGGAAAAGTTAGTTCCTGTTAGTAACTGGTTCCAGTTAGAGGAAACTGACTGTGAAATTATTGGACTGTGGATGTTATCATATGTATTTCTTTATTGAGCAAAGTATTTTCTAAAAATGGCAAAACACATAGTGGTAAAACAGTGAATTACTGTACAGTATGAATAACTGATGTAAATGTGAAGCATTTTTAATTTCCTTTAATCAGCAGAAGATACACACACACACACACACACACACACACACACACACACACATATATATTTTTAATAGAAAATAAAATATAAACATCTTGAAGAGAGATGATCATATAATTGAATTAAAAGTGAACCATAATGTTAGTACAGTCTTAGTGATTTTATTTTATATAGTTTTTTGTGGTTTTTTAAGTTGAGTTACAAAGGCCATGTCTTCTCACAGATCCAATTTTTTTTCTCGTGACACGAGTTATCATTCCAGCCATTTTCCAAATTATGGTACTGTATCTCTGCACAGTCTTCATCTCTGTAGAGCTGACGTCCATTTGGCTCATGAGGGGCCCAGTAGCTAAAACACAAAAACAAAAACACAACTTTTAATGTAAAGAGGCAGGCCCCAGTGCATCATGGCTATAAAACTTAAGTATTGTGTAAACCTTTTAGTCAGCAGAGTCCCATCCACCCATTTCCATCTCCCCTCCATCTCTGCGTCAGTCAGTCCAATCCACACGACCCTTTGGAAGCGTCTTACGAAATCCTTATTAACAGACAGAAAAATAGGTTAACATACTTCACATATAAACAGGTTCATTCTGTCGTCCACTTCTGCAATAATGCAGTCATTCATTTTTTTGCTCTATCTTTTCCCACTATGTCTCACACACAGATTCACACACACAGATCCAGACACATACCTGTTCTTCTTTGCTGTTAATAATCACCAGGTCTGCACCTCTTTGCTGACAGTCCCTTCTGCTATCTTGCCAGGATGCCGTCGTAGAAGAAATGTAATATAAACTACCTCTGAAACGTGTCCATCCTTGTTTGGCAAACCAATCTGTTTTAAATTGGGGAGGGAAAAAACACAATATCTTAGTTGTTTTGGGTTGAAACATTCTCAGTGAATGTTAGACAATGTATGGACCTACTTAATTGCCAAATGTATTGCCATTAGGACGACATAGAGTAGAGATAATGTGGAGAGAGCTGACAAATGGGCTTTGTAGTGGCTATCAACATAGTAGGTATGGATTGGTAGGGTCCATGGAGAAAAAGCCAGTCAGAGTGGTGAATCAGAGCAAATTCAGATTGCTTTATTGTTGAGTCTGTGAACCAAATGTGACGCCAGAATGGCTGACTCAAAAATTATATCAGAATCCAGATAAAATAAATAAAGAAGCAGTAGATTGTAAGGTTAGTTTTCTAGACACACCAGGGAATTTTAAGTTCTGTGACTAGATGTTTCTTTCTGTCTGAGTTAGAAACAAGAGATCTGAGCAGCCCGCTCCTCATCTCTGCTGTAGACTAGCAGCTCAATGCTACTTTTGCTGCTACTAGTATTACACACCTGAATCTCTGACTGAACCGTTGGTTCAGTTTCATCATGAAAAAGAGTGATCAAGTGAGGACTAAGTGATAGTAACTAACTAACTAAGTTAGGCAGAATTCAAAATATAAATAATTACCTTGAAGCTTTCTGTGAAGATCATTTATCTTTTCAGCCATGTCTTCAACTTTCTTATGGAGCCGGGTTCGTTCTTCAGTCAAGATGTTGTAACTGGTCTGTAACTGGTCTCTCTCCTTTGTCAGGTTGTTGTTACTGGTCTGTAACTGGTCTCTCTCCTTTGTCAGGTTGTTGTTACTGGTCTGTAACTGGTCTCTCTCCTTAGTCAGGTTGTTGTTACTGTTGTGAAGCAGGACCAACTCCATTTTCCACTTAGAGTTGCTTTTGGTGACTGTGTTGTGCACATAAACAACAAACAAATCAAGAAAAACTGTTCATCAGCATCACATGCTCAGTGTTTATCAGCAGGCTGAAATACTCACACAGGCAGGCCAGAGTTATGAGTCCAGTCAGAAGGAGAAGACACAGCAGACTCAGACACACTGCAGCAGCTCTGCAGGAACTCTTCTTCACATCTGCAGCAGCTGAGGGTAGAAGTCAGAGCGTCTGTTTGTCATGTGTTTGTTCATTAATGTGAAAGCAAATTAAATGCCTGATTCACATATTATTGTTCAAGTTTTAGCCACACAAAAGGCAACAAACACTATCTGAATGACTTTTTTGATTCCCTAGCTGTCTTGTTCCACCATCGTTTATGAAGAAATACATGCAAAACTAACAATATTCCCATCAGCCTCAGCTGTACTTTGAATTTAATGTTAATTAGAGCTAAGACATGGCAAGCATTATAGCATAACAACTATTAACATGTCATTTTAAGCACATTTCATGTTGACTACAGCATTTAGCACTGCGACCATTGGCGTATTATGAGACAATGGGACTGTGGGCACAGACATGCAGAAGGACGATTACCTCTCCTACGCAGGAGCAAGACACACAGGCTTTGTTGCAATTTTATTTCTTCTTCTGTTGTTTTTTTTTTTTTTTTACATCTATTTGTCGTCATTTCATGTCTCTATGAGGACATTTTGTGTCTTTCCTGATCGTTCTGTGTCTCTTGGTATTGATAGTCGTCATGTCTTCATTGTTTTGTGTCTGTAGTTATTTTGCCCCTTTTGTAGTTATTTTTGTGTCTGTTCTGTTCCTCAGCATCCCTTGTGATCTTTTTGTGTCTCTTTGAGCACATTATGTTGCCCTTTGTAGTGGTTTTGTGTCTCTTAATGGTCTGTTTCATTTGAGTCACTTCCTGGTCGGTACGTGTTATTTTAAGTTACATATCGCAGGTGACGGCCAGGGTGGCCCCTGACTTTCTTGGACACTTTGGGCCCTTGGGCCTGTGACCAGTAGGCCTGTTCAGTAATCTATCCATGACTGTGACACACCTTTCTCACAGGAGACATTTTAGCTCATCACAGTAGGAAAAGCAAAGCTGTATTTCATAACATGGTGGCTGAATTCCACTCAGAGGAGGTCCTGGTATTGTTCATACTGGCTCACTGCAAACAGCTTACTGCGACACTTAATGGAACGGAGCCTGCATTAATCTTCATCGCTTCACCAGTCAAAATGTCTGCTGTGAAAAAGCATGTACGTCGAGCTTCATGGAGCCCCTAGCATGGCTGGCGACTAAAATAAAGTGATGTGAAAACTGTGATGTGATTTGTAATTCAATTTTTCTCCAGTTTTGCCCTGCAGTGAACATTTTTTTGTTCCTCGTTAGGTTTTATGTTCAGATGTAATCCTCAAATTTGCTTTTTAACCCTCCACATTATTGTTTTTAGTCTTTGTTTTAGAAAATATAGTCTTTCCTGTGTTTGTGTATAGAGAATGTTCACATATTCACATTAGCATGTAGTCAACATCCTGTTACAGTATGCGTATACACATAACGACCTGTTTGCATGTGTTCATTACCTGAGAGTGCAGGTCCAGTTATGTCTGGCTCCAGACTGTGGATCATCACATTTTGATAAATACTTTCTATACTTTTGTCCAAACTCTTCCTTTTGCGAGGATAATCTGATGGTCCCTCTTCGTTGACATAGACATCCATCGGGTCATCCATGATGTTCAGCTGTATTGACTACAGTTTGGTCCTCAAAGTCCGGATGTCTTGAGCGTGTGACTCTGAAATGACAAATGATGTTCTGAACTGTTCTCATACGAAGCAACAAACATAGTAACACAGATGGCAACATCTTCATGTGAAACAGGAAGCTGAGGGCTGCTGGGATGAATTATTTTAGGTGACCACCTTTACCTTTTTGGCCTTGCAGCTGCATGACAATGCTTTCCATTTGGTTTTGGGCTGTGTTGCAAAATCCCTGAAAACGTAAAGGGACAGTTCAACCAAAAAACAAATCTACTTATATTTTTTTCTCTCACCTGTACTGCTATTTATCAACCTAGATTGTTTTGATGTGAGTTGAAGAGTGTTGCCATCTCTCAATATAATGGAACTTGATGTCATTTGCCTTGTGATGCTCAAAGCACCAAAACACTACATTTTAAAAACTCAACAGTAATGTCTCTTTACAGAAATCATGACCCAGTATTCAAGATAATCCCCACTGCTCACATTTGTTGTGAGCAGTTTCATATGGGGACTATTTCTTTCTACCGAACTACACCTGCCAACCATATCACAGAGGGAGGCGTGCATCTACTGCTAGCTCACTCAGCACCACTGTGCTTGCTAATGTTACAGCTCAGCTGAGGAGGACGCCATTGATGCTTCTTTCTGTGTGGTGATGCAGATGGAGTGTGTAGTTTGGTTAAAAGAAAATAGTTCCCGTATGAAACTGCTCACAACAAGGTCTGTGGATTATCTTGTGTAACTGGGTCATGATTTCTGTAAAGAGACATTGCTGTCGAGTTTTTCAAATGTATTGTTTCAGGTGCTTTGAGCACCACAAGCTGAGTGCCATCTGGTTCCATTATATTTAAGAAAAGTCAGACATCTCTACGGCCGATAGCTTCAGCACTCTGTAACTCACACTAAAACAATTTAGATCAATAAATGGCACTACAGGTAAGAAGTAAGAATAGAGAAGTCCAACACACGCCCTTTTATTCGCAATGAATTTATTGGGGATCAGCCATAAAGTTTATTGTGAGTTAAAGGACAGTGTGCAGGACTTCTCTCTTCTTTTGCCTGTGGATATTTCCTCCTATCTATCTCTCTACAAGAAACTGAACGTGTGTTTCAGCCTTTACAGTTTAAAAATCCACTACCACAATTATAAGAGGTAGGACGTAGAGTAAATGATAGGATGAACCTGACCTTAATTTAAAAAAAATAATAATCACGATGGGGTGTAATTATGGCATAGAGCTTTGCATCTCCTCCTCTCCCATGTTTACTTCCTCTATTTCCTTCCCTTTAATAAAGCCCTTGTGGCTCACCCAAGCAATCTGTAAGTGACCTTTACAGTGATATAAATGCTAAAGTTCTGTGGGACTGGTCTAATCAAAAAGGATTACATCTGAGTTGAATTGGATGAAGTGAGAAAACATGGCTGAGGATATCTATGCCAAGCCAGACCTCACCAAAAAAGTTAGATTTCAGACAGGTGAGAAGGATGACAGACCAACAGACGTCTGTGATAACGCCGATACTGTGAGGATTTATGACAACTGCTGGGCAGAGGAGAGTGCACCACCGGACAAGTCACGGGACGACACTGCCGAGAATCAACCGCAAAGTATCTGTCTGTGTCTGTCTGCCTGTCTCGTATGTTCACATAGAATATAGTATTTACTGTAACATTAAGTAAATTGGTTATTAATCAAAAATAGACATAATAAACAACAAAAGTTAAGCTATGAGGTCATGGCATTTCTAAATGTGTGTAAAAATAACTCTAATTGTTAACTTTTAATGAAGCAAAACTTAACAACATAGCTAGTGATTAAATTCAAATCCTATGGTCACTGTTTATTTGTGCCCGCAGCCACTTCAATCAACGTGAGTCCAGAGAAGAGAAGTCGTCTCGGAGCAGCTGCAGCGTCTCTGGGGCTGCTGTGTCTTCTCCTCCTGGTGGCAGTCATTGCCCTGGTGGTCGTATGTAAGTTTTCCAAATTCATCTATTCTAGCCAGTGGTTGTGGTGCAAGACCTGTCAAATATATGATGTAATGGATCTTTAAGCCTTTCACATGTTGGGCCCTTTCTGTGGCAGTAATTCTAGAGACGAATCGACTGTGGGGGGACAATGCCTGCCTGACCAGCGAGAGAGACCAACTGCAGACAAGTTACAGCCAAGTGAAAATCCTCAATCACAATCTGACCCAAAAGACAAGACAGTTAGAGGAGGAGAACAGCAACCTCACCAAAACTGTAGATGAATTACAAAAACAGATTGGTGAGTACAAATATAAATCATGATTTTTAATCAAAGGCAGAGTTTGATATTTTGGAAATTACACTCATTCACTTTCTTGCCAAGATTTAGAGAAGAGGATCAACGCCATTCTCACATAGCCTATAGATGATAAATATACTGTATGTAGGGGTAGATTTTGGAGGGGGCACAGGGAACACGTTCCCCTCAACCTGTGCTCTTGGATAAATATATAGCAGCCAGATAGCACAAAAACTGGAAACAGGAAACAGCTAGTCCAAAGATGAATACAAATCTGCCTGACAGTAAAGCTCACTAATCAAAAAGTTCTATAGCATGTGTTTCAAATTTAAAAAATCAAAAAGTAAAATTAGGATGCTATGTAACGCACTGTTTCTTGACTGGGAGCAGTTGTCAGACACCCAGTAGAGACTCCAGTAAGTTACTGGTCCTTGCCAAGAAATAAATAGGCTGTAACTAAAATGGGAACTGTCATTTTCACACTTTGAGTTTTGTATAACAAAAACAAATAAGGTAGTGTGTTACTTAGAGCAGTGGCTCCCAACTGGTCCAGATTTCTTCTCAGTCATTATCAAGGTTCACACAGTTTAATATCATCAGCATCATACTCATGTTTGGCTATGTTGTCAGCTAGTTTGCTGTCTCTGTCAAAAAGCTGTCCCTGCAGTCACTCACTTTACAGCACAAAGCAACGCTTCAAAATAAAAGCTCTGCACCACAAATTCACTGAACTTTAAAACAATGTTTTTTTGTTGTTGTTTTTTTTTTTCACAAACTTTGTTACCTGTGCACACTGCTCGTGTCTGTGTGCCAAGCTAACCAGCTGCTGACTGTAGCTTCAGATTTTCAGTACAGACACAAGAGTGTCATAATCTACTCATCTAACTCTCGGAATCAAAGTGAATTATCATATTTTCCAAAATATCAAACTACTTCTTTTACGATGTTTTCATTTTTTAGCTGTTTAGACATTTGAGTCCTTATGAGCTAATTTAGACAGATAGCACAGATGGCTAACATCTCTTCATCAAGAGTGCTCTACTGCACATAAAAAGCCATGAGAGGTATTTTTGATTTTGATTTTCTGTATTGTGTTTTGCCTTTTGTTATAGTGCTATCAGTATTGTGTGTGAGGGAACATCATTTTGTGTTGTTTAACAGAGACAACATTCTGTCCTGCCAATTGGATAACGTTTGGCAAGAGTTGTTATTTAATGTCCACGTCAGAGAAGAGCTGGACTGACAGCAGACAAGCCTGTGAAGCTCATAATGCACAGCTGGTGATCATATCTAATGGGGAGGAACAGGTGGGTAAAATTTTAAAAATTTTAAAAATCTTTTGAACATGTTGATTGAGTACTCTCATTTTATTCTCTGCAGACTATATACTCTTGTTGTACATAGCAATCTACAAAACCTGCTCCCCTACCCAAATTCATAAATATAATATCAGGACTTAAATATGACAGTGTCATAAATTTTTTCTGATAAGCTTTAGTAGACAACTTTTACAAGAATAACTTTTTGTCTAAGCTTTTTTAAACGAGACATAGTGCTTCTAACACCATTTTGCCAGAACCTACCGGAGCTAAACAAAAACAACCATTCAGAGCCGAGGGGTCTCTAACGTAGAAATATGAAGCAAGATTCAGTTATTGTGACTTTGAATGAGCTAGAAAAAAAACTTGCATTTGTCCTTTTAAA
This sequence comes from Cephalopholis sonnerati, assembly GCA_019142605.1. NCBI lineage: Eukaryota > Metazoa > Chordata > Actinopteri > Perciformes > Serranidae > Cephalopholis > Cephalopholis sonnerati. The sequence goes on from JAGQAX010000003.1 coordinate 13,244,495, forward strand.
AAGGTGGAAGTGGGGAAAAAGCGGTTAGTGCAGCAAAGCAGGTTCACTCTTCCTGAAATGTACAAAAAAGGGAAGAGGAAGTCCACAGCGACTTCTGCAAAGCTGCAGAAGTGCCTACACATCATCACTGTAAGAGGGAAATGAAAAACAGATAAGAGAGAAATTATGTATTTAAACATGTGAAAACTGTGATGGAGAAAGCTCATTCTGTTCATCACTCTTCCGCCTGCATTCTCTCAATATACAGGTGGCCTTTTTCACAGCATTTAAACTTGGGAAACACACAGGTGCCATTAATAACATTAACAATGGCTCTGTTCTGTTCAAGTGTCCCAGTGAGTCTTGACAGTGTGACAGTGAGCCAACATTTACCACGACCCTGAAACTGAAGCTACTAAATGGAATTCAGCCGTCACTGATTTTATTTTATTTTTTTAGATAGGTATTTATTTGGATATCAAAGAATGATATGTAACTGACTACTGTCTTTAACGTTTAGAAATTTATCAGCTCTTTTAACCCGAATTCCTGGATTGGTCTGACTGATGAAGGGAGTGAAGACCACTGGAAGTGGGTAGATGAAAAGCCACTTACCATCGAGTAAGACATTATCCATTCCTTATCTATTTACTGTTACTGCTACTTTCAAAATGTGTGTCAGAACAGATAAACAAACCTGTGCCTGCTTAACCAACTGACTGACTGATTTTACAGTAAAGCTCAGGGCTCAGAGCAATGTGGCTCCGGAGACAGACAGGATGGGGATAAAAGGATAATGATGAGTGCTTTATATGTTGACAGTAAAGAACTGGTATGCATGCAGGTTCTGCCCAGAGTGAAAGTGTGTGATATTGAGCATCCAAGACCCGACTCCCAAATGAAACACCTGCTTTCTGTGTTTGTTTATATTTAATGTATTGGGGCCTCATAATATCATGCTTTGAAAGTACAGTTCACATGTTTAAACAGTATTAATCTCTAATATTTTATTAATGTTCTAAATTCATGACTGAGGAGTTTGTGTTTTTCTCTAGGTACTGGGGACCCAATCAGCCAGATAATAAAGGACCTCATGGTAGAGACGAAAACTGTGCTCAGATTTCAAACGCGTATAGCAATTTAGATAACTGGAATGATTTGGTATGCAGTAGCAAATTTATACTTTACCTGTGAAAAAATACTTAAGTAAAGTCAGACTATTATGGCATCCTCATGGACTGATTCCACATCTGTATTGCCCTCACACATGTAAAATAACAGTAACATACTGTATATTCTCCTCCTTTGAGGACAAAGGAGATCATCTCTGTGCTGTGTTTTAAATATATGAATAAAGCTCTGAGCTCATATGCTGCAAAAAAATTATAATAGTTCATTATGTGTCTGTGATGTAAAAGCCAAAAAAAATCAACCCCTAAATAAATACATTCATCTTGGATGACCCCAGTAATTGTATGACTGGTTGTTTTAGCACATACTGTCATAATATTATGGCTATCAAGATTCACCAAATGGTACCTTAACGGAGTACCAGTACAGACAGCAGATAATGAGCTAGAAATGCTGACATATATCTTTTATAATTTGAAATAACAATTCATGGTAAGATATTGTCAATAAAATAATGTGAATCAATTAAATGTTTAATGTTAAATGTGTGTATAGAATCTTGATTTGGGTCACAAGGCTGTAAAAATATGAATTTCTTGGAATTAAACAGGTTCTTTTCTTTTCACCTAACAGGGGCATTATGATGCGTATAGACCTTTTTGGTAACACGTTCACGTGAAGTTACATTCTGCAAATTACAGTGTCAATATGGGTTAAATGCCAAAGAAATACTTAGAGAATACCTGCACAGACACATAAAGCCAGAGCTATAAAGCTTCAACTAATATTTTGTTCCTACCTTGATAATAACAATAATAAATATGTTATTTCCCAAATTTATTGTCAGTTGATTTTTTTCCACTGTTGTATGTAAAAAGCATTTATTTAATTCTATTAAATCTATTTAATTTATACATGAATACCAAAGTCATGAGGCCTGTTGCTCTGTCATTAACTTAGCTACAGTTTAAGGTTTGTTTTGTTTGGGTCTAAGTCACATGATCACTTAAAGCCCATTGCTGTGTCCTCAGAACCTGCATTTTAACCCTTCGAAACCTGGAGCAACGTCACTTTCCTTGTGCTCCCCTCAGACACCTTTTGCAATTATTGAAACCTTTGAACTCTGAGCAAATAAGTGCGATTTCTTAAAAAAAAAAAAAAAAAACATGGGCAAAAAAGTCACTAAGCAACTTGGGAAGAAATGTCGCATGAACTGCAAATATATATATATTTAGAAAATTAATTTTTTAAAAAGGCTACGGAAAAACTGTATTTATAATTATTACATTTTAAATTATGTTACAGAATTAATATAATTTTTGCCTGCATTTCTTTCTCCTTTCTTTTACTAATTTTCTTGTTTTCAATTTTCTCTTTTTACTATTTTTTTTTGCTAATTTTTTAGTCTTTTTTGTCTGCATTTTTTCTTTCTTTCTTTCTGTCTTTCTTTTTACTAATTTTCTTGTTTTTAATATTGTCTTTTTACTAATTTCTTGCTAATTACGGGTCTTTTTGTCCACATTTTTCATTTCTTTTTACTAATTTTCTTGTTTTAAATTTTCTCTTTTTGCTATTTTTTTTGCTATTTTTTTTCTTTTTGGTCTGCATTTTTTTATTTCTTTCTTTCTTCCTTTTTACTTATTTCTTGTTTTTAATTTTCTCTCTTTACTTATTTTTTTGTACTAATTTGTTGGGTAATTTGTTCCCTGCATTTTTCTTTCTTTCTTTTTTTTGTCCACATTTTAAATTTTCTCTTTTTACTAATTTCTTGCAATTTTTTGGGTCATTTTGTCTTTCCTTGTTCATTGCCTTCTTTGCTCAGGTTTTGAAGGGTTAAAGTGCACATGTCATGTAGTCCTGTAGAGGTCACTGTATCTGAGGTTTTACCTAAACCTGCTGCTGACATGATTTAACTCAGGTTTAGGGTCATAAAGTTCAGTATAGATTCATGAAGCTCGTTTGATCGTGATCGTTTCACTAATTTCTTTGAGCATTTCATTTCTTTGATTGAGTAAATATGTAATTGTGTTCTTACAATTAAATGTGTTACGTCTTGCTCAATTCATTTATGATACTAGAAAGAGGATTACTGATTATATGACACACATCACAACCAGATTACATAATGTACCGACACAAGTGCTGTGTCTGCAAGGAGTGTGCGGATCACAGAAAATAGTTCAATATATTTATTGTCAGATCAGTTCCCATCGCACTGTTAGTGTAAGCCAGTGCTATTTGCAGATTATAGATAATTCAGTAGATGAAAGGAAACGGGAGTAAATGAATTACAATATAATACACATTAGACTGACGTTTTTAGAATAATGTTACTTGATGGCAATAAGGTGCTGGTGGTGCAAGTACACATGTTCTGTCAGGATAAGGTTTTCAGACTGATAATACACTTAGTCATCAGATCACTGTGCAAGGGGAGTATTGTACAACGATAAAGAACAACAGTTGAAACATCAAACCACATTGCGGATCAGAATAAAATCAGTAACACAGGACAACACAGATTCACAGTGCGTTCAGAATCACATACTTTTTCTTTTTATTATCAGTACCTACTGCCAGAGATGGAGGTCAACCCGGAGCTCTGCTGCTGTTACTTTGCAATGTATATTGTTTTAACACAGAGGATTGTGGGTCAGAATAGCCAGGAAACCATGCTGGCTTGCATACTGAAAAATGGGACCGGATACAATACATCATTCTGGTATTTTTGGCATACTGCATTTGACATACTGTGTACTGGGACATATGAGTGGTTTTTCCAGCATGCTAAATAGTATGGTACTATGGGCACTGGACACACAGATGATGCTGGTCCCCAACACACCTGCTGTGTGCAGCTCAGACTAGTTTAGTTGCAGTTCAGCTGAACTTGTGCTTGTTTTCACAGAGCAGTTAGGTCCAGTTTAGTACACAGCTCCATTTTTAACCTCTACAAGCTCCAGTTTAATGGACCTGTTCAAAACCGCAACTAAGCTCACCAGAGGCACAGAGCAACAGCCCCATGTAGGCGCTGCACACACACTCAGGTGTTGACACTTTGGCTGATTAGTCGAGGTTCAAGTGGGGAGAGCTCTGCTGGGGATCATATGATTGTCACCAGCTCTAAGTAAAAACACTGGTGTGGGTATGTTTGTGTTAAATGTGAGAATGCTCAGTTTTAGTGACCTTTGACGATAAACACGCCTGTGCTGCCTGATGCAACACAAGTGGAGAAGTAACTCTCTTAAAGGAATCTGTACATTATAGACAAAACACATATTAATTCCTGTGTAAAAGCTAATATTTCACTGTATTATAGAGGAGACAAAGATGCAATCAGGCAAAATAAACATTATCTGTGATATTCTCATGTTTGTGTCCACTTCCTGTTTTATTTTGAAATGTGTTCTTATCATGTTTAGTGTTTCCTTTACTTCCTGAGTGGAAAAGGTCATGCTTGGACACAGTGACCCAAAACAGGGACAACTAACTGTCTAAGTCTCCTTACAATCACAGAGGGCCCGCTTATTGTTAGTTGTCCCTGTTTTGGGTCACTGTGTCTTTGCTTTTTCGTTAGCAATAAATGGTCCCTGAACCTTGACTGTTATCCCTGGTTATGGACAACAAATCAAATGTTTAAGGTCACTGATGATCAGGTGAATTTAGAGGGAACAGACACCTAAATGGTAATTACTTATGACTTCCTTTATTTTTGGCTCTTCCCCTTTTAAACATCAGAGTGGATGTCTAGCCTCTTTCAGAATACAGACACAGCTATTATATCAAGATTAAAAACAAGCTTTGAAACACTGCGAGCAATCTTTAAATATATTAGCCATAAGATGTCGGAGGACCTGTACGCCGAGCCTGGCATCATTAACAAAGTTTACTGTGATCAGGATGACAAGGAGAGTATGGTGAACATCTATGTCAGTGCAGAAAGCCTGAGAGTCTATGACAACCCCTGGGTGGAGGGCACGTCAACAAATACACCAGGACCTGCAGAGATTCAGCACCCAGGTACGGACACGACGAGCCTGAGCAACAGATTTTGATTTTATTTCCTTTTTTTTTTTAATGAATTTTACTTTTTGTTTAGTTTTCTGTGTGGTTTGGTCATGTGATGCAGCAGTGGGACTTTGTTGACTCTATCTTGCATTTTAATAATTGCAGCTTGCAATATTAGATAAAACTAAACATCCATCCATTTAATGTGCTTTAATAGCCTGATGTTGATTATTTGTTTGTGTCAGTCGTCAGTGAAAACTCAAGAAAGAGGAATCATTTCAGAGCTGATTTAGTGATTCTGGGTGTGGTGTGTCTTCTCCTCTTGGCCGGGATCATTTGCCTCTGGGTCAACAGTGAGTTTTGCCTAATTCTGTTTGGTGTTTGTCACAGTAACTGCTAAGCCATTGGCACTTCACGTGTTGTCGATGATTAGTGTAATAATATGATGACATATGGGGCTATTTATTCCTGTTTTGCTCTTCCCCCTTACTACAATAGTGAGCCAGTTACTGGAAGATAAAGCCCGTCTCGAGAAAATGAGTTACCGGTTAAAAGCCAATATCACTGAACTCAGCGGCGACAACGTTGACTTGTGGAAGAGGTTTTGCAGTAAGTAAAATATTACCACTTATATTTGATCCTCTTTGTTCATTAGTGAGGGATTTTGTAAATTTTGTGTTTGTTGTAGGAAAATGTTAGTGTTAGTATTACTGTACAAAATCATCCATGCTTCATTCATATTTGTTGTTGTTGTTGTTGTTGTTTTACATATTATTAAAGAAGCTGTTTACGACATTCAGAGAATATCTATGATTCAGAGTCTGAGCTGGTATTGTCTGCACACACTCTCAACATGGAGGTGGCTGAGCCAGCAGCTAGCAGCCTATGGTGCTAACAGCCCAAACAGCGCTAACAATGGTGACAGTGCCTGACAGAACTAACAGGGTTAATGGGGGGGTAACTGGAGGGTGATTGACACTTTAACCCACGACGATGCCGTTGCGCCACTTGTTGGGTCAAGATGGTGTTATCAGAAGTAAGTGCCCTATGAGCGCAATCAAATTGGCGGCAATTAGCTAGTGGGATACACACAAAGGGAATCACATGCAGCTAACATGCACATTCTGCCAGACCGTCTACCACACCAAAGAAGAGAGAAACTTGGATTACAAAACATACAGATGAAGCGTGACTTTGTTCTCTGCTCAGGATGTCATTACTCCACTACTGATCAGTCACAACAATAAAACCCGAGATAGGTGAAGTAAATAACATTGATCATCTCATTAAAATGCAATGTTTTTGCTGGGGAACCTTGAGTCCTGGCATTTATGTCAATGCCACTTCATGTGCTTCCAGGTTCCTCCCCTGACATGGCAACGGCAATTGCAGTGGCCCTCCGGCAGGTTAAGGCACTATGCCACACTCCAAAAACTGCTCAGGAATGGCCTGAGGAATCTGACAAAGAGCTCAAAGCATTAACTTGACCTCCAAATTCCCCAGATCCTAATCTGATTGAGCATCTATGAGGCGTACTGGTACCAAAGAGGTCCTGGGTCTAATACTTGAGGGCCAAGTCTGATCCACTGTGGGGCCTTTGACCCCTCAAGGCATGGGCACAGGTCACACTGGGGAGTGCCGTTGCCATGAGGGGGGTTACTTGGCCTGCAACAGTGTTTGGGTGGGTCGAGCATGTCAAGAGGCATCCACATGAATGCCAGGACCAAAGGTATCCTATCAGAACATTGCACTGTGTCAAAATGATCACTTCACCTGTTCATGGCTGTAATGTTAATGGAATTAATCAGTATATCTTTATGTGGCAAAAAGGTGTTTGCTGCAATGTTAAGGCTCTGAATGTCGCACACAGAACCTTTAACATTTATGTCTCATAATGGGACACTCTGATGAGCTGAGGTCATGTGACAACTTTGATTTTCAGTGTTGTTATATGTGGTGATTTCAGATAACAAACAAAACAGAAAACACACCTGCATTTCAGCAAACTAAACATTGCAGTCAACACATCAGGAATTAACAAACTATTTGTATCATTCTTAATCCTAAATGGGTGTCTATGATGTCACTTGTCGAGGCAGGAAGTAGGCTGAGGTGTGTGTCCTTTACACGTGCTCACACTGCCAATGTGCAGTTCCACCTGTGCTTCAGGGGTTATTATAGTGGACTGCACTTCCCTCTGCGGTTTTGAAATCAAGTGAAAATGAGACAATGAAGAAGACAAAAATAAGTTCACTCTGTGTTCACATGTGCAGCAGAAACATGTGCAGCTCTTTCTGTTTAAAACAGTGCAGTCCGGATCTTTCCACTCCTGCCACACACCTGAATTGCAGCTATAGCAGAGCTGGGGTCTCATTTGTAAATATTGCATACGCCCAAAATGAGGCCTGAAAGAGGAGTATGCCACTCCCCACGCAAAAGTTGTGATCTATAAAAATAGACTTGATGGGAGAAACTTTGGCCCATGCTTACCAGCATTTTGGAGAGGGGAAATTGGCGATGCAGATGGTGACGTGGAAGCCTGATTGTAGATACTGTCAAAAAAAAATGGCCGCACGCCATTTTGGCTTTTGTCCGTATGTGCATTTTTAGTATGGATCCTACACATTGTTTTATAAATGAGACCTGAAGTGAGGTAGTGAGCCATTATGCTGCAGGAGAAATGCTTGGAAACATGTGTTGGTATTGATTCAGCTATTGCGTGCTTAGTAACAAGTACTGACTACCATGTGGTGTCTTTATTCTGTGCTCTGGACATGTGATTTTGGGTTTAAAGGCAGTTTAATAGTAGAGCAAATAGCAACAGCAAATAATAGAGTGAATACTGACTTGTATTTGGGGTGATTAAAATGCCTCTCCCTTTGAAACACAGAATGCAAGTGGCCAAATCAGGAGCCTAAGAAATGTAAGCGCTTGGATCGGTCTGAAGGAACTAAGAAAGGGTGAATGGGACACAGCTGACCACAGAGAGGTATGTGTTGGAGATGTGTAATTGTGGGACATTTTAGAATGATTTCAGAGGCTGTTCTTCAAGATCTTAAGTTAAACTACAGATGAGTGATTTAGATTATTTTTGCAGTTTCTTTTTCAAATGCCTGGTAGAATAATGGTCAGACAACTCCTTTGTGAAAAAAATGAATTTTATTTTTAAATGATCTCATGTGTTGCCAATTTATAACTAAAGAGCTTGCATGTTTAATATATAGAATAAAACTAATATTTTTGTTTTATCGTTTTAAATGATTTTCTTTCTGTCTCTGCAGGTACCAGCATGTCCCACATCTTTAACATTAAGCAAATGAAGACTGTTATGTAATAGAAAAGCCTCAAGATGAAGAAGGGGGTCTGGAATATCTTAAACCATTATATACCAGAAGAATTTAATACATACAACCAGTTTTCAGTCTGTTACTGTTCTAATTAATTGTGTTACACTGGTACACTTCTCTCTAAAATAAATGTTTACATGATATTGTTACACTAAGGAGATTGTTACAACACCTGATCATCTGACTGGACGTTGTTGTGTGATGTTGCTTATTTGTTCCTTCATCTTAGCAAGATTGCGAGTAATCACAGCACAACCCTATCTACTACTAAATCAGATTTGCTTCGTCAAATATCACTGCTGACAAGGTTAGCTTCACTGGCAACATTTTATTTATTTTTTTAATACTGCACAGACGTCATTGTGAGGATGTCAGTGTGCAGACTATATGACAGGCGTTTGCTTCCTGCGTCCCGCACGCTGTCAGATTTACGCTATTTTGCAGTCTACTGTTATACTGTATGTTTAGTATGAATAGTCCCCATGTTACAACTGCTAAAACAAACTGTACTGTACTTAAATAAATGTTGGCCTCTTTCTCTCAAGACATCACATGATGTATTATTTATTCAAATTATAAAAGCTGTATAGGAGTATTTTCTCCTCTCAAGTACCACGTGATCAGCTGTCACAGTGTAATCTTGATCAATAATGTTATAATGGTATTTAAAGTCATATAAAAAATGCATCGCTCTCAGCAACCCAACCCAGCATCAATGCAACAGCAACAGGTGTGTTCAGGAACACTGTGTTTAATGAAACATTGTGTGATGACTAAACCTGACAAAAGCAGGCAAAAAGTTTTTTTAATTTAATGATAAGTATTCTCTTTCAATGTCAATCTAATAATGTTAAACACAGAGGGCATTGAAGCCTCAAGCTTTTGGCAGAATGTGGTTTAGCAGTAACGACGCACACATGCACACACACAGACACACACACAAAGTTGATGCCCTTTAAAAATACCTTACACATGGGATTAGCCAGGATAAATTCTACAAAAGACTCATGGCCACTGAGCTATTGTCATTAAATTTATTATGCTTCTGTTGAGCCACCCATACCGTAACATTCTGCAGGACTTCAGTGATCTTAATTGGCTGTTGGTGTTCTCATCTAAAAAATTTTGGCATCCGATTACAGGAAACAGTAGGTCTATGATACTAAATAGGTCATCAAAAACAAAGAAAAGAAAACTTTTTTTCCCAGTTTCATCTGTACTAAGTAGCCTAGCAATTGGTCATTGACTGTGGCCTATTTTACATAAATCTTACTTAAATCTGTTCAGTAGTATTTTAGATATTCTGGTAACTTAAGAAACAGGTAGGATAAACAAATGGGCCCAAAAGCATAACTCTAAAAAAGACAACGATGTAAGTGCTGGAAAACTGTACAGAGAAGTTAACATTTGAAGGTCTAGTTTGTAGGATTTAGTGGCATCTAGCGGTGAGGTTGCAGAACTGAAACCTTGAAACCATGTACCAAGTACTATGGTGACCAATGCACAAATGTGAATGGCTTATCTAGAGGTAGATTTTGTTTGTTCCATTGTGGACTTCTGTAGAAACGACATGGCAGAGTCTGTGAAGAGGACCTGCTCTATACAGCTCATTCTAAGGTACTGAAAACACAGCAATTCTTAGTTTAAGGGGATTATACAATATTGACAATTTTTGCTCCTAGATACTGAACATTTAATAAAAGTATTACGGCCAGCTGAGCTTCAAATACTTTTCTCAGGATATAACACAAAAACCTTCCTTTCTCAGCCGCTTTACATTGTGTATTCATTATTCTCTTCTTACAGCTCGCACAGTTGTCACATAAAATTTGTAAATTTAAACACAGACAAGGTGTTAAACTGGCCATCACCATCACCTTCTTCCACATCAAGGGCATAGCTTATCAAGGACATATGAAATGGGGGTTTGGGGGTCCTTCGCCAGAAAATTTTGAGCATCAAACACTTAATTTCCTGAATTTTGGTTAACTTTTTATGGACAATTTGTGCATGTTTGCATCAATCTATGGTTTAAATGGCTTTAATTTTGTCAAAAGTATGTATTATTCTATTTTACTTTTTTATTTACAACAGGACAATTTTTTGACAATGGAGAAAACATACAAACAAAGAGGTACTGACAAAACAACATCAGAGCGAGGGGCACAGATGAATGTTTTTTGCAGCTTTCTTATTTATTTATTTATTTTTTTACATAAAATGGTCTTGATGTAGCTATGGTTTTGTTTCATTTGTAAATACTAGAAATAAAGGTTTAGAGTGGCCAAATTTGGATTTATGGTTATGATGCTTTGTTCAAATTGATTGTATGGTATTCTTTAATTATTTTATTATTGTAGACAAAGAGTAAATTTTCCCAGCAAAAAGAAAATTCTGAGCCAATGTTATAAACAATATATCGAAACACATTTCTCCAATATTGTTAAGTGTGGGGACAATGTAAGATTTTTTTTTAAATTGAAAAATCATTGTATTAAACATCCATGTTTAGGACATGTATAACGTACAGAGACAAAGTACAAAAACGTTTAACAGAATGACAGGAGGTTACACACATCAGAGCAAATTTTAAAAAGCACATTTTAAACATGTGTTAACAGCTAAAGAGTTGGACAAATGTTCAATGGAAGCCATATAGCTTTTCAGTTCTCCCTTGAAGGACAAAAAGATAGGTTTCTTTTCAGTAAATTTACATTTATGGAAATAAAATTTCGCTAAAGATACAAGTAAATTAATTACAAAATCTTTTTCAGAGACACTGGAGTCATTGGGGAACCCAAAATAAAAATATTTTAAAGTCAAAATAAAGTCCTTGGAAACTTTCTTCTGACAAAATTCGAAAAGTCCATTCAAAATACTTTAGAATTATAGCTGCTGCGCAGCGATGGGTCAGGTCCGGGCATTTTTAGGCAATTCTGAGCAACAAGCAGAAGAATAGGAAGACATCAAGGAAGCTGATATTACAATCTGCATTTAGCATCAGCTGAGTCATTGTGCAGGTTGCATCATCTGGAAATTGTATTGCAGCAATTGAAAAGTAAAAGTGGTTGAATATTGAATAAATTTGCAAAGTACACTTTTGTATCAGTGGAAATCACTACACAATAATAAATAAATAAATGTTGGTGATTTGTTTTTAACAATAAGTGCTTTGCTTCACAAGAGAAAATCTGATTTAAAAATACCACTCTTAAAGTGACTGCAGTTGTTCTGAAAATATACATATTGCATCTAGACAGCATTGAGATGTTGGTAATTTTTTTTAAAATATATTTTTGGGGCTTTTTTGCCTTTAATGGAAAGTGAGCGTTGCGAGAGTCAGGGAATGGAGAGACAGAGAGGGGGATGACACACAGGAAAGGACCTTCCAACGCAGGATTCAATCTGCAGCATTCATCAAACATGACTCTAAAGTTTTACACATTTGTTTCTCAAAGACTCTTTGTAGTTTTGATGTGTCATACTCATCTCCCTTGTTGGGTCTTGAACCCAGAGTCCTTGGCACTGTGATCCAGCTCCTAACTCACTGAGCTGATTGTGAGGATGTGACACCTAGTGTGTGGCTTCTCAAACAGACTCAGGAAGTCACCGACCGGGCTGCAGTTGTTGTGGCAGATTTCAAAAATGTCACAAATTCTGTTATCTAAACAAAAATCTGACAATACATAAATTGCATCTAGACAGCATGGACATGTTGGTGATTTGTTTTTAATGATAAGTGTTTTGCTTCACAAGAGAAAATGTGATGCTTAAAAATGCCACTTTTACATTGACTCCAGTTGTTCCCATGAGAGCAGAATTCAAAATGTTCTAGAAAATTCAGTTTTGGAGATAAAATTCTGATATTTGCCAAACTTCATCAACCACGACTCCAAAATATTGTCAATTTTTTTCAGGAAGATTGAAAATGTATTTAGCAAGAATTGGATGGTGTATGTTTACAGTAGTGTTTACAGTCAAACGTTTTCATGCACTGTAGGCTCAATTTTTGATAAATCAAAAATCTGAGAAACAAGTTTTGTGGAGGACAGTCTGGAGATGCTCTCTAGCAAGTTTGGTGACAATTGAGCAAAAATTGTGGGAGGAGATACGTTTTATAAGTTTTACAGTTTTTGAAAAAAACAGAGTGATGGACTTCATAATTTGTAATGAGTCTAAATGGACAAAAGTTTCTGCAGTACTGGGGCTACACTGTGGTGAAGTTTCAAAAGTGTAGCATGTATCGTTGGTTTGGTAGGAATTTTTAAAGTTTTTAAATTTAAACGTTTATTGTGCTAAGCAGCCAAGGACCCTAATAAACGCATTCCCAGAATAAATGTTCTTCAGGGTGAGGACAATGTAAGAACAGAAGCAGCACAGTTTCTGGATACAGCACGTAATGAACAGTGCGGAAATAAAATAGTACCAGGGGTGTGCCACTGTTTGACGCGCATTGATACCATGTTATCCGCCTCGTATGACCTCACATCCGTCTCTCCAGACAGACTTTTGTCTGCCGGCATTTTCTTTTTGTTTTGTCTGTGCCGACTGTAGCTCTTAGATAAATATTCTGTTTTGTTATCTGCTTCTACCACAGTAGTCTGCTACGCAATGCCTGGATTTTCGGACAGAGACCGCGGCAGAGACAGAGGGTGAGTCAAATGTCTGCTCTGCGTGTTTTAACGTTAACAGTTAGCCGAGATGAACAGCTTAGCCATCGGTTGCTAGCGGCGCGGCTGTCACGGCTGCATCCTCAAAACAAGACATTTGTCATACATGTTTCGTCGCCGCCCGTTGTTATTTCGCTACATCCGTGTAATACAATGTGAAACTTGTTTTTATGCGGTCAAACGTCCCTGCGCTGACGTATTCGTAATGTTCTCAGTTTTCCTTCATGTTAGAGGTAAAATGGCAGCTAACGACGGCTCTGTGTCGGCGGCTCAGCCGTTTGCTCAGCAGCCTACATGTTGTCATGTGACGCAGTGGTGTCTCTTCATGCGGATGCACACCCGAGACGAAGATTTGTGTCGCAATTTATTTTTAACGAGTCGTTTTCCGTTAATAGTGTCTCCTCTTGCTGCCCTTTATGTTCTCGTCTTCCAATGAATAAACAGGTCAGTCGTAATTCAGTAATAATCGTATAATGTCACTTAATGCTAAGTATTCAGGTATGAATACGGGAAATTCACTTGCTATAAATTTAGATATGCAGAGTTGGGTTTGGTTACATTAACATGTGTAACGTGTTGTTATGGAAGGACGTCAGAGATGCTCAGCGTCTGTAGCGCTAATAGTATTCAGCTCCAAGTCTTGCCACTAGGTTTTAAACTATTTGTGTTAAGAGGATATGTGTCCTCCCTAAATGTTGATTGATCTGTCTTAAAACGTGCGTTGTGTGCAATTAATTTATGTGATGCTAGAAAACATTAAATAGAGGGAGAGTGTGTATATAGTTCGCCAGACCCCAGTGACTTGGTATAGCATGTCCATAAAGCTCAGGAACTGATAAGAGACATATTTTTAAAGGAATAAAGAAATAAAAGTTTGAATCTGTGTGCAGAGGGCAAGAGCTTCTGACTTTTGATCCCTATTATAGATGAAGATACATCTCAACCTAAAACACAGCCCTGTACTTCATAATAATCAAGATATGTCATCTTTTCATCTTTGAAGTCATCCAAAGGCCTCAAAAGACTCAGGCTGTGTTGTACTAATCATGACAAGTCAATTCACTTAATGTGAGAAATTTGTGGATTGTCTGTGTGAATTGACACAATCTCTGGCCATTCTTTAAGTCTTGTGTCTCATTATTCTACACAAGGTATGGTGGAGGACCTCCTCGCTTTGGTGGCGGCGGAGGAGGCAATAGGGGCGGACCTCCTCCAGGAAAGTTTGGCAACCCTGGTGAGAGACTGCGGAAGAAACACTGGAACCTTGACGAGCTGCCAAAGTTTCAAAAGAACTTCTACCAGGAACATCCAGATGCCACTCGCAGACCACTTGTAAGACCTGCTTCAAGCTGTCTCCCTTTCTGCGTTTTAATGCATGCAGGCTTGTGTGTTTGTGTATTGAACACTGTCGTGTTTTTTACATTTCCTCTTTCAATTTCAGCAAGAGGTAGAACAGTACCGAAGAAGCAAAGAAGTTACGGTCAAAGGCAGAGATTGCCCAAAACCAATTGTAAAATTCCATGAAGCTGCATTTCCAAGTGAGTAGAAGTTTATGCTCCACCATACAAATAATTTTGAACAGATCTTAAAACATAACACGTGTCGTGTCAGAAGGTTTGGCGTTCAATAATTTAACTTGCATATCTTACTTCTTCAGGCTACGTCATGGAAGTTATTGTCAAACAGAACTGGACTGAGCCAACTCCGATTCAGTCTCAGGGGTGGCCAGTTGCCCTGAGTGGCAAAGACATGGTTGGAATCGCTCAGACTGGGTCTGGGAAAACCCTTGCAGTAAGTAAAGTATTTTCCAATTATGATATTTCAGACATTTTCTACCCAGCACCCATATGAGATCAATTTGTGGTTACCCACCCATCATTAAGACATAACACTTTTGCCTTATACTTAGACCTGTCAGAAAGCAGTTTCAATTGGGTAGAAGTGGACAAGGTTCATTACACTGTCAGCTAGAGTGATTGGCTCAATATTTAGCATAATGAATACAGATGTAGTCATTTAAGATAAGATATTACAACTTGAAAAAATGTTAAGACTCATTAGCAGAGGGCAGACATACATCCTGCTTATGTTGTTGAAGTTAATGACAATAAGGCTGCTGGTGCTCACTGGAACACTGATATATGTACACTTTTTTTTGTCTTCAGTACCTTCTGCCTGCAATTGTGCACATCCAACATCAGCCATTCTTGGAGCATGGAGATGGACCTATTGTAAGTACACTTTAAAATATTTTGTTCTAGTGTGTGGTCTCCATTAGCACAGGGTGATATTGACAATGTCCATTATTGAAGAAACAAGAAATTAATTTTTAGCTATCACAATTAAAGATGCTGCCCAGTCTTCATATCATACTGATCAATGCATTGCTCTAAATTGCGACCTTTTGCTGAAGTTTGATATGGTGTGCCGAACAAACAAGACACCAGTGACGCTGGTATCTTTTAATACTAAGTTTTTGTATATCTTGTTTCACCTGGCTGCAAGAAAGGATTTTCAAAGTGACAATGTTGTCCAGGCAGTACCATGGTATTATGCATTTAGTAGGGTTATCATCTTCTGGGAGGCGGATGATAAATTGCTTATGATTAAAGCTTGGCATGCTTTACTGAGCCAGTTTAATTGGGGCAGCTATGTTCCTGGTCTGCAGGGACCATTGTGCCTTGGTTGTGGTTCTGTTGCTCTGTCTAAAGATTATTCAACATGAAATGATAAGCACAAAAGTAATTGTAACTGCTCAATATATATGAGTCGTACATATCTGAACACTGTATCTGTTGTCAAGGCTGCACCCTACAGATAATTATGATTTTGAAAAAATGTTTCCATCTTTCTTTAGTGCTTGGTGCTGGCGCCAACCCGTGAGCTGGCTCAGCAGGTGCAACAAGTGGCTGCTGAATATGGCAGGGCCTCCCGTCTCAAGAGCACCTGCATCTATGGTGGTGCACCCAAAGGACCCCAAATCAGGGACCTTGAGAGGGGTATGCTTACTTTGTGACTCTCGCTATGTAAATATTACTTTATTCAGTTGCTGCTATTAGGTATTGTTTTATAAATAAGGCTTGATTTTTTTTATCTAATATGATGGTTTCTCTGTTTTGTTTTTAGGTGTTGAGATTTGCATTGCTACCCCAGGTCGTCTCATTGACTTCCTGGAGTGTGGTAAGACCAATTTACGTCGTTGCACCTATCTGGTGCTGGATGAAGCTGACCGCATGCTGGACATGGGATTTGAACCTCAGATCCGCAAAATAGTGGAACAAATTCGGGTAACTTATGTTATTTTCTTTAACTTGGCAGGCAATTACTATCATTGAGACAATCTCAGAGTGAAGAGAATAATACTCAGCTGCATCGTTTATGAGAAATATTATGCCCAGCATCCAAATCACATAAAGACTCAGCTCTCCAGGGAGAGAAATAAAATACATGCCCACACAAGTTGAACTAACATCCTGCAACCAATATTCATACTTAACTCACCCAGATTAGATGTTGTCGATACTGTGTATGAGTGGTGCATCAATTACCTGTCAATGTGAGTGTTCAATTGACTGTGATGCTGTGAGATAGTGTTGAAATCCTCCTTTTTGTCTTTACCAGCCAGACCGTCAGACCCTTATGTGGAGTGCCACCTGGCCTAAGGAAGTTCGCCAGCTGGCTGAGGACTTCCTGAAGGACTACATCCAGATCAACATTGGCGCACTGCAGCTCAGTGCCAACCACAACATCCTGCAGATAGTTGATGTTTGCAATGACATGGAGAAGGAGGACAAGTGAGTAGATGATTTCTACCTCTTTATTAACAGCAGTCAGTCAGTCAGCCAGCTGATGTGATGGAGAAAAACTTTGTCTCAGTCCATGACCATATGTGTTCCTTCTTTGAATATGCAAGTAGTTTAAAAACAAATCATGGTTTTAATCTTAAATTGGTCTATGAGCATACTGCATCAGAGGAAGCATAATGTCTGCTGCAGTAACATAGTACATTTTTGTTAACTTAGTTTTGTATCAACCTACTTTTTGTCTCCTCTGTCAGACTGATCCGTTTGCTGGAAGAGATAATGAGCGAAAAGGAGAACAAGACCATTATTTTTGTGGAGACCAAAAGGCGTTGTGATGAGCTGACCAGGAGGATGAGAAGAGATGGGTAAGGGTCTTCTCTTCCATCCCCTCCAAAAATGTCCTTTGTTCATTTTGATTTGTTTCATTTGGAAAGATAACATTTAGCTGTTCAAATGGTAGTTTGTCTCTCTCAGTCCCTGTACCTCTTGTTGCATTAATAATTAATCTGTCTGTTACAGGTGGCCAGCAATGGGAATTCATGGAGACAAGAGCCAGCAGGAGAGGGACTGGGTCCTAAACGGTGGGATTTAATAAATAATATTGCAAGTTACGATTAAAAAAAAAAAAAAAAATTTACAAACCTCTTTTAGACGCTGCTCTGTAATTGAATTAATAAATACTGTCCCTCTCTCTTCAGAGTTCAGATACGGCAAAGCTCCAATCCTCATCGCTACGGATGTGGCCTCCCGTGGCTTGGGTCAGTATGTCATTAAGTATCAACATATTTTTATCAGTGTTACACTTACTTTAAAGAAAGTGGTTTTGCTTTCTTTAACTTTTCTATGCATTCTCTGAGTTTTTCTCACCTTAAGGTGGAGTCTTTGTGGCAGGCGCTAGGCATGACAGTCCCAGGCCTCGAGAGGGAGAAGGATGACATATTGGAAGTGCTCAACTGGCTTGCCACCCAGTGGGCCTAGAGAGGTGAAAGCTGTTGTGTGCCAGTG
Source organism: Cephalopholis sonnerati (assembly GCA_019142605.1). Classification (NCBI taxonomy): domain Eukaryota; kingdom Metazoa; phylum Chordata; class Actinopteri; order Perciformes; family Serranidae; genus Cephalopholis; species Cephalopholis sonnerati. The sequence continues at coordinate 13,262,438 of JAGQAX010000003.1, forward strand.
ATCTTCAAAAGGCTCTGTGGCTAAGCCTTGGTCTCTGATATGTTGTTGAAAGACACACACATCTGTTCTCTGTCCATGGATTTCACCTGACAAATGCCATCCAGCTGTTTCCAACTCAAACGTTTAAAAAAAAAAAAGAAAGAAAAAGAAAAAAAAGATATGCTTGATGTTGTGACTTCTGCCTTGCATGCTGTTGTGTTAGAGAGCGCTGTATTGCAAGTCACTTGTTTGAGATTTGGAACAATTGTTACCTTTCGGAGCTTGTATCACACAGCATGGGTGCTTGTGAGCCTGTCTAAGCTTTCAGTTGTTTTCTTTTCCCGTCAAAGTGCTGGATTTCTTGAAATGGAGAGAGCAGTTTGAAATCTTTTATTTGTCTCTGAAAATTGATGAGACCTGGCACATGTGTTTAGGGGGTAGTGGGAACATCTAGTGAGAGGAAAAAGAGAGTGAGACAGCTCAAACCAAAGTTCCTCCCTCGCCTGCGTTTCTATAGTCATGTCGAGACCTGCCAACGAGAGACATTTTCTCAAGTGAACACTGGCTTCTTGGAAGATCTTGCCTTGATGAGACTGATGAAGGGGTGGGGGGAATTGTTCCGTGCTCGGTGAGGGGTCCCACAGGGTTCAATGCCTGGGCCTTTTTCATTTTTTTTGAAGGGGGCCCCGTTCAAATTAGTACTTGGTCTATTTTGTCTTGGCAAGACGTGCAGTGCGGCCTTTAATATCAAGCTTCTTTTGAGAGTGTACTGGGAAAAACGGACCTGCAAAAATGTACCCCTGAATGGTCCTATATTGGCACATGAGGAGGCACCAGTGCATATCGTGGCCCAACTGCGTAGAAGCTCCTGGATGTCACTTGACAATTTGTGGGGGATTTCGCTGCATTGGGAAAGGACTAGTGAATGCATACTCCTTTATGGTAAGACTTAAATCCATTTTTTTCTCCCTTGGTTAACAAAAGGGAGAGTGAATGTCTTTTGGATCTTTTTGATTATGGTAAGCAATCGGAGTGTGCATCGTTTCTCTCTTCCCACAGTAGTATTCCCATGGAGTAGATGTATACAAGGTCTTATGTTGTTTTAACACTTTCCTCCACAGCCTAATAAACCATTTTCTTCCCCCAGCCTCAACAGTTGCTAACTTTTCCCTTTGATCTGGCTGTTGTGGTGTGCAAAATCCTGTGTGGCCTCCGTGTTTTGTTTTGCCACACTGCAACACTTTCACAGATGTGGAGGATGTGAAATTTGTCATCAATTATGACTACCCTAACTCCTCCGAGGATTATATCCACCGCATTGGACGCACAGCCCGAAGTCAAAAAACGGGCACAGCCTACACCTTCTTCACCCCCAACAACATGAAACAAGCCAGTGACCTGATCTCTGTGCTCCGCGAGGCCAACCAGGCCATTAACCCCAAGCTGATCCAGATGGCTGAGGACAGAGGAGGTAAAATCTGACACTTGTTTATATTAATAATGATTGTCAAGGAAAATGCAGTATATCTTTTTAGTACAGGGTGTCTGTGGGTCCTTAAAATGTCTTTAAATGTCTTAAATTCAGTTTTATTAATACTGGGCATTTAAAGTCATTAAACAGTCTTTAATTTTTTTTCGTCTTAATTGCCACATTTTATCAAATTTAATTTATCCATCCCTTAATTTCTTTTTGTCAAAATGAGTCAAGCTTTTCTAAATGAAGGTCCACATGTCAAATATTAAAACCTTCCATTGAATGTAATGCTGTTTATATACCTTACATTTGAACTGACCAGTTGGCAAAATGTAGATTAACCTAGCTCACTCTACCTCTGCATGAGACTACATAAATATCTCTTACCCATTATATTTAGCTTTATGCTTACTCTTTAATGCTGAAATAAGAAAAACATTTTTTTTTTTCAAAAATCAGTCTTAAATTTAATTAAATTTTCTTTAAAGGTCTTAAAAAGCATTAAAATCAAGTGTCTGATACTTGTAGCCATGCTGTAGTAGGTATGAGAATTGATTGTTAGGCTCGACTTGAAGAGCAACCCAATCTCCCTGCTAATTTTTTCTATTTATGTCAGTGATTCATATTATATGCCTCTTATAAGGGAACGCATCATAGTTTGGATGAAATAATCTAAAAAGCCCCTTTTAAGACTTGCATACATACATACATACATACATACATACATACATACATAAGATTTGCACAGAGAAAAATCTATCACTTAATTATCTCTTCTGCACATAGATAAGTCAAACTGTGAGTGAGCAGAGTTGCTGAGATGCTCCTTATGTCAGATCAGTGTACACTAAATGAATAAATATTGATCATACTGACATATTTCATGACTGAAAAGGGCTTTATTTATCTTGACAGTGACTCTTGGTGTCATTACTATGTTGTAGGCTCAGTGTATTAATAATCTGAACCCACTCTACTCTCTCTCCTTTTGTCCCTCTCCTGTCCCTATCTAATGCAGGTCGTGGAAGGGGGGGAAGAGGTGGCTACAAGGATGACCGTCGGGATAGGTATTCCGGGGGTGGGAGGAGCAACTTTGGCGGTAGTAGCTACAGGGACAGGGACAGTGATAGGGGGTTTGGCAGTGGGCCGAAGAGTGCCTTTGGTGGCAATAAGGTCCAAAATGGTGGCAGCTATGGAGGCAACAGTGGTAACTCAAGTGGTAGCTATGGCAACAACAATTATAGCAACAGCAACGGACAGGGTAATTTTGGTGCTCCAGCAAACCAGGTGGGTGCCTTTGGTAACCAAAGCTTCCAGGGCCCCCCTCAGTTTGGGGCCATGCAAAGGGCCGCTCAGAATGGCATGAACCACCCACCATTCCCATTCAACTCTCAGCCACCACCACCACAGGCCCAACAGCCACCACCCCCACCACCAATGGTGCCCTACCCCATGCCACCACCCTTCCCACAGTAGATATGATATACGCACAATATATGGAACCAATATGATTTTGGTTTAGTCTTGAAATCTTACAGTATGATTATTATAATTATTGTTATTATTATTATTATTATTATCCTTTGTACTGTTTAACTTTGTTTTGCTTACAGCAGGGTTGGAAATATTCAGTAAACCCAGAGCATTAAATGGAGTCATAGACACGTCTCCTATAGTGCAATTACGATTGCCGCAATTTTTCCTTGACTGTTTTTTGTTACATTCCTCAGTAATTTATTTTTACTAGGTAATGCAATGTTTTCAGTTCGTGGTATGTTTAAAGTGATGTTATGAAGATCATATAAAAAGGGTGTGTGTGACCCTTTTAAATAAAAATAAGAAAATGGGACCCGTGTGATGTGTTGACTGTGTGGGAAGGTTAGGTTGGAAGAACTAGTAGAACTGGGATTGTTTTGATGTGGATCTTGGAGCCTCTAAACCTCACACACACTGGTGAACCTGGTAGTATCAGGAATGTGTGACTCATAAGCCGTATCCTGAACACATTTCTGACATTTCCTTAGATGTTTCAAAGTGATTAGGACTGAAGGCAGATTAAAAGAAGTTACACTTTGCATCACTATACCAACATTTAGCTGACTCGTGAAAAGCAAAGCTGCATGGATTTAGAACAAGGCTAATATTATTGGACATTATGGCTGTTTGAAACCTCTAATTGCTGCTGCCCTACATTTTTTGGAGTCACTGCCTTATTCAGCCCAGCTGAACTTTCTAGCGCATGTTAAAATAGAATTTCTGTTCAGGGCTGTAGTTACCATTGAGAATACTGAGAGTTACAGGGGAATGACACCTGTTTTTTTTTTCAAATTCATATACGTTTGTATGGTTTAGGACAGTCCAAATATATTAGTAAGAATTAGCAACTCTCCAAAATCCAGAAACTATAGAGAGCTAAAACTCAAACATGTGATGTCAAAGAGTATAAAGTCTGGAGCTGCTCCACTGACAGTGAATTGGAAAAGATAGGATGGATGACACTGAGAGCACCCAGGGAAATGTTCTGCGTATATCAGCACTAACAACACTACAATAAAATAAAGCTCATCTGCGTGGGTAGACAAAATCAGCTCCAGACTTAATGACATTGCTTGAGTTTGAGGCTCTGGTTTCTGGCATTGAGAAACAGTAGTTCATGTTCACAAGTACTTATAAAACTTACCTAAGCCGTGAAAATTACATATTGAAATGCTTTATTTGGGAGATGTTCCCCTTTAATAAATGAATATTTTAAAGAAATCTAAGTGAACAAGAAACAATAACACCAACCATAAATTTTGTCAGATATGTCCAGTTATTTCAGACAGACACTGAATGCATCACCTGGCAGATTTTTTTTTTTTTTATTTATTGATCATATTTCATATAACACTACATTGTGCTGACAGGCTTCATTTTATAGAAATACTATCATTTAACATCACATATAAAACAATATCAAACATAAAAGAAAAACTAATACAGATAAAATCGAGTTGTACGAGATGTAAATGTAGACATAATTTACGTAATTTGTTTCCATTACATGTAATTTTCACGATTATTTAAGAGCTCTTGATCAGAGCCGTAGAACAGGACATCCATTCATTAAAGGGCTCTGGTCTTGGCTATTAATATAAAAGTTGTAACCCGGAAGCTATTTTAGTTTCATGACCCGCCCTCCTCTCCCACTGATTGGCTAAAGCTCGTTGCCTTCGTTGGTTTGATTGGTTAGATTCAGGTATGAGGAGTTCGATTGGCTAGGGTCAGGAGAAGAGTATCAGGGTCAGCCAATAGGAGGCAGAGTAGGGTGGGTCATGTATCAGCTATCAGTTCCGGATCAAACATCACATGTAATAGAGTGAATTTCAAAATTTGTCAAGCGGCTATTTGTGAACATTACGTGTGTGTCAAAAGTGTTCAGAAACTCATGCGAATGCATTTGTTTTAATTGCACAGCATTTCCGGTATGTAGCATGTATGTCGTGTAGCTGAAGTATGTTGTCAATCAACGGTCAACAGACGGAGGTTAAAGTCACCTCTTATTGGACCTGGATGCTATGTGTTCAACACAAACAGTTTACTCTCCGTTTTACTTTAAGAAACGTTGCTTGGTTACTTGCCATGTTTAAGCCTAGTTAACATTTTATCGTAAACACAGCATTTTAGTTTGGACCATAGTTAAGGAGGAGTCAGAACTACACACGTGAAGATTCAGTTTTACTCATGAAGAATCACCGCTTGAAAAGACAACCTCTGGATTTACTTTGGTCAGGCTTATCATCATGTTGTCTTCATGTGTCAGAAGCGTCCTATCAAGGCGCCTTCACGTATTAAATACCTCACAGTGCAGAATAACTCTGACTCTGCAGCTCAGCAGGAGACACTGCAGCACGTCATCCACTGAGGATTTGGATCAGGTCAGGACTTTGCTGCAGCTCTGCGTGGACAGATACTATGTTTCACCTGGTCAGACTAACACGGAGCTATTTCAGCGTGGGCTGAGCTGCAGTTATGGACCTCTGGGCATGGAGCTGAGGAGAAACCTGCTGGAGCAGTGGTGGCACTCTGTGACCAGGTCCACAGCTCAGGTGTTTGGGATAAACACTCTGAGCAGCAGCAGCAGGGACACAGCAACAGATGGACGGGGACAACTGAGGGTTGTTGAGTCTGAACATATAAAACACATACTTGAACAGCGAGAACTGAGCAGGGAGCAGCTCATCCAGAAGGTACAGATGCTCATTCAGAGGTCTCCATCACTGAGGACAAACTTTCTTCAAGGTAGAGTGCTGTACAGAGACTCACTGTTTGAGTGTCATGATACTGGTGTGATCTGACAAGTAGCAGCTGCACTAGTATACACTGTCTGGTGATTATGATGGCATGAGGTTTGGTCTGTGTAGCAAGGTGATTGCCGATAAGTTGATAATATGAAATTGATTGATGTCATCATGTAGGAACCATTTATCAAGCCTACAATATTGCCACAATATCAGCATTGAGATATTTGTTCAAACATATTGGAATATTTGATTTTCTCCATATTGTCCAGCCCTGACTGCAAGATGGACCATTCTTGGTTGAGCAAACCATCACTGTGCTACAGTAAATTGAGAAATAACTGGAAGTCTTTGTGACTTTCTCGGCCTTGGTTGAGTCTATTCCAGTTCAAGCTTCATCCATCATATCAGTCTATAAACCTAATTTGAACCAAATATCGCACCAGTCCAATTCTGTAGAGAGACAAAAGGATAGCGCAACACACTTTGGAACATAACTGATGGCACTTTCCCGCAACTAGTGAAAATGATTTAATTAAACAGTGTTTTCCACCCCAATCATCTTGTTTGTCGAAGTGCACAATGAGTTTCAGTTGTATACAAAAACAGCAGTTAAATCTGGTTTGTTGTCAGGTGCCTTGGAGCAGGCCGTCCCATCATTGGAGATGGTGAACAAGAAGCTGCCCTTCGGCCTGGCTGAGACTGGTCTGTGTTTCCAGCCCTCAGATGGCTCTGGTTGGTGAGGCTTCATCTACTGTCTGTCTGTCTGTCTGTCAATGGGTGTGTACACACATAGTTGTAAAGAAGTTTATTCTTGTACTTCAAATTCTCCAGATGAGATTTTGGAATGAGAGCAAATTAATATAGTTTCTCCATACACCATATTGCTTGATGAGTTTATATTCACATCACACATGTCTTATATGAAGATATTATATGAGTGTCTTTACTAGCAAAAATTTAAATATCTTTTTTTTTTTTTAAATCATAAACCATTTCCACACACTGTTCTGACTGAGGGACACTAGCAGTATGTACAGCTCACTGACTGCTGATCCTATGAAAGGGTACATCAGTATGAACATGTAATGTACTGTATGTGTCAATAATCATCAGTTTTGATGGCTATGATATTAATGATTTTTTTGCATATATGTTGTTTTACACCGTTCATTATTTAATCACAAGAGGGTGAACTGGCCCCTGCTTCACAAAAAGCATTGCTGTGTTTCATAACAAGAAAATACTCTTTAAAGGAGAGGTCCAGTATTTTGCACTTTGAGCCCCATTCCTGGGTTGTTTATGATGAAATAGAGTGGTTAAGACCAAAATCTTGACGACTGCTCCTTCTCTGAGAATTTGAGAGAATTTGGCTTTCCCCTGCCTGGCTTAACAAGGCTGTCTATGGCCATGTGTAAATCTGTCCTAAAACCACCTTAAACGTTGGTTTTCAAAGCCATGAAACTCACCGAGTGGTCAGTGGTGTTCGTTGATGTTCCCACATAAACGTCGTAGCAAACTGTGGTTTCCATCCATGTTTTCACTATTCATCTTGATTGTGGAACTATTTTTTCAGCTGCCTCACACCCGTGTGTAAACTTCTGCTTGATCGTTAGTTTGACCCTGAAGCGTTATACACTCCAGCCCACTTGATGGCGATAATGCTCCTTTACATGAGTGTCGCCAACCGACAGGAAACCATTGCAATGTAATTGGACACAGAAAGAAGCAGAAGAAGGCTGGCGTTGTGTTCAAAGGCATCGTACTGCGAAGGTTGTTTACAAGCGAGTAATAATGGGCAAGTTTTGTGTGGTCAGCGACTGCAGGAGAATTCCTCCGAAGAGGAGGAGCGCACACAGCACTGTCGAGCACTGTCGGCACTTTTGCTAAGCTAAAAGACTACAATGACTACAACCTTGTCTTAAACAACCCCCGTTTCGTTTCCGGAGGCGGATTACTACCAACAGACAATGAGGCTTCCTATAGAAAATCAATGCATGGACAAAATGTCAAATAAATCATCATGGAAACCACAGTTTGCTACGATTTTTACATCAGAACATCAAAGAACACCACTGACCACTCTGTGAGTTTCATGGCTTTGAAAACTAATGTTTAAGGTGGTTTTAGGACAGATTTACACATGGCCATAGACAGCATTGTTAAGCCAGGCAGGGGAAAGCCAAATTCTCTCAAATTCTCAGAGAAGGAGCAATCATCAAGATTTTGGTCTTAACCACTCTATTTCATCATAAACAACCAGGAATGGGGCTGTAAGTGCAAAATACTGGATTTCTCCTTTAAATACAGTAAATGGGTAAAAGGTGTGCGGTGCCACTGTAATTATAATGTAATTGTTATTTTTCTGTCAGCCCAGCTGAGGTCACCCAGACATCTCTGGTGTGGTTCTGCTCTCCTCGTACCTCTTCCCAGTGGCTGGATCACTGGATGCGACAGAGACTGAAGTGGTGGAGGAAAGTGAGTATTGTCTAATATAAAGGAGTGTTTCAGAGCACTGCAATTAAAGGTCCAGTGTGTAGGATTTGGTGGCATCAAGCACAAGACCTACAGTGGCTGATGGGAAAAATACAAATGGTCCCAGCAAGAGTCAGTGTTTGATTTGTCCGTTCTTGGCTACTGTAGTAAAAAATATGGCAAACTCCATGGAAGAGGATCAACTCTGTATGTAGATATAAATGGCGTATTCTAAGGTGCGAAAAACACAGTGAATCATATTTCCAGGTGATTAAACACCAATGAAAACATAGTTATGAATATTATATACCATTTCTGCCAATAGATGCCCCTAAATCCTACTGGACTTTTAAGTAAACAGATCGTTACTCAGATATGCAGACATTTTTCACACTGAAAGCAGTACATAGGAAACACGTATGTCCCTGTTCTGGGATTTTGCTTTGATCACAATATATTTAAAACCACAAGAAAGTTTCAAAATACCTTTGTAGCGGATATTGTGTGGTGTTAGCTGGAGCACAGAAAGGTTTATGGTCCTATTTTTGTGGGTTTCTTATGTTGAGTCCAGTCTAGTCTGAAAAGGTTTAAATATCTTGTGATGTCCGATCATTGATACATAGTTTTATTACCCAGTCCCTGATCTTCCTACAAGGCCCCCCAGGCACTACTGTTCCCCACAGGAAGCTGCTGATGTTTTCATGTGTATGTTAGACTTGAGTTTCAAAACTCAACAATGAGATGGGAGGAGGTTTGGGGAGAAGCCAAGGAGTGTATCATAGGTATATGAAAACACGTCTGCCCATGTCTTTCTAGTTTGCCCTGTCTCCATCGGACTTTAGCAGCAGAGATGTCCCAGAGGAGGAACTCGAGAAGGCGGCGTCTCGTGGAGTAAGGATCGTCTACAGTTTCCCATGGGGAGAGGAGCCCCTGGAGACACTATGGAGCAGAGGAAACACCGAGCTGCTTCAGATACACAAAGGAGTCCGTACCAAACTACAGGTCAGTCTGCTCTCTACGTCTGCATTCAGCTTCTTACCTGTCAAGCTGCTGTTGCTGCAAAGTCACATGCAGGATGTAGAAGCTTTGCAGTGGCAACGTTAACCTCGGCATCCTAGAATAATAAACAAAATTACATATTGACAGTAGTTTAAACATACTACATTGTGGTAAAAAGCATATACAACACTGAAGGCAGAATTTCATGTAACTGCTTCAGTTTCATCGTCCTGGTATTATGCATGCTGGCTCACTTCTATTCCATCGTGACTTAAAGGAATCCTTCACACCCCAATTTACCATTTATATGATATTTAATTACCCCATGTTACGTTGAATTCTTCAAGAAGTACCTCTGGTGAGCCAAGAATCCAAAAACAGAAAATTCTTGATGAATTGAAATCATGTTGGCTGGTGTTAAACAACAGCGAAACTGTATCAAAACACACAACTCGTGCACTATGATTTAAGTCTCATTTATGCAGTCATATGCTCAGTTCTCCCCGAGACAGACATGGGGAACTGAACTAAAAGTAAAACTTGTCAATGTCTCTCTCTTCAAAGCCAGACTCCACTAAAAAAAAAAAAAAACACTAATTTTACCTTGCTAAACACGGAAGCAGCTGATCTACTACTGTCTCGATCAGTTTGTGTTATTGTGTGACTCTGGTGTTCTTAAGGGTTAGTTCAAATGTACCAAAGTCACACATTAACACAAACTAATTGACTGATCAAGGCAGTGGTTAACCAGGAGCTCCAGCCAGGTGGAAGAGCATTGATAAGTTTCACTTATAGTTCATCTCCTCATCAGAAAGGGCTGTCTGTCTGGGAAGTACTGAGCATATGACTGGATAAAGAAGACTTGGAGTACACAACACGGGTTGTGTGAGAGTTTGTAAACAGATGTTTTAATATAGTTTTGCTGCCGTGAAACATGGACCCCAATGACATCAATTCATCAAGAATCTTTTTCAGTTTTGGGATTCCTTATTCACTGGGGAGGAGGCAAGAAAATCAAAGTTTTCTTCATAAATTCAGTGTAACGCAGGTTGAGGAATTTATGTACAAATGGTCATTTGAGGGCTGAAGTATTCCTTTAACCCAGAGATATACTTGTTTTAACGACACTTGCACATGACAGCTGCCTCGCATTATCTTGTGTCCGTTTGGAGTTTTGGTTGGGCACGTCCTCAGATATTACCGCTAAGCATATGGTGGGGCACCATGGTGATGTGACCGGGTCAGGGGTCAGTAGGAACATCAGTAGTGACAACAATGGCATTTGCAGAAGAGCTAATACACCCAGTCTGCTATTACTGTCATCTGTGCAATGTTTCATTGCAACTGCACGGTGACAAATACGCTTGTCAAAATAGCTGGTGACAGATTTTCTGCTATGACCTCAGAATTTACAATATAGTAACCTCTTCAAGTGTCACCATGCGATTGTTAACATCACACAAAGCCAGAAGTTCTACACTGTCTGAGCACTCTGGTTTGCCCTTTAGTGGAATCCTTCAGTAGCGTATAGTACATTGGCTAGTGTGTGAACAGTTCTGGTCATGATGCAGTTGGTTGTCTGCATGTGTGCTTTGTTAAAAGTAGGTCTTCGCCCTTACTGGGACATTTGAATAGGGCAGGGCCGCCGTCAGCGTTCATACACACATACAAGCAGCTTTTCACTACTGTTGTTGCCTTTCCTCCATGTAATCAATCACATGCAGTTTTAATTGTCTTTCTAAACATGCTTCAGTGTCGAGATGGTCGCAAGTCAGTTCCTCACGTCATCTCGATAAACGGGAACATGGATCGTGGTGCGATGGCCTTTCTTTCCAACTCACTCCAGCAGCTCAAGAAAGAAGGCAGCAAGCAGAAACTGCTGCAGAGAAAGGTGATGACCTACAGCTGTAAAAACGATGCATATTCCATCTCCTCACTTGACAGTTGCCCTCTCTTTTGTGATGTGATCCTCTGTCATTGAGTTTATGGTTACTGTTGATTTTAAGGTTCTGAAGTTGCATCCAGTTTTGGCTCCAGTCAAAGTGGCTGTAGACATTGGCAGGGGAGCCACTGTGGAGCTGAGGCAGGTAAGAAAAACGTATCATGAGTGGACATCAGTAAATATTTTTGTTTATATCTTGATCGGTGTGAATCCACTGTAAAAAGTGGCTGGTAGAAAGGGTTCTTTTTTAATTGAACTTTTTTGCTGTAAAGGCATTATTTAAAGTATATTGATAAGTATTTGATTATTTCGTAGGTGTGTGAAGGGCTGCTGCAGGAGTTTATGGAAGCCAAGATCTCTGCGTGGCCTGGGTATCTAGAAACTCCAACATCAATGGAGCAGCTGAATGCAAAGTAAAGTGCAATTCAGTGTTGTTAATGAAGCAAATTTCCTCATTACTAAAAGACAACAAATAAGCAGTGTGTGTCTTGCTGTGGACTGATGTGTGTCTCTGTGTCGATGCGTTGTAGGTATGATGAGATGGGAGTGCTTTTCACAGTGGTGATCAGTGAGAACACGCTAGAGAGCGGCCTTCTTCAGGTCCGCAGCCGAGACACCACCATCAAAGAGACCAAGCACATCTCTGAGATCAAGAACTTTCTCTCCAGATACATTTCAGCAGCTGACAACATCTGAATGGAATGTTTTTATTTTACCAACTAAAAGAAAAGTCTGAATGTTGTGCTGCCTCCGTTTTGCATCACTTCCAGGTACAAAGCTATCTACAAGTCAGGGACTTCCCTGTGAGGAACAGTTTTGCTCAACAGAGCATTTAATGGAGAAGAATCCTCTCCTGAATCTTTTGACTCAATGTGACCCAATTAGGAACTGTGAATGTTTGATATGTTTCAGTATATTTGTCTCATTTGTGGCCATTCTGTACCTCGTCTTTAAAGACTAATAAACTATTGGTGAAAAGGAGATGTGTGCATGTGCCCCCAGATTTCTATTGGGTATGACTTAAGTATTCTCACTCATCCTGCAGCCTCCTTTCGGTTCTTCCGAGACAAAATGGTAAATGACTCTGTTTTTACTGCGTCTGTCACTGTCTGAATTCAACAGGGTGGTACTTACATTGGAGAAGGACTGAGATAAACACACTGTTTGTTTATGTTTGTCTTACTTTCTATTAAAATATACAAAATTTCTCTTTAATATTTGATCTTTGTTGTTGATGCGATGGTCCTTGTGCTTGGTGTTAGTTGTACATCAGTTGCTAATGACACTTGTTAATCAGTATTTCTCTTGAGGACCAAAGAATTTTTTTTTTTTAAGATGTATTTTTTGTGGCGCTTTCACCTTTATTTGATAGATGACTGAGTAGATTAGAGACGGGGAGATAAAGAGAGGAGTATGACATTCAACAAAATTCCCAAGGCTGGAATCAAACCAATGACCTTGTGGTAACGTGACATGCGCTACCAAAGATCATTCTTGATAATGTAGAAACACTTGAGTCTTGCTTCAAGGTCCATTTTACAGCTGTTGATGAGCTTTCAGTAATATTACACAGTCTTCACCATATTTTACATATATCTCTTACAACAGGGACTGTGAATTGTGAGGAAGTCAGGTAAAACATGTATGTATAGTCACACTAAAACAGGACAGGTAGCTCCTAATATTTATGACTAATATGCACAGTGGCTTGTTATGGTATTGTTATGTACCACACTTAAAGTTTCATGTCATTATAGATGATTTGTTGCTCATGCAGGCTCTCACTGTACTATAATATATCGTGGGTTTTTTTTTAATATTATAGTTGCAGCCATTAATGTACATGCCTCGATTAAAGGTTATGTATTTCTTTGTAATCAATTTTTAAATTCTTTATCAGTGCAAGGCCACTTGAACAAGTGGAGGAAAACAACTTGAGTTAGACGCACACCTGAAACAGTGGTCCCCCATGAGCAAGCAGTACACACAAGACTGTTACAGAAGGTAAATAAAGCAATAAGTAGTCTGTAGCTGCTGGCAGGGTTAGATGTGTTTGGTCCGGATGTTTAATCAGCAGTTGGATCAGCAGTTGGATTCTGACCCCTCCTGGTCAAGTACGTGGTGATCCAGGCATCGATCACTGGTTTTGCTTGCACTGTAAGGTTTTCGATACCTTTGTAACCACGTAAAGATGAGTCTCCTCCGACCTGGATCCACAGCTGGAGAGCAGTGTACAGAAGGTTAGGGAAATCAGAATTCTTCGGACATCCTTGCGTCTGCTTGCTGAGTGCAAATGTCCATCCAGACCAATGGCCACCGGGTGCTGCTACTTGTGCACCCCCAAACGAGGCTGGTGGGTCGATGTACTCTGCAAAAGCGTTGACTTTACTGAGCTCATCTATCCCAGTGCGATTTGTAATCATATTGCTGAGATCTTGCCAGGGAAAGTCGTGGAAGCATTTGATTGCACGTACAGTTGTCACAATGCCGGTTAACATCTTGAATTCTGTTTGCTGGCATGCCTTGGCCAAGGAAACAGAGACTGGTTTCACTGACTGTTCTAACACAGAAAACATGTCCTGCAGTTCTTGGGAAGTCTGCTTTTGTTGGCTCCAGTGAATACTCAGAAAGTCCCAACCCTTAATTACCATGGCACGAGTGAAGTAGATGTTGTCAACATGAATCTCACGTCTAGCTTCAGCAATGACCCCTCTGAGTCTTGCGTTCGTGATGTTGCCTCCACTGGTAAGAATGGTAACACCCAGGACTAGCATGCCCATGATATCATTTCGGCGCACTGTGCCTTTCTGAAGGCTTAAGGCATATAAGATTAGGTACTCCAGTATGGCTGGTATATTCCCCGTCCTGATGGGCATGGTGGCACCAGTTTGCATGTTCAAGTTGTGGTACCCAGCCAGTGCCCACGGGTGGAGCTCATTGGCAGCAGCTAACGGTTGTGACCCTTGGGGTTGGTTATCAGGCGTATTTGCGCTGAGGTGGTTGTTCCCAGCACGTACATCAGTGATCCACACAGCCCAGTGAGCTGGGTTGATGCAGATAAGCCTGTCTGCATCTGGTTGAACTGGAAACCCAACAGGGCCAAGGATTCCAAAGTCCATTAACCTCAAGTTCGAAGGGAACATTGATATCATCTACATCCATCGCATTAGGCCCAAAGGACTCGAAGATCAAATGACGCAGTTGGTTCTCATTTATGTACATCTTGTCGTCAAGGATAGATAATCCTCCTGCCACAGCACTGAGGGATATTACTGCCTGTATCAAGTCTGGGTTCTGGACCATCCGTTCGTCCCGGAGGGCACGACCCTGCTGGTGAGCGAGGATCCCTCTTGCAAGCTGATTAACATTTGCTCCCAGTGAGTTGTGTGGAGGGAGTAAACGCATCCATTGACTTAATTCATCCCCTCGCAGCTTGGCTAAACCTGCCAAACCAAAATCCATTGAGATCAGTTGCACTCTCAATGTAGATTAAAGTAGAAAACAGGCAAAAGAGTTTCAAAAGTCTGTGAGATTTCTTTGATCTCTGCCTATACCAAGTATTTCCCAGTGGAAGCAACCAGTGCCAGGGTATGACTTGCACATTTGAGTGGATGAGTGGTGGGCAAAAATGAACGAACAAATATTTTTTAACGACTCTTTTTAGTGTCCTGTATGTATTGGATCAGGCTGTCGAATGTCCTAGTGCTCGTGAATGCACAACTTTTTCCACTTGCTGTAAATACACTGCTCATGCTGCCTGCTATGGGGAGAGAACAAGAAGCTGTTAAATCAGACTCGAGACCTCTGCCTGCCAAGGCCTATAGCGCATTCATGTGCTCCTCGGATGGTCAGTCTTCAGTCTGTTCATGAGGTTTTAGTTGTAATCTGGGAACAATATGGATGCTTCCAAGAAGATGTGTTGAATTTTGGCCAGTGGCATCTTTGTAACATCATATTGAACGCACATAGCCTACTACATACAGGCAGGGTGCTGACTTGATGCATTAAAAGGAACACTTTATCTTTACCAGTGTGAACTTGGCCTATACATGACTGGTAATGCACTGAAGAGAAGTTATGCATGGTGAGTGGCATTAGCTGTTGGAGGTGCATACTATACCAGTACCAAGAAGCAAATGACACTATATTTTGCATAAAGAATCTAAACTTGAAAAGTTTTGTACATGTACATTTAGCCTTTGCCCAGAGTCATTAGCTATGTTCTACTCTATGGCTCTGGATTGCCCATCACAAGATCGCGTTTCTTCAAAATCTCGCGATGTTTGGCTGTAGCTTCGCCCCTCAATGTGCCGTCATTGGCCCCTGGCTCTCCTTCTGACTGAGCATGTGTATGTGCCGCTTAGCTATTAGCATTTAGAGATGGCCGCAGACAAGCAAAACGACGCTAAAGTGTCCTCCGTGGATGAAAATAAAGAAAACGCACCGGATGGGGGGCTTGGACTGGAGAGTATCCTTCCCAGCAGCAGTCATGTAGCGGCGGTTTTGTTTTTGCTCTGGTGAATCTGTGTCAGGCTCAGAAGCTAACGTTAGCTTGCTAGCTAGCTCGGTTAGAGGATAATGTTAGCCTGCGTTAGGCTACGTGTCATACTGAAGCAGGCTGTCAGTGGCAGGATTAAAAAGCAGATTTACTTGGCTTGTCGAAAACTTTTTTGAAGTCTTAGGACATTAAATAAACTAAGAATGTTCGTAATGCGTGTTGCTTTAGATATGTTTATTTGTTCACTTAAAACTGTTGTAACCTTTGAGTTTCAGTAGCAGCTGTGTTGTCGTTTGTGCAACACATCACACCATTACAGTAGAGTTTCTGGGTCTGTTCGTGCAGTGCTAATGTGACTGTTATATTCAAACGTGAATATGAATGACAAATGTTCCCGTTGAGTACCATGTATGTGTGAGACAGAAGGTTGTCCCTTAACACTGATTATCAGTTCTGCAAATAATCAAGGAGTCCCAGCAGCAGCATGGCCTCAGGCACGGAGACTACCAGAGATACAGGTGAGCTGTGCTCAGTCATACATGGCACATAAACTTTGACTAACTGGACCATAGCTGCAGAGATGACTGTGGTGAAATGTCCAGTGTTATGGGGCTGTTTACATGGAGGTGCACGTTTTTTTTCCATGATCACAAGTTATTCATAGAGAATCACTGTTAGCTTGTTATGTAAAGTGACCACTCTATCAGTGATATTTTTCCAAGTCCCTGTGTATTCTATTTTGGATACCAAATTCTTGTTTTATACACTGAGAATATGCTGTTTGCATGGAAACATCTGCTGCCATCCTATTCACATGAGACTGCTGCTGTACAAATAGCTATACCTAATTAACCACAGTTGTACATTAGAATGTTATCAAATACAATATCAAAATGGCCATGCAATGTATATCACACACATGGTTGTCATTACTTTAGCTCAAATAAGAAATCCAGAAGGAGACAATTTAGGATAACAGTTTTCAAAGAAAGTCCTGCACTTATATTGGTGTTAATGCCTTGACTACTGCGTTGTTGTCATGACTGTCAAATAACCATCTCTTTGTAACTGTTTCCAGGGGTTACTGCTCCCGCAGACTGCGTCGTCTGCGCAAGACTCTTGGCTTCAAGATGGGCAACCGACACAAGTTCATAGGGAAGAAAATAACAGTCGAAATGCTTTCTGACAGCAGGTGAGGAATAGAAAGTGTGAGCTGTACAGTCATGTTCAGTTAACTAGCTCATACACAGTCAGTAATAGTTTTACACACAGACCCTGTGTTTGATGAAGTATAAAAAAGTACATCACAGAGGAATTTGGTCAGTTTCTACCAGAACGTAGTGGCTTGTTGTTAACCACTTTAGACATGAGTCTGCATTTGGTTTGGAACAACAGAATTAAAACAGACCTTGTAATAGATATTTTTGTTGAAGATAATTTGATGCCTCTGTTGACGTTTGATATGAATATGTCCACAAAATATGGTGAAAATGCAACTGATGCAATGACCTCCCCCTCTTCAGGTATCTGTTGCTGGTTTTGATGGAGGCTGAGCGGGCATGGAGTTATGCCATGCAGCTGAAGCAGGAGGCCAACACAGAGCCACGTAAGCGCTTCCATCTGCTGGCACGACTACGCAAAGCTGCCAAGCACAGCGAGAAGCTGGAGAAGCTCTGTGAGAGCCCTCGTGTCGACGCCAAGACCAAACTTGAGGCGCAGGTAAGCACTACACAGTCACCTTCAGACTGCTTTTAGTTTTAAAGTAAATGTGTATAGAATGGGAATATACATACCCTATGAGACTGCAACCTCAAAGTTTCAAAAGTGTTCTCAACCTGTCATATTTTGACTGTATACCATTTTTGATTGTCGCTTGTTCTATGAAACAAAATTACTAACATAGTTGATAGGTAGGATTTTTTATTTTATTCAGATGCTTCTAATTCTTAAAACATCCACTTGAGAAGGGCTTATGTAATTTATTTCAGGCCTACACTGCATACCTGACCGGTATGGTGGAGTTTGAACTGCAGGAGTGGAAGCTCGCCATGGAGGCCTTCAACAAGTGCAAGTCAGTTTCAGTGTCAATACATTTTCTTTATACACTCGCAGAATAAGTGATTGTGTGTTTCTCTTATGCACTTTTATGACCTTTGGAAAACTTTAAACAACCCCATTGTTTCGTCTTGTCAGGACCATCTATGAGAAGCTGGCCAGTGCTTTCACTGAGGAGCTGGCCGTTCTGTATCGCCAACGTGTGGATGAGATATCACCCAACATCCGCTACTGTGCTTACAACATTGGTGAGTAACACACATGGGTGGGGTGAAACAAGATGGTGGCTGTGTGGCTTGTCCCGGTACAAGCTCTGCCTCTGTGTCTTGCACTGTTTATTTCATGTGTTGATAAATCGTCACCTCTCACCAACACTAATAGTCATACCGCACTAGACATTCATGTCAGTCCTGCATATGCCAAGTGAATTTTGTCTTGTTTTGTTGTGTGACTGATGTGATGTAAATAACTGTGTAGTGAGTTTACCACCATGCTGTACTGCAAGCAAATTTCACCAACGTTAGCCATGTGGTCCTCGATAAATGATTGATTGATCCCCTTCAACATAATTAACAGCCATCACAGACACACTTTAGTATTCTGAGACATTGTTCAGATGCACTGTGTAACTGGATTTTTTTCTCTGTGTGATTGCAGGTGACCAGAACGCCATCAATGATTTGATGCAGATGAGACTGACAGGTGGAGGAGGAGGCATGATGGCTGAGAAACTAGAGGTGAACATACAGAAGTCAGACATACATTTATTTGCTTGTATCATCTTTTACATATTGGTGATCCCTAATTTGTCACACACCAATTCCTCAAATTTAATCTCAATAAAAAGTGAGCTGAGCAAATTTGTGTCCATATATTAATATAATTTTAAACAAGATTGAATACTCATTGATGAAACCCGAAAATGTCTTGGCTCCTGTGGATCAGAAAATCTGTGTATTATTAAAAAAATATTTCATATCTTTTTTTAAATTCTCCTCAGGCCCTGATCACTCAGGCAAGAACCAAGCAGGCAGCCACCATGAGTGAGGTGGAGTGGCGAGGGCGAACGGTGCCCGTCAAGATCGACAAGGCCCGCATCTTCCTGTTGGGTCTGGCAGACAATGAGGCTGCTATTGCTCAGGTCAGTATTTTGTCTGTTTACCATCTTTGTGCGGTGTAAAAACAGACTGTGTTGCCAGCAGCTCATAAAGGTTTTATATGCAACATTGAGAACAATTATATAGCAGCAAACACTCATTTGCTATGTAAAGATATGGCAGAGTAATGAGGTCCTCAGCAGAGAATAAAGTCGTGCTAGTTCTTTGTGTGTTGTGATCCGAGCTTCTCTGTGGTTTGCTCATCTGTTAAGCCCCTTTTCCACTGAGCAGTACAGTACGGTTCAGTTTGGTACACGTTTTTCCGTTTCCACTGCGAAAAGTTGTGGATGATACCAATGGAACCGTTCCATACTGTCCCCATTTCTTGTACTCCTTCTGTTGGGGTACCTAGCACACAGATCTGGCACTGAAAGGTGGAGCTGTGAACACTCTTGCTCAGGGCTGAGTTGTGGCTGGTTTCGAGGCAGAAGCCTCTGTTCATACTGTGGAGAGTTTAATTAGTACACTGTAACTATAAAATAAGGGATGTTTTGCTGTCTCTTGCAGCAGCTGTAGTCAGAGTGATGCATAACTAAATTCACTGGGCCGGCTGCTGAGATTTTATGGTGGAACATTAACTCGTAATGTTACTCAATGCACGAGCTAACGACGTGAATCAACACGCCTTAAATATTCCATATGACAACTTTGACCATCACTTTAGTTTTTATATGACATACAATTTTAGTAAAGAGTGGATCTTCAAGTGTTTATATGTATTAATTTCGGCCAGGTTATGTGAACTGCATATATTCTATTCCTCTCTCTGAGAAAAGAAAAGTGTTTCGTAGCGTCGGGCTAAAGCAACACTAAACCCCCAAGCTTGCCTGAGAAGGACTAAATACACAAACCCTCTATATTTAAATATCCCATGGAGAGACTCTCGCTGAAGCCTGTTTTATTTTGTTCTGAAAATGTCGGCGTGCAGCCCCGTTGTGTGGACGATAAACAAGGTGCAGACTTCCATCTGTGTCAGTAGTATTAAGGAAATACAGTGAGTGCTGGATGGAGCAGTGAGTGACAACAACCACGCCCACATTTAAGAGTACTGTTTGCAGTGGAAACACTGGGGTCTAGGTACCATGTTTGAAGGGTTACTGTTGGTCCCAAAGGCACCATACTGAAAGTGTTTGGTGGAAACAGGGCTTTAGTGCATGTATGTATCCCACTGACTAGCTCACTGGGCTTATACAGTAGTTAGTGCTGATATTGGAATGCTATAGTTAGGGAAGCATGGCGCCCATCCTACAGTCCCAGCTGGGTTAATACTATTAGGTCAGTCAGCACTGGTGCCATTGCTTTGCGCTGTTTATGGAGTTAGCACTGTTAGCTGTTAGCCTCTGGCTCAGTCAACCATGTCCAGGCAATTCGTATGCTCTGATTTTCACACAGAGACCCTTTTAATATCATTACATGTCAGCACTTAAAAATACATGTTGATGTGCCCCTGTGTCCTATTGGTCTAAAGCCTAAATGATGCTTTTGAATCCATGTGGCTTCAAGGGTCCACGCAACGTAAAGTTCTCATGTCGACATGCTAAAATGCAAAATGTATGAGTGCGTGGACCATACATGCTGGCAGACATAATATGAACACATCTGCCTATAAAGACACCCAGTGTAGTATTAACAGAACCCTTTACACTACCACGTTTTGTGCCTTAACACCCATTTAATTGCAGTAACCTGGTTCAGTTCCAGCTGGGGACCTTGTTGCATGTCAAACCCCCTGCTCTCTCCTCATGGTTCTGTCTGTGTCTCCATCTTCATTTCTAAAAAATACCTGCCACACACAGTTAACATTCTCAGCACATTGCGGTCTTAATGCTTCATTCTTACAAAGTCACAGTGTTGTCCAAATCATCAGCTTATTCCACATACAAAACAAACCAGTGCACAAACCATAGATCAACATTGTCATGTGAAATCTGCAACCTCACAGTAATAGTTTTCTGATGGCAATATGTCATTCCTTGAGCTGAATCAGAAAATGCTCTCTAAAGGGTGTCCACTTTGAACTGGTGGATTTTAAATCTCATGTCCTTAACTAAACTACCAGTGTGCATAGCCGTCTGGCATCAAGGTGTCAATTGTACTCAGCTTCAGATGAAAAGTCTCAGAATGGGCATTTGAGCATAACACCTCCTTACAACAGTCCATGCAGTTCCTCAAACTCTCAGTAGGTGGCACCCTCCTCTTTACAGTCTTGCCTGGCCCCTCTCTGCAACCACAGCTCATTCCTAAAATCTTCTTATGCCAGAAGACTCAGCACACCCTGCGGACACACCTGTCACACCCACAGCCACTCAGGTCTCTGGCATGCAGCCCCTGTCATTGCACGACTGCATTCTGTGCATTTCAGCCCACACATGAATAGAGGGCTACACCCAGCAGGTCTCTGTGGACAGATTAGTATTATCATCTCAAAACACCTTTCAGTTTCAGATGGGCTCTTTTGGGACTCAGCTGCAGTGTTACAGTCTATTGTTAAGCTAATAGTGGCTGTAACTGAATGTGTATGAAGCTACTGAAGCCGAACTATCTCGTTTTTTTTATATTGTGTGACCTACTTAATGAAATGACATCCCATAGTCACAGTATGCCACAGCAGCACCTCAAGTTTCTCTAGTGTTACCCTGATCCTCGGCTGTTGGCTCCCGGATACAGGAACACCATATTGGGTCATAAAAGAGCTCTGTTGACTCCTCCCTTCTCTAATCGGTCTATCCGTCCAGCCCTCCCTCTGAACAAGAGAGGATGCTCGACAGGTTGAGCCAGTCATGCTAGGCGTTGCCAGGGTGTTGGCACGAGAGTGTGGCGCTAAATAACATCAGCCTTCTTGGTGGATGAGAGCAGCTGTATGACCTGTTTATTATCAGTTATCACTACAAGGAATTCTCTCGTAACATTCCTCCACTGTGTTTCTTCCTAGAGGGTTTTTCTTTTAAGGTAAAGATGTGACAACACTGTCATCATAAAGGTGTTAAACAACTTAAAGTTGTTTAAAACAATATGATATTGTATCAACATTTCTTTTGTCATTAGTTCTTAGATTTTCCAAAACACAGTAATCCAACATGGCCTTTTCCTTCAGATATGAACATGGTATGTGCTGTTGACATCTGAGACTATCTTAGAGTAACACAGGCCCATTGTATGGCTGCATTGATGAAAGGAAGGTGAGGTGAAGAACAATCCTGTCATTCACAAAGATTTGAACCCTGAAACTCCAGAGTGTGATTACTGGTGAGTTGTGTGCAGGAATGTATCGGCAGCCTGCTGGGCCACATACCTGCGCCTCTCACCCAGTTTGCCAGAGTCACATCCTGCTCATACTGTTGCTCTTTGTATCAAAGTACTACAACGTCTAAATGGATGAAATATTTCTGTGTGCATGATTGACTTTTATTTGTACAAGTGTAGCTTTAATCAGGTGGAAGATGATTGTAAGTCTGACTGTGTTAAGATATTGAGGCTAATATGTCTACGTCTTTCTCTTTGTGGAGCTTTTATATTTATTCTTTTACGACATTTTTTGTTGTAACCACTCAAAGTACAGGACAACATTTGTTTTTACCGGCTACAGTTCAAGTTTGGTGTCTAAAAAAATGTGAACTGTTTCCTCCTCAAGTTCACAAAGAGCACATTAAACTCAAGTCGTCCCCTCCCAAATTCTTCTCAATGCTAACATAGTTTCATGATTCATTTTTCCTTCTTAAATCCCTCTGCACCTTTTTTTTCATTTTATAACTAACAGAATTGTACCATGGTTACATGAAAAGCACTGATTACACCAGACATTTTATTAGACTGTACATTTGTAAAGGGTGAACTGATGCGCAGGGATGTCATGAGAACTGATGCGTATCTAAGTAAACGCCAAAGTTCTGACAACATACCATAGGCACAAGAGATGCAATTCTTCCAGATCTGAGGGGACAGTCATATATCCCTAAGTGCTTTAGTCTGCCGCTAAATGCCAAAGGAAGTAGAATAACATGTGGAAGATACCAGAGCAGCTGCAACGACGGCTCCACCTTTTTAAGTGTTTTTTTTGGAGGCCAGCATATTTTGTTAAAGAAAGCACAAATGCCAACAGCGTCTTCTAGGCTCAGAGCACATTGGGGTTTTTTTTGTTTTTTTGTCTTCCAATCACATCGTTATTTTCTGCAGAGACTGCCCTCTGCCTGTAGTTAGGTATTTTCTGTTTTTGGGACATTTATGGGTGTGTACCCCCACTGCTCCCAGGTGAGGCCGCGGCTTTATACAAAAGGTAGCGACCAGGTATGAAGGAGTGAATCAGGACGTTGGCATTTACATTGACCTTAGCTGGTGAAGGTGTTTATAAACCGGAACCAACAATCCTGCTCAGTATACCTTTTTAAATGCTGTTTTCTGGTCTGCTTAGTTTGTTTGCTGTCGTGAGCTAATCGTAATGCATAAACCTACTACTACTGCTGATAGTACACCATCATATCCTGCATGTTATTCAGATGCATTTTAATGTGAAGCCAATATGATGGGTTTTTTTTCACTATGAAACAGTAAGCATGGGCGGTGATAAATAGCCATTATGTTCCACTATAGATCATTGTTTAATATTATTATCGTTTATGTTGTGCAGACAGCTAATGAGGAGACCAAAGAGCACCTGTATGAGACCCTGCTGGCCGAGTGCAGAGACACCATCCAGGCTGTGAGAGAGGAACTCAAGAGTGAGGCGGTAAGGTTTAAAAGTTGGGATGTGAGTTTGTGTTTATGACCTAGATGTTTGCTAACCGGTCAGAGTCATCAATTTGATTTACATCGTACTAAGTTAGACATGTGACATGAAAACAAGAATGATCTTTTTTTAATGTTATTTATTGCTTGTCTTTGTAGAAGCAGCGAGAGAGAAGCTCTGATGCTGACAGTGGCAAGGTGTCCAACCTGCAGTTCCTGCACAGGTAAAAGAAACATGTGTCCTTGAAAGGATCAGACTTCACATATTTTTTGTCTTTTGAGATTGGTGCGGTGTCAGATTCTGTCATCATATCCTCCGACTGTAACTAACCAATGGTTTCATCTACCAGTTCATTATTTTTTCTATACAGCACCAGAAGACATGGCATCTGAAGTTTGGTCAAAAACCCAAAGATATTCAGTTTACTATTATGTATTGCAAAGAACAGCACAGTTACATATACAGTACACAGGCCAAAGCATAAATAAGTTTCTGCCCTCTGATATTTCTCGTACATTTATCCACTCAATAAGTAAATAATACATGTGCCGTTGGTCTCCTCCCAGTTACCTGACCTACATCAAGCTGTGTACATTGGTGAAGAGAAATGAGAGCATGGCCCATACTCTGCAGGCTAAACTGAAGGAACCGGAAGCTGACGAGAACAAGAGAGGGCCCCGTCCGCAGGACCTCATCCGCCTCTATGACATCATCCTGCAGGTAAACTTCCGAGCACAAATATATTGTGATCCTTTTAATCAGAAGGTTATCTGTATGGAGAAGCAGTTTAAGAATGAAGATGGATAGAGATGGGTTTTTTAAGCTTGCAATGACAAACCAGACTTAGTGCTTTATGTAGTACAGTATGTACATTAGTTGTCCATAAAAGCTGTATGTATTTAAGTTGGTATAAGTAGTAAGAAAGTGGCTCTTAGTTGGCAGTTACTCGCAGTAGCTGTGTTAGAGTGATGAGTTGTTTGATGTGTGTTGTCACCAGTGAAGGGATGTGTACTTTGCCTTGTTTGACTGTCTCTGTCACGGTGTTACTCACCTTCTAGTTCCTCATGTTCACTTCCTGCCTCCCCCATCACCTTCCAAACATTCTTCTGTTTGTCTGTCTCTACAGAGTCTGGCTGAGCTCTCCTCCCTGCAGGGCCTGGAGGATGACCACACCTTCCAGAAGGAGGTGTCCCTCAAGATGCTGGTGTACAAGGCCTACAGGTCAGACATTTTTGGGTGGCAACCTCCTAATCAAAAAATACAACTAAGATTTAGATCGTAAAGTGTCCTATGGATACTTCTTTTACCTTTTCATGTGTTTGTGAGGCAGTTAATGTTCAATGATGTCATTTATTAGCATGACATCCATTAGCCCACAGTGTACTCTCACAGCTGCTGTCCTCACAGAGTCATGTCTTCTTTTTTAACATTTTCTGTAAATAAATTAATAAATACGCTCATGCTCCTTCCATCTTTACCTTCACAGGTGTTTCTTCATAGCTCAGTCTTATGTGCTGGTGAAGAAGTGGAGCGAGGCGCTTGTGCTGTATGAGAGGGTGCTGAAATACGCCAAGGAGGTTCAGTCTAAGGCCAAGAGCCTCAACAACAGCCTCAAGGTTGGTCAAAGAAAAACACACACAAGCACCACAATTAACAACATCACACAATTAAAAACAGACCTCTCTCTTCCTCTCTGACTGACTCATGCAGAAGATGTTGAGGTCAAACAAGTCTTTATGACAGTTCATTGACGTTCATACTCGACCAGAAACATCACCATTGTATCTGATTTCTGCAGGATCTCCCTGACGTTCAGGAGCTCATTGCCGAGGTCAACGCTGAAAAATACTCCCTTCAAGCTGCTGCTATTTTAGGTGAGAGCACCTTTTTAACTGACAGTTATCGAGCCAACTCATTTATGAGAAACCATTTAGGCCCTTTCTTCTCTGTTCTGTCTCGTTCTGTGTAAAAACTGTGTAAATGTTTGTGTTTCAGATACTGATGAGACCGCTGAAGTTCCCGCACAGCAGCAGGTGAAAGACAACACGGTAAGAGGCCAAAATCAAGACACAAGCCACACCATTTCACTTTGTTTCATTTCTTAAGGGGCTGCTGTTGTTCTCATTGAAGGCTGTTTCCATCTTTTGCAGAAACTGTCAACCAATGACAGTTTAGTAGGCAGGATGAAGGATGTCTTTATTCATAGCTAGCTAGATGGCATCCAAAAAAATAACACTGCAGTTCAAATATCATGAGATTGAGGCGCTCTCAAGGGTTGTTGTGAGTGGACTTGCATAACAGCAACAACTCTTAGATTGGTATGTGTCTGTGCCAGCTGAAAACGCTGATGATGATGATAATTAGAGCAAAACAAAAATAAGAGATAAAGCTAAAATGAATAGTGTCAGGCAGAGTTAAGTGAAGTGAAATGCTGTTGTGTCTGATTATACAAGAATGTTATACAATGCAGTAACATCATCGCGCCAAATTTGTTCTTTAACCTGTGAATTATTCCTTAGCAGTTTAAATAATTAAAGTTACATGTGGTGGATTTGTCAGTGACTTGAAGTTTTTCCCCACTCCCCTTCTCTTCATGTGTCTTCTGAAAACTGCCACGACACAGGTAGAACCGGTACGGTGATTGTTTCAGATCAAGGGGATTTCATTGAGCTTTATGGCTGTACCAGCTACAGACAGGGCATACAAGTCAGAAAAGCCTCAGCTGTCAGCACAAGAAAAGATGCAGGAAACCAGTTGTTGTCTTTCAAGGTCTCCACAAAAGAGTTGTGTTTACAGCAGCATACCACTCTCCTCTGCTCTCACTCTTTTGGTCATATTGTAACACCACCTCTATCTCAACGTGATGCAAATGGGAGAGCGAATATCAGATTGTGTTGGTGTTTCTTAGTGAAGATGTCCTGATCTGCCCTGTGTGTCAGCGAACAGGCTAAGAGTCATGTCGCTTGTTTGCATAACTGCTCACCCCGGCTCTGTTTTGGCAAAGCTTCACACACCTCTAACTTATTTCCGGGCAACAGCAAGCCCTTGCTTTGGCCCGCTCAGGGCTCGATAGCCTTCCTCACAGTGTATCTGGACACTTTTTTGCACTCCAACTGCCAGAGGTTACTCATCAGCATATTTTAGGAAGAGATGTAAAACAAATGACAATCTGACCACGACAACAAACCACAAACGGTTATGATTTCCAAATCCCAGAGTTTTGATATGCTGGATGTCAGAGTTATTCATAGACATGGTTATCTGTGATTATGTAATGCTCACTTTTTTTCTTTGTCTCTCTTATTGCAGCCCCTCTGCAACCGCCTTGAGACCTTCCGCCTCGATCCCACTCTCGTCGGAAAGCAGCCCAATTTGGTCCAGTTCCCTCCCGACTTCCAGCCAATCCCCTGCAAGCCTCTGTTCTTTGACCTTGCGCTCAACCACGTGGCCTTCCCACCCCTGGATGACAAGGTGGAGCAGAAGGGCAAGGGCGGTCTCACCGGCTACATCAAGGGCATCTTTGGCTTTGGCAGCTAAATCAGTCCCCCCCCCCCATTGTCTGTGGTTTCTAGAGTAGAGCCACGAGACCCCGAGTTTACCACAAACAACCAGACTTGGGTCAGTTGTTAATTATAATAATTAAAATTACTTTTACGTTTTGAGTTAGTGCCTAAGTGCAAGAGGGGTGGAGTTTGCAGATCTGAGGAAGGCAGAGTGAGTCTACTTTTCTATTATCTTTCTTGAAAGATTAATCGAATCAATTTCAAGTAGCAATATGACCCAAGTTCACCTGCCACCTTTAGTAATAACATCAGGCTGCATGGGTTCCTAGTATAAAGGTTCCCTCCTTAATTTGAGCTGTGGAGGTGTCTGTGACTTTCAGGTTTTACAGGTTGCCATGCCATGGTCTCTCAGTACAGCCAAGTTGTCAATCTCACAATAAAATACTCCACTTAGGCATCATTAGTAGTTATCCTCCTTTTTTTCAGTGTTACGTAAGCGCCTTCATGTAATTACATGTCATTTTTTTCTGTATGTGACATGTTTTCAGCATCGTTTCTTAAAATTTGCAAAGTGCAGTTTTGATATGGCAGCTACTTTGACTTTAAATACAAAGTAGTTCTCATCTAATAGTATAAATATCCTGTGACATGTAGTCCAACAAACTGAAGTTTTATCAGCCGTGTCCCTTTCCTTCACTCCACCTTCGCTGTGGTCTCTTCTGCTTTTGACCGTACATTAAGACACCAATTTGTGATTCAATACTTCACTTTGTACTCCGATATAATACACAGACAGATGAAAGCTACAGGGTGGAAATGCAGCATTAAACTGGATTGGTTTGCTGTTAAGAAGCACAAGAAGAACGATATCTTGACACCTTTTGTGGTCTGTCTTTTCTAATGTACGAAGTGATGTGAGCAGTAACGTTACCTTCAAATGGAGAAAGACTGAAGTAAATAGTTTGGGATAGAATTTGGATAAAGCTGGAAAGTTTAGGTACATCAACAGGATGATGAAAGACAAAGCCATTAATCAAAGTGTTTAATTTTGTTTTTCTCCAAACACTAAATGGTTCAATATTTTAATTGTCACCTGCAGCCTGCACAGGTAATACTCCATATGTGCTCCCGTATGACATTTGGCCCTCAACTTGCATTATTTTTAAGAAGGGTCCAACTGCTTCAGCCCGTCTAGATAGAAAGCCTCATTTTTAGCACCCCTCAGTGTCTCTGGTTTTCAAGGCACGTTTTCTTGCTGATGACTGGGATGTACCAGTGCAGCTCTTCAAACAAATAAATTCATGTATTGTTTTTATTTGTACATTTTGGTTTGCATTTCAGCACAATAAATGTTGTAGGAGTAGGCATGCAGGTAGTGAGGGAGTTTTTAGCAGCCTTTCACTCATCCCACCACACCTGTCTGTCCATCACGAGTCGGCTTTAAATGTTTTCACCACCACCGACATGTCGATGGACATCCTGTAATGCTAGTAAAATATGTTGTTTTTGTTGCAAACAGCTGAAGTCGCTCATTTTGTCTGATCTTTAAGGGACCTGGTTTGCCTGTGATACCTGGTAAAACACTAGCTAGAGGACTGTGTCCATGTCACTCTGACATTTCACCGTTTTGCTTACTAATTTTTATCAGTGTCTTTGGTTTTAATTATTGTTTTTTTTTTCCCCTCAGCATTTTATGTTATAAATTAAGTCGGACGTGCTGGAATAGTTCCGGCACTTTACCTCGATTGGCCTGGAAAACGATTTGTCGCAATGAATCATTGTTGGAAATGTAAGAGGAAGGAGAAATGATATGATGAGAATGTATGATTTGATTTAATTTCCAGGCGTACGATTAAAATATATTTGCACCAAATACTGTTTGGTTGACGTTTTTCATTCACTTCTTCTGTGGAAAATTCAGTGACATTAGTTTTAACTCAAGAGGAACACAACCTAAGTTATTAATGCCCATGTTATTTTCATGACCAAGGAAAGTTAGACCAGTATTTGTGAACACAAGCTACTCTCTCAAAGCCAGAAACCAGAGATAGATAGATGGAGACCAATAAAACATACAGTCTCCAGTATACAAGTTACAATAGTGCAACAAGGCAGGTAGCAGCAATGTTATATACATGATAAAAGAGCACATCTCTTTAGTGCTCCTTGATGCAATCATCAATACCTGTACAAAGGTTTGAGAAGTAAGTCTCAAACTTGTGATGTCATCAGTTTTGAATTAAAGAGATGTAAAATCGGCCAACTTCTGTTGTCATTTTCAGCTGTAAGGGTAACATTTAAAGATATGTAGCTAAACATGGTGGTTTGACCTGTCCAACAATATCTGTTGTCCCTATGTACCGTGTTGCTTTGCTAGCGTCCAACTCCGGATGGGGTCTGCAAAACATATTTTAGCCACCTAAAAAGATCCACATTAAAAATCACCATCAGTTAAGTGTACATGTAGTGTCCTCTTAAACATCGTTTCCAATTCATTGTCTATGGAGCAGCTCCAGATTTTATACCCTATGACATCACAAAGTTGAGTTTTAGCATTTTAAAGTTTGGATTTGAGTGAGTTCATGTTCACTAGTATTTTTTAACTGTCTTAGACGATAGGAGTAACGTGTATGAATTTTGAAAATGGGCGTAGTTGCCCTTTAAGTCCTTGTGCTTCAGAGAACCATGAGGAGAAAAAGGCTTTTGATGTGGCATAATGTGTGATCTTGTTAGAATTACTATGAAATGCAACGCGTGAAGAGGTGAATTTCTGACTAACAGAGGTGTGTGACTGTTTTTTTGCTCCTCTGTTGTGGGTGTGTTCGTAGGAGTGCGTGGGATGCCTCAGCAGGGTGTGAATGTGTTTAGGTTTAGTTGTGTATTTGCATTGTCATAAGTTTGAATAATTACGTAGGTGTGTTACTCAAACACAATCAGTGATGCAAATGCCCCCCCCCAGCCCATTTCAACCTTAAACTCTTACGTATATTTAACTAAATGAATTAACCACATGGCATTTGTACGTGATGTCTTATCTGCTGCGTCCTGCCTGTCATCACTCTCCTATACACACATACCTTTGTCACTCCAGAAACACACAGAAATGTGCTCTGCCCGGATGGACTGAAGGTATTTGATGAGGTGAAGATAAGTGATTATCTGCAGAAAGAAACCAGCGATTAGACAGCATCACTAACTTTCTAACTTCTCTTTGTTTTTACATTTCTCTTAATCAGTTTATTCACATTTCTTTCTGTTGCTGCTGTGAGATGAAAAGATGAAAGACGCAGATGTAAATCTTCTCGCAGCTAGGCGTATCATTTCCATTTACGTGCTGACACTCCTATATGTTACAGTGATGTACTTGTTCAGGTGAAAAGTGGAAAAGTCCAACATACATTACATACATCAAAGCTTTGTGAGACTGACTTTGTAAACCAGACAACCATGCCGTGTTTGTCTGCCCAGAGTAGTTTAGTGAAAGAGACTGACACACCCTCGCTGTGTTTCCACTTTTGTTTCCTGTCAGTTCAACTGTTAGGAATTTAAAGGCATGCCATTAATTCCCTGCCACGTTTAATGCTGCCATGTAAACTATGAAAATGATCTTGAGGTGGATGTTATTGATCCCTTTTAAATCACAGTTAGCTTTGATCTCACTGACCCTTCACACCCTGAACGACCAGAGTGCAGCCGTACACGTAGATTTACAGCTGTGTCTGTGTCATGTTTGTCACTGGTTGTATTTCTCTGTAATGTTCAGACTGAAATGTCTCAGTGTCTGGGCCTACTAGATAAACTGCCATGAAGTCTTGTACAGAGGATCGTGGTCCTGAGAGGATACTCCTGATACTTCTGCGTCGAGGTTCACATTTTTGTTTTTTATTAAAATTTTTTGACAACCACTAGATAGATTGCACTAACTTCATTCCAGACATTCATGTCGTCCTCAGGATGAACTGTAAAAGCTAGGGTCTGGCCGATAACTCCAAAGAAACGAGAGTCCAGTACAGATAATGTACTTTTTTAAGTGTCAATATCTGTACTCGTGATGAAGGGAAATTCATTTCGGTAGCTGTTTTCAGTTGTGATAAAAAAAAAAATGATCTGAAGCTTAATTCTGTGAATATTTCTCTAATATAAAATTAATTATATATAATAACAACTTCCAGTTAGGCCCCACCCACTTTTATTTAAACCAAACCCACTTTTAATATAAACCCCACCCACTCTGAGTACAAACATGGATACAGATAATTTAGTTGGCTGAACAGATGCAGACACAGATACAGATGGTGTTCTCACTCATTCCTATTAAAAACTCTGATTCCCTGACTTTTCATCTAAAGCGCCACCATCAGGTCAAAATTTCACCTTGAACAGTAATGACCAAACTTACACTAATGACATTCCCATCAGCGTCAGCAGGGCTTTGTTTTTTGTGCTAATTAGTAAATGCTGCCATGCTAACATGTTAATCTAGAGCTGGAACACTGTACACATTATACCTGCTTACATCAGCATGTTTTTGTGAATATATTAGTATTTAGCTCCTGTTAAAGACAAATTTTCATTTTCTGATTTCTAGCTCAGAGCAGAGCCGCCAGCATGACTCGTAGTTTTGTTTTCTCCCCATTTTGCGGGCCTGAATGGAAGCTGAGTATGGTGATGCTTGCAATTATTTATTAGTGCTGTTATCTCCAGATTACAAGTTAATCATTTTATTATCTTAAGGAAACAGGTTTGAACCCGTTTTAATGAGAAAACAAAGGTTTGTTTCCTCTTTTTAGTTATTATTTCTGTATTATTACAAGATCAGGAGTGCAGTGCAAACATGTCTCTAAAAATGGGATTGTCGTCTCTAATGATGTAACTGCAGTAAACAAAACTACCATTTATGTCTTGACTTACTGTACAGCTATGAATTCTCAACAACAGTCATGATCTTAAAGGCTGAATTAAGGTGTGATCGAGTAAACCAGAGACTCATTTTTGAGTCTTCTCTTGAAAACAAGTCATTTTCTTGTGATAAAGTGTCTCATTATCTCAAGAAATCAGTCTCGTGTTTTCGCAAGAATCTACTTGCAGTAATTAATCTATTGTCATGAGGAAAACAAGCTTTGTTATCTCAAGATAACAGAATACTTAACTCTTAACCTAACCTAACCTAAAAAATTTCTCCACAGCTGGCCACCAACATCTGTCTGATTTTGGTTTACCATAAGGATAACATCTAATACCAGTGTCAAATGATGTAGAATACTGACGACAGATGATGCTGATATTTTATTGGTTTTACATTGTGTTGTTAAGTAATCAATGTCTAATGTCCTCCAAACGTCTCATGCCAATGTCATCTTGATGTAGGATAACAATATCTAGTTGTAAGGTATAAAGAACAAAACCTAGCGTGTGCAAAACATCATAATGTCAACGCCCACACAATATGATTCTGACTTTGTTAGACAGTCAAAATATTATCAACACAATTTTCATTCAAATGGAATTTTAACGTCTGTCCATCGTAAGAGTCCAACGTCTCTTTGACTTCATTTTGACGTCCATTGCCAGCTGGAGGTTCAGTGTGTTGTTCAGTGAAATACTTTGACAGAGAAAAATTTAAGAATTGTGGAGGACCCCACAGTGGTGCTTTAGTATCACAACAATAAACCACTTTACAAAAACAAAAACAGTATTCGCTCAATGGACTTTCCATTATATGACCAGATGTTTTCAGCAGATGTTTTGGAGCACTTTTCGTCCAAGTTGGCTTAGAAGTTTTTTGGAGCTTTTAATCTTATGGAGACTTATTGCAAAAATAATAATGCGATTTTTGTCTCGACTTTTAAGCCAATATGGACAAGAAGCCCTTAAGCCGAGGAAGATCATATGTTTCAGTCAAAAGCTCCAGAGCAGCTACTAAATGAACTGTGTCGTAAAATTTATTAATTATTTAAACAGGATCCACACAGTAGCTTCACTCGGGTCATGCCCAAAATAATTCCTCATTGAATGAAAGAACACCACATAGTATTTCTGTGAGCAACAGAAAGAGTATCTGTTTTTCCAGACAGGTGGACGCACCCACAGAGAGAGAGAGAGAGAGAGAGAGAGAGAGAGAGAGAGAGAGAGAGAGAGAGAGAGAGCGAGAGAGAGAGAGAGAGCGATGGTGTGACTGGACTGATCAAAAATGTGTGCTCTCTGTACTGTTCCTCTCTCTGCCGCTGAGAAAGCTGCCCTGCTGCATTCCTCGCCGTGATTTGCTTTTGTTGATATGCTGCCGAGAGACGCCCTGATCCTGAATGACTCGCGTGTCTGTAGATGCTACACTTGGGCCTCTGCAGTATATGGAGCCATCTTTTATCATTAACGTTGTTATTACATGTGCTTCTACTGTATATAGAGGTATTACATAATACACTTCCTCTCTGGCCCACAGGCTCGCAGACACCTTTCCATTGTTGACTATATACATTGTGTCTGTGTCTGTGGCTGGTTGGAGTTTATCTGTCAGTCAGGATGGGTGTGAACAGAGCAAAAAATAAATAAATAAAAAGTTGACTGTAAAGTTGTGAATTAAAACAATGATACTAATGATAAAATGCCTTAACAATCTAATAAGACCCAAACCCAGTTAGGGTGCATTCACACCAGGATAGTCCAGGGGACTCAGTTCGATTGGGCGGGGAATGCCTTCATTTGGTTCAGTTCACTTTCACACTCCACTTGTTAAAGCGGACCTAAACCACCTGGACAACGTCACGCAGATACAACAGCTGCTCGTTTGGGGGCGGTATTGCCCGAAACGACCATTGACGAGGAAGAAAAAAGCATGAGGAAGAAGAAAACCCGGCTCATCGACTGGCCAGGACCCCTTCAGCATGTTGCTGTACATGAGACGAATGCAGCAGTACCAAAAAAGATGGCGGAGAGCGAGAGACTACGACAAGACAATTTCCACCTATTTCTTTTTTTACCTCTGCTTCTCCCGGTTCACGCTGTTGGCTTTGTTTTTTTTTTCTACCCAAAATGCACTTCGCTCTACATCACCTCCTCTCTTTGGTTCGCTGGATAGTCCGTTTGCATTTCCCACTGTAAGCGAACCGCACCAGGGTTCACTTGCAAGTGGACCGAGACCCCCAGTTTTCAAGCGGACCAGGGTTCGCTCGTTTGGTCCGCACCAGAGTTCGAATGAGCATTCACACCACTCCAAACGAACTGAACTATCTGTGGAAGCGGACCAGGGTTCGTTTAAAGTGGATCAAATAGCGCCAGTGTGAATGTGTCCTTAGATGCCAGATGTCAAATTTAAATATGTTAAACAGAAGAGGAAAATTAAGACAAACTAAACTAAACTAAATGTAAACTAAATGTAAGAGGACTAAAATGCATGTACGTTGAAATTTGATAAGACACACCCTTTAAATTTGTAATTTATGTGATGTGTAGGTTTGTTGAGCAGAAAGCTGCATTAGCCATAGGAGCACATAGTTTGTCTACCATGTAACTGAGTATATATTTTTACTTTTTTCAGTAAATGTTTTAAAGTGGATTCCTCCTCCTGTCATTTGCATCAGACGTAAGTTACTGTGCGTACAGCTCATTAGTGGCTTTTTGATATTCAGAGGGAATGTCACTACACCTAGCACTGAAAATTAGATCACTGAAATAAGTTAAATTGCTTCGTTAGGCTGCAAAAACCCATTTAGGACTTTCTGAATCCAGTCACGGCCTGACAGGTTTGTTGTTGTGGAAATAAGTCAACAGTTACCACAGTGGGTAATATCAGAATATATCAGGGTTAAACAGAAGTCAGCTGTTCCTTAAAGCTCACTGATACACTTTACATTAGTGTCTGGTTTAAGAAGGATGGCGTGTTACATGAGACTGAAAAAAAACATACTCTTGATGGAAGGAAGGTTTCCCATCTTCTCATGGAT
The DNA here is from genome assembly GCA_019142605.1 of Cephalopholis sonnerati. NCBI lineage: Eukaryota > Metazoa > Chordata > Actinopteri > Perciformes > Serranidae > Cephalopholis > Cephalopholis sonnerati. The sequence goes on from JAGQAX010000003.1 coordinate 13,297,463, forward strand.
AAAGAATGGTGGGTCATGCTGAAAAATAAATAACAGTATACGGTGCAAGACATAGATCAACGCATCTACAGAGACAATACCACACCCATGCCCAATCCTCCTTTTCCTTTCTTTTGTATGATTGAACGGTACATGTAACAGCTAATAAAAGTGTTGGGGAAATGAGGTGGAAATCTTCTGCTTTCATGCAGCTGAAAGGACAAAATCATGCCTCATATGTGCATGAAATATCATATGAATGAGTGTTATTTTCAGATACACAGTATATTGTTGACATCATTAGTGAAAGTGAAAAACTGGTTTTCAAATCAGACCCCCTAGGCCAGTGGTTCTTAACGTTTTTTCGTGTAAACCATGAGCGGATTATGACACAATGGGCCCCTGGGCACAGAAATGCAAATGCCCCGTTCCCTCGCCTGTAGAAAGACAAGACACACGCAGACTTTGCGGTGAGGCTGCGTCTCTGTTGGTGTGTTTTGTGTCTCTCTGTAGTCGTTTCTGTCTCTTTGAGGAATTCTATGTGTGGTCATGTGTCTCTTTGTGTATGTCTTTGTGGTTGTTTTGCCACTTTTAGTAGTTATGTTGTGTCTCTTTGCAGTTCCTTTGCATCTCTTTGTGGTCTTTTTGAGTCTCTTCCTGGCTGGTACGTGTTAATATGAGTGTCATTTTGCAGGTGAAGGCCGGCCCTAACATTTTTGCCCTTGGGCCTGTCCCCAGTCGGCCTGTTTAGTGATCCATGCAGGGCGTCAACCATGGGCCCAAAGTTCAGGGGCTCCCCTGGCCCTCACCTGACAAATATGTAGTGACCAGGAAGAGACACAAAGTGACCAAAAAGAGATACAAAACCACAGAGAGATGCATCGAGACTACAAAGAGATGCAAAACAACAACAAAATAGAAGCTAAACAGACTATGAAGTCTGTGTGTCTTGTTCCTTCGTACCAGAGATGGTGGTGGCTGCTGCATGTCTGGGCCCAGGGGCCCATTGTCTCATAATCCACCCTGGTGTCAACGACCCCTAAATTGATCTATATTAGGTAACTGGCTCCTGTTTTTGTTTCAGGGGCCTCCATCTGAAAAGATTTTTGTCATTAGATATGATTAAAACCAGAATTCTGTAGCTGTCAGCTCCAGTTGAGGAGATAACTGTGAAGGAAGTTAAACCTGTTATTAGAGCAGTCAGTTTTACGACTCTGATTCACACTGGGCTCACTTCAGTAGTAAATTAAATCATTAAAATAAACCATTTACCATTTTCCTGTCCTTCTCAAGGACCTCTGGGGATCCCCAGACACCTGGTTGAAAATCACTGCCTTAGACAGTAATATGTATTATAATGTGCCTGTAGTCTGGGATTTAAATTGCAGCATTTCATGCCTTTGTTAGACAGTGACAGTTGAGAGATGACAGGGAATGAGGACAGGCAGAGGGATGGGGGAATGACATGCAACAAACCAGGACCACCAGGGCACTCAAAATGTGCTGGAGTCTTTAATGTACTTTCTCCAAACTGTTTTCAATGGTCAGGTTGTTTAGTAGTGAATACTATCTGTATTTAAACAAGGAGGGTGTTCATTTCACAGCTCCCTGCAGGAATTCAGTGCCCCTCCAACACCATGAATTCTGCATCCATGCTAATTAAAGGCCCCTGCTCCCTGAGAGAGATCTGAGAGTGTGGCAGGGCCCCGATGAAAAGGCAGGGCAGGACTGAAGGTGGGAGGGAGGGAGGGAGGGAGAGCGCAGGGAACAGGTCGGTCCGGTCTTCCTCTGCAAGGTGGATGTCTGGGCGGTGACACACCTGTTAACCTGTCTGGGAGGAGCTGGCAGCGTCAAACACTTCACTGACGTGAATGTGTGTGTGTGTGTGTGTTTTTGAGTGTGTTAGAGAGGAACCAAAGGGAGAGGAGAGACAGAGTGGGTGCCACAGGGTGAGGAGGACAGAGACGAAGAAGGACTAAGAGACAGAGAGAGATATTTTTGTGGGATCTCTGCCTGACCCCCCTTGACCTCCAGGATGTTTAAGAAAAAGGACAAAGAGAGTTCGAGCAAGAGCTCGGGCAAGATCAGCAAGTGAGTTTTTCCCAGAGGACTTTATGAATGTAATGCATTTATGTGTGTGTCTGTGTGTATTGTGACAATGTATCTCGGTCAAGTCACCCCTCCTCCTGTTCTTCCCCAGCCGAGGACTGTGTCATGTTTCCTGTGCGTGCCGTTGTCCTCTTTCTCTCTGAGTGTTGTGGTTCCCCTCCTGTTACTCTATGGCTGGGTTGAAAGTTTGCTCAGGCAGTTTCTTCACTGATTTCAAGTGCTCAGTTATGTCAAAGTTAATCCTCGGGGACAGCGAAAGCTCAATGAGCTGCTTGCCAGGCTGTTGACACGGCCCAGAGGTCAGGTTTACTTTGTAAACATGAGGTAAGACAGTGAGCTTGAAGACAAGAGGTGGAAGTGGTGAAAATGTGCTTATGACTGCAGGTGAAAATCACAGAGAGAACAAATCTCATCTCTTCTTTTTAACTTGTGTCATCAGGCATGAAAACCCTCAAAAATGTGACATCATGGGCTGGTTTACCCCAAATCTGAAGCAAGGTTTAGACTTTTGATGGCAGGCAAACAGTGTTGGGGGTCATATTTCAGTGAGAGAAAAAAAAACACTATTCTCTGAGAAGTGTGTGTGATGTGGTTGTTCTGTGTCCCATCAGGCCTGACTGCTGTTTAAAATGTAGAAGTATGTGTCACTAATACGGTGCGTGTTTCCAAAGAGCACCTAAATTTGGTGGGTGGAGGCTGGAGGCTGCTTGTAGCTTAATTTGATGTGTAATATGTAATATGTCCTTTTCATGCATTAAATTTAAGAGGACAGAGACAGAAGGAAGTCATCAATCTCTAGAGTTACTGATCTTACAGCTGCTTTAAATCCACATTTAAACACACAGCATGTGACAGGACCACCAGTATGTCAGCTGACAGAAAGAATCTGGAGACACATTCAGCTGCTAAAATGATATCTAGTCCCCTTTGTGTCCCTGTCCTGTGTCGTGATACTGACGTAGTTTCAGGGGCAGGGGGTGACCAAGTGGTTTCACCTCGCCCCTGTCCCGGACATGTTGTGTGACTACTGAGGTGTGATGAGGGCTGGGCAGTCTGAACTGTTCAGCTGGTTTCTTTCTCTCAAGTGGGCGTTGGTTCCCAACTGTACTTTACAGCGTGACACAGGGCTGTAACTAATGATTACTGTCATTATTAATATTTGGATTGGGTTTTTTTTGTTATTGATAAATCATTAATTGTGTAAAATGTCAGCAAATCCAGTTCCCACAGTGATATTTGCCCAGTTTTTTTGGTTCGGCTGACAAACAGAAAAACCTGTAAATATATATATATATATATATATATACATACATTATCTCGATTAAAATGTTGGACACAAAGAGAAGCAGCAAATCCTCACATTTCAGAAGCTGACACCAGCAAAGATTTAACTTTAATGATTAAATGATATCAGACTTGTTGATTAATTTTCTGTCCATAGGCAAATAGATTCATCAGCTGACAGATGGATCAGTACTTAGTTTTGTCAGTTTCACGCCAGTTGTGGTGTCTAACTTTAAAGATCCACCTGGTGTCCCAAAATGTAAAGAAACTTTAAATCATTATCATTTCTAAATAGGAAAAACAGGCACAGGCAAAGTGCAGAACACAGCTCATGTGTGTGTGTGTGTGTGTGTGTACTTGTACATGCTACATAGTGAGGACCAAACAAGGTACTTTAGCAACAGAGTGAGGACATTTTTGCAAAGTGAGGACATTTTGGCTGGGTTAGGGTTCAGGTTAGAATTAGGTTTAGGTTAGGGTTTGTGTATGTGTGTGTGTGTGTGTGTGTGTGTGTGTGTGTGTGTGTGTGTGTGTGTGTGTGTGTGTGTGTGTGCGTGTGTGTGAAGTGTAAGCATGAGGGTGCTGGTAGCTGTATGAGGGTTGATGACGTGATGCCCATAAGCACTGATGTCAGTATCCCAGAGGCGGCCATCTTGTTCTGCCGGCACAATCTGTCCTTTACATCACAGCTCATGACGCTGTCGACACAATGATTTAACAAAGACGCAGAGGGTGTAACCCTGCTGAGAACTGTCAGCTTTCAAGGTGAATTGTTGTCTGAGTGGACAGTCATCAAGCAGAACCATTATCTTGCATATTTACAATAAATGAAATTCCTCTCTGCGGTGTGAAAGCTGCTGAACCTGCTGAGCCGTAACACCAGCTCTGAGTTGCTTCAACCTCTTTAAGCCCCAGAATTCAACACAATTCAATTTCATAATACAAACTGTGAGCTGGGAGGAGATTCGAAAGTTGCATCGGGGAGTGTTTGTGTAGCAAGTTTTGTAATCTTGCAACTAACTAAAAAATGCAGACAAGCCCTTCTAAATTATGTGGGTCATCCAGTTATCCTACTTTCAAGGCAAATCAGCCGTAGCTGCAGCCGTCTAGCTATCCTGCTGTGGCCATTCATAAATGCAACAATATACTCATTGCTTAACTCACTGTAAGTTTATTTTCATTTTAGTGCATTCTTTGCTTTCAGAAGTTGCCATTTAGCTCACGAAACACAAAATATTAAAATACCAAAAAAGTCAGATTGTTGACAGAAGTGTTCACTTTTGAAACCCACATTAGCAGCTGTCATCATTTAAGTGTTCAACTGAAGGCTCCACTCAAGGAAAGTATAAAATACAAACCCTAACTAACTACAGGTGCAACAGGCCACCTTACAAACGCCTCAAAAACTCCTGTCACCTCCTGACGAACACTCACTCTACACCCCAGATCAGAGGAAACACACAGTAAAGCACATGCTCGATGCAGATACATGTGCCCACACCTGTGACCTGTCAACGACCATCACTAATACAGACGCGTGTTCTTTAACTTGACAGCCAAGACGAAGGAGACAGAAACACCTCCATCACTTAGTCCACTCGTGTCCTCAACAATCTCACCTCCCTCACATCATAATAGAAGATGCAATGAAATGAAGCCAATTACCATACAGGTACATACAGGTACATACATAAACAATTATTATCACCTTTTATAAATAAATGAAAAATATGTAAGGAGTAGAAGTCAATCTTTAATTTAATGTTTTTTTTTATAGGATTCTACTATATTTATAACAATACAATATATTAGACTCTGACTCTTGCATTGCTGTTACACAGTCCAACAAACTTTATCAAGACAGACACAGGAAGTCCATGTCCACATGAAGATGTGTTTGAAACTGGCAACATAAAAACAAACTTTTGATTTATTTTCAGAGAGCAAACAGGGTAAAAACATTTTAAAAAGGATCCAAAACACCCCAAGAAAGGATGCGTGAACATTGTATTGTCATAGTGCCTCTTCAATCTATGCTCTGCTGACTCTTGTGGGCTCTCTTCATCGTTGTCTCTGTCTTACTTTTTATTTTTTATTTGTTTGATTGCCAGCAGAGAGAACAATGTCTCCTCACCTCCAGCAGCTCACTAACTCACTGATGAGGCTGTCAGTGGTGATTTAAACAATTAAACAATAGCACAAGCATTTCTTTGGCTGAAATGGGGAAATGATTATTGTGTAAAATGTGCGTCCTGTGTGTGTGTGTGTGTGTGTGGGTGTGTGTGTGTGTGTGCAGCGCATACCTGTCTCTCCTGCTGAATGAGCAGGAATAGGGAGGCCATTGTCAGAGCGGCTGCAGAACCAGATCAGCTCGCCGCTCAGTGAGTCAGTGCAGGAGGAGGAACACTGCATTCCTCTGTCGCTCCATCATTAAAGAGCTGCATGAAAATTGCACTTAGGCCATCGTAAATCTGCCCTATGTGACATTTGCTTGTATTCTCCTCAGAGAGACATGACACTATACTCCAAAGTAGCTTTGGTATGTGGGTTAATTAACAAGCAAGGTGTCTGCCAACATTCTTTGGTGCGATGTTACACATCAGCATTATTTCAGAGGGTTGGAAGTGGAAACATACAAGTTTATTGCTTTAACTTATCATAATGAAATAAATGTTTGTAGAATAACAACACCATTGGTGTGTAGATTGGTTTCCTATAAGCCTCACTTTCACTATGCAATTCTGTCTGCCACTGGTTAAGGTCTTCCACAAAATAAAGACTCAATTTAAGGCACAAAGGAAGTTCAACAACCATGATAGCGCTTTTGTAACCAAGGAGTATCAATTTAAGCTCTTTGCAGTTACTATCCTGAGTATTAGTGGAAAGGGTAAACAATGGAACAACCAATGTAACAGTGAAAAGGCTTTAAGACAAATGTGAAGCATTGTGGTGGTCTTTGCAATGGCAGCCCCAACAGCGAGGTGGGGGGTTAACAAAGCTGTCTTTTTCCTTTTTAATTAAATGAATGAGGTCCTCCGAGGTTGTAAAATTAGCCTTGTAGCTCAGTGTTAAGGGAGAAGAGCAAGACTTGAACATGTAAAACATCTTGTCACATTTTCAATGATTTGTGATATGTTGGTTGAGAAACATTTGTGTGTGTTGGGGGGTGCAGCTTTGACTTCACTTTAGTTAAAGTGATTTTACTGATCAGTTTCACTTATTAAAATGTAATGTTTAGAGTGTAAATGCTGCATATTATCACAAAAGAAAGTAATTTGCCACCCCTGGGGTAAAGATCAGCATGCAGGTGAATTAATGTGTGGTGAAAAATATCATCAAAAATATTTCTATATAAACACTACAATAAAATCCAGATCATTTTTTGTAAGGCAGTTTGAAGGACGACCTTAAAACGGAGACATTTAAGGCCTGGACACACAAAGTATTGAATACAGTAAGAAAGGCAACCTGCAAGTTTCTCCGTAAATTAAATTCAAATAAAAGAAACAGCACTAATGAATGAGAAATTTCTGTATGACCACAAAGTTCACATCAATCAAAAGTTCACAAAGCTCATTTATTGTCCTCTGTAACTGTTCACAAGTTACCACCAAGCTTCTTACACAAGAAACTGTCCATATTAGATTGGTCCACCATCTCTTAGCTCCAAATCACCCATTTACCTCTTATTTAGTTTTATGGGTGTTGTTCATCTCTAATTGCCAGCTAGTAGAGTCTCCACCTGTTTTCGTCTGTTTGTAGCGTCGCTTCGCCTTTTCTCAGTGGCATCAACAACACAAACTGTGACTCAGCCACAGCAGAATGGTTAGCATTTAAGGAACGCTTTGGAATGGCTCAGTAGGAAATATCCTCACACTGACTCGATGCCATCCCAGCAGCCCTGGAGACAGTGCGTGATTTGCCGGGCTGTGTTTCAGTACAGATTTTTAATTGTGGAGATCTTAACATATGTTTTGTCCTTAAACCTTATTGTCTTATAACATGCCTGGACTCTTTAGTTCATATTAAAAGATGTTGATGAGAAGTTTGTCCAAAAATATAAACCAACTTTACTTCCCTCATGGTGTGAGAGAGTAACAAAGATACTCTCAATTTGGGTTCACTGTATTTTTAAGAGTTTCTGAGTTTACACTTTCAAAAATATTCCTTAGTTTGGTCTCATCACAGTCTTTTAGCAGTGTGTCTGAAGTCCATTTAAATTTGGAAGCTGTTTTGTCCTCAATATTTCTGACCATGGAGATCACTGTCACTGACTGAGAGTCCCTGACTAAGTATGCAACAAGGCAAACTGAAAGGAGAGCCCAGCCACCTCCACTGTTGAGTGAAACAGAGAGTTTGGGACTGTGTGGTGTATGAGATAGGAAACACTCAGCTGATTCTTAATAACACATGATATGATCTGTGATTTTGTCCTCATCTTCCTTTCTGACTCCTTCTCCTCCCCCTGCAGGGCCCAGGCCAGCAGTCTGGCTTTGCTGATCGCCCAGATGCAAAAAAATGCTGACACAGTGGAGAAAGACATCCTCCGGTCTGAGGAGCTCCTCGCTGTGGTGAGAACACACACACACATACAAACTGATGCACAAATCACTTTTACTAGCAGCCTTCTATAAAAATAAAATCACCCTAACTGTTGTCCTCTTCCACCAGGACGCTGAAAATGACAAGAAAGATCTGCCCTACCAGCACCAGGCTGAGATATCAGACAAGCTGGGCGAGGCTGAGGGCCTTCTGAAGGACCTCTTCCTGGATGTCGACAAAGCCAAGAAGTACCAACATTACCAGGCCAGAGAGATAGAGAGCGAGTGAGTTGTGACAGAATAAATACAATGCAGAGAAATTTAGGTTCAAGAGGCTACACTGACCGCACTGAAGATATAAAAGCACTCATTTTTGGCAGCATACAAGACAGTTTACCATTAAGACAATACACAAAATTAGCTGAAATTAAACTCGATGACGTTTCTTTACATAATAATTTACATGTAAGAATCAAACACACACATTCACAGTCCACAACAGCTCCAGTTGTTTGCCAAAGAGTGCCAACACATCATCAGGTCTCCATCCTAAAGCTAATGCTAATATGTATGGAGGCCCAAAGTGTTCAATCTGATTAATTAAACAAGACATTTTATAGTTAAAGCAAAATGCATTGTGAAAACAGGCCAGATATTTGTTTATTTATTTATTTTGCAATTTCTTTGTGATATCATTTAGTCTGCATTTATTTGTTATTATTATTTCAGAATATATTTCACATTTTGGGTCTCCATAAATACTAAGTGCTTTGTTTCTTTGCATCTTTTCTGCCCTCTGTTGACTCCAGTGTCATCCATCTCCACGAACGCTGGTTGAAGGACTGCGCCTTCTACAGAGACATCTACGAGCAAATTGATGACGTGTCGCTGATGCCCAGAATCAAATGGGCGCCTGTTTTCAACGAGAAACAAGTACGAATAATAAACACTGAACATTGGGCCGGTCTGCTTAAAAATTTGTTATGTTCTTTGACCTTAAAGTTGGCAGTACTTTATATTTTTCTCATTGTGAAGTACTCAAATGAAAAGACCCAAACCAACAATGATGCTACGGACATACCTGTGTAGCCAAAGCCTGGTATATCTTATATAGCTCCAGTGGCGTAGTGGAGGGTATACCCAGGTAAACAGGGTATACCCACTCCTTTTTCTGGTCATTTACAGTATACCCACTCATCAGCCAAAAAGCCATGGGAATATATAGGACTGTATACCCACTTCCTCCTCAGTAACCAACTCATGTACCCAGTAGTGCATCCACCTCATCAGCTGCCAGTACACACTACAGCTTCATTGTGCACCAGCAGACATATTCCTTCATTCCCATAAACTGTAGTTTATTGTGACTCAGTTCCACATACACTGTCCTGCTGCTGCTCGAAATACAGTTTTAATTTTAGTCTAATTTTAGTCAGTGTTTTAGTCTTAATTTTCTCAGGTTTCATGAAACTGTAAGGGATTTTGGTGAAGGATATTTCTCCTGCCTGCAAAAATACTAATGAGAAGCAAACCTATAACTAATCTTTAGTGAACTAGCTCCATTGACTTTACATGGAGCTAAAATCAACTGGGGTACACTATCAGGAGAGGCAAACCAGGCAAATGTCTGGGGCCCCTAATGGCCATTCATTGTGGCTCATTTTGTAATTACAACTAAAAACCTTCTTATATATCTCCTGTAAAGGCAATGAACAGTGCACCTCTGGCCCCCAAACCCCCTGAGTGGGGCCCCTTCTAGCTGCTGAATGACACCTGGATACCATTAGTTAGGACAGTCAGCTGGCTCCCTGCAACTGTCATACGTGTGTTGATCCCTCAGCACAATGAAGCGGGGCCTCAATGGGCTTCTTTGCCTGAGGCAGCCCAGAGTGTAGGATCACCACTGATAATTAAAAATGAATTATGTTAAATGTTGGCAGAATGGCGTAGTGTCTGTGTAGGCCTCATAGAAAAAAATTAAAAATCATCTTTTTGGAGTAATTTTTAACTGTAAGCTCGATTAAATTTAACAGTATGTAAACGTCACAAAGCAAGCTAATTGCTAACGTGACAGATTGAAAAGAAAAACAAGCAATGCTCTGAGATGGCAGCCAGGACTGTCTGCCCAAACAGACACAACTGTTGCGTCTTGTTTTTACTTGTAGGGCAAAATGAATATGAAATTTTCCTGTAATTATTCCCAGTATTTTTTTTTAAATCTTGTAGTAGTTAGTAATGAAATAAAATGGTTTCAACAAATAGTTATCATCGCAGTTTTCATTGACGAAATTAACACAATTGTGTATTAATCCTCCGCTGAAAATAGTCCCAAACAAATGCAGTATTTACTCCTGTTTCAGTGATGTTTGCTAAAAACTACAATGTCCACCTGTTTAGGAAAATTAGTGTCTTTTTTAATGAAACTACATATTTCTAAAATATGTTTTAAAGATTTATATCTTCAGGAACAAATGGGCTTCAGGCTGAGAGTCACAGACAGGGTACAGAGAACTTTGACTGGTTTATTTATTTATTTTATGGAATAGTTGGCTCTACCTACCCTGTGATAAACACATTAACCAGAGCTAAGTGGGTTAAAAGACAAAACTTACTGAAGAGTGCTCACCCTGTCAGACTTGGCCTTTGGTGGTTATTTTGTCTCCACATAGCATTAACTGTAGTCTTCTGGTGTCTGTGCTCTCAGAAACTAGTGAACTCAGAGGAGTACGGCCCCTCTATGACGGACCTGGAGAAGCAGCTCGCTGCTCACAACATCCTGCACAAAGAGATCGAAGCCTACAACTCACAGCTCTGCGTCAGCTCTGCAGGCAGCAAGGTAAACACACATGAAAATACAGATTCTGACTGTCTTCACTTGCAGTTTGAACACTTTGCAGCTAATCAAAACATTTGATGTCCTGCTTGCTGTCTTTAATCTTAATGAAAAACTGTTTCCAGCAGCTCATAAGGTATGTTGGTGTCTTGTCTTTTAGGATCAATATGTGGCCCTGAAGAAGCAGTACAACAATCTACTGGTGAGTATTGTTCATGTGTAATGGCGCAGTTTTCGTAATTTGTTTTTGAGTTTTATAAGTGAACATTTGTTGCATCCTCGTGAATAAAATGACCAAATAACAAAACAAATTTTGAGCTGTTTGCCTCTTCTCCTCAACGGATATGCCATTTTTATTTTTTAAATTTGTGTTATGTATTTTGAACAAGAAATATGTCAAATTAAGAAAGCCAAAAACACTATAATTTTGACATAAACGTTTATACTTGTCAGGTTTTATTCAGTTTTATTTCATATCACCCCAGGAAAACTCCAAGTGGCGTCGCCACTACCTGAACAGCCTGTATGAATACATGCACGGCTGTGACAAGGAGGTGGGCTTCCTTAAGGATGAACAAGATAAGATCAAAAAGCAGGACTGGAGTGACCACATGGTGGATCCACCTGACGTCCGCAGGCAGTATGAGGTCAGTACTAACCAGTGAAACATTAAAACTATTGTGTTGCTTGTACAGAATGATCCAAAGTGAGTTTAACATGTGAATAACCACTTTGATTTGACCTCAATCAGAACTTCAAGAACAACAGCCTGCTGTCACACGAGGGCGAGGTGAACAAACTCCAGGATGAAGGAGAAAGACTTATTGGACTGAAGCACCCCGCCAGTGACACAATAGAGGTTGGTCTCATTACCTCATAAGACACTGAGTTTTAACTTTAAAAAGTGCTATAAACTTTAAAAATGTAAACTCATTTAAATGCCACTTAAATCCAGGAAAAGTTAACTCATAACATGATGTTCCATCTTCAGGCTCAGAAAGACGCTGTTCGAAATGAGTGGCAGAAATTTCTCAATCTCTGCATTTGTCAAGAGACACACCTGGACAATGTGGAGGAATACAAGAGGGTAAATATGGGACATCATACACCAGTTTGTCACTGCTGCAATCTGCATTTGAGTTTGTGTTGGAAGATATGCACTTTACATCTCTTTGTCTGACTATGTCTCCCTGCAGGGTGACACATTCAGGTTTCAAACAATTTTAAAAATGTTTTTGTGCTGTTTTTCAGTACCAATTGGAGGCTGAGCAGCTGTCAGAGAATCTGACCAAACTCAACAACAGCCTGGACCCCAAGTCCCTCAGCAAGATGAGCAACTCAGAGGCACAGCTGCAGCTCGAGGTACAGAGCAACTTTTATAGTCCTTATCACAGAGACAGAATCAAAGACTGCAAGTTGATGTACATTGGAAATTCAACTTGCGCCTACCTGTGGGAAAAAAAACACTGTACCAGCCATTTCTATTCATATGAAGAGGTGATGGGGGAGGACAAGTTGGTTCTTAGTTTTAATATGGGGCAAAGTACACATAGGAAAAATCTAAAATTGGCTTATTTATGTTATTATTCTATTGTAGGTTTTGCATTTGTATACCTACCCATAGTGTTTTTCTGCAACATATTTCTTTATGTGTTGTTCTTCCTTCGGATTTTTATTTGATTAGTTTATTTTACAGTGCTGTTAATAAAAGAAAAATGTGTTACAATGTAGGCATAGATCTCAAACTCAGATATTTAGAACATGAACATTTGCCAACCCCCCAATAAAGACATGAAAGTAGAAGACTTTTATTGTGATTAGATTTAGGACATTTCCATTATAAATTAATGCAGAAAAGACACACACTGGCACATAAAAAATTCCCCTGAATGCAGGAAATTAAGTCTTTGATGCCCAAAATTTCTTGGGGAGGTCCCCCAACCCCCCTTTTTATATGTGTCCCCCCAGTGTTGAGACCACACCCATGCCCATAATATGCACCAAAGTACACATCCGCTAATAAATCATGCCATGTTATTTATTTTCATAATTAAGTTATTCTTTTTTGTTCATAGTGATTTGTATATTGTTCGCTTTCCCACAGACCCAATTTTGTCTTTTGCAGTGGGGACAGTGGATCTTTAGGGGAGACAGCAGGTCAACAATATATGTCACATTGAAATGGTGTCATCTAAAAGCAGCAGTTTTTCTAGTCATATGTGTTTTGGTCAGGCACCTCTTCAAACTTTAACAGTTTAGCTGATGATGGAAGTATGTGATGACCATTCACATGCTCACTGTGACTGTCCTGTCAATAATGGTAAACATGCCAAAAAAATGTCTCACAATTGGTTGCAGAAATTTTGGGTAGTACAGTAGGATATTTCAATATTGTTTTGCACACTCTGAGCACAAAAACGTGCATTAAACGATTATTACAGATGCATGTTTGACACACTGTGATTCAGTCTTAATTCTTCAGTGATGTGTAAGATGAGGATTTGTTGCTATCTAGCATGAGATGAGTAGTTTTAAGAGATCCCCTGTGTCTGTTTCCCACCAGGCCGAGGAGTCGGCTGTAGAGAACAGCGAAAAGCTGCTGGCAGACCTGAGGAGACGCAGTACTGCCATCGCTCCTCTGAAGCTACGACGCAACACCCCCAACAGACCCATCACAGTGGAGTCCTTGTGTGACTGGGAGACAAATAAGGTGGAGCCTCTTAACCTTGATTTGTTGTCGTAGAGCAAAGAAAATTCAGAAGCTGTAAAATATCTACAACTGGGATGTCTCATGTCAGTTTCTGTTATTTGTACATACTATTGCTTCTTGTCTAAACTTTTCGGACATGTGTTTCATTTATTATTATCACCTAGGATTCTCTGGAAAGAGGTGAGAAGTTCACCCTGAAATCTAACTCAGACGAGAACTGGAATGTTACTGCCACAAATGGGGCAACAAAAACCTTCCCAGGAGTCTGCTTCCAGATCCCTCCACCTGACGCAGAGGCTATTGACAAAGTGGACCTGTAAGTAATGCATGGTTGTGTTACTATGCAGCTGCAATAAACAATGCAAGAATATGTCTGTGATACTGTTTTCATTCAATTTATCAGGTTAGGTCGTGAACTGGCAGACATCAAGAAGAGAAGAGCTGCGCTGGCAACATCCCTGAAGAACCACAAAGCTGAGAGCTCCAGAGCCCTACAATCAGGTATTTGTCTATAAATTATACCCTTAAATATCCTAATTATAAGGCACTGTTGGTTCAATAAACCATGAGGAATATTTACAACCAGTTGCACTAATTGTTTTTCATTTTTATCTTTGCGCCACATCAAATCAGGCAATCAATTAACATCCTTGTTTCCTCATTCAGCCCCAGTGTCCTCTGCCCCACTGGATCCCAAAGTGGCAGCCCTGGCTCAGCAGCTGGACAAACTGGACGATGACCTGGCCAACGCTGAGGACAGCATGCTGAGTCGCCTGCGAGCCCCACTAAACCCTGCCGACCCCGCTGGAGATCTGGCCAAGAGGCTGAGGGAACAGGAGGTGAGAGGAATGAAGTCAAGTCAGAAGTTGCCATAAAGGGAGAAACTATAGACCAAAATCATTTTTGGTTTCATGCTGTAAACTTGTTCATTTCTGCGGTGAAGTTGAGCATTTTAACATGAAGTCTGTGGCTGTTGACTGGCTTCTGGTGCCAGCCTCAAGTGGTCATTCAAAGAACTGCAGTTTTTGGCACTTTTGCGATGGCTTCATTTTTTAGCCCCGGAAGTTGCCGCTTTGACTTTATTTTTGGAGCTAAAGTTGCGTGTTTCTTCCCTTTTAATTCTTTAGTCAGTGCTTTAGGTTAAGGTGAAACATCTCTAATTTATCAAATGCCATAGCTCATGTGTCTTTTGAGGAGCCGCAGATACACTGGGTGATGATATTGCACAATCTGAAACAGTTTAGATAATGAGGTGTTTCTTGTTAAGTTTTATCAAGGAGGAATTAATTAAACCCTTAATTCACAGAGCAGCTGTTTGCAGTCCTGTAACGTTATCCCCACCACTTGCGGTCCCCATGCCTGTCAGTCAAGCTGCCTGTTCCAACAGTGCAGACTGAACTCTGGTGGTGTGTGCTGCACACTACGTACAATTAGTCTTATAGAAACAGAAGCATCTGAAATTTTGACTCTAGGCTATTTAAAAAAATAACACGTTTTTTTTAAGTACCCTGGTATACCTTAATAATGTCATACCCCCCAAGCCTAAATGACACCCTACAGTAGTGAGTGCAAGTGCATTGAGTCCAAGTATCTAAAGTGTCTGCATTTGTCCCTTACAGGAAGCTAGCAGGGCGCTGAAGGCTCTGGAGCAGCAGAAGCAGGCAGCTCAAGCCGAACTGCAGCCGCTACTGTCCAAAGATCCTAGCAATTCTGCACTGCCGCTCAAACTGAGTGCTGCCAACAACAAGCACGACAGCATCGCAGAACTTGCTGATCTTTACGGCAAGAAGTAAGTGTAGCCTATATTTTGTTGGGGATGCTGCATTTTTGCAGTGACATGGTGTAGGGTTTTTTTTGTCTTTAATGAAAAATATGGTTATCCCTGTTTTAAAACAGCAACTTAAAACGTTTCCCTATTATTTACATATAAACATTAATACCTGTCATATTTTTGCAGACATACATCTGTCCACCTTTGTTGAGCTCTGCTACTGAAGTAAATAATCTCAGTAAATTTATCAATGCATTCATGTACTTTTTTTTTTTTCAGAGCAAATGCATCTCTCAATCTGGAGAGGCAGATTCAGAAGGTGGACGGCCTCGTCTCTGGGTTTGAGAAAAATCTGAGTAACGATGGTCCAATCCCTGATGTGCCAAATGCAATCCAAGCCCGTGCTGATGACATTCAGGTGAGGAAATCTGCATTTAAAATCTAACCTCTGCCACATAAAAGGCGATTCTCTCTCTCATGGATTTAACTTAAATCTGACAGATTTGAAATTACATGTCTCCTTTGCTGTATTCAGTACCAACGAAAGGCCGTGGCTGCGGCTCAGGACGACATGAAGAAGCTGAGTCAGGATCTGGAGACCACAGAACAGCTATGCAGCTCTCTGCAGCAGGGCTACCAGGAGTACTGCCCTGACATCCCACGCCAGAGAACAGAGGTCAAGCAGCTGCAGAATCGCTACGCAAATGTGGCCAACCAGCTAAAGGACAGGTAAGAATTAGACTGAACAAATCAGGTCAAACTGTTCCCCAAAGGATTCACAAGATATATGATGATTAAAGGGTAGTAAAGAAGACGAACAAAACATATCACAAAATTATTTTTTCTTTGAATGAAACCTTTTCCATTACATAGCATACATGAAGAAAGCCATATCCACTGATATGATGTGGTCAGGCAAAGGTTTGAGCTAATTATACCTCAGATATGAATATATTTTAGGAAAAGGCACAAAAGAAAACAAAGCATTTAAATGTGAATGTACCATAATTCAGAGCTTTAACAAAGTCAGTTCTTAAATTATCTGTCATATGGATTTTTTCTCTCAGAGAAAACATCTTACAAGAAGCTGCAACCAAGAACCAAGAGTACCAGAGCACGTCCAAATCCCTGAAGTCCTTCCTGGACAACCTCCCGCAAGACCAGGTTAACTACAGCGATGATGTGTCTCAGATCGCTGCTAGGCAGAGCGCCCAAGAGGTAAGGTTACATATACATATGTTTTGTTCTCTGTAATTCTATAAAAAAAAAAAAAAAAAGAAAAACGCCATAATTAAATGATTTTAACAACTCACAGAAATTAACAGCTGTTACACTTTTTACCACAGAGGGTGATGGATGATCTGAAGAGGAAGGGAGATGACATGAACAGAGTGACTGGCCTGTCTCAAGACCTGCAGGGTCTACTCAATGTAAGACTCAAATGGATTATAGTACCATGCTCTAAAATATTAGCAAAGAGTATATTGGTGATTCTAGGCATTTTATATTAAGTAAAAACCCCTATTGTTACCATCAGTAATCTCACCATTTTATCGCCTTTTTAATTCATTTCAGTTCAAATATTTGCAAACAGTGAACAAATGGGAAAACAGTGACTGTATAAAGTCACTATAAGATGGTAAACCTATTATCTTCACTTAGAGACTGGTTAGCACATACAGCTGTCAGTCGTGATGTCAGACCCCCTCTTTATAGCATCAAATGACTGGTTATAACCAAACTTATCAATAAAACAAAACACTTGTAAATACATCAGCATAGTAGGAACTATCTAAAAAGACAGAAACCATGGAAAAAATAATTTGCTGTGTACTTTGATGTTTTAGTTTAGTTCATATCCCATTTACTAACATGGCGGGGGCGACTGAGATGTTTTGGCTTCACTTTTATGTGAGAAAATAGACACTCTTGATTAACTCAATAAATGACATTGTGCTCAAAGCCTAACTCTTTGCATATGTGCAGGAATACGAGACCAGCGCTGACAAATACAACAGCGCACTTGAGAATGCTGGAGCCACTGTACCCCAGAAATCTAGTATGCCCACAATGGCTGATGCTCTTCAGAGAGAGGTAACTCCTATATTTTTGTAATAAGGATGTACATAATGTGTTACATTTATTAAAAGATCAAGGTGGCTGATGATTTTTTCTCTTGTTATAGGAAAAGGATCTGGTCAACCGTTACGCTAAAGCAAATGCTGAAAATGCCCAACGCCAAAAACAGATGGGCTTGGCTAAGAATCTCATTGCACTAGTAAGAAAACAAGTCATAAATAAAACATCCTTTATATTTTGACCTCTTCACTATAACATCTCTTTTCCATAAAACTATGTCACAAAACAAATCAGTGTCATTCAATTCATTTGCTTTTCTTACTGCAGAATGAAGAGAAAGTCCAACTGGTGGCACAGCAACAAGTGCAGCTTGAAAGCCAGCAAAGGTCTTCTTTGGAGTTAAACAGTCTGGTTAAAGACCTGGACGAAGAAAAGGAAAGGAAAACTCGTACTGAGATAGAACTGAGAACCTTTAAAGACAGGCTGATGTCATTAAAGAGTCGCAGAGGAGTGGAGCGCATTGAGGAGAAAGAAGTACTGGAGTACTTCCGTGACCCAAAACTGGAAAGTGATTTGACTGATCTGCAGAGCATACTGCATGAAGAGTCGCTGAAGCATAGCACCACCCAAACTGAGATTGAGGTGATTAACAAAAAAATCACCACCCTGGAGGACACCCTCAAAAACACTCCACCCAAACTGGTGACCAGAGAGGTGACAGAGTATGAGAGAGATCCTCAGCTGGATGTAGAGGCTGCTAAGACTAGAGACGAGATAGCAAGGATGAAAGATGAAATCCGAGTGAGAGATGGGGAGCATATTCAGATGAGGACAGAAGTCACAATACTCCAGCAGAAGAGACCAACCATCAAAGAGAGGGTGGTGAAGAAGGAAGTGGTAAAGGTGGAACAGGACCCAGAGATGCTGAAAGCAGTGCGTACATTCGAGACGGAAATTTCTGAGGAGAACAACAAGATTAAGCTCATCAATGATTCAATCTTCCAGACAAGGGGCCAGATTAATGCAATTGAGAGACTGATCCCTAACATTCAGCCCAAGACCATCACTAAGGAAGTGAAAAAGATTGAACAAGACCCTGAACTCATCAATGAATCTAAGAGAATTCGAGCAAGCATGGAGGAAGAAAGGGTTGAAAACGACTCTTTGTCCAGAGAGTTGATGGAGCTCCACAGCCACTACCGAGAAGTTCAAGACAGGAAGCCAAAAATTGAGGTGAAGGAAATCACTAACGAGATCTACCGGATTGACCCGAACACAGAGGTGGAGATAGTGCGGCTGAAGAAAGAAATACAAGACTCCAACAGGCAACGTTCTGATCTGGACAGAGAGCTCATAGAGGTTACGAGAAATGTGAATATCCTTCGTTCTGAGAAGCCCAAGGTGGAGTTGAAGGAAGTTCTCAAAGAGGTGGTTAAGGAAGAAAGAAGCCCTGAAAATGAGAGAGAGATTCAGAGGCTAAATGATCAGGTGTACCATTTACGCACCACTTACGACTCCCTCCAGGACCAGGTGAGAGTGCACAGGAGAGACAGAGATGAATGGAGGGCTGAAAAGTCCAAGATAGAGACCAAGGTTGTCACAAGAGACGTCATCAAATATGAATCTGATCCTCTGTTGGAGAAAGAAGCTGACCGCTTAAGAAAAGATGTGCGGGAGGAGGCACAGCTGCGGCGCAGCACTGAGGAGATGGTGTTTGATCTCCAAAACAACTACATCCTGTTGGAGAGACAGAAGCCTGAGGAGAGAGTGGTTGTGCAGGAGGTTGTGCGTCTACAGAAGGACCCAAGGCAGTTAGTCGAGCATGAAAGGCTCAGCAGGAGCCTGGATCAAGAAGTAATGTCCCGGCGTCAGATAAACCTTGAGCTGCAGCAGCTAAGAACGCAGATAGAAGATAAAGAGAGGATCCTCAGAGAAAGCGATGAGCGCCAAAAGAGGATTCAAGCCGAGTTTGAACTCAAAGAGATTCGACTGCGCATCTTACAACTGGAAAATGCTCCACCTCCTGTTGAGGAAAGTATTATTGTTGAGGAGGTACTGAAGGTTGAAAGAGACCCAAAACTGGAGAGGCTGACAAACAATGTTCGGTCAGACATGGACAAGGAAACCAGCGATATCCTGCGTATCCAAAGAGACATCCGTAACATCACTCTGAAGCTTGAGATCCTGCAGAAGGAGAAGACTAGTGAGAGGACGGTGTACAAAGAGGTTGTCCGTGTTGAGAAAGACCAGGCTGTAGAAGCTGAGAGGGATCGCCTGAGGGAACAGGTGTCTCAGAGTAAATTTGCCAGACAAGACCTGGAAGATGACATCAGACGTCTCAATGATAAAATCAACCTCCTGAAGGGCAGCAAATCTAACTCTTCAAGAGAAGGAGCTACCCTCAATTCAACCATAGATAACTTGCAGAGGGAGAGGGACAACCTCACTCGGGAGCTCAGGACACTCGAGGCCACGAGACACGACATCAGCCTGACTTACCAGCAGCAGACCAAGCTAGTGAGTGAGAGAACACATATGAGCAGGCAGAGGAGCCTTAAGATGGAGTCTGATGTTCAGCGTCTGGAGAGGGAGATCCTAGATGAAAAAGACAAGATCCATCAGCGCGACACCACCCTCAGGGATCTTATACTGAACCTGCAAAAGGAGGAGCATACAGAGACAAGGACCAAAGAGACCAATGTCTCCACCAAAATCACCATTCTGGATCCAGATACAGGCAAAGACATGTCCCCATATGATGCCCTCCTGCAGGGCCTAATTGATCGTCAACAGTACATTCATCTGCAGGAGCTGGAGTGTGACTGGGAGGAGATTACTTCCTTAGGACCTGATGGGGAGACATCTCTACTGCAGGATCGCAAGAGTGGAAAGCAGTACTCCATCAAAGATGCCCTAAAGGAAGGCCGGCTGACAGAGTATGATCTACAGCAGTACAAAAAAGGCAAGATTCCCATCTCAGAGTTTGCCTTGCTAGTTGCTGGTGAGAATAAGAAGCAACCTAAGTTCAACTCACTCATCCCGAAGTCCAGTACAACAGTGAATGCAGCCCCCAGCACGGCTACAGAAATCAGCCCTGTTGCTGGAGTAATAGATACACACACTGACACCTGCTTTACAATACGCAGCGCCACCCTGCGTAAACTGATCGACCCCAGCACTGCCCAAAAACTTCTTGAGGCTCAGGCATCAACAGGCGGCATCATTGACATCAACAACGGTCAGAAATACACAGTTCACAAGGCAGCAAACAGAGGCCTCATTGACGAAAGCCAACTCCAGAGGCTACTCAATGCACAAAAAGCCTTTACTGGTGTTGAAGATCCCATGACCAAAGAGTGTCTGTCTGTGGGAGAAGCTGTTCAGAAAGGCTGGATGCCGAAGGAAACTGCCATGCGCTACATGGAGGCACAGCATCTGACGGGAGGACTGATCAATCCTGTTACTGGCCGCAGATTTAACGTCTTTGATGCCCTTGGGTCCAAAATGATCGACAGTGGAATGATGAGGGAGCTGCAGGCCGAGACAACCCACACCAAGGATATTGTTGACCCAATCACAAAGGAGAAGATCAGCTACAAACAAGCTCTGGATCGCTGTAAGAAAGACCCCATGTCAGGCTTACCAATGCTGCCCGCCTCCTCCAAAGAGTCTGGTTACACTCCAGCTAATAGATATGCAAGATTCTAGATATGTTTACAACATAGTTGGAGTTATCTGTTCTGTGGCGTGCTGTGGTAAAACATGTACTATTAGATTATGGGATATCCATACATTAATTACAATGTAGGCTACATTTTGACTCAGGAAAAGTCTTCTACTGCAAAGCTTTCTATCTAGCCAAAGTGATTGCTGCTGTGTTGCCTTTGTTTACCAAACATGTCTGATGTGGGCAGATATATTTTTGATTTAATTTAAAAACAGAGAATATAAATGCAGTTTAACTTTGATATTATTGTGTTATTAAGGACACTGGGACATGGTGCAATGCTTTTACAAAGATTGATTTGACTTCTGTATTACTCATGGGCTATCCTTGACACTGTTGACTTTAAACTCAATCTTGTTTGATACTTTATGAAGAAACTAATATCAATAAATTTAAATTATAATGGTTAAAGAGCATGGACTTCATTTTTTTCTTTCACTTTCAGTGCTGTGTAGTCTTTATAAATAAAATGGTTTTTAATCTTTACTTTCAAGAACAAAACACCACATTCAACCTTATTTGTGTTCCACCCAAGGAGGAAGAGGGTGGTTTCCTCTACTAATACCAAACAGCAAATACTGGGCACCCCTTTTCCATCAACATGGAACGGGTTCCTTTCCCATTCCCACACCTTATTTTAAACTACTCAGATCATTTCCACCAAAGATAATTTGGTTTGAAACCCAAAAGGTTGGTCACAGATAGAAACAAAAAATTAAAGGTTTTTCTTGGCCTGACAAGATGATGACATTAGTGGGCGTGTCATATTCTACAGGTTGGCAAACAAGGATGAAGTCTTGCACATAATAGTTTTCTATGTCCTCTTATCATCAGTACTGTTGTTGGTCCATTTTTGTTTTTGGGATAAAAACAAATACCTACATTAACAAAAAAAAAACCTTGCAATCCACCATCAGGAATTACTGTACTGTTTACTTCTTCTAAACATTGTATTGCTGGCTGGTTGGTAATACCAAGGTACCATGAACACTGAACAGAACCAAATCAAGAACCAGAGATAATTTAGTAGAAAGGCACAAGCACGCTTGTTGCAAATATAACCCATTTGGAACTATATGTAATTTCAAGGATGCATTTATACATTAATACAGTGGGTCCCAACCTAGAGGTCTGAACCACCAAAGAGATGCCAGAATAAATCTGAGTGGTCACCAAATGATTACACAGATGAAAAGGTTAGAAAAGAACAGTAAATATAGAAGAACATGAACCACATGTGCATTATAGTGCTTTAACCAAACCCGAAACACTGATGTCAATCTGTTCATTTGGGGCTTTAATTGTCAAATGGCAAACCAAGGGACTGACAAACTGTATTGGTAAGTAGTAGAAAAGACAGTGATATAAACGTTTAAACTTTAATAGTTTAACAATGCTTTAGTGCACCTTGGTAACACCTTGGCAGCGCTGGGAAACAGAAACACTGATCAGGGTGCACTTGCAGCATCACCCTGTTTGCTCTCCCTTTCCCTGAAGAAGCTCCTTTGCTCATTGATGGCTTTTTGAAGAAGGGCAACGTTTACACCATCAACGCAGTTCAGCACACGGGCGCGGACCATCACACCAACACCTGTCAGACGAGAAGATGCAGAAGAAGGCAGGTGATCGCTGCAAAGAGTGCTGGATATATTTAAATGAGCCCAGTGATGAAGATATAATAAAATTTATGAGTGAAATTTTAGTACAGGCAAATGAATAACCAGATAGCTGTTTAATACAATAGGCCAGATGCAGGAAGCAATATATGAACACACTTTCTCTTGAACACACTTTCTCTTAGTTTTGTTCGTATCCATGATATGTTCTTATTTTGTTAGTACCCAGTGACTTCTGGGATTCCTCAATGTTTTCTTATTTTTTGCTCTTCTCTTAGGCAAGGGAAAACTTTACCAGTGGTCGAGAGCACTCTTACCAAGATAAGAGAAAAACATCTCATTTCCACAGTCCATAAATTGTTTGTCAGACACAAGGAAACATACAGTGGTGGAAAAAAGTTTTCGGACACCCTTAAAATTTTACACATTCTCAAATATTATCATGAAATATTTGTGGAAAAATCTTTTTGTGTTTCAAAAGGTGTGGCTGCATTAGACAGACACAAACAAATACAAATGATATTTTTTTTGTTTATTGTTTACAAGAAAAACTAACAAAACTAAATTCTTGACAGTTTCAATATGTCAGTTCTCAACATTGTCGGTATCAAAGTCAACAAATAACAGAGAATGTGTTCAAAACTGAACAAAAAATAAATAAACCATCACATCATCAAATTAATATTTAGTAGTCCTGCCATTAGCATGCAGTCGAGCTCTAATCCTGGCAGGCATGTTCCCCACGAGCCTTTCACACTGTTGAGGGGTAATCTTGTCCCATTCTTCTTGAATTACTGCTTTTAATTCTTCTAAATTCTTTGGTTTACTCTTTGAAACAGACCTTTTGATAATCCACCACAGATTTTCAATGGGGCTCATGTCCGGGGCTTGAGCTGGCCACTCTAAGACCTGGATACTGTGCTCCTGCAGCCAAGTTCTACTGGCTCTGGATGTGTGGCAAGGGGCATTATCTTGTTGAAACATCCAGTTTTGACCTCGACGGAACAGTGCACGTGCAGAAGGGAGCATGTGGGTTTCAAGAATGGGACAATACAGTGGGTACTGTACATGCTGGAGATAATGCTTTGCCTGGCCTTCTGCGTACCCTCACATTAGCAGGAGGAAGATAAAGCTGGAAACTGGACTCATCTGACCACAGAATCTTCTTCCAGTACCTGGCTGTCCAGTTCTTGTGTGCTTGGGCCCAACGACGCCGGGCTAACCTCTGTCTCTCATTGATCAGGGGCTTCTTGACAGCCTTGTACGACCTTAAGCCATGATCTAAAAGTCGGCCACGTACAGTGCAGGTGGAACACTGGAACACTTCGGGCGTGTTTCCTGCGTTAGGTTACTTGTTTTAGCCATTTTTGTCTCTGAAGAACTTTCAAATGTGCTGGCTTTATATAGACATGAAGCACGGCAACAAAAATTGTGTCTTTTAATAAAAAGCACGACCTTCATTAGTGGATCACTGGTACCAAAATGACCCAATACTCAAAATTTTTTATGTATTTTTATGGAACCAATCAATTTTAAGTTTTTAATGGCTTTTTAGGATTTGTTTAGTAATTTGGCTGTGACTGTACTAAAAGAAATTGCACTTGAAGACCTAAGAGTGATTCTTAATGCAATATTTCACAAATGCATGGGGTGTCCGAAAACTTTTTTCCACCACTGAATGTTTTAAATTTGAGGAACATAAAAAAAATGCATGAATATCATCATCATGAATATCATGCCACTTTCTTCTCCTACTCCACTAGACTTCAGTGAGAAATATTGTACTTTTTACTACACTATGATTATTTGATAACTGTATTTACTAGTTACTTTACAAATTAAGATTTTTGCACATAAACCTTTTCGATATACATAGCTGCAGCTGAACAATTAGGCAACTCAGTAGAAATGAATTGTCAACTGTTTTGATAAAACTTTAAGCCATTCTTAAAACATTATTTTTGGTTTATTAAATTGATTTAAATTTTTCTGCTAATATTCAAATACATTTTCCTGTACTTGCATACTTTTACTTCAGTAATATTTCAATGCAGGACTCTGACTAGTACCAAAATATTTGTATAGTGTGGTATAATTACTACTTTTATTTAAGTAAAGGATCTGAATACTATCTCCACCACAATCTTTATAAATATTTTGTCATTGCTGAGTTTTTGGTTTTCCTGTAACACCAGTTATAACACTCTGGAAAATTACATGTTTACTTTGTTTAACTTTATTTAACAGTTAGCTGATTTCAGAGCAGATTTTGATTGTTAAGGTTTGTTTTCTCTTACCAGAAAATTAAGAAATTAAGGATAAATGTAGGAATGTTGCTGGATGAGGCCCAATGTTTGATATCTTTAATCCTGTGAGGCTGGTTTAGCCTCTTTGTCCCAAAATATATCATTTCTATGTTTTTAAAAAAAATTAAATAGTTCACTAAAAAACTGTTTTTTTTTTTATTACTGCTGAAACTGTATCAGCTTTGAAAAATCAATTAATAAACTAATCAAATTCCTGTAATATATTGTATATCATACACTATTTTCACATCTGGTGATATTACTTTCAGATATTATGTAGGTCAAATGTTGGACCCTCACTTTACATTTGATTAATATGCTAAAAAAAATAGTAGAGAGTTAATTTGTGCACTGTAAGACTAATCAGAGACTGTCTGACATTTGATGCAAAATATATATGCTTTCAGTGATTTTCTCACATCTTAGCTACTGTGTTACCTCATGTCTGCTGTTCCTATAAGGTCAACAAAATGCAGCAGGACATAGTTTTACCTTGTTGTCTGTGATTATGTTTTAGGTTTGTTTTTTTTTAAGGCTCTTCTAGGGATAGGTATTGGAAATTAGCAGAAGCTGTAAATGTTGTGATACAATGCACTGGATAAATGTTGTGCAATTCTCTACGCATATTGTATTTGTCCCTATCAGATAAATATTACATGAAATGAAATAGTCAGTCAGTTTCTTTTTTGATTGATAAAAAGGATCCAAGAAAAAACAAGAGCGGTTTAAAAAAGTCTTCTCTTACCCTCAGCATTTTCAATCTCACCCAGAACAATGTACTGGGCCCCGATTATTGGGTTAAAAGGCTCCACAAACAAGGTATGGATGATGACATGGTGCTCCTTTGAAGCATGCTGAGCTGAGAGCGTAGCCCTGGACTCCTCAGGCTGATAGCAGACAAGTCTGGAAAAGAGGAAGGTTTAAAGATCAAGTCAGCCCAGATGATACAAATTTATCTTTTTTTTTTTAAGGTGTATTCTTATTAATTCATCTGAATGATATTACATATGATCATATTGCACATATGTTGCATTACTACAGATTAAATTACCCAACAATATGTAAAGTAGAAACAATTAGCTCCAGGTTGGCTGACATCAAAACACTGCTATCATGTTAATGCTATGTTAACAGTAATTTAATAGTATTATAAATGTAAATGGCTGCATAAACATTTTTATTGCTTTTATTTATGTAACTTCCTGTGTATTTTCATTATGACAAAGAAAAGTATCAAATCTCACATTTAGGAAACATGAAACCAGCAAATGTTTGGCTTTCTTTGCTTGGAAAGAAATTCTAAAATGATGATTCGATTATCAAAATAATTGCTAATTTTCTGTTGAAAGAATGATTGATTAATCAAAAAGTTGCTGCAGACCACACTTAAAACTAGGAGTATTTCAAAGTACCTAGATTTGTGAAACCTGTACTTGTCTGAAGACTGTTTAATACCCAGCCTCAGATCTGGGACAGGTTTTTGTATTTGGGAAAACAGGGAGAGGGGAAAAAGGATGATTTCATTGCATTTCATTTTTCTTTTCTTAATCTGTACCTTTAAATCATAAATTATTGTACTTAGACTTGTGAAGCCTAGATTAGATAAACAAGGGCTGGTTGGAGCCTGTTAAAAACCTAGTTTCAGATTTGTAAATAACCTACTTTATTTGTGAAAACAGGGGAAAAGATGATTTCACTGCGTTTTTTTCTATCCTGACCACATTATATTAGGTAAAGTAATAATATAAAAATTGAAGGCCTTCGTAGACTTGTCAAACATGGATTGCTACTTCTGACAATGTTAATAATCTCATTAAGCAGAATTTTCAGGTACCAAATTGCAAACAAAATAGAAATGTTGTTTTCCAGTCAGAGCTCCAAAACCCATGTGAGCCTGTGAGTCGGAAACAAAACCCACCTGCCAAACACTCTCACTGACTCTCCTTCCTGCACTGCTTCAGAGTTCACTTCCCAGGGGAAGTGAAAAACTGCAGCAGCGGGAAGCATCGTGGAAATAAAAATGAGAAGCAGTGGTAAATAAAAATGAGAAGTAGTGAGAAATAAAAAAATGAGAAGTGGTATAACAACGTGAGGTAAATATTGAGGAAGTCAACACCGCGGTCACATGACATGTCTCCGCCTCTCCGCACCTCACTGCGCCTGCGCCAACCGGAGGAGGCCAAGTCAGGAAGACCCTGTCAGGTTAAGAGGTTGTAGGCAGGAGGCGAGTTATACAACTCGATACCCATCATATTTTTTAACTACACATATTGTTTTCAGTCGGACACAGCACCATGAATCCTGATATTATAAAAGAGCGACAAAATGCCACTTTTGACGTCGAAAAACTGACCTACATCTTGGATGGGGGCCCTGAAAAGACCAGAAGACGGCGAGAAATTGGTGAGTTTGAGATGTTTTCTTTGCCTGGTAACATTAGGAGTTGTTGTGCCTATTACCGCGGACACTAAAAACTTATTTTGGTGCTGATAGTGATGATATTTGCTAAGATACGGAGCTAACACAACAATACTCTCGTCGGCTGTTGCTATCGAGTGGCTAGCAGCTTTCCTGCCATGGCCGCTAGTTAACCTTCTCCTTGTCCTGAAGTCAACCTAACTTTTACTTTATTTAGAAACCTGTCTCACCCTAAAATCTGTCCAGGGTGGTAATGTTAATGTTAGTGTGCTAGCGTGATTTAGCATGTTTTAAAGGTAGATTCGGCGTACGAGTCATGTATTAAACATCCTTGCGTCATAGTATATTAAAGTTGTTAGGTGTCCAGTGATGCAGTGTTTACCTGCAGTGGATGAAATACTCAGATCAGCTACTCAAGGAAAAGTAGCAGCGCCACAATGTAGAAATACTGTTACTAGAACAGGCTTGCATTTAAAGTTTTAAAGTATTAGCACTAAAGTATACGTTAATTGCATTAAAATAAAGGTACCCATAATGCAGAATGGCCCACTTCAGAGTAATGTATATTATATTATTGGATTATAGTCTATTGATTAATATACGCGTATGATGTTAATGCTGGAGGTGTTAAGGTGGGGCTAACTTTAATTTCTTTATATTCTACTGTGTAGCTTAATCTGACTAATATTTAATATTTGTTGAAATTATGTTGGTGTTATTAATCTGAATCTTAAAAGGTGCCAGTAACTTATGTTAGTTATGTTATATTAGTGCAGTAAATACTACAGTCTTTCCCTCTAAGATGTAGTGGAGTGGAAATATCAAGTAGTGTAAAATACACTATGTAATGTATAAATACCTCAGAATTGTTCTTAAGTGCAGTACTTGAATAAATGTAGTTGGTAACTTTCTACCACTGACAACATACATACTATATGTATAATTTAATGTGGGCAGAGCTTAAAAGCACTTGACCACATGACAACTGTCTTGGTTAAGATCAGGTTATGGAAAATTAAATATCAATATTTATTTCTTTACAGCTACTTTATGTAGAGACAGAGATAGATTTTTGAATGTGTACCAACGTGTGTCAGTGTTTATACACTTTTAAGAATGTGTTGTAAGAACCTTACTTCATATATCTCGTTTTCCATGTCTTTATATATTCTTAAATCAATATTTATGTATTTGTAAATTTTGTTTGACCATAAGGTGCAGGTATTTAAACTGAAACCCACTAGGACCTTAAAAAATGCTCTTTTTTATTACCATTTATTCTGATAATTTTTTGGATTAATCAATTAATCTTTTGTCTGGAAACTGTAAAAAGTAATTGTTAAAAATGTCCAAAATTATATTTTCAGATGTCCTATTTTGTCAAACCAACGGTTCAAAACCCAGAGATATTTTCTTAATAACTTTATAAAACCAAGAAATCCTGAAAATAATCATATTTTTAGAAATCAGAACCAGAGAATTGGGGTTTTTTTTTTTTTCTTGAAAGTTACTCCTAACAATTTATACATTATAAAAATAGTTTTCTATTTTGTTGTCATCCATTGACATGCTGATACATGAGTTCTTCAGAATACCTCAGCGAGCAAAAGACTGGTGCACAGTGGATTGCAGGATGTTGAGGGTACCAAAGGATACACTGGTTGTGTCCTCCATATTCTGAAAAAAGAAGCTTTCTTTCTTGACACAGGCCTTGCAGGCTTATGTGATATTTTCGCTCTTGATGTGTGGACTTTGCAGGATCCATCCCTTCCACTGTGAGACAGCTACTGCTGCCTTGATCATGCATGGATGCACTGTATACATGCGAGTAACACTGTGCTTGTAGACATCATGGGAAAAGGACATCCAGTCGGCTTCATATTTAAAAAAAATAACACTATGCAGAACTATGTTTTCAATAGTTTTGTTGTCTTTGTTTCATTACATTTATTGTTATGCAGAGTTACAGTGCTCTTAGCTTGTACAGCCAAAAGTCTGATTGTTGTCAAGCAGAAGGAGGTTGTGGTAATAATAAGCCACTGGGAATATAAACTGATGGTCAGTCTTTAATTTTTCCAACAGTTAACTCTATGTACTTGTTTTCTTACTTAATATACATTTTCAGA
The DNA here is from genome assembly GCA_019142605.1 of Cephalopholis sonnerati. Taxonomy (NCBI): domain Eukaryota; kingdom Metazoa; phylum Chordata; class Actinopteri; order Perciformes; family Serranidae; genus Cephalopholis; species Cephalopholis sonnerati. The sequence goes on from JAGQAX010000003.1 coordinate 13,326,962, forward strand.
TCTTGATGCACACACACCAATTTTGTACACATTTACATAAATGGGTAGTCATACACACATTTAAACAGCCTTTTGGAAATGTCCAGTGAAACTTTATGTATTATAAAGTGTATAGATATGTATTGTATAGACTACAGCAGCTGCTTATAGTAAAAGATACATTTCTGATTTAATTTCCACTGTCCACTGCAGAGACCATGGTTCTCAACGACCCAGACTTTCAGGAGGAGGATCAAAACTTCCTGTCCCGCAGTGAGCGCTATGACCAGGCTGTTAGAAAAAGTGCCCAAATGATCCTGAAGCTCAGAGAGTACGGCATCGCAGACCCAGAGGAGATCTACTGCTATAAGAAGTATGTGGTAAACAAGTTGATGCGTGAGGCAAACTGTCAACTGGCTTACATAATGTAGATCCAGTTAGGTCTATGTGATCGCAAGGCAGCCAGATCTGCTGTTAAGAGCGGTGGACACAAAAAGCCTACGAGAAAAGGGAATTATGTCCCTTAAAGCGCTCAAAAAAAGATAGCAAGTATTAAAAATTTGGGGCTCTGAAAACTGCACATCATGATACCTCAATGTGAGAATTTTGGCTCAAGGGGATACACTGTAGTAATGTGTGCTGGTCAATGCTCAGTAGCATTGTCCTGGTGAGGCACACAAGGAGTATAAGCAGGGTCAGACATAAGAAATACATGCACTATCAGTCATTTACAATTCAAATTTAATAGAGGGAAGAGGTAAACAATAAAAAAACTGTGTTCCAAAAGCTAAAGCTAACAAAGACAGCATGTACTTGTGAATATACTTTTGTACCCACCGACTACATGTCAATATCAAGGGTGTGCAGTTCATGAATGACACACATAGTATACAGTTGCTGTAATGCTACCACACCCTAATCAAACAATAAACGTGGATTGTTTGTTAACTGACATGCAATGTACAAATTGACATAACCAATATCACACCAAAGGCTATCATGATGTAGTCTGACTTTAACATGTTAATGGTTCCAGTTCCACAACTGTGCTGTAACTGCATGGAACTACTAAAACAGCGGGTGGTTTAGAAACTTCCTGGTGATAGTACAAAATTCAAAGAAGCACTTAATTTTGACTTTGGGGAAAATGTGCAATATAAATTGTAGCATGACCAACAGTCTGCTCTACTTGTGGCCTCGAGACAAATAAAAACAGTCGGAGCAAAGTTCAACACAAGATTAGGCTAAAACTGTGTCAGAGGCTATGCAAGCTCTCAGCTTTGACCAGCTGTACAATGACATGCAGTGTAATATGTAACCAGTTTTTATTGCATATTGTAGGACTTGTCGAGATTTTGGTCAGACTTTCAGTGTGCTGTGTTACTGCAATCCTAATCTTTCTGTCAGCCTATTTAATGTTTATATGCAGTGTGTTTTTTTTTTACTGTCATTATTTTAATTGTGGCTGCTTGAGGACAAGACAAAGTGAATGAGTGTGGGATGGGTGCTCAGGGGAAAACCTACAATGGGTGACAAATTAAAGGAAAAACCAACATGGAGCCTGGTCATCACAACCTTGATGACAACTTTAGCGCTCCTTGCTAAAACTGTGGGACTCAATTGGAGGGGTGAACACCATTCCTCCACAAGATACTCCTTTATTTGTGTGTGTACATATATATATATATATATATATATATATATATATATATATATATATATATATATGCATGCGTGTGTGTGTGTGTGTGTGTGTGTGTGTGTGTGTATCTCACTGAAATCTCTTGTGCAAAAGAGACCTGAGTGCAGCAGATGAGTTTTACCTGGATTGGTGAACGCGCTCAAATTATTTGGTGTAAGGTGGTCATAAACCTCAGTCCGACCCATTTTAAGTCAGTCTTTTTCTCGTCTTGACGTTCAGATGAAATCAGACATTTTTAATATCTCTTCATGAGTTTTGAGTCTTGACTCACACAAATACTGAAGTCCATGTGGTGAACTCTGTAAACAAAAAAATGCTGCACTCTCTCCAGCATCAAACTGGAAGCAGCAAACAGGGTAGACAGAAAACGCGGAGGGGGCGTGGGTAAGGCACAAGATAGTGAGCAAGTCTCTGTGCTTTTGTACTGTGGAAGACGAGGAGAAACTGATGGAGTTGTGGAGTGAATAAAAGTGTTTAATTCAATGTGTATCTGATCCACCAACCAGCTCTTATTTTTGTGAGAAATCTAAATTTCTCAAATGTATCTCATCCCCACAGTCTCTCATTGAAATAGCACAGCAAACCAACAGAGGCTGGTGGTTAGTTGAGGTGACAAATTCCAAAATGAAAAGTTTGTACACAAATACAGTTTATCTTCATGTTGATGCCAATCTGACAAGAATACTGTCGACATATGATGCATTTTACCTTATATCTTATATTTCTAGAGTTATGTGTTTTTTCAGACATGCAAGGAATTGTTTATAAGTCATATTTCTTCAAGAGTTTGATGTAATATTTACCACCAGGAGCAGAAGGGGAAATTATCTCAAAAGGAATCTAGTTCTAGTCTTGCAAATAGTGAGCCTTTAACATCCCCAGTCTTTGCAAAATCTTACAGTGTATGACCAAAAACTCACATTGTTTTGAGATGTGAGAGGGTGTCAGACTTAGGTTTTTTAATAGTCATAAGTGCTATATGGTAGGCAGTTCATGACCTGGATGACTTAGAACCTTCACTGACATTTTTTAATAGTATTTTCAAAATCTTTTCAAAGTCTTCTGGTGTATGCTAGACATTACACGTTGATCCAAAATCTCCACAGTTGTGTAACTGGGTTAAGATCTGGTGACTATAAAGGTCATATAATTTTGTTCATGTCATTTTCAAATTCATCAAACCATTCAATGAGCCCTGGTGCACGAAAAACATCTGCATTGGTTTGTTTTGTCACTCCTTTATTGAGGTTTTTCCTTTAATTTGTCCCCCAGCTGTACAAAGGCAATGTAAAAAGGAAAATTTGTTGCGACTTTATCCAGTTGTAGTGATGAAATACTTTTTTCTTTATCTGAAAGTCTTGATTACTTGTTGTAACACAGTTTTATTGAATGCAGAATAACTCTCCAGTCGACAGACTGGCATGTCTGAACAAGTAACTGAATGTGGGATAAATGTGAACCTTAGCCATAAAAATCAATCTGTCAGTGCTTCAAGAACAGTGAGTCAGCAAATACGATAGTTACACAACATTTCTGTATCAGCAAGTCTGACCTCAGGTTGTGTATCCTATACCTTTCCTCCACCCAGTATGGTTCAAGGCAACTTCCATGAGGCCTTGGGGCTACACTATGTCATGTTCCTCCCGACCCTGTACAGCCTGTGTGATCCTCAGCAGTCCAAGAAATGGTTACCTCTGGCAGAGTCCTTCCGGGCCTTGGGCACATATGCCCAAACTGAGCTGGGTCACGGTCAGTCCTGGACTTAGCCCTTGACATATATACTTGGTTGTCGTTGAGGGCCCAGAGACAACGTTATCATGCTGTTCTAAAACAAAGTGGCATTTGTGTTTTTGAATCTTTTTGCCAACATGACATTTGGGGCAGGAAAAGAGGCCCGTTACAGCAGATTTCGGAGTCCTGTTTAGTACCAGGAGCAGATCTGTTGATTTCTTGTACGTGTTTGACAGATCTAAATCATGTAGAAAAACTCACAACTAGTTGCATGCGTGTCCTAACAATTATGTTCGTATTTTACGTCTTGTTCTAACAAGAGATGATGGTTGGTGGCTGGTTGAGTACGTAAAGCAGCGTTATTAACATCTCTTAACTGGTAGTTGTCCCTTACACCTTCAGGGTTGTAGTAGTATCCTAAGATAAAGTATATTAGCTTTGTCTAGTCCCTTCCAAAACGTATTCCCATCAACATTAAGTAGCTCTACTACTTTTCTACTCATAACTCTCTAATTCCATCTTCATGTCATGACAATGGTGAAGCTTGTGTGCATTTTGATTGATGTGTCGTAATTACTTTTCATCTCTTTGCAAATGATAAACTCGGTTTCTAATGAAGTCTAATCAGTAATTTAGTTGTAATTATCTGTTCTGCCTTTGGTTCAGCTGTTGACGTCTTGAGTTTCCAGAAACGATGAAGAAGTTGTTCTGGTGTGTGGAGTAGCAGGTAGTGTAGACTGGAAACTGAAAGTGGTCAAAACAGTCTTTTTGTCCTTTTCATGACATCAAAAGCAAGAGCAACATTACGTGCTGCACAAATATGTGGTCTGGGATCCTATAATGAGGCTGGGTTCTAGCTTCTGAATGTCTCTTTGTAATCTGAGAGAATGTAGGCCAAACCAGCTATTGTGTGTTGCCCTGCTGTAACAAAGTCAAGTGGATGTTATTATGAATTTGTAGTCTATCTGTGCAAACCCACACTGAAAGTTTAGAACCAATGGCCCCATCTTTGATTAACCTTTTGTTCACCTGTGTTTTGGCAGGTTGGACCAACACCAGGTCAAAATCCAAAATGACCCAGTATCAAGTAGTATTGAAACTTCTCCAGTCAAACCATATCTATGTTTGATCCCGTTTGTACCCAGACCTAGAAAAAAGTGACTATATGTATGGTCTTGCTCACAGCCAATCACTACAAGCATCCTTAGAATCAATGCCACATATGATTGGCCTCCTACTTTCAGTTCAGTGTGTAGAGTGGCCACCAAAATGTTTGAAAGTATGACTATACTACATGCCTGTCTGGTGGTATTTTTTGCAACTGAATGCTTTCATTCACATGATGGGTATCAAATGATGTAGAAAAACAAAGGCATCAAATTAAGTACTAGTATTGGTATCAGTATCACTTTAAAGGTCATGGTATTGGTACTGGTATGGTAATTTTTTAAACTATACCAGTCTTAGCTGCAACTGACGATCCAGTTAATCTGCTGATTATTTTTTTGATTAATGGATAAATAACTCAGTCATTGGAGAGCAGTGAAAAATGCCCATCACAGTATCCTAGAGTACAGGGTGATGTCAGTAAATGTCCACCAAATCTTCAATTTACTAGCCAATAATGCCAGAAAGACCTTGAAAATTCCAATAAAAAATTACGATCAAAATAATTTGGAAGTTGTCTAAAAAGACATTTCCATTAGTCCCCTGGTCCAATTTTTATTTTTATCTTTATTCTGTTTAGTGTAAAGTTCAACCAAAATTTTGGTGGCTTCAAACTGTATGTTGCCAGACTAGTTGAACATCCAGGTAGTGATGAACTAGAAGTTTACATGTGACAACTTGGTGTAGAGAAATGTAAGAGGCAGCTAAATCAGGTGCTTGTTTGATACAGAAGCCATTATGCTGTGGTTTGATCAGCTTATGATCAGAAGTGAACACAACCCAGCAGAGCCTAAACTGAGAACTGGCTGAGACTAAAGTGCTGAACACAGTTGTAGTATGTGTATGTGGCAGGTAAATTTTATTTATGCAGCTTCTAAAAGACAGTTTCAAATGAGTGAAGCCAAATAATGACCATATGATCAGCTTAATATGCATGATATGCTTACAAGCTGTTTTAATTTGTCTCTGTCACTTCCTCCCTTACTGCTTTCTTGTGCACTCTCTTGTTCTTTGTTTGAACCATATTGATTCTTACCCATAATCCCTCTTGTGGATTTTTGAAAATTCATCCAACATTCTCTCCTCATTCATCCTGTATGGTTCAAACTTGCCATAAAATTACTTCTATCAAAATTTCCCACGGATCCCACTACTTGCCCTTTCTACATTACCACCTGCTTGTCTTTTCCGTTTGCCCCTCTCTGCGTGGCGTAGCTGTGTGCACCCAGACAGGCCAGAGCCCTTGGATCTCCATCTGGGGATGTTCCTGCCCACACTGCTCAACCAGGCCACCCCAGAGCAAATGGACCGTTTCTTCATGCCTGCCTGGAACCTAAAGATCATCGGCACCTACGCTCAGACAGAGATGGGCCACGGTAAAATGAACAGAGAAGTCCAAAATAACAGGCCTGTTTAGGCCTGTCAGTGAACAGGGATTATTTGGTTACTTTGTCACTGCTGTTGGACCCCAAAATTGTGTGGCTAGGATAATGTTTACACGTGTCTTACTTACATGCAAAAACAGACTGGTGCTACATTTATAAAACTGTGATGCTTCTCATGCTTTAAAACTAATGTTGATCTAGTTAGCGCTACAATGTACTCACACCAAACTTCCATTAATAATTGTCTGTGAAAGTACGTCTGTCTGATTTGCTAGTGTTTTTAACATCCTCTATGTCATATTTTGCCCTTTTTTGTGTAGGATACAAGTAAATTCAGTTAGGAAAGCCACATAAGTGGACAGACACATAGCGAACAAAGTTAGACTTAATTTTGTAAGCTGCTTCAAGTTAACATAATGATGAATATGGGGCTCTCATTGTGCCAGAACTATTTGTGTGTCAAGAAAAGGGTTATGAAAACTGAAAAAAACAGAGTCGTCAACTGCACACAAGATTGAATAATTAATCTCTTAGACTTAAGAGTAATGGATGCTCAGAATTTGGCAATCAAGTCTAAAATAAACAACATATAACATAAAGCTGAGCCTGTAGTTTCACTTTGGTATCACCCAGCCCAGCAATGTCACGCCTAAAATCACTGTGATCCTGCCAACTGGTGGTATGTATGCCGTATAGCTACTGAGACACAGTGTAGAGAAGTACAGACAAATCTCCACACACATTTGCAAAGCGTCATACGCAGCCAACTTGTCTGTGTTTCCAGCTCTTGGAGCAAAATATTTAGGCTTTTCAGCCACTAATGTCCATGTACGCATTGTACAGTGTAGAGTGAACTTGCTTTACTAACTGATATTGTGTGGTGGTAGTATATTCTGAACAACAAGCTGGGGGCCACTGAAAATTTGGTCCGCATGCCACATGCATGCAAATAGTTTTGCTACAGTAATGGCCCCATGGATGAACACAACCAAAATAGCCATTGCAATCATCCATTTTGTTGAAGAAACTCTGTGTGAGCGCCACTTCTTTTAAGACAGTTGGTAAAAAATTGACCGCTTGTGACCCACTGTGAGAGTTACTAATTAAATTTCCTCTTAAACTTCATGCCCATACCTCTAGAATAAAGTCTGTCACTAGGTGTCACTCTCCCTGACCGTCAGCCTGCAGCAGATAATGCTTCTAGACCAACGTCCTCTCTTACTCCTATTTCAATCCGTCTCATGTGGTTTTGACAAAACTGTTTCCTTTACTAACAACCTTTGATCGTTGAGTTTGTTTTAGCTTTGTTTTTGTTGCAGACCAGTATACCAACACACATTCCAGTTTAAATAGGAACGTCCTGTTTTTTTTGCGGTGCAAATTCCGAGAACATCAAGCAAATGGCAAGACATAGATACAGTATAAATTGAATTATCCTAAAATGTAATTGTTGACACGTTTCTAGATCTGTCAAACACCTACAAATGTACTGCTTTGCTCCTTTATTTTGGCTTCATCCATTTTTTATTTGAGATATCTATGAATGCATATTTCAAATTGTCAAGGGCTAAACATTTTCTATCCATTATCATATTTGATGTTTGAGTCATCTTTTATTTTGAGTCATTAACGTTTATCCTGTTCATGTCACACAAATTCATTTTTGCTTTTCGGCTGTATTGTGTGTAAATGTGCTCGGTAGGCTTTGATAAGTTGTCTCTCTCTAGGCACACACCTCAGAGGGCTGGAGACAACAGCCACATATGACCCAGCCACACAGGAGTTTGTCTTGAACAGTCCCACAGTCAGCTCAATCAAATGGTGGCCTGGAGCACGTAAGTACATTCACTTTGTCACGTCTCTGCAGAACTGGACCGAGAGTTAATAGTATCATAGTATCAGAACCCCTGTGAGCATAAAGAATGTGTTTTGTTTTGCCAAAGATGTTACACTGCTTTTTTCTTGTTCATCTGTCATGCTGAGAAAACCTCGTTGACATTCAGAACAAACCAGTTTGAACCCTCTCACTCTCCCTCTCTTTCTAGTTGGAAAGACTTCAAACCACGCCATAGTTCTAGCCCAGCTGTATACTCAGGGAAACTGCCACGGTTTGCACGCTTTCATTGTACCCATCCGTGACATGGACACACACGTACCCTTGCCAGGTAATCACCGTCTGTGAAGTCTCTCTGGATGTGGTGTTTGTGTTAAAGTCAGTTGTCATTTACCCTCCTGTCTCTGCCTCCCTTATATTCAGTCTGTTTTTCTTTTCACTCTCTCTTTTAGGTATTGTAGTTGGAGACATCGGCCCCAAGTTTGGCTTTAATGAAGTTGACAACGGCTTCCTGAAACTAGAGAATGTGCGAATCCCACGGGAGAACATGCTGATGAAATACGCCAAGGTGATGTGACTTTGAGTTGATATTTTCCCTGAGGTCAAATGGGTTCAAGTTGATTAGACAGTTCTTGTTTTCTGAGATTTCCTCTTGTCTTCTGAAGGGATCCCTGCCAGTGTAATTGTTCCTGGACAGGACAGTTTGTGCTTTTCACCACTGCTTGTCTGTTTGCCACTAGAAGAGGGATTGTTGCATCACAGTTATGTCATAGTGTCACAGTGTCATAGAAACTAAACAGTTAATAAAATTACAGATCTGTAAATGTCATGTGTGTTTAGAGTCTGTAGGCTCTGGTGGCTTAGTCATCAGCATTTACATTTTCTTCTAACCCAATCATGAAACTCAAAGTCAGTACATCATGCAAAGTTTTTTGTGATCGGTAAATTTTTTATATACATGAAGTAATCTACCTTTGATCATGCTTTAGAGAAGTACAGAAGTACCAGTACATTGCTTTTTTTCTTTGCTAAGCAAAACCAATGATTTATTTGTCCTAAAATATCCTGATTCATGTCAGAATTTTGTAATACAGTAAATGTAATGTAGTAATGGTGTATATTAGGCAACCGGAGAGTACACCTTCTGAATTCTAGTTTCTCTCTTTCACTGAACTAGGACTAATGTTTACTTGATTGCCTTGTTTACTCATCGTAAAACACACTTCATTCAAACTTAACAGAAACAAAATAAAACTCACGAAGACTGTCTTAGTTAGTCTTGTTTGCCATTTAGTTAGTTAGTCCACTGTTCCAACAATCACCAGCTCTGCTTTGGTCGAAATAAACCCTTAATTCACCACGATTGATGTTTGATGCCAGCAGCTTGTTTGCAGTCCTGTAACATTATCCCCACCACTCAGAGTTGCCAGTGTTCCCAATTTAATTGCCTGTTCCACCAGTAGAGACTGACCTCTGGTGACTTTTGATGTGCATTAATACAATACATCCTCAATACAGCATCTCTGTATGAGTCTAATAAACAGACAAGTGTCTGTATCTAATACCCCGGTATGCTGTAGTACTGTGATACCGACCAAGCCTAGTGAACACACACCAATTTATTAGGTACACCTTGTTAAAAGTAATGCATTTTAATACAACAGTCCTGCATTTATGAAGATTATTATGTCAAGTTTTGTTGAAACTGTTTCAGAGGGATGTTGATTCAACTTTGTTGTCATTTTAGCGGATGCCATTTGCGGTTTCGTTGAACTGTAGTTAAATATACAGAGAGATGTTCCTGTTATTTAGCTTACCCTCACTGATATTGATGGGGTGGCCAAAACACCAGAACATGTTAACATTTTGTCTGTTTGAACACTTCAAGCCTACAAATCACTGAGTGTACTCTGGTTGCTTTTTTTCCCCTTTGTAAGTTTGTTGTCCTCAAGCTGACAAGCACCTGATTCAGCTGCATACTCCTGAAAGATGCATGGAGAGCCTGTTTCAAATAAAAACACCTGTCAATATATACGATTCAACAGTACCACGTGACCACTAAGTTGAATCAACATCTCTCTTAAACAGTCTCATAAACAAATCTGAACAGTACATTCACCATAAAGGTAGCCTTTATTCCAGGACTGATGTATAGAACTGCTTTACTTTTATCTAGGTGTGCCTAATAAACTGGTGTAATACTAAACTAAGTTTACATATTGCTCTTTAAGTGGGGTTTTTGCTCCTGAAGCATCAGTAGTTAAAATGACTCTGTCTCTCCACCAGGTGGAGCCAGATGGAACCTATGTGAAGCCACCAAGTGCCAAGCTGACCTACGGCACCATGGTGTTCATCCGCTCCATGATCGTAGGCGAGTCAGCCCGGGCCCTCTCCAAGTCCTGCACCATCGCCATCCGCTACAGTGCTGTTCGACGCCAGTCTGAACTCCGGCCAGGGTAAGTTAATTCAAATGTATTCATATTCGGCAAACAGCTGTACAAACACTGCATAATGCATAAAAGTTGCAAAAAAACACATGAACACTTTTTTTTTTGCCAGAGAGTTAAACACATTTATGTGACGAAAAGTCTCAAATGACAAAATGACAAATTCTGAATAAATGAATGTTTTTGACTCAATGGTAGATTAGTATCTAAGCAAAACCAAACGAAACAAATCGTTTTGTTAGTTATGTTTGTTCCATAAGAACATGGCTGTTTATACAGTAAACATATGGACCAGGTCATGTGATATGTTGTAGAAAATAGATTACAGAAGAGGGACAATAGGTCAACATAGAATAACAATATTTATAACACCTTGATAGATGATAACAGAGCATTCAACACATAAGTTAGTGTCAGAGGCTCAGAAATGGTGACATTATTTCAACAGGAAACAATGGTTTTGTCTGGATATAATCTCTTACCACATCCTCGGGTATGAAAGGGAAGTACAACCCCTGTATGATACTGAAAATTAAAACCTGTCTGTTTCTGTCCCACAGAGAGCCAGAGCCTCAGATCCTCGATTACCAGACGCAGCAGTACAAGCTGTTCCCTCTGCTGGCTACGGCCTATGCCTTCACTTTTGTCGGCCAGTACATGAGGCAGACCTACCACCGCATCACTGAAGACATCAACCAGGGGGACTTCAGTGAAATGCCTGAGGTACTGACTGGACATACACATGTAGGGTGTGATCTAAGGTCAGTGATGACTGACTGAGGATGATGCATATTGACTTACTGGGTTGTAGATGAGCCTCAGTCTCTTCAGTCCAGGTATTTGAGGACATGTATGGTTAGTGTGTGGTAAAAGCAAAAGCTGTTTAATCATTTAAATGCCTGCGTGGTCAGTTAGCGTGAAAGCAGACGCAGCTTGAAAGTTCTTCAAATCAAGTGCTACAGTTATTCTGCTATATACTGACTGCTAAGGCTTTGATTCCTCTGTCTGTGTGGCTGGTTAACATGTTATCTGATTACACTACACTACCTTAATTAGCTAGCACCATTTTCATTTTGTTGTTGCTGCAACTTCTAAATAATTTGCAATCAGGTTTATTGTATAATAATACATAAATATATAAACTATATTATCTATCAGCTCAGTTTTATTTTAAAAAGACATAATTGTCACACAGTATTTAGACTTGCACAAGGTTTTTTTTAACATCTTCGCCCTCCAATCTACAGCTCCATGCCCTGTCTGCCGGCCTGAAGGCCTTCACCACGTGGGCAGCCAACTCTGCCATCGAGGTGTGCCGCATGTCATGCGGCGGCCACGGCTACTCTCGCAGCAGCGCCTTGCCGGACATTTACGTCGAGTTCACCCCAACATGCACCTACGAGGGAGAGAACACAGTCATGATGCTGCAGACTGCAAGGTAACTCGTCACACAGAAATGCATATGACCACGAATGTGACACCTCATCAGGACCAAGTTCACAGCCTGCCACGTTCTCCACCCACCTCTGACTCAAACGTGTGCTAGAAGCGTCTTTGTTGTTTGTTACTATGAGTGCTCATATAGCGAGTCAGATGTTAACACTTTACTTTGCTTTTACTTGAAGTTGTAAAACTTCAGCTTAAAAAATCTGCTTGGTTCTTAAATTGCTCAGCTTTTGTACAGGTACTCAAACAGCTTATACCGAAAAACACACACATGAATTTAGCTTTTTCATTCTCATCATTTTTGGCACACACCGAAACAGAATGAAAGCAAGACGGAGACAAATAGCAACACATATGCCCACTCAGCAGCCTTATCATACCATAGATGCAGGGGAAACACCCACACCTGTGCCCCACAAAAGGTTCAACCACACAATGAGCTCATACCTGAACATGAAGTACACTCGCAGAGGCTAAAGGTGTTGTGACTGGAAATCAATGAAGACTACAGTACCACAAGAAATACTGCATTTTTATTTTCATGCCTGTGAACACATATAGTGTAATAACTAGCTTTTGCACCCATGTTTAACTGTGTAACCCTCACCTGTGTGCCTCTTCAACTTTTGTCTATGCAGATACCTGGTGAAGAGCTACCGGCAGGCTAAGGCAGGACAGCAGCTAAGCGGCATTGTGTCATATCTGAATGACTCAAAGCACCATAGGGTCCAGCCCCAGCCCGTCGCTGCCAGACCAACTGTGGTTGACATTAATGACCTGGCTAGCCTGGTGGAGGTCTACAAACAACGAGCTGCCATGTAAGAGACAAGAGCAGATATGACCTGCTTGATTGGACTTCATTTAATACCTTTTACCACTTCACATTCTGTTCTATATTTTGAATCTGAATTAGTTACTTAAACCCTGTTTTTTAAAGTAATTATATTTGTTATCCTGCGTCAGTGTACTGTTGCTTTGACCCCTCCATTCTTGGCTCGTGGTTGCATGAAACGTATGATGTAAAGAGATAAAATTTGGCCTTTCACTGTTTTTGGATAGGGACATGTGCTCAATGCCCAAAAATAGTGCTTATACAGAGGACGGATAGACACACTGTCTGCTTTTACGTCACACAGTTAGATTTTTATCCCAGGTATTGGTGCTGGCCAGAGCTTCAACTGTCAGCATAAATCATCCTGATCAGATATCCAAAAGACTATCTGCCAAAATCTCCTGTTCTCCGCTGAACCATATTTATGCCTTTGTCCTTTTTTACTTTCACTTACATGATATGCTGCCCTGATCACATCCCTGCATACTGTCAGCCTTAGTCACATTTAAATTCATGTGGCAGTCAGTGTCAGCTGTGTGGTGAGCACAAACAGCAGCTAGGCCAGTCTGGTGGAGGGTGACAAAATGTGGCCAGTGACATGTTAGTAATTATTTCCTCTGTGTGCCTGCCATGTTTCCTTCAACACACTCCCTCTTCAAATACATACTATGCTGGATTTTCTTGAAAAACAGTGTATAGAGTCATAGAGAGGTAATCCCTCTTAATAATCAATTATGACCCACTAGAAGTATGTGGTGTGTATTTTCTGCAGAGACTGTGTACCCCCACAGCACTCAAGTGAAAAGGTAGCAACCAGGTGCCAGACTGTAAGCAGCAGGCATACAAGAGACTCAGCGATACAAAAAATGCAAATACAGTGAGGCAAAACACTAAACGAGAGAGAATTTGGGGTTGGCTTTTACTTTTACTTTCGCTGGCGAGCGTGTTTACAAACAGTAACTGACAATCCTGTATGGTATACATTTTTTAAAAAATAGGTAGATTTGACTGATGATAGTCAATGTGTGAATAGACACATGTCAGTGGTACTAAAAGGCCCAAATGTGTTTTAAAGTGACATTTAAAGTGAAATGACATTTTATATTTAAAAGGTCAAAGGCCAGCTGCACTTTGACGTCATAATGTTTTGCATGAGCTCTTCACTCAACATCATAACTCCGGAAAAGAAGAGGAAACATCTGGTCAGATAATGAATTGTTGACACTAATCTTGGACGTCCATCTTGAAACTGAGCTGATTGTATCGATCTTCTGAGCTGCTGGGGAAAGATGTGTGAGAAGTGTCCACGTTTTAGAATTTGTAGCTTCTTTGCAGCAATGTCCATATTTCAAGCATTGTTTACTGTCATGGCTACAACTTTGTGTTCTACCCTGTTCCTCTGGTAGTCCGCCGCAAGCTTATTGGTTTGCTGATAGTGAGCAAAACATCATCATCATCGGTCCTCTGTACTCCTCTGTAAGCGTAGTCTCTAAGTGAAGACAGCAGGTGTTTTTTTTTAAGTGATTCACTAAATTTGTACATGTCAATATACTGAAAACCTACAAAAAATACACTTAATACCTATCATTACATTCCTTCAAAATCTTCACTACATAGATATAATGAGTCTGGACAGACCTAGATGTAAACTGTAACTACAACTTGACTGGTTGGCAGAGTTTTACAACAGCGAGGCGGTAATCCTCGAGACAACTCTTGTAGTACTTACAACCCAAAATCAAAGATAAATATGTGTCACCATGTTGTGTCTTAATGTTTTTAATTAATTTATATTGATGACTTTATTGGTTAATGCAGATGATGTGTGTGTTTGTGTGTTTGTAGTCTAGTTGAGCTGGCAGCTAAGAGCATCCAGCAGGAGTTACAGCGCAGGAAGAGCCAGGAGGACGCCTGGAACAGCAGTGCTATTGACCTGGTCAGAGCCTCAGATGTAAGTTCACTTATGTGTGTGTGTGTGAGATTATGATCATTGCATAGTTTAAAGGGACAGTTCACCCCAAAACCATGACATATTTTTCCTCTTACATGTAGTGCTATTTATAGAGCTAGACTTTTACAGTGTGAGTTGCTGAGTGTTGGAGATATCAGTTGTAGAGATGTCTGCCCTCTCTTGAATATAAGGGAACTAGATGACACTCGTCTTGTGGTGCTTAAAGTGCCATAAAAATATTTTTGAAAAACTCAGCAACAGTGTCTCTTTCAATGACCTGTTACTCAAAATAATCCACTGACGTTGTTGTAAGCAGTTTCATGCAGGAACTATTCTCCCTCTACTGAACTATACCCACCAACTGTATCATTGCTTAGAAGGAAGCATGCATCCACTGCTACTACTACTACCTCCAACATTCTGCAACTCACATCAAAACAATCTAGACTGATAAATAGCACTGCAGATAAGAGGTATATATAATTTTGGGGTGAATTGCCCCTTAAAAGCTTTCCATAGCTTGTGATTCATTAATCTGGCTCAGACTTTCGAGTAAGTAACGCTGAGTTCAAGCCTAATCTGTCGTTTCGATGCTGCCTTAAGTCAAGCTCCAGTCCAGCTCATGTTCATCTCATTTTGTCTTTTTCTTCTGTCCCTTTCTTTCTTGTTAGTTGCCTTGAGTCTCATTCATGCATTAATCTGTCCCCGTCTTTTGTCTCCAGGCCCACTGTCACTATGTCGTAGTGAAGCTCTTCACTGACAAGCTGGGGGAGATGGGTGACACAGGGATACACTCAGTGCTGTCGACCCTGGCTCTGCTGTACGCCCTGCACGGCATTGCAAACAACTCTGGAGACTTCCTACAGGTCAGAAAAATCATCTAGCAGTCAGTGTTTAGTCTTATTGCAGGTGTTACAGACAGGTTGTGCACAGCTGCTTCAGTTATTTGTATACCACCAAAGCTGTCAGTCAGTTTTACCGTCTACGTCCTCAATTGCCTCTTTGTCTCTGAGCTCACAAAATGGGGTCTTTGTGTGTAGGATTTGTATGCCTGGGTGGCTGGTGACCTTTTCGCTGATTAAATAAGGCAAATTAGATTTAGTTTTATCAGTTGAGTTTTAAATTGAAAATAAAACAGAAGACTTGCTTTGTGGTACAGTGAGACAACCCACTGTCTCTACTGTCTGTTGCCTCATTGTTAGGACAGCTGAGTGAATATGAGTGATCTGTTTAATTTCAGGCTGGACTGCTGAATGTGCCTCAGGTGCACCAAGTTTCTGTTCGGATCAAGGAGCTGCTGTCTCAGCTGAGGCCCAACGCTGTGGCACTGGTAGATGCTTTTGACTTCCACGACAAGAGGCTGAGATCGGTCCTGGGACGATATGACGGGAACGTCTATGAGCACATGTTCGAGTGGGCTCGCCGCTCACCCCTTAATGCCACAGAGGTCAGTCAGGGTCGGGGGGTGAAATAATAAAAGTAGCAGTGTCATGGCACAGATAACCCTGTCCATCAGTGCTCACAATGGTGTCTCTATCCAGACTGTTGATAATTATAAACTTTTGGGAATCTGTTGGACAAAAGTCTCAACTTTAAATACCACATTGATTAACTTACAAAGAAATTTAAATTCACATTGGGCTTTCTTCACAGGCTTAAGTCCATGGCATCAAGAAAACACTTAGTTGCTGGCCTATTTCTGACTCAGATTGATTTTGGCAATACTATTTACAGGTTCGCCTCACGTTCACCTTGTCCAAGCTTGACCCTCTGTATCACTTAGCCCTGAGGTATATTACTTAATCTAGATTCAGAACCCTTCATTGTATCCTATACGGCATGGTAGCATGGTCATCCCTCACTTTGTGTAGGTTACATCATTGGTTGTTCTAGTCTATAAGATCATCTCTAAGTTTTTATCTTTGCAAAGCACTCATAGTCTTAGGTCACACAAATGGCTTCAGTTTAAAGTACCTTTTACCAGCACAGAGGCTCACAAAATAAGTTGGTTCTACTAAGATCCCTGGTCCTGGAATAACCTGCAGGCCGAGCTCGAACTTGAAACAAGGGATGTACCAATGCCATCTCAAAGATCACTATCAGAGCTGATCAAGCCATTTTTTCAACTGATTGGGATTGGCTATATTGAGTTATATAGAGGATCCGATCCTTTGCTTAACGTCGGCTGTCACACAAGTGGTTTTACTCGTGCAGCTTTCATGCACAGACACATGTAATGCAGCCGTCTCCAACTCGCTTCTTTCCTTTTCTCTACAACACCATATGCCATGAACAACAGCAAAAATGCACTATGTGACTGTTTATTTATGTTTTTTACCAAAGTTATGAAAACCTTACATTATGAACTTCTTTCATTTCAGCTCAGTGTGAGACTATCTTGTGTTTATGGTGTCTCACTGCAGGCGGAGATATAGACAGTGGTGCAGAACTAACAACAACCACACATACCACGCCACTGCAAAGTGCAACAAAAGCTCCAGGAGTGAATAGCCAATAAGAGTAATTCATTAATGCAGCTTAATCTATGCAAAAGATGTACAGACAACCAAAATAAACACCTGGTGGAACACAGTTCATTTGGGTAACTCAGAAGAAGGCTGCGCCGAAGCAACAAACAGTGGAGAATAGTCTTTTTAAGGGACAAAGAGATTCCCTTGAGACAGAGACAAGGCCAAAAAGATTGACTATTTACTTATTTTGTAAAAATAAATAAACATTAAAGAACAGTTTGGATGCAGGAATTTTTAATACATTGCAGAGCAAATCAGTCAAGCATGTGCATTTGACTTAATAACTTCAGTGTACTTGAAATGTGCATTGTGCAGTTGTATAATCTAGGGAAATAGAAGTATCAGTTTGGCACTCAGTATCAGCAGATACTCAATATTAAATGACCCAGATTGGAGGCAAGAAAACTTGATCAAGACCAAGTTCCTGTTTCCTATTTAAAACCCTTATCTCTTAAAATGATTTCAAACATAGAATAAAGGAGAATAAAGGATGTGGTGAGGGCAAGCTGCAGCTGCTTCATTTAATAAATTCTAGATTAAATATTGCTGACTTGTTAATGCACTCAATTATGTATTGTATTTTGACATATCTATTGTCGTTGTTCTGATTTGATGTTGTCTTGTTTACCGCTAAGCCTGCAGGGGTTTCCATTTTTTTAATGGGTTTTAATATAATACTGTGAAAATACCTGCATAGCTCCTACCTGGTGTATGTCTACAAACTGTATGATAGTCCTGACATCATGAGGTGAACAGAAAAAATGCAAAGTAAACTTTCTTGATTATCTAACATTGTGCAATGGGCCACATAAAGTACATTTTGAAAGAAAAGCCGCTGGCAATTTAAAACTGATCAGCAGGCCACATTTGGCCTTCATGCCAGATATTTGACATACCTGCCTTAGGGCCGAACAGGCTACTTACAGGCCACAATGTGCGCTAAATACTAACAACAAGAGAATGATGTAGGTCTTCCATGGACCCCAGAGAGTTCAGCCTGCTGCTTGCAGTCAATCCACTGGTTACCCCACAGCAGTGCTTGCTTGACTTGGTGTTCGGGATGGGCTAGTCCTCTTCTCCTCTTCCCCAACCAGGCACTGAGCTCATTGTTGGTCTGAGTTGGTGGTGGTTTACAGATGGACACAGACAGAAATTGAAGCGAAATACTTCAGGGATGAGGGTTTTCAGATTATTATCTCGGAATTCTGAAAATATTTTATTTCTCAAGTGAATGTATTACCCATCCATGACAGCACACAACTCTCACGCGTCCATATCTGCTCTCCTTGGTGTGTGTTTTCAGACAGGCTCATAAGAGATAAGACCCGCCCTCTTGATAGTTGGCAACCAAAAATAATAAGTGTGACCATAACAGTAGAGACTAATAATTCCCAATCCAATTCTTAATAAATAGGCATTTTTAACTTTACTACTTGTGTGTTATATATGTTGGTGAGACAAGCAGTGTAAAAAGGCAGAGGCAGTCATGTTGGACATCATTAGTCTTGTGGTGTAGAATAGAAATATTATTGACAGTATTTTTGTAGGACTTTAATGCTTCAGGTTCTCTGTGACTGAGCTATACTGCATGAAGACAGTCCAGGTGGGGTCACATTAGGCTGATCATAGTTTACACAAATTGATAATAAAGTGACTTAAAAAGCTCATTTTGACTGTCTAATCTGGCTCTATCACATTTTGCACTCTATGGTCAGCCACAATCATTTGGCATCAGAGGAGGAACACTGTCTGTGTGAGATTACATAAGCATGTCTGACTCTGGTCTTGTTCATTATTTCATCTTAACAAATGCTCCATTCCTTCTTTCTTCTACAGGTCCATGAATCCTTCTACAAGTACCTGAAGCCCCTACGGTCCAAACTGTGAGCTGACCCCATCGCACCTCGATTTGTGGCTGTGACCCTTCAGCTCTGCGCATATAGGAACAACCTGAACCACATTAACCCATCATATCAACCCCATGATGGCCAGCACTGCTGGTATTTACCAATATAAAGAAATTGAGCCTTCCCTGCTTTATATGTTCTCAAGTTGAACACCATAATTAGCCTCTCTAAAGGCTTTTTAAAGGCTAAAGGCTCTTTAAGGCTGCTTTTTTGGGTGATGGGGGTGATCAGAGTGGGCTGTAAACAGGGAATGGTTAACCTTAAATAATCTAAAGACACTGTAATCATTAACAAGAATACTGGAAACAATAGAGTATTTGCAGTTTCAGAACGCCATGTTTTCTGTAGAGTAATTTCATTGTGAAGTTTGGTCGTATTTCATTTTCCCTCCATCTTTTCTTCACTCTCTGCTGTGTGCCTGATGGCTCCTCTGTGTGAGCCAGCCAAGATGAAAATGCAATTTCTCTCTTTTTTTTCTAACAAGAACAGAATGTTATTATGAAGATTACATAATGTTAGTTGTTTAGGAACAAACCAATAGCAAAATCAGTTTGGGCTGTTTCCCCTGACGACGAGGACCAACATGTTATTTATAAAGACCCCGTGCTGTTTGTCATAATTGTTATCAAAGAGGCATTAGTTTATCCATGACGGTTATCGACCGCTGTAGGCATTAAGAGGGAAATAGACAAGTCTGTGGCTACCCGCAGTCATAATGTAGTTTGCGCTGAATAAGCAGCCTTGCAAATTATAGCAGATGTCCAACAGAAACATTAAGTGAAGATATAAATATAGTCCCCTGTAAAATACTGTCAACACCATTTTGAAAGAGGAGATAAAACCTCTGATATAATTCAAGATACTTCAAGACCCCATATGCGTTATTTTCCAGGTTTTTCAAATGGAAATACCCTCTGAACCGTGAGCAAAAAGCACTGACGGTTAGAACGTTGTAGTTATATTGCTCACTTCAAAGCCACCAGACTCCTTTGACAGAGACAATAATTTTACCTCACAGAAGACTGGAGTTGCTGTCTACCGCTGCCTCAATCGGTTAGTTGTGTTATTGTCTGAGTTTAGGATCTGAACTAACATGGCGTCCACCGCAGTACAATGCATAGCCTCTGTGCTGGTTTGAGGTCAGGGGTTCATTGGGCAAGGTAGGGGGTTTATACACAACAAGTCATAATTTAGAGGGCTTGGGAGAAGAGCATTTTGACTCCAAAACATACGCACTTTGTCGAAAATTTGAATGTTTAGATTTAAAAAGGAGCACTACTGGTGATCTAAAGAATTATATAAAAACCTTTAAAAAAAATAAAATAAAATAATGGGCCTGCCTTTCAAATACAGCTGTTTCTCACAATCTTAATACTTCACCCAAAGTGTATGCTTTTAGTACCAATTACTCCCTCCCTGTAGGTTTCCTCCATTGTAGAGAACAGTGGTTGCAGTCAGCTTGAATTCACAATGTTCTCCAATGCTAACAAGTTTTTACAAGATGTACAAACACTTAAAATCCTCCACTTGCTGTGTTTCAAGGTAAAGTCATCTACCTTTACTCTCAGCCCCAACAACTGTCACATCTCTTGCTGTATAAAGAGTAAAATTGTTAATACTTTAATGATCAGCCTCACAGATACTAGCGTGCAGGTTACATACCTAACTGCACTCCACAATTAGAAGCTGAACTCAATAGAGAGAAGAGAGGACGTTTATGTGAGACAGTGGAATAATTTACAAAGACTTACCAGAGAGAGTTCTTAATCGAGCTGTGTTCGATCATTTAAATGAATGATAACGACAGTACCATACAATAGGTGCCTCTGAATGTGTTTGTGGGACAGAAAGGTTTCTGCAGATAATGCTGAAGTGTGTCAAATGTGTAAAAAGCACCTGTGAGGACAGGTAGTGTGGATGACAATGATATAGTGTTGAATCAGGCCACATATGCACTGTATATGTGGATAGATACTCTCCCTCCCTGCTGTGTGGGGTTGATATATTATAAAGAGGGGTGAAAAAACCCAGCCAACATCTTCATGGATTCTTTTTCTAGTTTTTAATCAAGCACATTTCTAACTAGAAACTTCAATACATTCATGGTTCAAATCCTGCTGACTGAATAATTCCGATGCATTGATGATGTAATATGTGTAAACTGAGCAGGTCTTTTTTTCCTTTTTTTAAGATTAAAGCAGACAAATACAAACAGTTTTAGAAAAAAAACTATATTAACTGACTCAGCAAGCAGAAATGTATAATATTTCTTAGAATTGGTGGGTTTGCATGAGTTTATTTTTCTCATGCAGCAATCAAATCCAGCTGACTAATTGGTAGATAGTGAGGCTGGTAAATAAAAATAGCAACAGAGGGACTCAAATTCTGGTGACTAACGACATGATGATGAAAGAAAGAGCTTTACTCTAAAGCCTTACTGAGAACTCTGAAGATGATTTGTTGGATAATTATGTGCCTGAGGATATTGTCTTTTCTTAATAAAATTAAATGAGAATGTTTTCACAAGGCTCATTGTATTTCATTACTGTATTTGTACTTCTAATCCGTTAACTCTTGCCGTAAGGTAGGATTATCAATATGTAATGACTCAGCTCTTCTTTAAGTATATTTGTGTGATAATGTTTGAATGAATGACACTGATTTTAATAGTTGGTAAATAATTTGACCTGTAAGTTATGTTAATAAAAAACTAAATAATCAATGTGTATTGTGTTTGTGTGTCTTGGTGCTCTGGTTAAGCAGCTTGAACTGTTTTAAATCCACTTGGAAAAAACTGCTTTAGGCCCGGTGTTAATAACATGCATTATCACATTTCATGAGAAATATACTGGAGGAACTGGAAATTATGTCGATCACCTTTCAGCCTAGCGTGACACTGGGATCCTGCTGCAGAAGAGTTAGGATACAGCTATCTGTGCCACACTATAGCAGGTATTAAATGGGTAGTTCACTGACTTTTCACATCATCACAGTTAAGTTTACTAGTTTAGTACTTTTCAGTCCGTGAACACAGCTCTAAAAGTCTGGAGGAGCTTTCAGAAGTCTCAGAAAGTAAACCCACAGATTTTAGGGGGGGGTTATCTTGATCTAGGCTTGACTTTAACTGTCACATGAAGCATATGTTACCAACTTGGGATTTGGAGTTTGAACTTGTTACACTCCATCTTCATCTTCAGTCTGACATTGCCTCCATTCCAACTGATTTCTGTAGGCAACTGATCACTAGAGACCCACCTGAATGTAACATCATTTAAATACGCACTGATGCGTAGCCATGCCAACATACCTTTCTTCCCGGATTTTAGGAGTGGAGCAGAGAAAACTACAATACAGTATCATAGGATATTAAGAGGACATGCTGATTTAGAACAGCCCCAATGAGAGTCATTTTGTCTGCAGCACTCCTCATTGGTTCTGGCACACTACTTGATAATGCTTGACAACAGCTCATCTTGTCCCCCTGTGGCGCCCATTGAGTATGTTTTTATTTTAACCAAGCTGCTGTTTCATGTCATGATGCCAGATTAATCAGTCAAACTCGGTGGAGGGGGCAGACTCAAAGGTCTGGACCCAGTCAAAATAAAGAGGATACTGAAATATTTTTGGGGGACTATAGCATACAGCTTTTTTTTTTCCTTGCGTGACCCAAACTAGGGACAGGATATCTCCATACATGGCACACACACACATAAATATATATATATAATTTTCTGGGCATACGTATTTCTTTTAATATGGAGGTACATAAAGAAAAGTCCACAAGGAAAGAGAAGAAAATTAGCTAACAAACAAACACAAATATGTCACACTTATGTCCTCATACATCACTCTGCAGGGTCACATAACCACAGGGCAAGTTCATAATTATGTAGGCTTATCTTCCATTTTGATATGAGCACATAACCGGTCCCAAGAAGACACTTCTTTCTTCTGATCGCCATTTATTCCACTAAGATTCACATTCACAAGATGCTATTTTCACCATTGCATTAACCCATTGTTTCAATTCTGGGGCCTTTGCTGTTATCCAGTGTCACAAAATAACTCGACAGACCCACTATAATAATGGAAAATGCACACTTGGATATAATGGGTACATTTGCGACTGATCCCCCAGTAAACACAACTTTGGACTTAAAGGGATTTCTGAGCCAAACCAACAACCTTAAATTTCAAATACTCTAATCCAGAGTGGTCGGACCAAACTACATTCTCATATACAGTGCAGGAAAGTTCCAACAGTAATTATTATTGAACAACTTTATTCTGTAGAGTCGAAACAGTGTATGATAATATCTGTGCAGTATCTCATATCGTGTGGGCTTCCCGCTCATTTCTTTCATACACTAACCACATCCTGACACAATTAAAAACATCTGTCACCATTAATTTCTTCCCCGAAGTCCCTTTGCCAAATTAATGTCACATTTAGAGAGCACAAGTTTCAACTAGTCTTTTTTCTTTCTTCTTTTCTAATCTCTCTGTTGCAAGTCTTCCAACTCTGTGGAGGTGTACAACTAAATTAAATTACTGGAATATCCCTTTAAGATGATGTCTAAAAGTAGCTGTATCAGTCCTCAGTGAGACATAAACTGAAGGTTTAGGTACAGTTTTATAGACACAGAGAGAAATCTTTTAAGCAGCTAAATGTCTGATTGGGAAACGTGACTACACTGAAATATTTTTTTGAAAACATTCTCAATTTCTTTTAAGAGTTTGAGATTGTGCGATGTCACACAAACAAGTAAAAAAATCCAGAAAAACAATACTGGGGTGGCCGAAATTTTGCTGGCTTTCACATTGAGGGTGTTTTCACACTTGGTCCACTTATAGAGGGCTTGGACCAAGTGTGAAAACGCCCTCAGTGTGAAAACACCCAAAGATGACAGAGTTCAGTTTGTTTAAAAATGACCAAGTCCTTTTTAGATGAACCGTCTTCAGTCCTCTTTCAGTGGACCAAAAAGTGGACTGAAAGAAATGGAACTCAGTTCTTCTTGCATTCACATTGTCAGTTCATTTGAAACCTTTGTGTTTCTGTGTGCTGTAGTGTGACGTATATTACATTCCACATCTGGAGACGCGCAGTATCTTTAGTGGAACAAACTAGTCCTCGTGCGTACTTGCAAGCATTACAGGCTGACGTGGTTTTTGGGAGTCCCGGTGCAATAGCGTGTGATCTAGAGGACTAAATACAACGGCCAAGAGCAAAGCGAACCTGGAGCGCTTTGTGTTCACAACGCACAGGTTAAGCGAACTGCACTGCACACTTGAAGCAAATAGAAGTCAGGTGGTCTGAGCTCTATTTGCTTCAAGTGTGCAGTTCACTTGGAGTGTTCACATATGTGCAGAAAATGCTGAGTCACAGCTCTGAGTCTGCTTACAAGGCTGAAAAGGCTCAATTGTGACAACACCCTTAGATCTAGCAAGTTCTTCAAATCAGATTGGTGAAACAGAGACACCAAAATACAAAATAACTAAATGTAAACTTGAATATCTGAGTAGTATTTAGCTGCTTATAAAAATGTTAATAATTATGGCCCTTCTTTGCCTCCATACATTACAAGATAAGCGCAGCTGCTGTCCATATAGCTGCACAGAAGCTGCACAGTAATGAGAACAAACAGGCTGTGTAGGTATTAACATCATAAAATGAAAAACCTCATTATATTGACTGCATGGACTAAACCGAAACGTGCAGCAGCACGCTGTGTGTCTGTGTAGAAGTTAATCACTGACTATTAGTACAGAAGGTTCCCGTAGCTTCAACACGCGGCCGGCTGTCGGAGGGTTGGACCGGGCCCAGCTCGCCTCCTCTGTGGGTACGATAACTCGTAGCTCCGCCCCCTGCTCCTCCGTGGAGCTGCAGTCAAGGATGTTGGAGGAGAGAAAGAGGGAAGTAGTGACACACTGGCAGACAGCAGCCCACAGTGTCGGTGCGTTTCGGACATATACACTCTGCTAATGAATAAAAACCCAGTTATTTCATCTTGGAGGTGAGTGAAATTAGACTTTTTGGACATTACATTTGTTTTTGGGACGTCAAAGCCGTGAAAAGTTAACGTTAACTTACAGTGTGTCAACGACCTCTGTCGACTTTTAAAAAATTAAAACCGATATTAAACATTTTAAAATGACGTGTAAAAGTACTCTGATAAAAGAAGTTTGAATGTTAAGCGTGAACCGAAGCTTTTTGAAAGGATAAATAACACTGCTAATGACATTTACAATGTTAGCTTGCAACGGTCGTTTTCTGAGAACTAGCCGCTGAAAGCACGCCTCGACAAGCCCTTTGTTGCTGTAACGTTACCCGCCGGGACAAATATATACAAATACCTTCATTCATCTCAAATGTCCCTCTGTTATTCCTGTTAAGTTAATTATAGTCGCCATGTGCCGACTAAATTCATTTGTTGTTACACCCCTCCCATTTGTTTTTCAAAGAGTGTAGGAGGGAGTGTTCACACACGGTGTTAAACAGGGAATGACCGGAACGGAAACTGACATTTAATCTGAATTATGACGGCATTTAACCACATTTTACACAGGTTTACTAATAGAAATAAGCAAAAGGTTTCTGTTCTGCTGTAGGCTAGCTAATCTTAAAAACATATTTTTAGGAATACACAGTGGTAACCAAAATATAGACAGTCTAGTCCTCAGCTAAATTGCTGCTTAAAAGTTAGTGCAGATCCAACATGTTGGGACAATGGTTGTGTGTATATGTGTCACAGTCCTCACAGATACCCCTCCACCTCCTGCAGAGAGTTACATAATAATGTGCCAGTTTTTGTCCACCAGCATCTCTCACAAGGGTCTGTTTAGGACAGACCTTATTAGATATTTGACTTTGGTCTCACTGTGCAGGTCTCCTTTGCGAAAAAAGCAAACCCATCAGATTAAGGTTAATGTCAGTTTATTTCTGCAGAGTGTAAACTGGGTGAAAATATAGGTCAGTGTTACTCGGCTTGTGTTTCTTGCTACCAGTTATTGCAGATGTGTTGGCTGACAGGTTGTATTTGGTTGCAAACAGTGGTGTACAGTAATGCCAGGTGCCAAGTCAAGTCCTTTTTCCCCTAGTAAATTTACTGTCTCCTTCCGTTTTCAATCACCACTGACGTGTAGGTACTTGCTCTGTCAACTTATGATTAATACTGAAATTATGTACTAAGTACTCTAGGCCCTCATGAAGGTGGGTAGTGTAGACAAAACTATAATGTCAGTGGTTTTCACAGTGTTAATGACTGTTAGTCCTATGATAATTGATCAAAATAGTCTCATAAAAACAAAGTTATGTCTTTATTATTCTGAGTCAGAGTGATACCAGTTTTGTATTCTAACTAATATAGACAGAGTCATGGCATGGACATGATCTGAGACAGTGGGTCCCAGGGCACAGATATTAAAAAGGTCCCACCACCTCTCCTACACAGGAGCAAGACACACAGACTTTGTAGTGGTTTTCCGTCACATTTGATGTTGTTTTACATCTCTTTGTAGTCATTATGCATCTGTTTGTGTCCCTTTGTGGTTGGCTAATGTTAATGTAATTTTTGGTCATTTCATGTCTCTCTGTAGTCATTTTAGCCCAGTTTGTACTGAGCAGTATGGTACGGTTCAGTTTAGTTTAGTCTGCTTTTTTTTGTTTCCACTGTGAAAAGTTGTGGATGGTACCATTGGAACCGTTCCGTATCATCCTCATTTTTGTTCCCCTCTCTGTTTGGGTACCTAGCACACAGATCTGGTACTAAAAGGTGGAGCTGTGAACACTGCAGTCTGTTGATTGGTTAGTAGAGGACGGTCACTCTGCTCAGGGCTGAGCTGTGGCGGGTTATGAGGCTCATGTAACCTCTGTTCATACTGTGGAGAGTTTTATTACAGTTCACTTTAATTATAAAATGAAAGGATGTTTGGTCAGAGTTAAAAAATAACTAAATTCACTGGGCTGACTGCCGATGAGTTTTAAGGTGGAACAGTCACTTGTAATGTTACGCAGTGCATGAGGTGACGACCTGAATCAATCAACACACCTTAAGTTTCACTTTAACAACTTTGACCATCACTTTAGTTTTTATATGACATACACTCTTAGTAATGACTGAAATCTTCAAGTGTTTATATGTATTAATTTCGGCCAGGTTATGTGAACTGCATATATTCTAATCCTCACTCAGAGAACAAAAAAAAAAGCATTGCAGAGCTTAGTTCCTGTGGGCTCTGGCAACACTAAACTAAACACAAAAACCCACTATCTTAAAATATCCCATGGAGAGAGACTCTCACTGCAGCCTACTCTGTTTTATACTGAAAATGTCGGCGTGTAGCCTCGTTCTGTGGACGATAAACAAGGTGCAGACTTCCATCTGTGTCACTAGTATTGAGGAAATACAGTGAGTGCTGGACGGAGCAGTAAGTGACAACAACCACGCCCACATTTAAGTGTACCGTTTGCGGTGGAAATGCTAGGGTCTAGGTGCCATGTCTGAAGGGTTAATTTTGGTTCCAAAGGTACGATACTGAAAGTGTTTGGTGGAAACGGGGCTTTTGTGTCTCTTTGTGGTTGTGTTTCCTAGTTTTTGTAGTCATTTTGTGTCTCTTTGCAGTTCCTTCACATCTCTATGTGGTTTTTGTGTGTCTTTGAGATCATTTTGATCTCTTCCTCTTCATGTTAATTTGACACACTGACACACTGGGCCCCTAGACCTGTGGTGGTTAGGCCTGCTCGATGATCTGTCCATGACTCATGTGGGGGACTTGAAGGTGCTTGTCAAAGATTTCCATTGAAAACAGCCCGTCTTGTAAGATAACTATCAATCAGTCAATAAATAGCCTACGTTTTCAGGCAGTTGCTTTTGGAGAACAGAATTATAACACAATAATTAACATTTACATTGAACTCAGTTGTTTATAGTGACTCCTTTATACTTTTAGTTTTATCTCGCTCAATATTTCAGACTTTCTAGTAGAACTTGTGCTGTTACACTGGCATTATACACTGTTATTACACTCAAAATTGCATATGAAAATCACAATGTCGCATTGCTCGTCATTGTTTTTCTTGAGAGACTCTAAACCTGTTTCAGTGTCATCACATATAGAGTTACAACTTTATTATGTCATTGTACATGCAGTACCCAGTTAAAATTATCCCCCATTATCAACCTCTGTATGCACACGCATCTGTGCGCAAGTGGAAGCAGTGAATAACGATCAACTACTGCTTGGTGTTTTTCCATTTCAGTCTGCATCATACTAAGTTTTTGGTAATGCAGAAAAAGAGGAAATGAATTGTCTAAGCACAGAAGGCAGCATGTGTGTTGTACAAAAAGCACCAAAGTAACAGCTGCATCTGCTTGGTTGAGCCGACAAGTTGTTTGCAACACCTGCACACCTGTCACTGTGTTAACGGACTGTGTCAAAGAAAACTGTGACCCAGTGCAAACGTGAATATTTACATTCCGTCACTACAAGGAAACACGAGTTCAGGCCAATAGGTCACATGCTTGGTCAGCATGTAAGCCTCTGTCTTGATTTAAAAAAAACGGGCGTGTGAGGGAACATATTTGGATGTCTTGTTTTTTATGTTCATGTTTCCAGAAATTACATTTTGTCTGTAGCTGAGCATGGTTTTAAACAGAGGTAGTAGATTTTTCTACAGGTTTTCAAAAGGGGCGTGTTGATTTTCAGGGTCTTTAATGTATTTACAGACAGCCCCTCATAAACAGAAGTGTTTCATTAGATGATTGATTGTTGCCTCTTTTGACAGAAGTTAAAGTGCAACAGTAACCGAGAATGCCCCCGCGCAGAGGTTTCAGTTTCTTCACTTTTACCTCCCCATTAACCACAGTTCACTTTATCAGATCAGAACGTGGTTTTGGAGTTCGGAAACCCCTTTGCTTGTCCACTTGCATGCAGGGTCTTCCAGTCGGTCACAGAGTCACAATCACGTTCTGTCATCACTTCCCTCTCGGGGCTTTCCTTCCATGGTCTTATCTGTTTTCAGCTGCTATGTGATAACACGCCCAGAAAACACTGTGCCTTTTTCCTAGTTGCTGGCTAGGCTGTTGAAATATTTTTCCCGCACTCCCATGCCAACCTTCGTTCCACAGTGCATGACACATTATCTTAAAAAATATTGGGACACTCCGGAAATGCTTTGAAGCCCAAAGACTCATAAACCTTAAAAGGATTTCTGTGGATACTTTGGCTTTGTCATAAAGCTCTGAATGGTGCGGAGAGTAGGTTGTATCGACCATTAACATTAATTGTGGCACAGAAACTGCTCATTTTCCTCTATGTTTCTTCCACGAGGAGACAAAATGTCTTTACACACATTCAGTCTGGCACCACAGCTAATTTGTGACAGTGAGTGAGAGTTCTCATTTTTAACAGCCAAGCTGGGCCAGTTGACAAGTCTTTCTCTGACGAAACCCTCAGAAGTTAGCTGTTTTGGGTGACACATTGCAACATACACACACGTATGCATGCACTTGTTGCACCAGTGACAGAGAGGAAAACCCAACAGGGTAGCAGTACCTTGTTTTATGTGTCCACACACTGTATGAATACTAGTTATTTAGGTCACACCTTCAGGATTCTCAGGGAACTCTTGGACTGGGAACAAGGCTGTGAGGAATTGCATAGTAGCTCGCTGTTATGCGGGTCTGGGCATGCACACTCTTGGAAAATGGTGCAATGTTTTTCTGGAATGGTTAGGTTGAAGCCAAGGTCCTTTTCAAACAAGATGCCTCAATAGTGAACTTGAATTGCTGTCTTCTAATAGCTTTGAAATGGAACTATTGATTTGTTTGAGGCACCAAAGTGCTATTATCAGCCAAAGATGGGTAATGGGATATGTAAAGAATCAGGGTTTTGTTTAGAGAGTCATCAAGAGATATTGTGGTTAGAAGTGAAGACTGAGGGGGCAGTTTCAATTGTTGCGCTGACTGTTTGAAGCGCGCACACACAAACACACAGACACCGCTGAAACTCACACACTCTCCTACGCTTTCAGTAGCGTTCAACTGATGAATCTGCTGCCGACATAATGACTGTCTGCTCAGCCATGATTAGTTTGAACCCCACACACAAAGCAACAGTGCAGACAGAGCAAACCAAATGTGCTGTCCACCTAACATATGTATGAACTTTATGGATGTCGTTTCATTGCTGCCATCAAAGGTTTGGATTGTCTTTAAAGAGGTATCGTTAAATCAGAGCGCTGCGCTTCATTTTCAAGGCATTCTGCCAGCTGCCTGCTGGCTCATGTCCATGTAAAGCTCCTTCACAGTCAGTTCTTTCTGGTTTTCCATTAACAGCATAGGATTTTTTCAACAGCTCAGTTTGTTGAGACAGATAGGAGATCTCAGTTTGTCAAACATGGAAACGGGAAAGAAAATTAGTTACTGTTTGCATCTAGGTTTATATTTGAAAACAGGAAAAGCGTGTGACTTTTTCAAAATCAGTCAAGAGTCTTTGTCATGTTTATTTTATTGAAATGTGATTGAAATCACAATGTTTCACAAACGTTAACTTAAGTACATTTGTTGCCTAAACCTAAGACAGGAGTTTTGACGCAAACCCGAAGCTCTGCTGTTAAGGTCCTGCCTTCTTGGGAAGCCTACGCAGTGCATGAATGTAGTGTTTTTACCTGAAAGAAATGTTGTATCTGAATGTAATCCAAACAGGCATTACTTTGCCTCAACAGTATAATCAAGAAAGTCGTATAGTAACATAGAAACAGAATTTTTAGGGGACAGCCTGGGTTTTATATTTACATAGTTCATTGCCAGTCAAAATAGGGATTCGAGAAGGTTGCCAAAATCCTTTTAGATCATCCTCTGAAGACAGTGAATATCCACAGCAAATTTCACGGCAACCTGGCCAGTGTTTGGTCCAGACAACATGTCTTGACAAGCGGCATCTCCATAGTTTGAAAAAACACATTGTAATGTCATCAACATGTATTTAGAAATGGGAAATATTGTCTGATAGTGCAATGTCTTTGCACCAGATAAATGTAAGATCGTGGCAACAACAATAGAACTGAGATGTGTTGTTATTTACTGGTGTCCAATCAAATTAATCAACATCTAGACCATTTTCAATAAAAATGTCACCAACATTTCTCCTTGTATGAAGAAATTTGCAATCGTTTGAGAATGGTTTGCTTTAGGGAAACAGACTGGTTTTGTTATTACACAACATCTCCTTATGTTACTATGTGAGCTCACACTGTTAGTGTGGTCAAGTCCCACATACAAATTAGCACTTGCCGTAGTTGTCCACACACTTAATGAGTGTGTGAGACATAGAGTCTGTGTGAGGATGTGAACATTGTCTGAACACCATCACTTGTACTCAGTTCAATCCTCAGTGCTGTCCTCCATCTTTATAATGAAACGGTTACAGTTCCGACTAATATTCATTCCTCACTTCTCGTTGCACTGATGCTTCATTAATCACACTTGCGCTGTAAGCCTCTGAGTAATTGCATGTGTGAGGTTATCTTTAATGGATTTTTTGATTGCTGTGTCTGCGCATGAATGTTCTCTTCTGGTGTTCTGAGAGATGTTTATTGGTAAACCTGAACAACACCCACTGCATTTAAACAGCTTTATGAGAAATTTTGCAGTTTTAAGTTTATGGTACATGTGTTTGATTAGTTTGAATAAACTCTCATGGTGAACAACAGTTATTCATGCTTATTTACATGTCCTTCTCAGGATCTACAAGGGAAACTTGTTGGATGTTAAGAAGAGGAAGAAGTGATGAGGCACTTTTCTGAAGGTCAGTTCCTCATTTAGCCTCAAACAGTTTCAGAATAAGTCCCAAAAACAGCACAGACCACAACAGCTATTTCCGCTTGCATGCACAACGTAATGATAGACTTATTCATAATGCTAATCTCAAAATGACTCATTCAGTGTTGAATTGTATCATTGTAGAGGACTCAGTTATGTTGAGGTAAATGTTCATTATAACTGTAATTAAAGCAAGTGTGAATAAGCAAAGTCTTACATTTCTGCAACAACAAGGAACAGTGTTGTGCAATATTGTCTGGAGCCCAGGTCATGATTGTCACATTCACCCCAGTGTCAGAGGCGCCATGATGAAGTACCTCCTGACTTAAAGTTATTGTTGCTTTTATAATGTTTGATCATGACAATTGATATTGCAAGTGGTAACACATGTCATGAATCTTGCTTACTTTCACCCATGGAGAAGATTGGATGCTTTCTGGGCTACTACAAGTTGCTCTGGAGAGTCATGTAAATGCTTAAAATGGAAAAGTCGAAAAAAAAAAGGCTGAGCTTGGCACACACAACACTTGAGTTCAGTGAGACTCACTCTTTTCTTTACACAGTGAGCAGCATCAACAAGCCTTGTATTGCTGTGGAGGCGCATAGTGTAGTTTCTCAACAATTCTCTTGGCTCAGATGTGAGAAGAAATCCAAAAATATGCAGCGAGTAACACAGTTTGGCTCCTCTCGCAGTAGGCATAGCTGATGTTTTTATATGATAAACAGAAAGTATGTGGGACTGGCTCTACCTACTGATTATATGTAATGATGGTGGTTGGTTTTCTACAGTCAGCATGTGTTTCTACTCAAGGGCTGCACAATTAATCAAAAAATAAACAAAGTCCCAGTATGGCCAAGTGCAATATCTAAATTTCAGAAGCTGGAATTCTTTGATGAAGGTAAAATGTACCCCAACATACCATTATAATGAAGCATTGTGGTTCTTCATTGCTAAAAAGATACCTGGCCTACAGATCATGTTCCAGACATGAGAGAACAAGCTGGTTTTGGACTGAACCCTGCAAAAATCACAACATCACTTTAACATCACTAGAATCACAATGCATTTTGCAATCGCAGTATCTGTCAAAGTAATTGCAATATGACTTTTTCTGCATATGAAGCAGCCCTATTGTTCACTACCCCAAATTTGTTGATTGTCAATCAATATTACAGCATTTAAGCTTATGTTAATAAACTTTAAGCCTGGAAAAGCCCACCAGTACCCTTGGTATGTTTGTCAAGGGCTGCCCACACTAAACATAAGTCACAGTCAGTGTGCTTGGCCCAAGTAGAGTCAGTCAACTGCTGTGTAGAGTGAGTGTGCCAGAAAATGAAACATGATATCTTCCCTAGACCCATACATGCCGATTCTGTGTGGAGTTTATAAGATGAGGACATTTTGTCCTGACTGCATTTCCAACAGGATAAATCTCTCCAAAACTCTACAGCTCTGAGTGAATGAGCACAATCCAGCCTGTCTCCAGGTTCACAGGGTATAACTCTGCTTTGAGCATCAAGGGAACACTCACAAACAAACACACTAATGCATTCTCAGGGCTGGCCTCTCTCAGGGGGAAGAGACTGAACCATGGTGACATGGTGACACACTCTCAGAGGAACACGTGATTTCACCAAACACAAGAGGAGGAGGTGGTTAACACACAGTGACGGTACAGTCCCACTGATTAATGGTCAAGTGATGAACTTTCCAGATGAACCAGTGAATTGTTAGATGCTAAAGAGGCACAGACACTTGTTGGAAATGGTACTTTCCGTGTCATGTGATGACATTAGCTATGGATGATGTCATTGTGGACATGCCTCTTCCCTGCTCTCTGACACATGATTCTTTGGGATCTGAGATCACACCGCAGTGAGTGAGTTCACAGGTTCACTCCACACATTTGAGGATGGGGAGTCATTGAATTTTCTTTCCCAATGTTTCCCCTATTTTTTCCCTTTTATATCCTGTCATTGTCTCAGCAAGCTTAACCTTGACTTTAACTGACTTTGATCTTTCATTTCATATCATTTCATCCATGGTTATAGAAACACAAGTGAAGCATGACATACTGCATGTAGCTTGACCAAAATCCATACGTTACATTTAAAAATTAACCATCACATCAATTCGATGTGGTTAGTACATGTGAGAGAGAGCACGGATGGTTAATGATTAGAAAAAAATGATCCATATTTATTCAGCAAACATGCCCCTATGGAGCTGCTGCCTGCTGTCGTACTATCATTGCCAGACACAGCTGGGAGAAATCATGGTTATGGATTCAGTAAAAATAACTGAACTCATTCCTCAGATATTTTTCCTGTCGGTGGTATCAACAGTCTGTCAGAACAGGCTTGCTGCGTAACACCTGTAGAAATGTGTCTCTGTCAGTTTTCTGCCTGTGTTTTTTTGTCTCATGTGTAAACACTGCTGTGGTCATTGCCCAGATCAGAATATTAAATTAGCTCAAAAAGAGCTGGCCTACTGTGAGATTATCTTACCTAGACTGGCACCACTTAACAGTAGATACTATTTATACACACTCATCATCAGGGAGTTGCATGCTGTTGATTGAATTCATCTCCAGGCTCTATATTAGGGGTCTCAAACTCAATTTCCCGAAGGCTACTGGCCACATTGTTTTTCTCCTTGGGGGACTGCTTGAACTGAGAAAAACAAATTCCACTGTTTTTGTTTGTGTTTTTCAACAGTACATTTTAGCAATATTAGCCTTGAGTGGCAGCGGTAGACTAATGCCACTAGAGATTGTATTCCTGCAGATAAGACAGGCTGAAGGCACATTACACTTGATTAAAAAAATAAATAATTGGTCACACAGTAAGGTGCTGCTTGCATAAAGTTAATTGTGCAAATAAATGGCGAAATTTCCTGCTTCGTATTTGCAGCCACGAGAAGCTTCAGATTAAAGAATGAGAGAAAAATTGGGAAAAAATATAACATGACATTGCGGGCCAGATTTTAATATAAATTCTGAACATGGTGGGGGTCTTGTAAAAAGGTCTAGCATGGAGCATCTTGGCCCTGGGTCTGTTTATTAGTTTGAGACACATGCGCTGTATCATGCCCCTTGTTATGGTTATTTTCACTGGAAAAAAATAGGTTGCTATTATAATATTGTTTTGCATGTTTTGATAGGATCTTAACAAAAAATATAAAGGCAAGGCATGTTTATTTTTGTAGCACACTTCAGCAGCAGGGAAATTCAAAGTGCTTTACACAGAACACCAAAAATATCGAGACAGTGCACTAAAAATACATTGTAAAAGGACACTGAGATACAATTAAAACAATGTAAAGCCAAGAGAACAGAAAAAAATTTAACATAAAGCAACAGTAAAAGTTACAGTGCAGTGTAAAAAAGTAATAATTATTTGATCTAAGTGGCAGACTAAACTCTCCAGTCTTGATATGAAAGAACTGAGAGTTGCAGCAGACCTACAGTTTTCTGAGACTTCGTTCCAGGTATATGGTGCATAAAAACTGAACGCTGTCTCTCCATGTTTAGTTTTGACTCTAGGGACACAAAGCAGACCTGTCCCAGAGGACCTTCATAATTTAGCATAACATCAAAAATGGATTTTGGCCCTAAACCAATCAGTGCTTTATAAACCACAGTATTCCCTGTCCCCGGTTCATATTCTGAAGGTTTCTATCTCTGTTTCTATCTCTATTATCTCTCCTCTGGAGAATACAATTTGTTGTCTGTCCATTCCCATTAGTTATGAGGATCCTAACAACTGCCTCTTTGATAAGCTATGGTCAGCGGCAGTCTCTCCGCTACTTGAGCACTCTGTCCATTAGCCAAATTCTTAGCTATTTCATTATCCATGTGGGTGGGTTCCAGCCCCTACTACTCTACTAAACCACAGGCTAGATTGCCAGTACCCTCCTCTCTGTCTCAAGAGGACTGAATCAGGCTTTCTGTCCAAACCTGAAATATTTATAACACATAATTGAAAACACTGCTGTCAGAATTGAAATATAAACCCCTATTAGCATAAAGGCATTATAGAAATGCTGTTTTTTGGGGGGTGGGGGCGGAGTAAGTGACATGAACAATATGTAAAGCCCTGTCTAACTGTGTCTCTTGGCTCTGTAGTGGAAACTAGGCTATTGACTGAGCTGGTGTCAGATTTCCCTGCTGCTGCCATTCCTGCCGCAGACACCCAGGGTCTCGCATTGATTTTATAAACCACAACTCCAGGACAACTTCAAAGCTTTCAAGACCATAATGACATAATGGATGTGTTGGCCAAGGCCTGTGACATTATAGGTTTATGTCTGCAATGCCTTTGATTTCTCTGGAACTATTCAGTGTAATGCTACGAGACATTCTGAGCTCCAGGAATAGACTGGCCGGTTGTATCGCTGTTGACTGAGATTGGTAAAGACTGGAAGACGGAGACAAGTGAGTTTAACAATATTATTTAGTCTCTGCGCAAACAGGGAGACTGGTTATGAATCTAATTACATCAACTCAACTGACAAGACTGCAGATATGATGTTTGAGTTATTTGTGTTGTCTGAAGTGTGCAGAATTCACTCACACGTGATGTAGTTCAGTTAATGTGAGTTTCTGTTTGTAAACAGTAAGACACAGTGATCTTATTGGGAGTCATGCTTCTGGTACTGTGATATTTATTTATAAATTGATAGGTGTAAAAATTGTTTCAGACATAAACTGATCATCTTATTAAGAGCAACTTATAATTATTGTGGATGCACAAGACGCTTCACCCACTAGATCACCACTAATACATGCAATCAGAATAAGAATTATTGCAAGGCTGTTTTCAGTTCAAGTAGAAGAAAAGGATAGTGATTACCAACCACCTGGGGGATTAATGGTGATTTCAGAGCACTATTGATTGCTGTCATCTGATGTCATCGGGTGTCATTCCCAACAGCTGGTATATCAGTTGCTTCTTCATTAGTGGTCCAAGTACATACATTAGGTGCTGCAGAATCAATTTCTGGTGTATTTAGTGGGCTAAGCAGTTCCCTTGAATTTATTTTGATTTTTAAATTGAATTTAAGTATTTTTAAATCTGTGATTAGGCTCAACAGTATTTTATGACTGATGCTATGTATCATGAAATGCTCACTTAGTAGAGAGATTTTGCTCTATGATAGAAAAGCTATCTCTGTTTAATATTGCTCTGTGTGCAATTTTGAAAATAATAAGCAGGACTCTCTTTGGCATTACACTTAAATAATTTTTGCATCAATGTGATGATATACATTGATTTGTCAGGTATTTAATTCTCTGGATTTGACAAAGGAATACCTGTACATCTGATTATTGTATCACGAAATGATTTCTTGAAAGAATCTCCAAAAAATGAACTATATTATGATTAACTTAGCACTGTTATAAAATTGCAAATGCCGTACACTTGCTATCTGTATGCCCATTCCAAGTCCCTAGGTTAGAAACTTCGATATTCTCACAGGCAAATAAATCATTACATGAGACTTTCAAATTAAAAACACTTATTAAATGTAATGAATTAAATCTAAATGTAAATTTCATGTAAATACAATTAGAAGAATTGAACTGATTCTTTAATCGTTTTTGCACTGTTGTTACCACTTACGCCTCCTAATCAGAAGGTTGTTGGTAATGACAGAAATGTAATAGTGTTTAATTATTTGAGTACCTTTGCTTGTTTATTATTTTTTATTGTTTGTTTTAGGCACATTTTCAGGTTTTTCTCTTCTTTGTTTAAAAAAAAGAACATGTCAACAGGCACAAAAAAAAAAAAAAAAAAAAACACTGTTCAAATGAAAAGGCAAAAAAACTATTGAACTGTTGCAGGTGGTGATATAACCCTAACACCATGCAAAAAAGAAGATGTTGGCCAATCAGAAGCCTGAAGAAAAGCTTTTAACAGAAGGCTACTGGGAGCAGGGACTTTGGTAGCGCTTCTGTTCCTAAATATAGTGGAAGCATAGCTGTATGTTTATGTGTAAACATGTGCAAAGTCCTGTTAGCAAGGTTAAAGCCAGCACTATTTTAGTCATGTCAGCCATTGCACAAAATGTCGCCTCATTGTGATGCCTCACAAAGGAAATGACGGCACACACTGACATTACAAGCCAAAACTTGGTTTTCCCTGCCTAAACGTCAACACTGAAAACAAAGTTTATGAATATGTTTGACGAAACACATAGAAAAAGCTGCATTTTCACCTGTGTATGTGTGTGGACGAGGTGAAAAAACACTCCGACAGGTACATCCTCCTCCTTTCCTCTCATTTCTTCCCTTATAATTACATTAACTTGGATCACTGATCTAAGCACTGTGTAGCTAGACACGGCCACTATCCTTGATATAACACCATTTCTCATCTGCTGTTAGTCAATGCAGTCTTTTAAGGTTCACTTAACAAATTGCCTACGAAGGTAATCAAAAAGCAAGGGAAGTTGGCAATGATTTTTGGAGCAGATTGAACTGGAGGAGAGCCAGCTGCTGTTAAGGAGAATGTTTGGATAGACTGTAACAGATTCCTTTGAGTTATTGTTGGGGCTATTAAATAGAGGGGTGGGTCCTCTGCACACACACAAGAAGAAAGACTTGATACACAAACATTGGAGTTTCTACAGCTGACCATTTGATACAGTTTCTTTTTTATTAGCTCTACTTCTTGTTAGATGTGAATTGAGCTTGGTTAAATATTTTCACCCTACTCCAGTCCACATGAGGGCATAGCAATACTTCTGCTATATCAACATGCATTTATTAGTAAAGATAGGCTACATGTTTTAGCAGTACTAGTGACTCAGTCACAGGTTTTGTTTGTCTTGTCTTCAAAAAAGTATTATTTATGAAATATTTTTTCACATTTTCTGTCAACAAAACAGTAATCCTGTTTATGTAAAAAGAGAGATGACATCTAATATTGTTACAGAATGATAAGCTTGTACCTTATTAATAAAGAACCTTGGTGTAAATGCTTTAAAGTAGCCAGAATTTGAAAGTGCATGTAAAATGTATTTACTATAATTTAGCTAGAATCTTTTCTCTCTGTCTCACAGCAGCACTCTAATTAAGTATAACAATTGTAAACAAATGTTATGTGAAATTAATGCTTCAGTTATGTTTTTCTGGTCTCCAGCACTCTGACACGATGGCATCACAGGGGCAGGAGGAGCCACCTCCAAACGGAGGTCAACCAGATAGCCGTCTAAAGAGCAAGAAGCCACCCAGCCTTGTAATAGCCATCCCACCGCCTGAGGAGATGATGTCCCACGACCCTGCGAAACAGGTAGTCTGACTGTTTTAACTTGACCCTGTGTTTCACAGCCTGGCCTCTTGGGACAGATTGTCAATAAAAAATGTGTTATCACAATGACTAACCACTTCCTCTCATAGTGCTGGTGCTAAGCACTTTCCCATGCGTGTTAAATCAATACAACTTTTTTTTTTTTTAAAGTACCCGTATGCTGCAATCTCTGTTATACAACATGCTGACCATGAATGCAGTAAAGACTGTTATTCTTAAACAAGAAGTTCCAAAATCCGATCAAACAGTTGATCGATTACTAAGTCACCTGATTATTTTCAGTTTTTCCAAAATCAAAACGCTTCAAATCAGTTGGGGTATTTAAGATGAGAAATGCTTAGTATTTTGATTTAGAGTACAATCAGAAGTGGGGCTAGGTATTGTTTGAAAAATTATTATGCCAAGACCAGCACCTTTAAAGTGATACAGAACCAGTCCTTCATTTGATACCTTTGTTTCGTTCATTTATTTTTTTATGTGAATGGAAGCATGTAAAATTGTCGTGTAAAATGCTACAGGCGTGTAGTATAGCCATACTTTTGAACATTTTGGTGGCATCTCAGCACACTGAACTGCCAACTCCTTAAAACACACCACACTCGACTTCACCACACCGCAGACTGTTTGGGTTGTAGCTGATGAGCTGCGGTACTGGACCAAACACATGTGGCGTTAAATGGAGAAAGGCTTGTGGTGTTTGGCTACAAGCAAAACCACACAAATAGTCTTTTATTTCTAGATCTGAGTTTTGTTTGACTAAAGAAGTTTTAGTACTGTTTGTTAGCGGATTATTTTGGTTCATTCCTTAATGGTATCGATTACGAATACCCAGCTCTAATAAGAAGGTTGAATTTGGACAAAAGCATTCTCAGCAGCGATTACAGGAACTTCAGTTCATTTCATTGGAAAGTAGTCCCAAAAAAGCCCTCACACCCTTAAAGCAGGTAATGCAAGTTATTTAGCTCATGGGGGTTGATGGACTCTTTGGGAGGAGATGCCATACCTTCTAATCATTTGACTCAGAGTTTGCACATACGTGGAAAGAGAAAAAAAAGACTTGCCACAGTACTTTATTTTTAAAAGTTCAAAAGGGATTAAAAGATGTTAATGGGTGTAGCATGCTCTCCCTCTGTTCCTCTGAATTTGCCATTTGTTCAGGCATGGAGGCATTTTGGACAGCTGCCTTGCAGTTATTGGGCACAAGGCCATACAGTTTCCCCCTGTGAGCCCCATCGCCTGAACACAAACGATGGCATTTCAGCTACACAGAGTAGTAAGTTGTCAGAGTTTAACTGAGCATGCTACAGTTAAACTGTCCCTAATGAGCAACCAGTGTAATAAAGATGCAAATAAAGAGTGAACTCAGGCACGTATTGTAGCTTTTGTTGTTACGGTAGAGAAAAGAAGAAGCAGAAAGACGCCCCCAACTCAGGCTTCTAACTGTGTTATTTCTGTTACTGGAAACATTTGAATAATGCTCAATTTGGAAATGCTTTGCAACATGTTGCAAGGTTTATTACTTTGTGTGCTGGTGCTTCTATTAAATATAATTATCTACAAAAAGTCAGTCTGCCACATCATTTACTCTTGATATGCTGATGTCAATATTGTTAATCTAGACTCTTTGCTGTCAAACCTATAAAGAGATATAAGTGCACAAATCCTGCAGAAAGTGTTCAAGACTATACAGTTAATATATGCAGCCATATTTTTTCTCTGATAGTGGCTCTAAGGTGGCAGAAACAGTCTATCCTCTATTTTGACAAACTGAGCCACAAGCTA
Organism: Cephalopholis sonnerati; assembly: GCA_019142605.1. Taxonomy (NCBI): domain Eukaryota; kingdom Metazoa; phylum Chordata; class Actinopteri; order Perciformes; family Serranidae; genus Cephalopholis; species Cephalopholis sonnerati. The sequence continues at coordinate 13,367,791 of JAGQAX010000003.1, forward strand.
AACATACGGCTCACTTACAGCTTGCCTCAAGCCCCATTAACTCTCAGAGTGACACCACCATTATCCTCACCAACTGCAGAGTCACTGCAGGTTAGGCTAATGGACTCTCACAGGAATCACTGCACCCCCCCATAATTGAACACTATAAACCGCATACACAAGTAGGTGTTTAAGAGAACAGAGGCCTTTTAGCAAAGCCTAACCATTCAAAATATTGACTGTGTCCGCATTAAATGTGCACTTAATCCAAATATCTCAAGCCTGGGATTTAGTCTTGTCACTAACCCTATTTTAGTCATTACAATAATTACCTTATCACTCTCTGAACAGTCTTATGTTTTAATAATAGGTTCATCAGAGATGTTTCCTGCAGTCCTGCAATAATTATTGTGTTTTATTCTGCTAATTGGCCAGTAAAGTACTGTAGACCTTCGTAATTATCCATGCTGCTGATGGCACTGCTGCTGCTTTAATTAGGTTATTGCAGTATTCCAACAACTGTTGTCATAACACTAATTAAAATCTCAATTTTCCACTTTGGGTTGACACTGTTCATATTTATTGTACCGTGACAGCAAATACTGTACAATTACTGTAACCGTATTTCTCCTTTTCTCTTGTCAGCCACTACGGCCATCCCTGAAAAAAAGTGCAAGTGGTCAAGCAACTGGTTCTGTGTCCGAGAGCATCAGTGGAGCCAGAGAAGGGGCAGGAGATGGAGGCTTCTCATTCAGAGATAGAAGGGCAAAGTTTGGAAGACAAACGTCGCTCTCACAAAGCATTCGCAGGTAAGATGACGAGTTTGTTGTTTGAGTCATGTTTAATCTTTTTGTTGATGTTGCTCAACATTCAGGTTGCTTGTTAGAAACTATTTTAATTCAAGACCCACAATACATAAACAGTTAGGTCATGAGAAAGACAATCGGCAAGGCAATCATCACCAAACATTATACAAGAAATGCAAATGATATGCCATACAGGTCATTCATCCAAAGTTCATTATGCAAAAAAAAAATACTCTTCAGGATCTCTCCAATCAGTAGTCAACACAGCTACTTTGTCAGCAGTTATTAACAACATATCCCAAAAGGGATGAGTCATGAACAGATTCGATTCACAGGGATGGGCTTGAGTAGTCGATTTAGATGTTTGTATTTGTTCAATGTATAGAGTAATCACATTTTTCCTTATTGCTTTGCAAAAACAAATGCAGCTGCACATCATTTTCAACATGTTCAGTCAGACGTCAACGTTAGAGGAAGAATGGTGACCAAGCTTTAAATTGATGATTGGAAGTATTTCCACAAAATAAACGACATTCAATTTGCACACCATAGGACTAATTTGATGAGTAACTATTTGCACAACAAGCACAACGGGAAAGCAGTGATGACCGATAATAATCTCTTATCACTTTGTGTGCGAGCAGTGTAAGCATGCGCTGTTGTGCTGCAGAGAACATTAAGTTTTTTTCTCTCTATTTTTAGTTCTCTATAATAATTAAATGTGAGTACTCAAATATGGAAGTGACTCAAAATTCCCATCCCTACTGTTTAATTGTATTCTGTAATACTGAGGTTGCCCTCTTCTTTCTGTACCTGTAGGAATACAGCCCAGTGGTTTGGGGTTGGGGAAGACTGTGAGACCAAGCAGCAGGTATGGCACAGGAAGAGCTTGCGCCACTGCAGCCAGCGCTACGGCAAGCTGAAGCCCCAGTATAGAGAGCCTGAGACGGCTACCAGCATCGACCAAGGCCCGGAGTCACCAGCAACAAGCAGGATGCCCAAGGTATCCTAGAGAGTCACATGATCACTATTTGGCTTAACCTACACACTCTAACCCAGCCGTTAATTCACATCCTGATTTATTCAATGTAATTTTGTTTGGAAACACCTTTAGTATCCCGATGCTATTGCATGAATAGACCAGAATATATTACCGTGGAAATAAGTTACACAGACAGCAAAAAGCAATAGGATGAAACTGAGAAGGCTCTGAGTCATGAGGTCTTTCCACTGAGAATTCCTGTTTCCATTTAATTTCACAACCAGCCAGTAAGTAATAACTGATACTAGTAATAATTTCCCCACCTATGTGATTTAACGTTATGACACTGAGAGGCTTCTCTGGAAGGACATGAGGGAAAAATCGATGGTAGGAGAAGGAGGCTGTGAGGAGAGAGGGAAAAATGTGCCTGGCTTTAATAAAATAGAGCACAGTACGGTGACAGACGTGGGCCATCTGTGCCCCAGATGAATCATGTCACTATAGTCTGTGTCAGACAGCTCCTCTCATCATCCAGTATTTTGCTGTCCTTTCGTTCTTTATCTTGTGCCTACCCTCACCTGCTAGGGCCGTGTGTCATAAAAAATATAATGATACCAATACACGTATCAGTACCTTTTAAAGTAATACTAGTACTTTATTTGATTCATTATTCTCTATTACAGGCGTGTAGTATAGCCATACTATTGAACATTTTGGAGGCATCTCAGCATGCTGAACTGCCAGCTCTGCCAAATGTGCTGGACTTCACCACACCACAGACTGTTTGGGTTGTAGCTGCTGCTGTAGTGGGCCAATCACTAGTTGCTCAAATAGAGGCACGCTTGTGGTGATTGGCTGCGAGCAAAATACCATTACCATACAATGTTTTTTTTCCCTAGATCTGGGTACAAAAAAGATTGAGGGCGGTTACTGGGTTATCACAGTCAATAGCTGGGTATCGAGTAGAGACCCAGCCTTATCACCTGCTTTTTTGACTCTCCTGTTGTCTGAGAGGCCAGTGATAAGAATTTCCATCCAGTAGCAGTGTTGTTTTTTTTTTTTTTCTTTACAATCATACATGTAGACATGGCACATGGAAGAGCAACTCCTTCTCAAAGTTTCTCAGATGTTTAGTAGATTTTTTACAATTTGATATTAATGTCATGGTAAAACTATTTGTCAAGTTGTTCCTAATCTCTGTTTTTGGTAGATTGTGGATCCCTTGGCACGGGGACGAGCCTTCCGCATCCCAGATGAGGTGGATGGTCGCTCCCCCAGGACGCCCCACACTGCTCAAGGGGGTCCTTTCACCCCAGGTGTCACCTCACTCAGCTCCTTCACCAGCCAGCGCTCTGGATACAGCCGCTTCGCGAGGCGTAAGAGGGAGTCTGTGGCCCGCATGAGCATCCGAGCTGCATCCAACCTGCTAAGGGTGGGTGGGGTACCAGAAACCCTCTGTCTGTGTTAGGATTATATTCCAGATGAGGGGGGGGCAGTTGTACCTTTAAGTTACTATAACCTTATTTCTAAGTGAAGCAGCATTGACCTGAGAAACATTATGCATGTGTAACGTTACTCATTTTGTGGTGCGTATGTTGATCAGGGTCAGGGTTTGGCAGGCTCCCAGACAGGTCGCAGTTTTCCCAAGAGGAGCTTTATTAGGCCCAGCTGGATGGATGAGGACACCGTGGACTCCGCAGACACGTCCGAGTCGCTCTTCTTCAGCAAGGTCAGCAGCCACTCTCTCTATCCTCCTGTCAGTGCCTTGGCAGCAGTTTCTCTCTTTGCTGCGACTTTCTTTGGCAGTTTTTTAATCTTACTTCCTTCCCCTTTCTGTGTATGTCAGCAGTCACACTTCTCTAATGCTGTGTTCCACTGTCACTGCTAATCTCTCATCAGCCTCCTTTCTTCAGCAACCACCATCTTCTTCTTTCTTTATCCTTCTTCCTATTTTCCTTTCATCTTCCATACATCCATATTTTATAAATATATATTTCTCAAACCCTTTATCACCCTCTCAACTGTCTATATATCAAACCTATGAAAATATATGATGTTTGACAGATATATTTTAGAGGCTGCTCATCATCTCAGGTGTCCTGTATTTCCTCCCTCTTTGATGTCTGCTCCAGGTTGATGCTCATGATGAGTTTTACTCTATGGCTGATGATGTATTTGAATCGCCTCCCATGTCTGCAGCGTTTGCTCCCAGTGAGCAGCCTGACCAGAAGTTCGAAGGCCTGTGAGTAAATACACCACCAACAACATTGAAACACCTTCAGAAAGTCACTGGTGTCACTGACACTCAGTGGTGGAATGAAGTGAAGTACTGTTCCTTGAAGAAAATGAAGAGATGGCCTTTAAAAAAAATTAAAAAAAATAGGATGTCTATGCAGTAGGAAGACACAAATACTGAAATTAGTGCTCCAGAACCAGAAAAGCCACAAAAAAGGACACTTTTGCTCAAGAGAGAGGATGCAGGTTTGTCTCTTGACCTGCTTCTATACTCTGTGTCCAGCTTAAGTGGCAGGCAATACGAAAATGCGTAAGTACAACCTGTAGTTAAAGTAAAAGCCTGAGAGCCAGGAAAATGATGTAAAGGTAACCACAGTTCACTCACACTTACAACCCACATTGTTTTGATACAAAACTGGTTGAAAATCAGCAAAGTATAGCTTTAAAAGCTGTACCTAGATACGTTTTTTGACACATTTGTACTTTACTTTACTTTAAACTTTAGTATCTCCATTTCATGCTACTTTCTTCATTTACTCCACTACAGTTCGGAGGAAAATATTGTACTTTTTACTCCACTACATTTATTTGACAGCCACAGTTACTAGTTACTTTTTACATAAAAAAAAACACATCATATGTTGATATAATATGATGGAGTACTATACCGCCAATATGCCCAGTTGTATACAAAGTGTCTGAAATTTGCTCCACATTGAGGAACTACAGCGTTGAAAATTCTACTACATGTATGTGCTATTGATAAAAACAAATAATATAATATAGCCGCAAGCAGCAATTTGGGGGTTCAAGCCAGCATTGACATTTAAAACTTGAAAGCTGGGTAGAATCAAGACCTTTGACAGTTCAGGACACCTGCATTAAATATAAACAATAGGTTTTATGACAGTCAGACAGATACTCATTCATTTATGTCCAAATCTTTATGAAGCCACGCTCTTCTTCAGAAGCACTGTCACTACCTATTGGTGAATTGCAGACATATTTTGGGAACAGGCTTTAATGGCTTAGTTAAAAAAGTCCAACGAGTTTGGTGATGTTTGAAAAAACCCTCATTGATTCATGGCTGAATTTTGTGAAAGGCCGTTGCACTTGTTTGGAACTTGTGGCCTATTGACTGATTTCAAAATAATACACATGGTTCATAATTATTATTTAACATACCCTGCAAGCTTTGTAATGATTGGACAATCAATTTCTGATTTATAATCTGACTTATCTCAAGCTCATTTTTTGTATTTGTGGTGCCCCCTAGTGGTCAACATTAGTGAAACTTTCAGGATATGTGCCTAGTACCTGTTCAGACATTGCTTGCAAGGTTTGTGATGATTGGCCCAAACATTGTGAAGTCATTTGCTGAGCCATGACCCCTTTAAAGTTCTTTAGTCAATGTCTTTAAAACACAGTAAGATGTCATACCAGTTAAAGCATGATAAAATTGTGAAAAAAAAATCAGTGTGTCACTTGTGGTTGCATTTAGATGAAGACTTTTGGAGATATAGATGTTAATTAGATTGCATATTCTTAAAAAATAGAGTGACTATAGAGTGAATTCAGTATACGTTGCAGTGCAACAAAGTTTTGCCACAGTTGAGTGGATGTGCTGAAAAAATGTCAGCTCTGCAGGACACACTGGTGATTTATTAGATATTGAAGTGTGGACTATGAAATGTCTTGAAATTTAGATTTAATGTAATAAGCCACGCCCCCTTTAAGCAATAATTTTAAAATTTTGTGCATCAACTGAGACATGACCCTAGATGATGCAAACCAAGTTTCTGGCTGATTATGAGATATCAACTTTTTGCTTGTGTAGCACCCCCTATCTAATTGAAATCAAACTTGTAGGGTATGATTGAGATACTTATGTTGATATTTTCAACAAGTTTTGTGACAACAGGCTCAATGGTTAAGGAGTAAAATCTATCTATGTGCTGAGTCACGCCCTCTCTAAAGTTCAATAGTCAATATCACCAAAACACAATGACGTATCAAAAAGTCTTTGACAACCTTTAAAAAGCTTCATCTCATGATGATCCACAGAATGTTTGGTACAAATAGGACATATGCCTCAAGAGGAGATGTCAAAAAGGTCTTTTTCAAAAAATTGAATATGGCGGACAATCTAATGAGCGGACCTTAAGGTTTTTTTTAAGGCTTTCGTAGAACCCATTCACCTGACCATGTGTGTCGAGTTTCAAGTCAATCTGACATTAAGTGCAAGGGTGGTGGCTTTTCTAAATCAAATTTTGCTTGACCTTAATTATAACGCCCCCATCTGGCCTATTGGTATTATATTTTTTGAGCACCATTTGCACATAACTTTCAGTCATTGGTGAAAATTTCATGTCTGTATGATGTGCCATCTCACGGGAATTTGCGAAAACATTTCTGAATAATAGTAATCAAATGGGACAAAAACAATAGGGTTTCAGCCCTTTGGGCTTGAACCCCTAAATATTCTGTACAATATAATATTATGAAAGCAGCTATTCTGCGTAGTGAGTACTTTTAGTTTTGATACTTTACAGTACATTTTGCTGATAATATTTCTAGTTCAGGACTCTTACTTTTCAGACCATGGTATTTACACTTTTACTGAAGTATTCAGTATTCAGTAATCCTTATGATCCATAGTTTGCCACACACAAACACTGTGTTCAAGCTATTAATCATCAAAACTTTGTTAAATATGAGGTTTGTCTGCCGAACAAGTATGGCTGTTACACATCTTCTGTGTGTAGACTGTAAGAAAAGTAGAACTGACAAAGTATGCCGTTTTCTCGTGATATTTACCACACTTCATATGTACTCATTTAATATGTATACTGTAATTTTTTCTCCTGCTTCATTTGTTCAAACCCCAACTTTTCTGCTCCCTCCACCACTCCTGCCTCACCCTCTCTTGCCCTCTTTCCATTTCTTTGATGCTTTTCTTCCAGCCCCAGTAAGGGCATATTTCAAACGCCCAGGACACCAATAGCAGCCGCTGAAAAGAAATTGCCTCGTCGGGGTGGTCGCATTGCCTCACAAGTTAAGCACTTTGCATTTGACAAACACAAACGTCAGTACGGCATGGGCGTCGTGGGGAAGTGGCTGAACCGGAACTACCGCCGCAGCCTCAGCAGCAATGTCCAGAAGCAGCTGGACGATTTCCACAGCCACAGGTCGGTGGGAATCAGTACTATGTGGTGGATTATTCATAAACTTGAAGTCACTGACTTGTAGACCTCAGTCATCGAGAAAAAACTAAACAGTGAAATCAGCTACTTTATTGTTTTATTTCATTTTTTGAGCAGTTTTTAAGTAAAAAATGACATGAAACCTTTGGAGAGAGGATATGGGTCATATACAAGTTATTGTTAAGAGCTGTAAAGTACAGGTGTTTTAGGCCTATTTATTAAACTGAAGATATTCTTCTTCCCTGTAATGTGATGTTTGACACCAGGACTGACAGCATGTGTTGGCCAGTCATGACTTTCATGTGATTTACAGTGATTCTCTGCTATGTATTTTAGGCCCTACTTTTCCTACTGGATCACATTTGTCCATATAGTGATCACTTTGCTGGCCTGTTGTACATACGGTTTTGCCCCTGTGGGGTTTGCACAGCATTCTACTTCTGAGCTGGTGAGTCAAACTCAAAACTTAGAGTTTTACTGTGAAATACTGACTTAATTTTAAATGTTTTGGCACGATTAATTGCATTTTACTACCAAGAAGACATAAGCATCCTGCTATCGGTAGTGGTAAAATGGCTGGTTAATGCTTTTTGTGTAGAAATCTATGCTGTTTGGATGCACTTTCATAATCTGCTCAATCAATACACGGCTGAAAGCATTCAATATTAAAAGCCACATAAAAGTGATTTCTGTTTTTTTTAATTCAGGCAAGCAGAAATCATCCAACAAAAAGATGCATTGAAGAGACAAAATGTTTAGAATTGTCTTTTATCCAATAATCATAAATCAACATTGAACAACGAATTTTAAATGTTTTGGTGCTAACATGATACACACTTAGTGGATGTGTTTCTAACTGTATCTCTCTGTCATCCTCTGTAGGTGCTGAAGAACAAAGGAATTTATGAGAGTGTCAAGTATATCCAACAGGAAAACTTCTGGATTGGTCCAAGCTCTGTGAGTCTCTTACTGGTCTCAGTTTAGCTGCTGTGTTACACAATATGTTTTTCACTGCGTACCTAGATGAACACCCACATTAGATGTTTGTGTTGATGGAGAAAACCAAAGGGAACTGTTTCCTTAAGTGGTGTGTCTCTATTTGATAGAGACGGTACATAGTAATTAACATTGCTGTAAATATGCCAGAATTAGCCAAAAGGCTAGTTTTCATCTGTAGTCCCTGGCCAGATGTTACAGTAGACTCCCTAAAAGTAAAAGAGCAAAACAAGGAAACGCAACATTAAAACATAAAACACAACTGAAACAGGATGCAAGTACTTTTTTTCCTCTCACAGTCTGGTGTATTGTTAGGTAACACCAGACACTTCTGCTTGGCCTGACGCAGGGTCACACCTTGATTATTCTGTTACTTTAACACTTGCTGCATTTCCTGTCACATATTGCTGCTCTCATCAAGCTCCGGCCTTCCTCTTGCCCTACACTGCTTTTAGTGACTCTTTGCTCAGGTCTACTAAATTACCTCTCTGAAAACATCAAACAGGTTTTGTTTCCCGCATTCGATGGGCGGTTTTACTTGGACGGTTTTACTTTACAAAGTGTCAGGTTATCAGGATTGTGAACACATATTTAAGACTTGTCCAAAGACTGAGGAACCTTATCTATATCCAGAAATAACACATGTAAAGAAGAGTGGATTTTAAGTTTTTCTTCACTGTAGATCACTTAACTACATCTGTGTGTGGGTTGCCAGGTTGGTGTATTTTTACGATAATTTGCTTTACTTTTCAGGACGACCTGATCCACCTGGGGGCCAAGTTCTCGCCGTGCATCCGTCAGGACTCACAGATAGTCAGTCTGATCAAGAGGGCCAAAGATCTGGAGAAAGAGTCTGGCTGCTGTGTTCAGAATGACAATGCGGGATGCGTGCAGACCCTCAGCTCTGACTGCTCTGTAAGCAGTTTATCCTACACCTTAATACTTACCACACTGGCTTGTCAGTATGAGAAAAGTTGCCTCGGGTCAAGAGGTCAAGACACATTCAATGAATATGCACAAGACAATGCAAGTGAAAAAAACCTCAACTCAATATGCTAGAAACAACACACGCTCCTATGTAAGATTATAATCTGTTAGCACACTAATACCATTCTTTGCATACTGCACTTTTCTCCATACAAAGATATTTTTATATTGCTTGTGGGTTGTGATTACTCTTCTGTTTATTTGTTAATTCCCCTGTTATTCTCTGAAATAAATACTAAAATTGAAAAAAACTGTGTATGCAGGAAACACTGGCCACCTTTATCAAATGGGACAATGAGCTGGTGGATTTCCACAGGTCCTCTGGTTCTGTCTGTCACCAGGATCCCAGGTGAGAATACCTATGTGGTCATTGTGCCTCGTAACATATAACCATATAACTCATATACAACAGCAAACTGTCTTACTCCTCACATTCTTGATAGAGGCAGTGCCTACCAGATCGACCTCCTTACCTTACACAGTTAAATCCCCAGACATATATGTAACAGTTTAACAGAGGGATCTGAAATTCACTCAGAGCATTTTGCTGAAAGGACACTCAATAAAAAGCTTATGGTAGTTTAGGCTATACAACATCTTACTGTAGACACACTGACAGACGCTGCTCTGTGTCAATAGGATTCTGGTAGTTGTCACAGACTTGCATCACTGCCAAACTATGCGCATCAAAACAGTTTATTGAACAAGTGTTGCCACCGTCACAAATTACAATATAGCTGCCGGTATGAGCGGTTTTGATGCAAAATATTTGCAGGCAAGTATTTTGCATTTTCATGTCATTAATTCTTAATAAGTCGGGTTTGTAGAGGCTTTAAGTAACAATAAAAATCAAGATAGCTGTCATCATGGAAGTGCCAAAATTTGCTTATCATCTCAAGTCTTTCATTTTGTCTGTTTGTCATTTTTGTCCTTGTGTGTTGCATGTTGTAACCAGAGTGTGTGAAGAGCCTGCCTCTGCAGAGCCTCATACATGGCCAGATGACATCACCCAGTGGCCGGTGAGGGACACTGCTACTTATTTGGAAATTAATTTTCTACATTAGCATTCTTCATTTAAACAAAATATTTTTTTCTATGCTACTCTGTGTGTGTGTGTGTGTGTGTGTGTGTGTGTGTGTGTGTGTGTGTGTGTGTGTGTGTGAGGTCTATAACAGGAAATAAGATAAAGGCAAAGCTTATTGTATAGTATGTCTTTGCGATGGCTTATTGCTTGTCCTTTTCCAGGTGTGTACCTTTCCCAAGCTGTGGAACCACACAGGCTACAAACACATGGACTGTAACATCAAGGGACGACCTTGCTGCATAGGAACTAAGGGCAGGTGAGACATGTGGGCTGTATGCTGTTTACTGGCTTCATAGCCTGCAAATATAATGGTGATCAACTGCCCCACTTCTTAATCAGATGCAATGCCAGATCATCTGGAGAAAATTTGAACTGCATTTTGCTTGTCCCTCCTGTAGATGTGAGATCACGACCAGAGAGTATTGCTCTTTCATGCATGGTTACTTCCACGAGGAGGCCACACTCTGCTCCCAGGTAGTGTGTGTGCGCATGTGTTGTGTGCGTGTCTGTGTGTCTGTCAGTGTGCTGGTATATTTCTGACCCCATATACTACTCTTACACAGATCCACTGTCTGGATGATGTATGCGGCTTGTTGCCCTTCCTCAACCCTGACGTTCCTGATCAGTTCTACCGTCTCTGGCTCTCTCTCTTCCTCCATGCTGGGTATGCACCACACCCCTCACAAACATCCTCACACAAGATTAAACTCTCTACAAGTAAATTTTTTTCCACACATTTAGGTGGGGCTCTTAGATTTCTTGTTCCTTTTTTGTTTTGTTTTGTTTTCTGGGTTTCTGCTGAGTCAGCTATTCAAGTATTGATGTGGCCACTGCAGAAGCAACACTTCATAACTGCTAAATAGCCTTGAGAGAATGTTTAATATGCTTCGACAAGTGTTAAGCCTATTACGCTGCATCAACGAGTTGTTTCAGTCATGTGCAGTGATTACTGAGTGTGGTTTCATTGTCAGCTTCCTTCAGGATTCAAACTAAATGAAATATTTCTAAATGAGGCCCCAGTGCTCGTGAGCTGCTCATTCACATGCATACTGATGCTTAGTGCTAATTCTTGGCACATGGGAAATCCCTCGGGTCTGCTTTTAAAACAAAGAAAATAACAGGCCAAGAAGCTTAAAGGAAAAATTTCAGATGTTTGCAGTGTAGGGCTGCACTTAACAATTATCCATGCTTTGACCAGGTGCAGCTAACTTAATTATGACACGCTGATGCATGTTTTGCAAATCAGAGTATTTCCATAATCCATGATGTCAATCATGACAAGAACTGTCCCAACCTTACTGCATTGCATGTAAACATGTATATTTGAATTAATGCAGTGGTTGAAATATCAGCAGACTGTACATCCTGTTTAATTCTTGAGTGTGTGTGTGTGTGTGTGTGTGTGTGTGTGTGTGTGTGTGTGTGTGTGTGTGTGTAGGTTGTTACACTGCGTGGTGTCAGTGGTGTTTCAGATGACCATACTGAGAGACCTGGAGAAGCTGGCAGGTTGGGTCCGTATCTCCATCATTTACATCCTCAGTGGTATCACAGGAAACCTCGCCTCCGCCCTGTTCCTGCCCTACAGAGCCGAGGTGAGTTCTTCCCATAAATGCATACGCAGACCTAAAGTGCACACATTATACAGTAGACTCCAAAAACACCTGCACGTGCTAACATGGATCACTTGCATACTTAATGTTTTGTTGGGTTGATCTGGCATAGCAGGATGATGACGGTAGCCTTCATCTGGCTGTTAGTGAATAACAGAGAGTAGGTGTTTTCGGTCTTCCTGAGAGGAACTTTTTTTCCTCTTTGCATTCTCACTGCCACTAGGATCGATAAAGTGATGTGCTATAAGCCAGGTGGTGGTTGATGTAGCAACATCACTTTTGCTTTGGCAAGTCAGAATGGCTTTTTGTTTCCAAAGCCTGGACCCCGGTGCCAATCTATTCGGTCCTGTTTTCTTTTTTTGTTATAAGCTGTTGTTTGTGTTTTGTGTTAGTTGTTGTTTACGCCGCTAATGTTTTTTCTAAATGGCAGTTGACAGTGCGGCATGGCTGTATTCGACAAATCAACATACATTTATGTCACTTGTGTTTCTTCTTGCACTGGGATAATACCTACTCTGACAAACAGTAGGAGGTAAAGAAGTCCCTCATATTAGCTTTATTAGAACCATGATGGTAGTTCTTGCGGTGTGGACACAACGAAAAGGGGGGCTCGTAGAACTTAGAAGTAGAAGTTACTTATCAGCTCCTCTTGTCATGTCTAAAGTATCAGTAGTAGTGGGGGGAGCGCTTATCATTGCAAGAGATTTTCATGACTAGACAAATTAGTCATTAGTTAAGCACTCATACCTGACACACGCACATAATGCATACACTTGTATGTACACAGTCAAATACATGCATGTCATACTGCTCTCCGAGCTGGTCTTCATGTCTGGGATGTTAAGCTGTGAGACAAACATGAGATGGATCTATGCTCCTAATCTCCAAAATCTTGTAACATTTGTTGAAGTAATTAAAGACCCAAAGCTGCTGGCTCTAACAAATTGTCAGACTGTTATACTTGATGCATTGTTCTCTTTCCCTCCTCCGTGCCACCGCTTTATTTAGAGTTAAAAGCTGCCAAATCTGGTTTTACTGTGCCACATGAATCAAGATGGCCTTAACCACTCATGTTGCAGCAGTTTTTGATGTTACAAAATACTCATAGGAAGGTAAAAAACATTTAAACATTTCCATTGTAACTTTGGTTTGTTTGCTCGCTATTCCCACTCAGTGGCTTAGCTCAGCTTACATTGGCTCTCTTACTGGAGGGGTGAGTTTCTCATACTGGGGATTATTAGAGCAGACCTGACTGCTCCAATCTAGAAAGGTCCAGAGGGTCACAGGAAACACCTCATGGAGAAAATTAGCTTACTTGGACAACACAGTATGAGACCATTTTACTGTAGCTGAGTCATCCCTATGAAGAGAGCAGTGCCATCCAACCAAGCGCTAACCAGATTATACTGCTCAGCTTGTTGTTGTTAGGCTACAAGTATTTAATCGACTCTAAAAAAATGAAATAAATGTTTGAGAAACATACAGAGCATCTCAAGAACAGTCTGTGCTGACATTTACCAACACAGAAGTTATGATATGCAGTCTTCTACCTTTTCAGACAAACATTGGTTTTGCTTCTGTTGTGGCCACTTGTTTTGAATAAATAGAAGAACCAAATAGTTAACAGGAACATGGATACCTGCCATCAAACAGACGAAGACTACCACCTGTAGAATCTCAAATTTCACCAGAGAATCAATAGCCTCTTTTACACAGGAATTGTGCAAAGGAAAGCAGGAAAGCCCAATCCCTCTTCTTTCCGCATTGGCAGTATAAAAACAAAATCGGGGAGTGCGGCAAATTGCCGCCTGCCTACTTTTGTTTATACAGAATGCGCCTTTTTCGAGGCAATGGGGGGCATGAGCTAGTAACAGAACGTGCAGTTCAGCGTGTGATGTAAACGGTGACATACCGAGGAAAGCCGCGGCTGGTCAGTCCTTCGGCGATTCTCTCGTACATCGGCCCGTCATTCGTGGTTCCCGTCATCTGACGGTTAATGGCCTTCTCCTCAGCGAGGGCAAGGAGGGCATGCAATTCTTTATCTCCCCAGTTGCTCATCTTCTGCTTTGCGTCTCCTTAGTGCTGCTAGATACTCATTCCTGCTATCAGCTGTTTCCTGGTTTGAAGTCCACGCCAGTGGGTCGAACGTGCGGCGTCATCAACAGCCCCTCCCTCAAGTCATCAACAGACCCTCCCGAGGCGGAAAGCCGCCTCACTCTGTTTAGATCAAAACCGTTTCGCCAATATGACTACCCTACGAGACGGAAAACTGTGCACCTCGGATCAACTCGCCAATCCGGCTCTGTGTGTCTAAACGCTCGCAGCTTGCCGGCAAATCCGCCGAACATTCGCGGAAAATCTGGCAGTGTAAAAGGGGCTAATGTCACTGTACCAACAGTGTTTGACTTACAAATATTCAGTCAAGACTTCACATATCAGCATATCAAATGATAGTTACCAGCATGTGTCTATGATCTGCCGCCGAGTGTGAAGCAGTCGGGATGAGAGTCAGCACCTCCAAATATGAGGCCAAGGTTCTCTGCCGGAAACAGGTGGATTGCCCCCTCCGGGTTGGGGGAGAGTTACTGCCTCAAGCGAGGGAGTTCAAGTATCTCGGGGTCTTGTTCACGAGTGAGGGTAGAATGGAGCGTGAGATGGATTGGCGGTCTTGGGCGGCTTCTGCAGTGATGCGGGCACTGCGCCGGGCCGTCATGGTGAAGAAGGAGCTGAGCCGGAAGGCGAAGCTTTTGATTTACTGGTCCATCTACGTCATTACATATCTCATCTGGCCTGGGAACGCCTTGGGGTCCCCCAGGAGGAGCTGGAAAGCATTGCTGGGGAGAGGGATGTCTGGGGTGCTTTGCTCAGCATGCTGCCCCCGCAACCCGGCCCCGAATAAGCGGATGAAAATGGATGGATGGATGGAAGTGACCATATGTGGACAAAAGGGTGGAGCTGCAAGTTGTCAATCACTAGATAGCTACACCCTAAGGCATACCTTGCTTTATCATCTTTTTCACTTTAAATGGGACCATAATTTACAAAATGAAAATTATGTTGAATTGGAGAAGAATTGAAACTCGCGATTGATGGCATAAACACATTAGGAAAATGTTTAGTGAGGTAATAAATCAAGTAAGAAGAAGTGTCATTTCCTCATCCTCCACTTGTTTTTTCAACTGATGTCGTCTCCCCCTGCTGACTATTTAAAAGAATGCATGTTCAAGGCACTTACACTTTGGCTTCACTTTTCAGATCCAGAGGCTACATTCACTTCTTTTATACAGTCTGTGGATACAGAAAACAGACAAAAGGGGGCTTACTGAATAAAAGGCTAAGATATGAAACATGAAAAAGGCTGCCATTATTAAGTTCAGTGTTCACTTTGCAATGTCAGAGACTGCACATACTAATGATTATGCTGACATACACTTCTCTTTTCACCTGCTGGATGAAGCTACGTATGTTTTATGTGGACATTGTTACCTTAATTAATCCACTGATGCTGATGGAAACTCTGCTGATGGAAAGTTCCTCTCAGCACACAAGATTAAGTTGGTGTGTGTTTGTGAGAGAGTGTTTGCTGAGTCAACTGCACTAATTAGGTGATGTCAGTACACACTTTTAAAACAGTCTGACCAGCCGTTGCTGGTCTCTTTTCATCTTCTCTTTGTGAGCGACTCGCATTAGACATGTTTCTTATGCCACGCATAAAGGGACAGGGAGAAGATATATGAAGGAGGTTCACTGGTACTTAAAACACAATATTTATTAGCTGTCATTTCTCAAAGTACTACAAGCCTAAAACTGTGGAGTAACTCTGATTTAGAATCTTAACGAATAGAAAACATGTTGGTTTGTGCAAATCAATCAGCGTGTGAAAAGAACAGTCTGGATTACCTACTTTTTACTGGCACGTCTGTTCACCTCAGTGTGTCTGTAATTCTCACTTTCCCCTTTTAGAGATCAGACTAATGCCATTGTGTGGGTTCACAAAGGCCACTGCTATGGTAATTAGTGAATAGGATTACATTTATTCTTTTAAACAAAAACAATTTTTGGAACAACTAGACTTGTCTGATGCTTCCGGTCTGAACACCTCATGAACAGAAAAGGTTCTTCCTGACACACCTTTGAAAGAGTTTACATACGGATAAATATAGTGGATGACTAAAGAGAGCACTTTATTTAACAATGACAGGTTTTATTCTGCCTTTCTATTCATGCGTACATGTCATTGACACATCTGTGACCCTCTTCATTAACCAACACCAGTTGCTCTCATCTGACATTTGCGTGGTGTGACATGAGGTGGATCTCAGTATGACGTACCCTGACGTGAGAGCCAGAAATCCCACCACCCAGCTCTGCTTAGCACTGACCAGCTCACAGTTCTTCACACACCAGGAATAACCTGAGGAAGCACATGCAAGGCACAACGCAGGGCGGTCAAGACGCTTAAGGAGGCAGTTTAAGTGGATTATCCTTTAACTGTTGAGTTAAGGAGACCTTGTGGCAGCTGTGACTGGAATACGGATAATTCCCACAAGTAAAGCAGATCCAAAGAATTGTGAAAGTACAGCAACTTCAGCCACTACTTCTAAAACTCTGCAGATAAATGGACACAAGTCAAAAGAAAAAGATTTAAGGTCATAAATGTCCACACCGGTGTGCACATTGGGAAAGGTTTGAAAGGATCAAATAATACAAATAATACAAGATATTCACAATATTGTTGTTTAAATCTTTAAACCTGTATGTTTATTAGCTGTATAAATGGTCATCTGGAAGTGTAAGTGGAGTTTATACGTATGTCATGTGGAATAAGGATTAGGAGGACAGTCAGTCTGGTTGGGACACGTGAGCTGGTAAGAAGTTGTACTGATGTTGGACGAAGTATACCTGGCTCTATCTGACATTAAATACTCCAGCATCCTGTGGTGTGGTATTTCTGAAGAGCAGACAGCTGCTGTGGATAACAGACCTTTGGAATGGATGCAGTTCTGATTGTAGACGCCGAGTGAAAGCACTAAAATAATTTTTGTCTGGGTTCTTTTTGCAATAATAACGGAATTGCTGTACATTATCCCTTACTTAGTTCTTCTCACTGTCAAGAGTAAATACTCAAGTGTACAACGGCTGGGCGCTATATTGATATTATACCGATATCGAGGTATGAGACTAGGTAGATTTTGGATATTATAAGTGTTGTCTTCTCCTGGTTTTAAAGGCTGCATTACAGTAAAATGATGACTGTTCCAGCTGTTTTATTATTTGCCTTTACCCAGTTCTCTGCCGGAAACCGGTGGATTGCCCTCTCCAGGTTGGGGGAGAGTTACTGCCTCAAGCAAGGGAGTTCAAGTATCTCGGAGTCTTGTTCACAAGTGAGGGTAGAATGGAGCATGAGATGGATTGGCAGTTTGGTGCGGCCTCTGCAGTGATGCAGGTGCTGCGCCGGTTCGTCGTGGTGAAGAGGGAGCTGAGCCGGAAGGCAAAGCTTTCGATTTACTGGTCCATCTATGTCCCAACCCTCATCTATGGTCATGAGCTCTGAGTAGTGACTAAAAGAATGAGATCGCGGATACAAGCGGCCGAAATGGGTTTCCTCTGTGGGGTGGCCGGGCTCAGCCCTAGAGATAGGGCAAGGAGCTCGGACAGCTGGAGGGAGCTCGGAGTAGAGCCGCTGTTCCTTTGCGTCGAAAGGGGTCAGTTGAGGTGGTTCGGGCATCTGATCAGGATGTCTCCTGGGCGCCTCCCGCTGGAGGTGTTCTGGGCACCTCCCACTGATAGGAGGCCTTGGGGCAGACCCAGAACATACTGGAGGGATTACATATCTCTGGAAGTTGTAGTCCAGTCCCTTTAATGGAGTACAGTGAGCCAGGTTATTCTCAGCAGGTTGTTAATTACTGGAAAGCATTTGTTGAGTAAACAGGTCCATGTAATGACAGTTTAGGAATGGACAATAGAAGAACTGATTTGGAAACTAGGATGGTATGATTATGTATTTTTTTTTGTCAAATGAAAATAGTTGACCCCCCCCCCCCCCCCCCCCCCCGCACACACACACACACATTTGATACATGATAGGTTATCTTGTATCGATTCCCACTGAGTAATGTGCAACAGTAAATAACTAACTACTAATGGGCTGGTTAGCAGAGGTGCTCCTTTCAGTCCCTGCACCACCCTTTGTCATCTGTTTTAGTACTTTCTGTCTCGGCTAAAGAGTGACCATGGCGTGTGTTAGGAACGTGTCAGCCTGCGTGTCTGGGGTGTGTGGGAGGAGTGCTGTGCCATGCTTCTTTGCTGTATGTGGCACTTTAACGTCTTCACAGATTAGCCATCTGCCTACCAGGCCAAGCCTCCAAACTCAGCCCTGACATCTCTTTAATCTGTTCACCTTTACTGCCTGACCCAGGGCTCGTACCGGGGTTCTTCGACAGATCTAAAACTACAGCTAAACTCTCCAAAAGATGGTCACAATGAGTCAGTTTGAAGCATTATTACCTAAAATACTGTCTTGGTAACTTGTAAAGATTTAATAATGAGGTTAAAGTCTAACAGAAATCAATTGCACTTCTTAAACAACCTGTGGGCACATGTGTGTGTTGCTTACACTATGACTAATATCTCTGCAGCAGGGTGCAAATAACAGGACTAAACCTGAAAGTTTAATTGTCTTTTGCTGCTGGAAGTTGGTATTAAATATAAAAAACATGACGTGATACATTATTGATAACTAAAGGAACAAATTCCCATGTAACACATTTAAACTCAAATCTACACAACCTACTTGTGTGACCCTGTGTTGTCAAGCAAACGAGTAGGTACTCCCTGTTCAGAATACAAATCACTGTTATTTGACACAAATATAAATAAACAACAACGTCACCAGTAAGCAGGATGTATGCTCTTTATCTCCGGTACACATAAGAGATGCTCAGTGCTCAGTCATACATTTGAGTCTTACGTATGCGCAGTGTGGGGGTGGTTTTGTGGGAATACAGAAGACCTCTTTCATCTTTTTGTCAGGGCTAAAAATCCGTTCTTTGTTAAGTTGGTTTTAAACTGAGTGATGGGATAGTCTTTAACCTGTTCGCTTGTTCTCTCCCTTCAGGTGGGTCCAGCAGGGTCCCAGTTTGGACTCCTCGCTTGCCTCTTTGTCGAGCTGTTTCAAGGTTGGCAAATGCTGGAGAAGCCATGGAAGGCCTTCCTCAAGCTGCTGGGCATCGTCCTCTTCCTGTTCCTGTGCGGCCTCCTGCCGTGGATCGACAACATCGCACACATCTTTGGTTTTCTCAGCGGCATGCTGCTGTCCTTCGCCTTCCTGCCCTACGTCACCTTCGGGACGTTTGACAAGTACCGGAAACGTATCCTGATTGCTGTCTCCATGTTGGCCTACATCGGGCTTTTCTCTTCCCTCATCGTTTGGTTTTATATTTACCCGATTAACTGGCACTGGCTGGAGCATCTCACCTGCCTGCCCTTCACAAGCAAGTTCTGCGAAAAGTACGACATAGACCATGACATTAACGATGTGGTGCACTAGTCTCTAGGCTGCTGATGACGTGGCTGTGCTACTGATCCATTGTCTTCTAGCCAATGACCGGGTCAGCTGTTTCCAGGTCAGCTCAGTGGCCTTTAAGAATGTGGCAATTATGTCTATTATTCGATCATCAAGGGAAGGAAGGACCTGATCAAAGCCAATGTGAATGGAAGTGACTCAGTCTTTTCCCCTCAGCCTGCTGACTTGCTCACTGTACCGTAAAAGTTTACTCAACCTTTTTAATCCTCAGTCAAG
Organism: Cephalopholis sonnerati; assembly: GCA_019142605.1. Taxonomy (NCBI): domain Eukaryota; kingdom Metazoa; phylum Chordata; class Actinopteri; order Perciformes; family Serranidae; genus Cephalopholis; species Cephalopholis sonnerati. The sequence goes on from JAGQAX010000003.1 coordinate 13,387,474, forward strand.
CCTGGCACTACCTAGCATGTTAATTTGCTAATAGGCTAGCAGATCCTCGGAATCAGAGGACAGGAAAAGACACTCAGGACAACAAAACTACAAAGAGCTGGGTGGACCCAAAGGAAAAGATCAACAGTGAGAGACTGTCTGGCTGCCTCAGTTCAAAGTCAGTTTAAAGAAGCCAAATGAATCACTGCTGGCCCTACCATCACTTTTCCCTTTATAGAACAACAACCAGCTTAGATGAAAAGGAAGACTGATGCCATGGTGGGTCATCAGGTATCTTGTGGCCCAGTGAACTGAGATACATCAGATGCCTCCTGCCACTAATTCATGTTTTCAGTAACACTGGGTTTAACACTACAAACGCTGTCTGCTGCTTCTGTATGTTTTAACAGTTGTGAAGTACTTTAAGAGTTAAAACCTGTTTTTTATCTTCCCTCTTTTGTATGTATGCACTTGGCATGTCTTTGGAACAATGAAATGTTATGCTAAAGGTAACAAGGTGTTGCAAGTATTAACTGTGCAGCTGGAATAGTTCAAAATATCAGTGGTCAACTAAGGTAAGATTTCTATCTAAAACCACTAGTTGCCTTAAACAGATTATGCCATTTTACAAAGATGCCTCATTTTACTTTTGTATACTGCTCGTGATCAACTTCCTGAATGCTGATGAACACATTTCTGACCCAAAACCTACCAAAGCAACGACACATGCTGCTTATATATGCATGATGATCCCTTTGTTTTCTGTACGTCACTGCCACAAACACAAGGTCTCAACCAGGCTCTACTTATAATGTCTCATATTTGTCCGCTAACACGGTGGTGCCTCAACCATTTTGTATATTTACTCTGAAAACAATAATGTAAGTGATTTTTATTCCAGGAGTAATTATCCAAACAGGCATTTTTTTGTTGGATCAAAGTTTGTACTGTATTTTTTGACTCTGTGAAAGCAGCCATAGGATCACAAGATGTCATTTATGTTTCACCTGAGCCTTAATATGTTTGTGAAATATTACGTAAGGCTTTGTTTTATCATACACTTGTTGATACTGTCCTCGACAAAACAATAAGAAAGATTATTTTTGAACTGTAGTGTTGCTGCAGTCATAGGATTGTCCTCAAACAGACACACTCAGACCAAACCTTGACAAAGTCTTGGCCCCTACATATACACTTTTCCACTTTCCTTTTTGTCTCGATGCAGCTGTTTGCTCGGGTTGTGGTCCATGACCCACAGTAGATGGTTGCTGTCCTGGTGTGTCACTGACATTGTGATGAGTGGGGTTGGGCCGATGTGAACATGTACAAACCAGTTTGTTATTAAGCCAAACACATGACCGGACTAGTTACCAGGTGCTGCACTTGACTCAGCAGCCACTCCTGAGTGAAATGTAACGACGCTGTGTCTCAACAGAAAACTAGCGTCTGACTATCATGTAGCATCGCATAACATCTGAGCTGTAGGTCTAAACTGAATGCATTAAATATGCACATCTGTTTTGTCATGTAACCAAACCATGAAGCTATCAGCTGTATACTCGAGATCTGAAAGGTAACCACACATTATGATGAATGCTGCTTCAGGCAGCTTGTATAAAATCCGACTGGTTTAAGCTGGTACACCACACTGAACCAACAAACCAGATATTGACCCAGTTCTTGTGATAAGTGTATTGAAGAAGTCCCAACACCTGAAGTGAAAGATTTCATCCATGGGTTCCTGGCTTTTGTCTTGGATTTGGTTTGTTGTTGTGATCCTGGCATGTGTTGACCCCAGCTGTAGGAAAGCCTCAGTAATGCTTGTTGTGTGGAGGATTATTTGAGTTACTAAGTGAGTTATGAGATTACGTGAGTTTGTCTGTGTGGCTGACTCACTGATCATCTGGTGTTGTTGAGAACACAAGTCATAGAATGGGTTGTATGTTGGACAATTCAAATGTTTAAATCAGTTTCACCACCACTGTATTTAGATTGTAAAGGCCACTTCTTTAAAACATAGGACATCCACCCCTTTTAGGAAACCTCTTCACTGTGCCTTTTCACATGTGAGTTTGACCTGCAACAACCCGCATCTTCAGTTCTGACTGTGTGCAGCAGTTACACTGCCGTGTTTGCATTGGGACCAAATAATCTCACCCTTTTCTATTTATTGGAATAAAAAGGGAAAGTTTCACATGAACTTCGGGTCATGGTCAAGGTACTGTTCTGTTTTGCTTCAGTTTTATATGTGAAAATCTTTGTGTTTTAACGCAGTCATGTCAAAATAAATGCCACTCAAGTAATAATGAGGTTATGTGTGTCAGAGAGAAGTTAATCTTGATTGATTGAAAAGCTTCAAAACAGCCATTTAAGGGCCTTGAGACTGTTTCCACTGCTGTTTACATTCTTAAACATTAGCTTTTAAGCTAACATGGACAAGAAATCCGTTATGGAGCTCTGTACAATACTAAGAGCATATCTGTGATTATGAGGATGTCTGCACACGGCTCTCAACATGGAGGTGGCTGAGCTGGAGGCTAGCAGCTAACAGTGCAAACAGTGCTAACTTTGGCAACAGTGCTGACAGAGCTAGTGGTGTTAACTGGGGGGGAACCAGAGGGTGCAGTAACCAAGCGCAGTGTATGATGGTGGCCATTAGCTAGCCAGTATCACACACACATGCACTAACATGCATGTGTGGCCAGACCTTCTACCGCAACAAGGAACAGTGAAGCTGGAATAGCCATTTAGTATTTACTGCTATATAAATGCCCTGAATATTGTACAGAGTTTTTTTTTTAAATGTCAATTTGAACATCTGCACTTCTATGACAAGTGCGTGAAGTGCTACTGATGATCATGTGAACAGCTATAAAGCAGACCTCATGCTGAGATTGTTTTCTCAACAACTATTAAAATGAAAGGAGCTCAAAGCAGACGTGCTAGAAAACAAAAGATTTATTATTTGAAGAACAAAACATTGTAAAAAAAAAAAAACATTTGTCTTAAGACATGGGAGGCAGAGCTGGTGATTGTCTACAAGGAGAAAGGCAAGAGGAGACTATCAAGGAGACATTTTGATAGAACAAATATTTAGGATATATTCACACTTAATATACTCATTGTATTTGTGATTTTAAGTCTATATACAACACTGATGAAGACAGACAGGACCACTTAACTATATTACAACAGACACGTGTGTTCAGGTTAATACATTGACCTATTATCTGATGTCTGATTGCGGATATCCCTCCCTTTGTATTTTTATTTATCACAGTTTTTGAAGGTTAGCTGTTTAATTTGGTTTAAACTTCACAGTCGTTCTGTCATCATAGTTATAAACAGTGTCACATAAACAGTAATCTTCTAATGCTGCTGTGAAAGGCATGTTGTTAACACAAAACCGTACAGGACTGAATACATGAATAATGGGCAGATACATAGAAGAAAATTTCATGTTGGTTTCAGAATAAGCCAGAAACCATGTTGGATTGGTTAAATAACAAATATAAGACAGAGGGCAAAGACAGAAACAAGGCAGCTTCGCTCTATTGAATACAATAATACATTTTATAAAGTAAAAATAAAAGTGTTTTAACAAATAATAATAATTTGATATAACTTGGACTTGGACATTCCTCCAGGCTCTGCTCTAATGATTCTTTTCTTTAACTCGCATTAAACTGCAGATCGTATATATATTTGTCGTTTTTCACCACGTCTTCAGACAGCTGTTTGCAGCTGGATGGCAGCTCTTTGTTCTCAGCTCTCTGCAGACTCACAGTCAGAACACACACCTCACCGCCTGGTGAACAAGTCTCACTCACAGATGACGATCACAAGCACTGCACCGAGCGCTCACGTACAGCAAAGCTGCTCAGACCTTCCCCTTGATTCTGTTTCCAAGAGTGGAGGGGGGGGTCCCACCACCGCTGATAGCCAGGGAGAATCCACATTAAGTCCTTCTGTCCTCAACAACCGCTGTTACGACGCATGAAGGCGTGGCCCCTGACTGGGTAAACCATCTCGATGAAGGCGAGGGGCCCCACTGTGATCTCACTGGGGCCCTGCACCTTGAAACCTGACTTCCTGTAGAAGGGAACCAGGAAGTCTTCGCACATGAGCACGGCGCGGCGGACGTAGGGCAGGCAGCGGAGGTACTGCAGGTAGCGCCACATCAGGATGGAGCCTTTGCCCTGCTGACGGAAGGTCCGGTGGACAGCCAGGACGTGGATGTGGACGGTGGTCCCGTGAGGCTTGTGGAGAGTGAGGGCATCCTGGGAAACAGAGGGAGAGAAGAGGTGTAAGAACTGGTAAACACTGTATTGTTGGGGAGCATGTTGAGCTTCAGGTGGCAAGATTTAATTAAAAATACTTAAAGCCAAAAGAACAAATGCAAAGTCCATGTTGAGCCTCTCAGTCTTAAAGTAAGACAGTGTCACTTGAAATAAGAAACAACACATTTTTCTTCTTATTAGAGAAAAACTGAATTCATAATCATATTTGCATTGTTGCTCAGTTCAGTACTCTCAGGAGCTTTAACCCTTGAAAACCTGGGCAAATTGGCTTGATTTATTTCAAATACATGGAAGGAAGGCAATGAGCAACGAAAGCAGAAATTACCCCCCAAAATTTCCAAACATCAGTAAAAAGAAAAAATTAAAAACAAGAAAATTTGTATTAAAAAATATTTTTAAATCTGTAAAATAATTTTTAAAATATAATTATAATAATTATAAATCAAGTTTTTCCCTAGATTTTTTTCTTTTTCCCTAGTCTTTTCTTTTTTTTTTAATTTTCTAAATCCATTTTTTGCAATTCGTGGTACATTTCTTACCAAGTTGCTCGTTGGCTTTTTTTCCCCATGTTTTTGAAAGAAATCACAACAATTTGCTCAGTGAGGGTTCAAAGGTTAAACTAGAAATTACCCCAAATTAGCAAAAATTAGTAAAAAGTTACAAGAAAATTACCTTAAAATTAGCCAGGAAGGAAAAGTAAAAAGAATAAATAGATAATAGACAAGGAAATGACCTGGGAAAAAGGGGTTTTAAAAAAAGAAAATACATATTTATATGCATTCCATAACATAAGTTTGACTATATCACCATAATAATCATAAATATAGTTTTTGGGTACGTTCATTCATTTTCCATGACCACTTATCCTGGTTTTCTGTACATATTTCCCTATTTTTTAAGTACTTTTCTAAGATTTTCTGTCTCTCTATTTTTTATTATTGATTTTGAGTTCATTTTCAAAGTCCTGTCAGATTTCAAAGGGTTAATGCTCCAGCCTCACCTGGTCTGATATGACCAGTAGCTTATGGTTGCTAATGCCAGCTCATGTCAACAAACTTTCTCTTATTATGTAACTGACATTATTGAGAAATGTTGCTGACCCTCCACTTTTAATATTTTCTTATGTGGTGTTATAAGCGCTTGTGGCTACATCGGATGCACGGCTGTCATGTTTGTGTTTCTTGCCACCACGTTCACATTTGAGAAAACACATTGTGACCTTTGACCTCTGTAAATCCTTGGCCTTGTTTAGCACATTGTTGTCTGTGAATTCTTTGCACTGCCCTGCATGTTTGCCCTTACGTACGAAACATACAAGATTTTATTGTAAAGTTTTTCTTTCACCTGTGATTTTTAGATTTTTATGTACTGAAAAAAATCCTTCACATTTAAATTCTTGATGATATGTACTTGTAATGTTTTATCATAATATTTTTTCTCTTTACTGTTTAACACTTTTTCTATTATCATTTATTGCCCATGCAGCTTTAAGATTATGCCACCCTGCATTTCATGGCATATTAAATGAGCATGTGAGATATTAAACTTTGATTCTGTTAACCATTTCATAATAGTAGGATTTTTAAAATTCATGAGGGCTCTGGATCTCTCTTCAGTGTGAATGAAAGGCCATATCGCTGGCTCCCACACTCAGATTTAGGTGGATCTGTGGAACACTTCTCCTCATCCACTGAATTCCCAGAGACATTCTGCTATAAATGTGCCCTTGAATCTTTCAAAATCTCCTCTGTTAATCTGTTTTGAACCTCGTCTTTTATTTTCCTTGCCAGTCAGTCTGAGGTAAATAAGCGTCCAGGTGTCCTCCGCTCTGTCTTACCGGGGTAAGCCTCTCCTGGTCCCACAGTGAGCCGATGATGAAAGCCACCAGACGTCCCTCCTCGAACCAGCCAAGAGACAGCTCAGGGCACAGGGTGAGGAAGTGACGCACCTCGTCCAGGTGGAGAGGACACTCACCGGACACTGAGATGAAGGCTGTGTGGAGGAGGAGGAGGGAATGAGATATTATGGGTACATGTTCCTACTGTCCTGACTACAATGGTTAGTACATGTAAAATATGATCACTGGAAAGACTAGAAAGTTAATTGTTTTCTGTAAATATAATTTTTGTTAACAGGCTGATGTAGGCCAGTGTTCCTGTCTACACGTGTGTTAATTCAGCAGGGAAAAGATTAAATGAAGAAAGTCACTATATGGAAGAATAAATATATTTTTTATGTTTTGAATTGACATCTGGCACATGAGTTTTGTGTTTTCATTTACACAAATAAAGACATTTCTACGATTTAATTGATACAAAAACCTAAGGCACAAATAAGTCCAGAAAAAATCATTTCCTGGGGAGGACCCCAAACTCCCCACTCAACATGTGTGACCCCCAAATGTTGAAATGAAACCCACGCCACTGCTATTTCCCTTTAAAGGAAAGAAGGCACCTGTGCGCCTTACTGTGCGTAAAACAACTCTCCTGAAGTTAGAAAGACGGCTATAGTGAGTGTTGTAGTTCAGTAAAGTATATAAAGAGTCTGCTCACCTTCTCTCTCAATCTCAAACACACTGATGGCATCCTCCGGGCTGAGGGAGCGGAACTCGCTGGCCGGCAGCGTGTGGCGGCGGCCCCGCGGCACCGGAGAGCGCATGTGGAGCGGCTTCATGAACGGCACTGCGCTCACTACTGACATTTTTTTCCCTAAAAAAACTGCTAAACTAAAAAGCAAAAGAGACTGTCTGACTTTTCTTCTGCTCGTGCGTTACTCCTCGTCTATAAGCCTGATCCGTGCGTAACAGGACTGCGCGTAAAGACTGAGCAGAGAGCGGCGCGCCTCCAGTATTTATACCCTCGGTGCGCAGCGGTGGTTGGTTAATAATCCTGAAGCCAGCTGGATGACCAAACCTTCCAGTTCCCCCGTGAGTAAGTTAAACAATAAACATATTTAGTCGGGGTCAGGTGGGATATTTGTGTGTTGAGAGTTAACCTCGTCATGGCACCATCAGAGCCGCAGCAGATTTGGATTTTACTGATCATGTGTTGGAGGTCTCACAGCAGCATGTGATGTTACCAAACTGTTATCAAGAGTAACCTCAGGTATAGCAGTCAATAATGTCCCACACCTGTGTTACAGGGTGGGAGACAGTCGTGTTGATGGAATTAGAAACGCAGGAGCTCTTCTGAGTGGTTAACCATTATTATCAGGGTCAATTCATGTTGTCACAGTGAGGAGACTGAGTGCTCTCTGCTGGTGTTGCCTAACTGGGCCATCTTAATAAGGACTGGACTTACCAGTCTTCATGTGATTCCTCTGAGGGAGACTTTCCATTATACCTGCGGGCTAAGTCCAGTCCACGATTTTTCCACGCTTTATTTTCCAGATCTGTAAGAGGATTACAGGACGTGTAGGAGTTTGTTTGTCACCTCTTGTTATGTCAAGAATTTCAAGAAGCCGCAGTTGTTGTTGTCTCTATAAAACTTTACAAAACTTTCCCACAAGGTGTGTAACCCACTTTATATAATGAGAGAGGATAGCAGCAGTGATTTCCTGCATGTGTTTGTTATTTTTATTTAAGTAATGGTCCACTTAACACAAACTGACACCAAGAGCAGGTGAAGTACTTGAATCACCATCTCCACATAAACACTGAGCTCAGATTGTATGAAGCTTTTCCTGGTACACTCTTTTCTGTTTTTAGATATGAGGAGGTTTCAAATATTCTTGGGATCAAAGTCTTTATCAGGACTCCAAATAAGTTTTTAAACAAGTTGCCCTTGCTCACATACATTAGCCTATGTTTTGTTGGTGCTGGGGTAATCATACTACAATTTCTAAAAAAAAAAAAAAAAAAAAAAGAGCAAAAATGATAATAAAAAAGTGTCTTATGTAGCGTAAATCCACTGGAAAGACGGATAGATTCAAAGAGATGTGCCAAGACTCCCAAATGTATTTATTTAAATGTATTCCTTCAACCTACTTACAGACAGCTAAATAAGTCCTGTGTATTTAACAACTCTTAGTTAAAAAACAAAACAAAACAAAAACAAAAAAAGAACTTTGGAGTAAATTGAACAAAGTCTCCAAAATGGTGATCGTAAAGAAAGACTTTGTTTTAATGTGTTTATATCAGTACATGGATAATCTGAATACTCCTGTCAAAGATTTTCTTGTTAAAGCCCCCTCAGAAACACACACACACACACACACACACACACACACACACACACACACACACACACACACACACACAGCTGCTCAGTTTTTCAGTGACTACCCTCTCTTTCCCAATATCAACAAACACGCAGCCAGGGTAATTACTGTGCAAATAAACGTCATTATAATATATATATATGTATATATAAACATATATTTGATATAATAAAATATAACAATATAAATAAAAACAAAACTAATATCCAATAATAGCAAAATATTAAATAAACAATAGGTTTTTAAAGATACATGAACACTATATTTGTTCAGGGGACTCACCTAACCATGGATGGGATATTGAACACACTCATCGATCACAGGCCCAGGGGCCCACAGTGTCATGGGGCCCGTGGCCTTCACCTGTAAAATGTCACTCAAATTGAAAAATCAGAGTCAGATTTACTTTATCGATCCCAGGGGAGGATTGTGATCACAGTCACTCTGAAGTAAAGCATAGAGAATTAAATAAGTAGAAGTGGAAGCATAAAGTACAAAGTATGTAAAAATATAAAAATAAAATATGTGCAATATGCTACAATGTAAACACTAGAATGTAAAATATTAAAAAATATAAAATATGTGTAATGTTCTAAATATGTCAAGTGTGTAGAAAAATATATTAAAATATGTGCCTCAGTCTGTATTAAAATGTATAAAACTAGTATTTAAGTTAAAAATAATTTAAAAATTTTGAATAATGCTACAATGTACTACAATATATACACATAGGTAGAAATAAGAATGAGAAATATATGCAATATGTGCAACATTTGTTACATATACATTCAAGAGTGGGAAGAATATTGCACTGCTGAGTGACTGCACAGAGTACTGCTGTAGTTGAATTATTGCACTGATATAGTTAAGACAGCGTTATAAAGAATTATTTTACCTTTAAGTCCTCATTGCACACTTAAAATATAATGAATAAATGATGACATTTTAACTGCTGACAGGTGAATTTAGTCCAAGTGCCAGTCTCAGATATGTAAAGTGTGATGACTTCCTGTGGCTTCTGGGGAATGAGTCTATTCTCATCTAAAAGACACACAAAACAACATAAATGAAGCAAAATCACCACAAATAATGTTTATCTTGTAGAAGACGTGGTGGGGCCCATTGTTTCATAATTCGCCCATGCACCTGAAGACTTTTCATAATACAGTCATGCACATATACTTTTAAATAAGTTAAAATAATGCATAAATAGAGATTGAACATTAAATTAAAATGTATTTATTCTGAAGAAATCCATGTATGAGTTAGATGATGGTAAAATAAAGCCATTTATATTAGGGGAAGTGTATTAAATGTTAGGCCCCATGTCAGCGCCTGACTTGAACCAGTGCCTCACAGTTTATGGCTCACACCGCCGCCCAGTGGTGACAGAGGGTACTGCGTGATGACGCGCCCACACTGCGCTACTTACGCAGCCCTCCGTCGCGACGTAAACACGTGCACTTCGCTGCTTCCAGGTTACAGTTTTTTTCAGTCCACCGTCATCCTCGCGCACTAGCATCACTCCCTGACAACAGCAGCGATGGCGGAGCCCGTAGCATCGGATGCGGCGGCCACAACGGACGCAGCAGAAGCGGCAGCATCCCCGACCCCGGGCCTCTCACCCGCAGCCAGCCCGGGCTCGGAGCCTCCATCCATGGCTCTGTCTCCCACGACGGACGGCTCCCAGCGGCTGCTCTTCTCCCACGACCTGGTCTCCGGGCGGTATCGCGGCTCAGTCCGGTTTGGCCTCGTACGGATGATCCACGGCGAGGAGGATTTTAACTCAGACTCGGACCTCGACGATGGCGGAGGGAGAGGCGGTGGCGGCGGTGGAGGAGGAGGTGGCGGAGGAGGAGGAGGAGGAGGACGAGTCCCGTGTGGTTCGGACACTGAGAGCGGTGTGGACACCCCGAGTCGGCCTCTCTGTAGGGGATTTGTCCGCGTCCAGTGGTACCCTGAAGGAGGGAAGCAGGACATCAGGGAGACAAAGGTACCACATACCAGCTAATGTGTTAACTGTTTACACTGACACTCCCTCAGCCTGACACGAGGGCTGCTCTGTTTTTAACCGCCTGTTGTGGGTTTTTAGGAAGACACGAGTGGACTTGCCAGGCTGTCAGGGATAAGGTTCACTTAATCCATCTGCCTAAAACGCATAACCTAGCTCGCTAGCTGGCTAGCATTCAAGCACACATGCTAGCTAGCAGTTTAGCTCGTAGCCTCATGTCACTCAGCTGGAGCTGGCAGGCTGAACAGGGCTGTTCCGCCTGATTGCATCCAGCCGCTGGTGCGACAGGTAGCAGCTCTCTGTGTGCAGGTGTAACCGCAGGGTTTGGCAGGTGCAGGACCCTGCTAGGAACCGGACACCCATTGATTAGCTCATCCATGACTCTGTGTTGTTCCTCAGCTGGGTGTGACTTGGCCTGAAACCAAACATGGTCAAACACTACAGGTTATTTGATAGAGCAGCCGTTATTATTTACATTATGTCTCAGTTCCTCATCCAAAATACACTGGCATCATATTTCAGGCCAGTGTGCCCTGACAGACTGCTAACACAGATAAGCTCTCATTGGATTCACTGTGAATTCGTGATATCTTGTCAATGTCTCCATTAATGTTTACAGCAGAAATTAGAGCAACCACATCTGAGCTGAAACTCACAGTCAGTTAATAAGCTTGAAGATGAATTTGAGTCATTCTCAGGAAAACTTTGCTGCTTACATCAGTCTTTTCTTAGTCTCATCAGAAATAAATCAGCTTCTTATTTGGGGATTATTAAATTTCTCAAGAAACATAAGGAGCAAATAAATAAATAAATTTAACAGGAGTTATTTTGCTGTGCTCACAGGCTTCTCAGAGCTTTCTCAACTCCGAGAACAGATAAAATACACATAGTTGAGACTTGGATTTGATCACTGAGACAAATTTCTGAAATTGTGCAGGCCCATTTATAAGCCAGTCAAGTTTAGTTTGGGGTCTTACTGTTATCTCAAGAGCTGATTATATCAGTACAGATCACCGCAGTGAGAGAGGAAGAAGAGTATTTGGATCAGGCTGAGACAAGAGGAAGGCTATGTCTCAGGAGCTGACTTTAAGTAGAATAAGAAATGGTCAAAATCTCATATAGATGTTACATTAAGCTTGGTTTTGTCTAGGAGATATAGGCTGGGCAAAGAAGAGACCTTATTTTGAATTTCCTCTCCTCTGGGTCAGTCGCCTGCACTAATCCACATCATTTTTCACTCCAAAGGGCTGTGACTAATTATTGTTTTAATTAATCTGCCTCTTATTGTCTTGATTAATGTTCTGGTCTAAGCAAAAGTTGACACCTTCACCTCCAACCAACAATCCAAAAATCCAAATGTACTGTAATAGCAATCTAACACACCCAGTAAGTATTTACATCTGTAAAGCTAAATTTTTGGCATGTTTTCTTCACCAGTTGCAAACAGCAATAGTCAGAGCTTGTCCCAAAAAACGTTTTACTGAGTTATCGTTGTTGAGAGACTTGTTCAGTAACTTAGTTAACCTGCTTTTTGGATCAGTCCCTCTTCACATGCAGCACTTCATTTTGGTCACAAACCCATTGTTCTCCCGGTGCAGTCTTGGCAGCTTTGATTTAATTCATCACCGAACATGACAGGCGTCAGTATTGAGACTGCGTAAAAGGCAGTGACAACAGGGTAATTGCTGGTGAGAGACAGCATTGTTTTGCTCCACTGGGAGACACAGACACAGATGTACTTTTAATGGATGTTTCATTGAACACCGCACTCAGGATTATACCTGAATGAAATTGTAATCAGTAAAGAAAAGGGAAATCAGCCGTCATCTCTACTCTCCAGGGCTTCTCTAGATTTCTCCTGGGCTTTGTGGAAAATACTCACAGGGTTTAAAATAGGACTGGTCTGGAAAAAGCTCATACAAACTTGTGTTAGAGACACAGGATGGGACCAGAAGAAACCTATTTCAGGGCCCACTGTTACCTTGCTTTGTCTTTTGTGCTAAATGTTCTGGTCTGAGTGTCATTCAACGTCTGCCACAACAAAGGGTCCGTTAAACAATGAGGCCGATGTTTACACACCTCATGGACTGTTAATGCTGTGTCATTATTAGTCAGCGTCCCCAAATGATCTAGCGTGTGCTAGTGTGCGCATGTATGAATTACATTCTGTAGTATTGTTGTTTTGGGTAGGTTTGTTGTGTGTGCGCGTGTGTGTGTGATTTCTTGTTGGCTTATCTGCGTGCACCACATGCCCTGTCTCAGCAGGCTCCATCCTGGTTGCATATATCCTGAGAGCGTGGTGAAGATGCCAATCAATAATTCATGATTACTTCCTGCAGTATGCAAAGTTGCACATCTTCAAGATGATATTTCTACAAAATTTTGACTTATATTTATTCTGCAGTCGGCACCTCCACTTAAAACGTTTTCTCTCAGGGGCAATCAATGGAGAAAAAACTGCTGCTGAGAATCTGCCACACTCGTCAGGGTTTCTCCTGAGGTCAATAAAACCAGCATTTTCCCAGCAAAACTAGGATTTTGATAGTTGGAACATAGCAACAGCCATTAGATGCAAATTTTAAATGATCCAGGATGGAGAGCCAGCCTCATGCTTTCTTAGGTTTTGTGTTGCAGTATTTGTAACATGTCACCTCATCAGATTTCATTATCTTTATGTCTGTCTTGCATCAGAAGGATCTGTGAACACACGTTTTACCATTTCCTTTGTCTTTCGTAACAACCTGCATTGTGCACCAGATTTTCCAGAAGTGGTGTGAGAGTAAACAGAGGAGCTTGATGAAGATTTGTCAGCATGTACGATGCTCTGGTATTATTTTCTAGGCGAGCTGATTCAAAGATGTGTGACCAACTGTAGCTGACAAGGAAGTTTATCTGCGTCTCACAGACTCCCCAAAAACACAAACATCAGGACATCACACATCTACCACAGAAGACACACCCCTCTGGAGATGGTCTGTAAGGAGGGGGGCAGCAGCACAAAGGAGAGTGCAGCCTTTTGTGCCGCTGTCTTGTGTTGATGTTTTGCAAAGTGTGTTTTATAAAAGTGGTAATGTAGCGTCTCATGACTCCTCAGTGTAGGGCGCTAAATGAAAAATGTTGCAAAATGAGCAGCTTGTTAATTAGAAGTAATTTCATGTGGAAACAAATTAAATGATGCTTTAGCAAACTAAGAGGTTAATCATCCCCATAATGCTTTGTTAACCTATTTTTCAGTATACATATAGCTTATTGTTGGGTTTTGAAAACTTTTTGTACTACAGAAGAAGCCAGTGGTGGCCATTTTGAATACCCTCGTACTGCATTGCCTTTGCTCTCATAGGGTAAAGACATTCAGTGTCCATCAGAAATTGTATCTCATACTGTATTTATTGCCGGCAGGGTTATGTTACCATTCACATTTTAACAGATCCCAGTACTCGACAGTACTTTTTTGATACTTTCAGTAATAATAAAAATTTTAATTTTGAACAAGCTGCAGGGGCGATGTAGTCCCGCTCTCTCTTTTTATGGTATTCCGTGCTGGTCAACAAGCGACTCTGCTCCTTTGCTGTGTCTGCTCTCACTCTCTGTTTAGACACGATTGACAAATATGCGGAATAAGTACATAACTTAAAATAAACCCAATTGATATTAGGCTATTTCTAAAATAAAATAGACCAAATGCTGAAACTATCGCTGTAGATCATGATCTGGCCACGGAGTTCTGTGTCGCGGGTGCTGAAAGGAGGCCAGTAGCGTCTCCTGGTGCTTTGGTGTTTCATGGCACCTCTGCCTCCTGTGGGAACTTGGCATTCTCATCCAGATGTGCTTTCAGATACAGAAATTTGGCACTGATTACTTTAATGTGAACTGGTACTCGGTAGTACCTTAGGCTGGGTATCGTTATTTAGTACCTTTTTAAGGTATCGACTGATATAATCCAGTACCAAGCGGTCTTGAAACTACATCAGTCAAATGATATCTGCAGTCAGTTGTTTTTGTACCTAAATCTATACAATAATTACTATTTGTACAGTCTTGCTTTTAGCAAATCCCTGCAAGCGTTCTTTGATGTAATGCAATGTGTAATTGGCCCTCTACCTCACCAGCTACAACCCAAACAGTCTGTGGTGTGGTGAAGTATTCGAAGGGGTTGGGAGTTAAGCATGCCGAGATGCCACCAAAATGTTCAAAAGTATGGCTATACTACACGCCTGTGTCCTTTTACACTACTGAATACTTCAATTTACATGATGGGTATTGAAGAAGTCGGAAAAAACACTTAAAGGATGCTGGTATTGGTACTGGTATCGTCATTTTTTTAAATCATACCAAGCTGTAATTGGGTTGGTACCCTTGAAAATACAGAGTTCGATACCCAACCTTAACGTTAGCAAGATAAACCTTATTTGATAGAGGGTTTTATCTGTATTGCTCACTCAACATCTCTGTAAGTTCAACATATTATAGCTTTAGAGAACACGTGACTCTCCTTCATGAAAATACACTGACATGAGGGAAATGACATATTTACTTTAGTTCTTGTTGAGTCTTGTGCTCTCACACAAACACACACACAGCCACACTGTCCCGCACTGCGCTGTCGTTGAACTGTAGTAACTGCAGGTCTACCTCCATGATCAAATTTGCACAGAGTACTTTTTGATTAAAGCTTGTGCAGCAGCTGCCATCTGTGGTCACTTTCTGAGGCACTCAGTCATTGACTCTCAGACGAGCTTGTATTAGCAGCCTCTAAAGTGTGATAGGCTCGAGTTCCACAGTAGCCTTGAAATGGGAACATGTCTGCAGCTCACTACTTCCCTCCAACACATCACATTTCTTGCACCCTATGAAATCTTAATAAGTATATCTCCAGAGGAGGTGATGGGGCTCAGATCTGTATCTCAGTGCAGGTATGAACGAGGACGCCTCCGTTGTTGTCAGCTGCACTGTCAGGAACATGGCTTACTTATTTTCATTGCCTGCAGATGCAGTGATTACCTCTTCCTTTTCTCTGTGTGGTATACTTACAGTGTGATGTATAATTGTCTGATATTTGATGGTGTCATCATTGTTCATTGTGCCCACTTTTTGCTCACCTTAAGTGACTCACTGACGATTCACCTTAAACCTTCTGCTGCAAAGGCACACAAGACCAGATGCTCAATGTATCTGAACCTCTTTTGTGTTTTTAATAGGAAGGTACAGGCATACATACATAATCCTGTAAGGACAAGGACACTGTCTGTGCTTTATCAGCAGCTCAGTGCTCTGACTATGGATTAAGATGATTATTTTCTCACTGACCTTAAAACTCCTTACAATAGGTGCAGGTTACTGGAGGGCCTGTCACTGTTGTCGACTCCACACTGACCCAGTTTACACCTTGTAGCACATAGATAACAGACATAAAATAACCTGTAATGTACTTGATACAGCTTTCTTGCAGATGTCTAAGAATGAGTGCTGAAATTTTGACATGACATGACCTTTAACAGCTAAAGCCTGGCACGCAGTACAGAGGAATTGGACCGATGTTGGACCCGATTCCCCCTCTCTCAACAATCGTCAGTGAAGCCCCAACTTTTTTATGCTTCTAAAGATCATCTTGCCAGATTTCCCTGTTTTGTGAGGTATGTGTAGAGCTTTGTACATCCCCTGATCTGCTCTGAAAACAATCCTGGCTGCACTGATTTCACATCGCAAAATTAAACACGTTCAGTATTTATAATTTTATATCCAGTTGTATGGGAGGAACCCCGAGGATCGCCAGTGGTCCCATAGGTCTCAGTTGGTTTTAATGCAGTGTCAAATTGGATTTAACTCACGCCTTCTCCATGGTTTTATCTATAATTAAATTTTTGCTAAATAACAGCTAGTTCTTGCTGCCTGTCATCCGCCATTTTAGTTTACTCTAAAGTCACGTTTGATGGTACAAGATTTCCGGTTTTGAGAGTCAGGGCTCTGGTTGTCCGTGAATGGATTCTCCTAGTGTGTGGTTTGCTGTTTTTGGCAAACCATCGCTTTCCACACAGTGTTAGAACAGAACTGTTAAATTTATCATTACACGTCGTTATGTGTGGGGTGTCTCACATTTTTAACATCGGTCAAGATTTTAAAAATCTGTCAGTGTGGGCCAGGCTTTAAGGTGTCAGTGAACTGCGTCTTGACACTGTGGCCAGATGTGTTTGTGCTATATGCTCCTGTGTAGGCAGTGAGAAGTAATAGTTGTTTAACATGCAGCCTGTGTAGTGAAGGATTTTCTGTACTTCTGTGCATCGCAGGGCTTTGGTTACCATGGCACCCGATTATGTTTTTTTTCCCCCGATGATTTTGATGCTTCAGGTTCATTTTCAGTATCTTTTTTCCCTAGGGGATAATTTTGTAGTTAATATTACTGACAGTATAATGATCTAAAAATAAATTCTAAAACTGTGGTTTCAAGAAAAACTCAGCGCCTGCTTTGGGCCTGCCACAGTCAGCATTACCAAACACACAGAGCCCTGTTGCTGCAGCGCAACCTTGGAATTTCCATCCAAGGACAGAAGTGCACTGCAGCAGCAGGTAGCTAGCAGTGGCACACACCGAGGGAACAGCAGTGCAGCGGGTGTCTACGATGTCCTTGAATCTGTCAATCATTTGATAACTGAAACACTCATCAGTGCGCTGCTGAGACCTCCAAGTATTGCAAGGTAACTCCTGGTGTGCATGTGTGGTGATTCAGCAAGCTTTCTCAGAGTCTGTGCATTAATTTCCGTTCTGTCAGGGTGAGTGTCGGGATAGAGGGGTCAAGGTGAGCTGTGACGCCGCCCTGACCACAAGCTCCTCCCTGGAAGCAGCAGCATGTGTGACAGTGGGGGTGAAGCAGGTGGAGCAGGAGGAAGAGGCTGGTGTGGTAATAATGATGAGCAGGCCTGACTGCTGCTGCTGACTGTACTGCAGAGACGCAGAGATGGTGGATAGTGAGAAGAAGTGAGGAGGTGAGTGAAAGAGCTGTAAAGTGGAAACAATGTGGGGAAAGAAAGCATTGAATACCAATTAAAAACGTCACCTGGGTCTGAAAACCACGAGGAGAAAGTGAAATGAAACAAATAAAAAATCTTGACTGGAAAGGTTGCAGTGGGACAGGCAGACACTTTGGTACCAGATGGCTGTTATGGTAATGTGCAGGCTTTTAGTCCTTGAGATGGTAAGGTCCCACCTTCTGCTCTCTGACCCATTTTAGGTTCCCAGCCTCCTCTGCTGCTGTCTTAGTCGTTGCAGTAAAACTACTTCACCCTGTTACAATGCCCTCGAGTTGGCAGCACTATATTGCAGTCCCCTTACCTGAATGCGGCCACCATCAGATTGCAGTGATTTATGTTTAACAAATCCTCCTCAGCTGCTTGCAGGTCACATTTAAAGCAAAGCATCAACATTTAGTTGCCTGTTTTATACTGTAATCATTCAGATGCAGCCATCACTGAAAGTCACAGGCAGTTGATTTTAGTAGGTTACTTGAATGTTTTTTTGTGGAGGAGGTGGGACAAGAGTATAAAAAAAATATAAGATTATAAAACCAATTGAGTCTAATGTTTTATGAAGTGAACAAGGAGACTCCTGGGGTTTTATTGCTTTTATCTTTTATTGTGCTGACAGTCTTTGATTTTGTTTTAGAGACACCACCTGCTCAGCAAGGCAGACTGTAACAGCAACTACTGTCAGTCAGTCATACAGGGAGGCTTGTTTGTATATGAAGTATGAGGGGCGGGGTATCATCTGGAAAAAAAAAAATAACATACCAGTACCTGAGTACCCTTAAAGTTATACAGCTATCAATAGAATACTTTATTTGACACCCATAATGTGAATAGAGTGGCGTGTAGTATAGCCATCTTGGCACACCGAACTGACATCTCCACCAAATACAACGCAGACTATATGGGTTGGAGCTGCTGCTGATGGAGTGTGATCTCTGTGCCAGGGACAGTGAGTCCGCACACACACACACACAGTCACACAGACTCACAGGGCTAACTGTTAGCATCACACGGCCTAACAGTTATAACAAGTTTGACAACAGAGTCAAGCTGTTTCGCCGTCAGTGTGAGTTTGTTGAGACCTTTAAACGGCTCTGTGTTGGATGTTACCTGCTGCAGCTGTGTTAGTTTGTGCTAACTGGGTAGATGTTAGACTGAGTGTTCACTGGGAGGAGAGCGGCTCTGGAGATGGCAGCAACAGAAAGTTTACGATGGGGCATATTGGTTGGTATATTGTAGCTATCAATCTCTTTGGCAGTTGTTACGCTGGGGGCAAATCTTTGTCTGAACCACAGTTATTCAACATAACTTTATTGATCTTGTAACAGTAAAATGATCCTTTTGTGCTGAATGTTGTTTGTAAAGCATTTGGAAAAAAACTGTTTTAAAGGTTGTCTGCTGATAGTACAGGGGAGATTGTAAAAATCCATTAAAATACAATGGTGTGAGAACAGAGAGAGAACTGCAGGTTCTGGATGACCTCAGGGTGACTCCCATCCATCAGCCTACCCCTGCCCTCATCCATCCAACTACAGAAGTCTGGTTACACCCCCACTGACCCACAGAATAGAGACGTCTCTGTTCTTAAAGCACAGACTGCTGAATTACATTTAAGTCACTTTACCACACAGATTTCCTTCAGCTCTCATCCATCCTCTGCCCATGATCACACACAGTTTTCTTTTTCTAAAGCATTGCAGCTGTGAGATTACCAAGCATTTGGAAAGTGATCATCTTACAGCTAAAATGCTTTTAAGATACAAATGGAAGCAATATTGTTCTTGGAGGCAGAGTTTGACTAAAAGTTACAAATGGATTAGTAGGCCTGTACCAGATGTCTTTTGAATAGTCACTGAATATTGTTAAATTTGAATTTATAAGGTCATCATTGCTAGAAACATTTTATATTATTTAATTTATCCATCTTTTCATTTCTTTTTGTCAAAATGAGTCAAACTCTTCTGAGTCAAAGTCCACATTTTTGATGTTTTAAATCTTTAACCTATCGACAAACCCTGTTTTCTTTACACTTGGTCTTAGCCTACCTGTTGGCAAAATGTAGATTAACCTAACTCACTCTAATAACCACATTTTTTTTAAAGTCTTAAATCTGATTTCAAAATTATATTAAAATGTTCTTAAATGCATTAAATGTAAGTGTCCTTAGTACCTGTAGACACCCTTAAAAAATACAAAAAAAATCCTCAATTTGAACATATATATTTATGAAACACTTAAAAAATAGGTTTTTATTATTGTGGTTATTTAAAAGTTAATCATGGTGCTGTTATATTGCTGACAGACCATGCCGTTAATACAGGTGTGTGCCTCCCTTTGTGTGCGGCAAGCAGGAGAAAGAATGAGATTTTTGTCTGCAGTGCAAATATTGTTTATGAAAGATGAAACGCCAGCAAATATGAATAGAAAAAGAATATGCTGTAGATAAAAATTTGGGAATTGATTACATTTTTTATTTTTTTTTCAATAAATGTTCGGACTAAACAACACTGGAAATATTGGAAATATTTGTATCATATAACACTGGCTACATTTACATGCACAATAATATTACACCATTATTTTGAATATAACAATATTCTGAATTTGATGTGGGCCATACAGAGAGCATATTCTGTTTGGATATTCTGAATTAGGCCTTATAGTGAATGTAGCATTTTCTGTTTAAGATATGGATGCTGGTATTATTCAGGTTTCAGGAGCATTCTTTGGACATGTATACAGCACATTTGGAATATGCATCTCAGCTGGGGATTTTAACGCAGTTTGCGACACACGGCCTCTCGTCTGTTTAAAGTAGGCTCTGAGCGTTGTCATGGATACTTTATATACAAACCAACTAGCCAACAGTTTGCAAACCTGGTGTAAAGATGCATGACCTAAAGAAAATCCCACATTTCTGGTTGGAACAAGTAACACACCTACTTTGCAGCTGTAGCTGTTCCATTTTTCCATATTTTGATGTGATAAACTGCACCTAAGGGCACATTAATCGGAGTATGCACTGCTGCATGTAAACAAGATAGTGAAATATTTTCCTTAGACATGTACGCAACTTAGTAGGAATATTGTCTTTTTTGGAATAAGGACAAAAAACGAAATATGTGTGCATGTAAACATAGTCACTGCTATGCAGCCACCACTGGAACCTAATTCTGTAAATACTGTAGTATAATACTAATAATATTAGTGCAGTCTAATCTTGATCTGAAACTGTGCAGAAATACTGGTTTAAACAAAATAAATAGGAATAAACAAACAAAGGGAAATAAAAAGATCTGCACAGCATTTGAATGTTGATTTAGAGTTGTAATGTCAGTGTTATAAATGAAGCTTTGGCACAGCCCTATGGAAAAGAACAATATTTCTCAGAATAAACAATGGCCATTAAAGTATCGTTCAGTCAAATAAACCACAACAGAAATGTGTATCATTAGCACGTATCCTGTAGCTCTTCATCTCCACTTAGATATTCTCACCATGTGCAGCTTCTAAATGAGCAAACAGTTAGTGTGTGAGTTGAAATGGCCTTCAGCGGTGTGCAGTAGCTGCAGCACTTCTCTACTGAGCAGGCTGGAGTGATCACATTAGCTGTTTCTATTTATTTACTTTACGCACGCTAATTAACTTAGCACCTAAGCCATTTATTCTGTCCAATTCAATCTGCACACACCTTTCTCTTTCAAATAATCATACTGGTCTTTTGTATGCTCGTGTTTACGTTCCACACCGCACATGCCATTTGATTAGAAATGATTTCTAAAATGCTTATGTGGGGGGAAATCAGTGGGATTGGATTTAGCCTGCTTTGGCAGTAAGGCTTTGGCTTTTGAAGCTGACCTAGTGGCTGAAAGTCAAAAATAGATCACCCATAGATATCTCAAACTGTACGTTCTGCTTCAAATGTGCCGCATTAGCAGCCTCAGATGAGTGTATGATTGTCGACACCCGTGCTTCAGCACTGTTTGCTCAGGAGCTGTCTGCAGGTGCTCAAGGTAGGCTGGCAGACGTTGGTGTAATCTGGGACACGAGGCTGCTGCCAAGGCCCACCCAACAGCGCTTTGGAGTGCAGAGCCTTAGTTATGGTTTTGAGCAGGTGCCAGGCAGGCGCAGGAACACACACAAACAGGTTTTGTCATCAGACACTGAGGTTTTGTATACTTCCTCTGAAAACAAGAAAAGCAGCTCCAGTGCTGCATTGCTGTTGTTTATCAAATCTCATGGAAGCCCCCAAGCTCAGAAATGGTTTAACAGCTAATGCATACAGTCTTCCTCTTCGTGTCGTACGCTGAAATGAAATGCTGTGTAGTATAAATTTTCACCTGCAAAAACTCAGGCACCTTTTAGTGACTGAAAAACACAAACATGCATTTTGAGAGTTTGACACAGGATTTAGTTTGCAGTTCCTGCCTTCAAAGTAGTATGCGCTAAGCTAACACTGGTGTTCAATGATACAGCTCAGTAGGGATGCACTGGTTTATCAATGGGCCTAACATCGGTATTGGCTGATATCAACTCGTTGACTGTTATTGTCTTATCAGCAAATAAGATGACATTCATCGATGGTAATAGCCAATATAAATCTGTAATGTGTTTTAATTTTATGTCAGCTAGATGTTGTTTGGTTATTTGCAGTCAGGCTTGCAGGACAGCAGCTGCATACCCAGCTGCTGATTCAGAGGCGCCACTGGCTGGATATGACATTGACACCCTGACGTGATGCAAGAGCACAACAGGTGCCATGTGTGTGGTTTGTTTACAAATAAAAGTGAAAGAAAATGTCAGCCCTGTGGGAGTATTACATTGTCTGAGAGAAAGGTTGGCGACATGCAATCTGCATCTTTGCTGAGGCCCAATTTCCAGAAAAGCGACTGCACTTGGATACTGGAGAAATACTCACCTCTGTTTCCCAGTACTGGCACAAATGGCACACAAATACCTTTGTGCTCTGTGCACCAACACAGAGAGTGAGAAGCTCTGTGTCTCACCTCTTACATGAGAAAAGAAAAACAGACTAAGCTGCAGCAAGGCAGAGATGCTTCCTAGGGCTGAGAATCATTTTAACATTTATGGCACCAGTACCAATACAAGTACCCTTAAAGTTATTGCGATACCCATGGAGCACTTCATTTGATACCTTTTACTCAGCTTCATTTGAAACTCATCATGTAAATGAAAGCATTCAGTTATGTAAAATGCCACCAGACATCAGGTGGCATACTTTCGAACATTTTGGTGGCATCTCGGCACGCTGAACTGCCAACTCCGTCAAATACACTGTGTTCAACTTCATCAAACCACAGACTGTTTGTGTTGTAGCTGCTGTGGTAGTGGGCCATTTACACGTTGCATTTTGGTGTATGGCTGCAAGCAAAACCATAGAAATAGTCATTTTTACATCTGGGTACAGACAGGATCAAATGCAGGTATCGTTTGACTGGAGAAGTTTCAGTGCTACTTATTACGTTACTACAGTTGATACCTTAAAGGAGAAGTTCAGTATTTTGCACTTTGAGCCCCATTCCTGGTTGTTTATGATGAAATAGAGTGGTTAAGACCAAAATCTTGATGATTGCTCCTTCTCTGAGAATTTGAGAGAATCTGGCTTTCCCCTGCCTGGCTTAACAATGCTGTCTATGGCCATGTGTAAATCTGTCCTAAAACCACCTTAAACGTTTGTTTTCAAAGCCATGAAACTCACAGAGTGGTCAGTGGTGTTCATTGATGTTCCGACATAAAAATCGTAGCAAACTGTGGTTTCTGTGATGATTTATTTGACAGTTTGTCCATGCACTGATTTGTCCGTTGTCCGTTGGTAGTAATCCGCCACTGGAAAGGGAAAGGAGGTTGTTTACGACAAGGTTGTAGTCATTGTAGCCTTTTAGCTCAGAAAAAGTGCCGGCTCGACAGTGCTGTGTGCGCTCTTGGAGGAAGAATAGTACAAAAACATTTTAAAAAATATTACAAAATAGTAAAGTAGTATAAAAAGGTATTTTAAGTTGTTTTTCTTTCCCCAGAAAAGAGAGAATTATTTTTATGTGAAAGATGGCTGTTTGAAAGGTTGTTTCATAAACTTGTATGATTGAAATTGTGCTAATGAAGGACTGAAAGGCAAACAAACAAAAAAAACATTGATTAAAAAAAAAATACATCGATATCAGCCCAGAATTTCATAATTTGTGCCTCACTGATGTTAATATCATTGAAGCCACAAACCCAACTCTTACAGATCAGTATGTGCAGCAGTATATGTTTACTGTTATTAGGATTGTACCATTATTGGTCACTGTCTATTTTTAGGCTGCTGACGGTGGAGCTACCTGTGCTGATTGATGCACATCTGCAGATAAATCCAAGCCTGCAAATAAATTCCCACTGGTACCACTTTACCACTCAGAGGATGATGTCAGCAGCTTGTATTTACAGTAAATCTGATATGACAGCGACACAACATGTCCGTCCATCCCCACCCTTTAGGTTCCTCTTTTTTAACCCTCATCACCTCTCCCCTTCATGTATTTGTTTCTTAGCCTGCTTTCTCTTTTCACACCCTCCCCCACTCTTTCCTCCCCTTCTAACCCATCCTGTTAACCTCCTCCTCCTCCTCCACCTCCTGTGTTCACCTCCTTCCTCTCCTCCCTCAGTGTCCCAGCAGACCAGTGTGTTGGAGAATGTTGACGTAATGTGCTGCTGACTGGATGGTCGTCCAGCTCCTGCCCTGAGATAATGGATCTCATTTGATCACACACACACACACACACACACACACACACACACACACACACACACACAGGAACAGACAGACTCTGAAGTGACTTGCCGAGCTGCTGGAGCCTGCATCCATCCCACCAGCCCTCTTTCCTCCCGTCTCTTCTTTCTCCCTCCTTCATCATCCCATCCTCCCTTTTTCCTCTGCAGTATTGGCCCTGCCCAGTGGGGAGACTGTCTGCTCTCTCTCCCTCTCTCCCTCTCTCTCTCTCTCTCTACCCTTCTTACTTCCTCCCCCCTCTTTTTCTATCTCACTATCTGCTGTGTTTGCTGTGCTCTAGTCTATTTCTGGCTCTTGCTTTTCTTGTTTCCTCACTCTTTCTGTCCCTCTCCTGGGATCCGTCTCGATCTCCCACTTGTTGGGCTGGCTGGCTGGCTGCTGCCTCCTCGGTGCCTCGTTCACCGCTCATCTTCATTTTCTCCCCGTCACGCCCTGCCTACCCCACCGCGCGCCCTCCTCCCCTTAGCCATCCTCTCCAACCGACTTTTTCCCATCTATTTCTCCATCTCAGTGATTGACTCTCAAGTGTTCTCCATCCTGTTCTTCATCTCCCTCTCTATGTCTCCATCTTATATTCTCTGCCTCTCTGTGACTGCGTCTTTATCTCCCATTTCCTCTCTCATTTCATATGCTGCTTGTTTACGTTCCTTTTAATGTACAGTTCTGTGTGTCCTGCAGCTCTTAGTGCTTCCCTCCCTTTTCTGTATCATACCTTTCTTCTTGTGTTTGGTCTGTTTCCATTTCATCTCTGAAACTACACTGTAAGAACACTGCTCTATTATAGATACTGTGTGCTATTAGTCTGCTTGTCATTCCCTTGTGGTCTCCGTGGGTAAAAGGCCCTGTACCTGCTCCCTTTTTAATAGAGATGTGTGCACCCCACCCGTGTGTCTGAATCAATAGCCTTCAGTCAGACAGCCCCGTCCGGCAGCAGAGAGGAGGCGTGAGGATTGATTGATGATTCAGATGTTTGTTGCCACATCAACCAAGGTTGCAAGGACTTGTCATTGATTAGGATTTTATTTTGTTTTTTGCCTTATTCCATTGAGGCACACTCATCTATATATATCATTTTGGTAAAATTTAGATAGAAATGGAGCAGGACAGGACACAAGGCTGAAGTTCACTGTCCTTGCTAAGTCATTGTCTAGTGTGACAACCTCACACTTCATTTTGTTTAGGAAGTGCAGTGCCAATAAGAAAGTGACAGAGCAGTTCCCCTGACCAATGGGAGAGCAGGGATATGGTGCTCTAACATGTGGAAACCAATGCGCAACCAACTTGAGAGGTTTGTAAATGAATAATAAAGTGGCAACACTATTTAGATGTAATGCTTTGAATTTGTGGAGCATGGTGAGTGTGCAGATAGACAGCAGAGGAGTGGAATACTCTGTAGTAGTGTTTAGATACATTTCTATTGATGTTTTGGTACTTCTGACTTTTTAGAGGCATCTTTCAAGTCGTCAGGGGACCAGTGCTTGATATTTAAGTTAGATGTTTGGTGGAGTATCATCTCCAGTCCCTGTGTGGTGGGCCTCGATGAAATTTACTTTAGTGGTGTGGCATAAAGCTGGTGAGGGACTAAGTAGGGTTGTAAGTATAAACTGCAGGAGCTAGAATGGCTAGCAGACTAACAACAGAAGTCCACAACGTTGCAAGGTACGCATTTGCGTAAAGAGTAACAGAGCCCCAGAGTTTTAATTGAAGTCCCTCTACCCTGGAAACTCAAAAAATGCCTGTAGAACATTAAAAAAGTATCAGGTATGAGCTCACTCCTTCGTGCTGCACGGAGGAGAGGAGGTGGGTTGGTGATGAATCTGTCATCATGTATGTCACCTGCCAGATCAGCCAATTGCTGGGTTGCAATCAGTAGAGGGCATTTGCTGTGCATATTTATAACACAATATATACAGTTCAAATACTTGGCACTAAAATGTCAAGATTTGCACCTGAATCCATCAGCAACAGTCCTGAATACCCATATAGAGCTTAAAATGTTACTCTTTAAGTTTAGGTCATAGATAGAGCGCATTTTAAAATAACAGAAGCTGACCAAAGTGCTGTACAGCAATAAGAAATAAGCAGCAACCTTCAGGGTTTAAAAATGAAGGCAACGTGCAAGTACCAAAAACTGCAGTTCCTCTAATGGCCACTTGAGGTTGGCTCTAAGAATGAGTCAATCCCTGTAGACCATTATGTTTAAAATGCCCAATTTAACAGCAGAAATAATCATAATTACAGCCTAGTACAAAAACTATATAGCTAAGATAAACATTCATGACAATTGTAAAGGGCATGAATTTTGTCCATTGATAAGTCCTTGGTCCTGACAACGTTGGTTAGGCAATGTAACCATGGCATAACCCCAGATTCACAAAGTATAGGTGAAGCCGTAGCTGTCATTATTTCAGTGTGTTTTCAGTGCACAAAAGGTAATTCTAACGTTTTGGTCACTCTAAAAAAGTTCAGCATTTGGAGGTAAGGAGGTCCCAGTGTTTTTAAGCCTGTTTTTCACTAGCGAACAATTAGCATTAGCATTGTCACAGTTAACCAGTAGCTGTAAACACACCATCCTAACCAAGCTAGCAGCTAGCGTTAGGGTTAGCTCCACCTTCTCGTCCAAATCTGTTTAGTTTTGGCTCCAAAAATTCAGGATGGCGACACCAAAATGCCAGACTTGAAGCATCAAAACGGAAGTCAGCAAAGCAGTGGGTTACGTCATGGTGGTTATGCCCATTATTTTATACAGTCTATGAAGAAATAATACAACGTTGTAAAAAAGTAAGTGCAAAACAGGTACAACCAGGACAATAACAGTCGTCCAGTTACAACGAACAGGACGGGAGGATTCAAGTGGACGCAAATACAAAAGAATGAAGGTAGGTTTTGAGTTGAGTTTAAGCGCAGGGAAGGGATTGATCTAAGATAGAGTTCCAGAGTTTAGAGGCCGTGAGCGCAAAAGTGTGATCACCTCTGTGTTTGTAGCTTGATTGTAGGATCATTAGGAGGCCAGTGTCAGAGGAGCGGAGAGCCCCAGGGGTGGAGCAGGGCATGAGGAGGTCAGATATGTAGGGGGGCGCCAGGCCATTGAGAGCTTGACAAAATCTGATTATCAAACACTTGACTGTCATCATTTCTGTCACTGTCCTTCACTCACTGCAGTCAGCGTCTGTCCTTTTCTGCTGCTTGTATTATTTCACCATGTAGTTAGGGACCAGTACATCTTGCCACACTCCTCATAAAATGAATGGGATGTGAAATCTATTGTGACTGCATCTTGAAGGCCCTACACACATAAGTAAACCCACACAGGTGTTTTCACTTGTTCTGCCTGATTTGATTTGCCTGATTTACCAGACTTTTTGGATGTGCGCAAACTGTGCTTGAATGACAGCTTCCTCATTCTCTTGAAAGTTTAGCTGCACCTGTTAGGACTCAGCAAACTAAATATGGTCACATCAAGCTTCCACTCTAGGGATATTTGTTCAGTTTTCTCTTCTCTCTAATTAGAATTTGCATAATAGACATATTTATTCTTTCTGTTTCGGCGGGGTTTCAGTCTAGTTACACTTTAGAGCTCACCTTTGTGTCAGTTTAACCATACTGTGTCACCAACATGGTTTAGTACATCTGTTCACTACCAAACTACAAGCCACCCACATCAGAATAATGACGTCATGTCCTTTTTTCGGGGCTGAATGTTGGACAGTAAGGCTAATGTCACTAAACTGTCTGCATCTGTAGCATTCACATCAGTCCAAGAAGTATGATTACTTCAAGTCTGTCCAGCCACAATAACTGAAAACACCTGTGTGGGTGTGCAGGGCCTTTAAAAGGCTGCATGATGGTGCTCTGCAGCACATTGTACTGTAAAATAACAAATCCATTTGCATAACAAATAACACCAGTACATGTTGTTATCAAGGATAACATGTTGTTATCCATGAACACTAAACAGTAACCACCAAAAACAAATCACAATGTTAAAATAATTGCCAAAGGTAAAAAATAAAGAAATACATTGTTAGCTATCAGGGGATTTAGCTCATAGAAAAACAGTAACTTCTTGAATTATCTGCTGGTTGCCAGGCAACTAGTCCTGGCCAAGAAATAGTCAGGCACGTAATCCCTCATTAAATGTCAAATTCCGTTTTAAAACAATTTTCTGTGCAAATTGAACAAGATATAACCTGTAAATGAGTGAGCTTTAGAGGTGCTAACTGCTAGCTGTCTCCCCCCATTCCCAGTCTTTATGCTAAGCTAATCGAAGCTAACCAGCTGCAGAATTCAGCTACCTATTTACCGTACAGGCATGAGAATGGCGTCAGTTTCTTTATCTGACTATCAGCAAGAAAGCAAAAGTGCATATTACCTAAAATATTTCTTTACACTCCACAGAGTCCACAAGGATCAGCAGAATTCAGGGTTTGATTCAGGCGGCCTCTCTTCATTAGAGTCAGCTCACCTCCTGTAGAACAGTGAATTTTATTAAACTCCCAGAAACTCTAATGATGTAGCAGAACCACAATCTGCCTGAGGCTGAAGGCTGAAGTGGAGGATGCAGCGCTGTACGATGACTGCACCTTCATTTGCACAGATCGATATTTAACAGAATCTGTGGGTGGAATTTCAGTACAGGCAGATGTGTGTGTGTGTGTGTGTGTAGAGAGTGAAATACAGTATGTGCACCTGTTACTGCTGAAACCATTGTGTTTATTTGACTTCCTGTTGTGTTTTGTGGATCAGATGGCTTGTTAGTATGGAAGACGAGAAAGCCTGGTATAGAAAACTGTCTGTCAGAGTGGAGAACAGGCGTGGCCCCGAGCTGCAGTCCTCTGCAGTGTCTCTTTCTCCCCGTCTTCCTCCTCCTTGTACGGCACCTGAATAATGACTTGTGTTAATTAGGCCGGGAAGTCAAAGCAAATACTGTCCTCCATCGATTCCTGTAATCAATCTGGTCCCTTCTACCTTATCACGCTGGATGGAGAGGCAGCCAAGGTTGTCTTCTATTCAGAGCAACATGCCACACACAAATAGACACACACACACACACACACACACACACACACACACACATATATATATCTATCCATTCGTGCAAATGGGCCTGTCTTTTCTTTGTTGTCTGACTCCGTGTCCACCACTATCTTCCCGCCTCACTTCTCATCATCACTACACGAGCCACAGCAGCAGTCGGCTGCTTTGTTGTAACCCTGCTGTCTAGCTTTCTGATCATTCTGCGGTATGTGTTTGCATTAATGCAGTGAGTATCTGCGACTCAGTACGCCTGGGAAATGAGATGGGAAAGTGTTTCAGTCCTGTTTTAATGAGTTCTGTACACAGTATGCATGTGTCTGAATCCAAATGTGTTGTTGAAGAAATGCATAAATCACTACTGCAGCTGTACAGTCTGTGTGTGTGTGTAATTTCTAAGAGGGGAATGTGTGTCAGAGAAACAATTTTGAAGATGTCTTAAGGACTTGTGTATCTCACATGAGCAGCATGGAGAAGACTCCCTCATCTGCACACAACAGGCATCTGCTTCATTTGCAGACTTTACAAAGTAATGACTTTCCCTCGTTGTAATTAGCTATTTGCTTGATCCCAAACAATGGGGATGCACCGCCTATGAGAGTCTGGGCAGACACCAATATTTAAAGTGACAATTTGGCTGATAGCTCATACCAGTGTTTTTATATTGTTGTTTATTTTGTTTTTGTTGTTATTTGTTCCACCTTTTGTAGAAATCTACACTACAAAAAAATTACTGAACTGCTTTGACATAATTAAGCTCTTTATTACACTACATTTGAATGAGCACAAATTTAATTGTACAAATTTATGAAACAACCTTAAAAATGACCTTTTACATGAAAAACATCTTTTGAAAATAACTAATAATCATAGTTTCCTCTCTAGTATCTATTTTATGTTGCTGCAAAAACATCAACAAATTTCTCCTTCAAACAGCTGGATTTATTCAGGTTTCTTGCCAAAAAGTTTATTTTACAAGACTACAATGAACACATCATGAGAATGTTATAAATTCACCTTTGCCCTATTCTCATTTTTACATAATAGAGCTTGAATGCATCATAATGTACCTCAGTTCAGCCTCGGTTAGAGCTAACTAAATCTACTCCTGTTGATTTTAACATGGAATTATTGTTCACAATGAAGCATTATCAGGGAAACGGTAAGGTGTGTCCTCTGACGTGGCGATAGTAAGTTTACTGCGTCTTTGTTTTCTTTTGTCCTTTGTCTATGAGCCATCTTGTCACACAACAGAGCCCATTTTCCAAACAGTTGTTATGTTCTTCTTGTACCTGCTCCTTAATTTAAGTTTGTTGCCATTAACAGAAAAACATCGCCCACTGTCATCATTGAATGTCATCCTGTGTGCCGATATGCCGATGACAGTCAACAAAGCGAATATCAGCCGGTGTTGATGTTCAGTCAATAAATCAGTGCATCCCTACTAAACAAACCGAGTTGCCAAAAGCTGCCTGCTCCTGTAGAAGGTACCGGTTGTGAAATGGTGGGGTTTTAGTCAAATAAAACCAAAGATTGTTTTGTGCTCTCTGACTGTGTGAGTAAGTCTCTCATCATTAGGTTATCATCTTATCAAGGTCACGTCCATATATCCACGATCTTGCCTTTGTGTAAATGCGTTTTTGTTTACATACAGTAAGAATGTGATCAACATTTTAACCAACATAATGCCAGAAAAAAACAGCAGGGGTTCTCGACCACTGTAAGACTTGCAGCACCTTAGACAAATGAACAGAAGGATACTATGCTGAGACACAATTTTCAGTCATTTCTGGTCACACTGAGTCCGTCCTTTTGTCTACTCCTCAATCAAAACCTGCACAAATGTGAACAGTTTGCATGTAGCCCATTCTTCATATTGACTTTCACATTGACATTAGTACTGTTAGGAGTATCCTGGTTATATGTTTTATTTATTAATATACTGGCTTCAGAAACAGAGATAACACTTTATGCAGGTTTCTGATCATTGTCTGCCATGTTGGCAGGTGCTCAGCTGGAGTTGCATTAATTTAGAAAAGAAAATGTAGGATGATAAACAATGTAATGACAATATTAAAGCCAAAAAGTGAATGTTGCTCACGTCTTTCATTACTGCTCATCTGATGAGGAAGTCAATTGAAGCAGCGTGATGTTTATATTCTAGTAAATTAACTAAACCAGAAACAAATTCCACTGATCACGCACAATTTAAATGGAATAATGCAAACACACACACAAAGCAAGGAGTCTCTATTCTCTGGATTATTACTATCATTATTATTATTATGCAGTGACATGTATAGCAGGGTTTTTAATTTCTTAAATCTGATTTAAAAAAAAAAAAAAAAAAAAAGAGGGGTGGTGTGACACTAGGGTGCATGTAAACTCACACTCTACAGCAGTCACTTGTTGGAGCAGCATGTGAGAGCCGTTCCTCTCAGGGAAATACCTCCCTGTAATAATCTGTGACAGAAGTGAGAGATATTTCTTTTCTTCAGCATCCTATCACTATGATCAGTGAGACAGCAGCTCTATGCTTCCTCCTCTCTTTAGTCTCTTCCTTGAGAAAAATCCCTCCCACTGCAGGGGCATGCTGTTCTGTAATAGGATTTTACAAGCGGAGGTATCCAAATCTGAAATTGAAGTTGCACTAATTAAGAGGGTTTAACTGTTGACAACCAGCCATTTCATGACAGCTGGTTGAGCAGTGAATTCACACACTGTTTATAATTCCTAATGGGCGCAAAGGTCCTGCTGTGGTCTTCAGTGGTTTAGGGCATAGTGACCGACAGTAAGGTGTTGAGTTGCTGCCTCCGCTCTCTTACAGTGGCGTAAATGGTATTGATTTTAAACACAGTGTTTTTGAACTGGTGAGGAAATCAGTTAGTACAGTAGCGCAGTGCAGCATGATGCACTGAAAGAATATTAATGAAGAAGAGCTGTGTGTGTGTGTCTGTCTAAGGAAAAAAAAATGTTAGTATTTCTCAGCTTCTCTCAGCTAAAAGGTTTAGATGAGGAGGGGACACAGGAGGGTAAGTGTTTTTGTGTGTGTGTGTGTGCCTGTGAGTGTTTTATAACCCCCAGCAGCAGAGACATGAAGAGCAGACATGCTGCTGTTTAATAGATTACAAGGGAACATGGCGATCCATCGATTGTATCCACTCCACACACACACACACACACACACACACACACACACACACACACGCACACGCACACACACACTTGTGCTCGCATTTCTGTCCTAAGTAGGGTGTTTGAACCACTGAACACAAAAAAATAAGGTCATAGAAATAAGAATTGACAAGTTTAATTTTTTTTTTTTTTTTTAATACCACTTAAAGGTTCTGTATGCAACATTGAGAGCGTTAATATTGACACAAACCACTATGTGCTTTGTACACATACATTGGAGTATGGCGTCCTGAGCAGAGAATGACATCATGCTCCCTGTGTGTGTTGAAATCCAAGCTTTTCTGTGGTTTGTTGTAGTGTTGTCAAAAATATTGAATAATCGATACATATCTGTTCTGAACATTTGAAATACTCAATGTCAATTTTTCTCCAGTGGTATTAAAAGTGGTATCAAATATTGATAGGTATAGGTACTGTTAAGTAGTTAGAAATTCCTGTATTGTGACAACACAGCCGGATCGACCGTTGGCATGTTTGTGCATGTGTGTATCCCACTGGGTAGCTCATCGCCTCCACTCGGCACTTCTCTAACGCAGCTGATACCACTGATATCAAGATGGTGTTGTTGTAGAAGCATGCGGCCCATCCTCCAGTTAGACCCTGGTTAACACCGTTGGCTCTGTCAGCACTGGTGCCAGTGTTAAGCTCTGTTAATGGAGTTAGCACTATTAGCTGCTAGCCGCAGGCTCAGTCAATCCTTACATTGAGATTTGTGTCCAAATAACTCATGCACTCGTGGGTCTCATAGAGCCTTTAAAGTGAGGTTTAGGAGACTTGCTCTCTCATATGCATCGCATTGCTGGCGCTTTGTTTCCCCAGTCTCTACAGTGCAGGTGTACAAGGGCAAATTTTGCATGACCCATAGTCAGAATGGCCACAATTCTAAGAGTAAGACCAAGGTTTGAAAAATACATATTTTCATTGATTTTCTTAAACAAAATAGTGAAAAAATATTGAATTAATTGTCCTCACAAGTATAGTATGTACTGTACAATATTCCCAGTTTATGTGCTCATACAGCACCATTACAATCCAAGATAACAACTCTCTGCCCCCCCCCCCCCAGTCATTACTTAACATGCAGCAGGTGTCCGTGTTTTTAATTTCTTCGCTCTCTTTACTCCTAATTACATTCTCCTCCTCTACCTCCATCTGTCTCTGCCCAAACTCAGAGGCTCTGGCTGGCAGTTCGCTGCCACTTTGCTGTGTACTTTCTGCCAGTAGAGCAGCTCATGCTGTAGCTTACAGAGTAGAAGCCTCCCACAGGTACACCAAGCATCTTATAAGCAGTTAATGTGCCTGTTTTAACCTGTAAATATAACATAGACACACACTAGAATTAGCTGATTTGGAATTTTGTCAGTTTGGTGATTCGTTCTCAATTCATAGTTATGAAGTTTCAGTCTCTGCAGGTGGTGGTGTGTTGTCCATTGAGCTCTGGTTTGAAAGTTAACAGGTGCTGAGCAATCCTGAAAATCATTTTGGACTCCTGAGCTTCAGTAGTAATTGGTAGTGAACATTCAAAGCTTTTGCCGGCAGGTGGACTCTCACCACCAATGGTCCTCAGCACAGAGTAGATGGGACACCGCTTTTTATTTATAGTTTCTTTATTGCCATTTCCCAAAAAACTTGAAAACTGAATACTTACTCAACAAATGAATATCCAAATAGTCGTACATACAGGTCCAGCCTTGAACAAAAGCAGCTTGAGTAACTTGGTTGCCAATAGAGTACAAAACAGACATACTATATACAGTGAATGTTAAACTGATTATTCTCTAAATTTATGTCAGTGTCAGTGGGTCAAAGAGTAAATCACCCACTCTGTCATGCTTTCTTCTGGTGTGTTTGTTAAACAACTTTTCATAGACTCTTTTCTTATACTTTGCAGTAATTTTCTACCACAGTTGTGAGTCAACAGTGTAGATAATGAAGGCTAAAGCGCTGCAGAGATGCTGTGAGGAATAAAGAGCAGCTACTTGTCCTGAATAGTAAATGAATTATATTGGTGCAAATGTTGGGTAATTGTCTGTGTTGCGTCGCAGAGTGCTTCATAAAACTTTGTTTCCTCATTCGTTCACAGAAGTAAAGTGACATCATTGTTTTCCAATTGAGCCCCATCCAATTCAAACCAGTGAGAAGAGCCCAGATTTAACAAAACAATACAGAAACTCTCATGTGAAATTACCAAATCTGTGCAAACGCTGGCAGAAAATAGTTAGTTCATTACAGACCCCATCGGTTATAGTATGAAGCTGATAGTGATAATATGTGATGCTGGTTTTAAATATAATCAAACTCCATCCTTTGAGAAGAACATGACATTTGGTTGGAAAAAGCTGGTTAATGGACCATAAGTTAATACTATCTGTCAAATAATTTACTTTATGTTTTGGAGGTACAGTTTGATTTACCCATACCCAGTTCATTCTGACTAAAGATGTGTTTCATGCTGTGTTGAGACAGACATCATGCAGACAGTCATTCTCTTTAGTGAGGCCAGTGAGTTTTATTTGGCCAAAAAGGAAAATCTAAAAGCCCTTTTACAAATAATGCAGTTCTCGCTGTGCTTGCTGCAGGGTTCAGTGCACAGTAGAGTCGGCTGATATGTTAAAATTTTCCAACTTGCCACTGTCAGCCCAACAACAGGCAGTTGTCATAGCTTCAGCTGGTTAGCCATGTTCCACAAGCTCTCTTAGCTTTTTTAGTACAATAATACAACTGTACATCTCACCAAAACCATCTTGGTTAAAGTCTTTCCACTGTCTCAGTGATCAGTAATTCTGGTTTGGTCAATATGATTATGTATTATTCAGTAATTTGATCAAGATGCAAAAATATGTTGATCTGCACGCTGTTTATCCCTGTTGTCTCTCTCTGCCCACTGATCAGTGGCTCTCACTTTCATTCACGTTGAGGCGAACCATTAAATAGATAAGAGATAAAATGACAGAAATCGCCCAAACATAAGAACCAGCAATCTACTCAGCCAACTGCTGATAGACAATATGTAATCGTTCAATCACCCAACCCTAGCACACACAGAGCAGTGCCTAAAGTTCACCCTATTGAGCTCACCAAGCCGCTCGCTGAGCTATGCACATGCTTTGCTCCACACAGGAAACAGCCATCATGGCGCAGCGCAAGCCAGTCCATTATTTTATACTGTCTGTGGTTTTAGAGTGAAGTGGCACCGCTGTGGCGTTGTGTCTCAAAGGTCAATTCATCAGCATTTGCCGCAACACAATGTCAGGTCATTTAGCAGTTTCAGGTAGATTGCTTTGTAACGTCATCACAGATTTTGATGTTTACCTGGGCATTGTTGCAATAGAGGATGCAATGATAATTTTCCAGAGATGTAAAATCCTGTCTCACTCTATAGTTATAAAATGCTGTCTGGTGAACCTCCAAACTCACAGATCTGGTACTCGGACTGGCCCTCCTGGATCGTACCGAATTTAATCACCTCACTGCTGCCTGAGGCAACATGGCCCCACCAACATGTTTAATGCAGGGCTATTTTTGGTCTGAATGACCATTAAGAAGCATAGTGAGACAGCAAAACTTTGCTCACGGGAACACGGTTTCCCACTGCGACTCTGGGAGCTGAACTGGTGCCAAGTTCAGCCCAGCACCTCCTGTTTTCTACCCTGTGTCTCTGCGGGCATGTAGTTCTTGATCAATGCTGTTTTGCTTCCATCTGTCCATCAAGCTGTGGGTTCTGTAGTTGTAAACCATGTCGTTACAGGTCCTATTTTTATATCACTGTGTTGATTAATTATTGATAGTGACAATATGTTTGCTGACTCCTTCAGTGTTCTCACACCAGAGGCTTGTGTTGGCCAGCTCAGTGAAATGTGTCTCTGTTTGGATGGCAAAATAATTTTATCTTGTCTCAGGGGGCGTTCCAGCTCTGCTGACTGTGCATGTTGCAGTCTTCATGGCTGAGAGCGCAGGGGACAAGACGAGGCTGTGACAAATCACATCAGTAATGTTGTAATGGACTAAGTGTGAATGTGATTTATATGCAGTTAATTTGGAAGTTCTTCTCCACGGTTCATCACAGGGTCACTGAAGTGAGGAGTTCTCCTTCGCAGTTATCATAAGAAAATGATGATCCAATTTCAGCGTCCGACAGCCAGCAGCAGCTTCTGCGGGTGTGAGATCTCTGAAAGATGAGGTCACCCAGCTGTGTCAGCCTCCATTTTCTAAACTTGTTTGCCGTTTGTTTTACAGCTGAAACTTGAAGATCGGTCTATCGTCATTAGAGACATCGTGCGACGAAACAACTCTAATGTAAGTGAAGTTTTTTTCTTCATCTGTAGCTCTCCCTTTTTACTTTGCCTCTCTCATTCTCTCTTGTTATTTCGAGCTTTCTTTCAATCAAGTCTCTGTCTTTGTCAGTCATGTCACTGTTCACTGCTCTGTTCCATTTGCTGCATCAGACATGACTGGAATATTACTGCAGGTCGACACCTACAAAGGACTAAGAGGAGACTTTCTGTGTCAACGCAGTGCAACAACTCCCAATCTGAATACAAATGCAACACTTTTTCTTTAGGTGAAATCCAAGTATTCTTGTTAACGTGCTAAAGCAGTGATGCAGGTGAAGCTTCAACCAATACCCAAGTGTTCCTGTTGATAATTAGGATACTGTAGCAGTGATGATAATTGATATGATTATATGTTGAACTTGATTTTCTTGCTTTTCAGGACAACCAGTGTGGTATTGTGACCAACATTGACATCGAGTGTGCAGTGAAGCTGGTGGGAACAAACTGTGTTCTGTATCCAGTTAACAGCAAAGACCTGCAGCACATCTGGGTAAGACACTTTACTGAAGGAGCCTTAATACTTATACGCAGGACCTTTAAATACATACTCATACATAAGGAGTGATATTTGCCAGGCAATCTGACTTTTTCTGTCCTGATGGCGACACCTGGTCTTTGGGTATCGGCTGATATGAAGTACTGATCTGAAACTAGTGTTAAGTTAATAAGCTGTACGTTTCACTGTGTGGAATGACTGAGATGATTCTTTTATGTGTGAGTCGACATCAAGCTTGACTTAAACTGCTTTTCTAACTTTCTAAAATAAAATCTAACATAAAAACACAGATATAAATTTACCAAAATGTTTTTTATTATTAAAATAATAAGGCACGCAAAATAAACTTGCAATTCCACTATAAAACAATACAGCTGCATAAAATGAGAACACAGTGCTGTCTCCTGGTGCACTGCTGACGCAGTACATGTATGTTTAATCAGATGTAAACGTAGAATTGAATTGCACAGATCAGCCCCATTGTCACTGATACCCGATTCAGCTGTTTGACTTAGTATCGGCCCTCCTGTCCGTTTTCAGTATCAGATCAGTGCATCCCTAATACTTTGTACACCTATGTACATACAGGCACTCAGTGATGCAGTTTCCACATACTGTCAGCACTTCATGTAAATGTAGCGACAAACTATGTTTCAGGGCAGCAACAGTAACAAATACCTGATGACGGTCTCTGAGCTGACATGTAGTATTATCATTTTTTTCTATATTTTTCTATATTATTCTACATTTTCTAAACTATATTAGGAAATGACCGTCCCACAAAACACAGAATTAGCAAATTTCATTCTCAGATACAGCATGTAATAATTTTAAGTACACACATTTAGCAATAACAGATGTAATAGAATTTGATTAAAAATGTCTCCTCATAGTGTCCTCATAGTCAGCGATTAAGATGATAAAAATACAGCTTGTCATTGCACAGCCTGTTGTTTAACAAAGGTAAGAAGTGTGTGATTTTCATCTGATGACATGAAATAATCATTTGTAAGACTGAGCGCTATGTGTCATACGGTTGAACAGAAAATTTGTTGGTGATACATAATGGATGTAAATCAATGTACTGTATTGTGTCAACGTTACTTATTACTGTTAATAAAAGATGATGAATTAAACTACTAGTAATTATGTTGTAGAAGAAGCAAGTAGTCAAAGCATCAATTACTGTTTCATAATATAAAGCACAGTATAAAATGCTTAATATAAACGTAGTCCTCTGTATTGGAATTTAATCATGAGGTGCATGGAGATTCCCGCCCCTAATCTCATAGTAGATTTAGTACACAAATCTGTGTTTGGTACCAGACGATTCACTTCAGTAAGTGTTGATAATGGGCTGGAACTAGATATATGGCAATAGCAAGGATAGATCTCTGTAACTTAATTGAAGCGTATTACAGTCCAAACAATCCATTGTGTCAGCTAACATATGATAGCACAGTGCTGACTCTGTAGTCCCGGCAGCTGGTCCGTCAGTAATGATGAAAAAGACACTGATCTGTGAGTGATTACTGTGCACCCTCATAGTTACTGTGACACATGTAATGTTTGATGAATGTAAAATGAAAATAGTTTTCTTATTGTCATTGTGTTCTCTCTAGTCTTTCATGTACGGCGACTACATCGCCTACGACTTCTGGCTGGGGAAAGTGTACGACTTGACTAATCACATCATCCTCAAGCTCTCCAACGGAGCCAGGTAGACTGTGTGTGTGTGTATGTGTGTATGTGTGTGTGTGAGATTTAACAGCGTGCCTGTCAGCATGTCTGTCGGCGTGTCTGCGTGCTGGCACACATTCATCAGTGCCAAACCCAGTGAACGTCAACCGGTTGTCTCTCCCTCTCTTCGCCTCCCTCCAGGTGCTCCATGAGTGTGGAGGACGGTGCCAAGCTTTACGACGTCTGTCCACATGTCAGCGATTCGGTATGTCGCCATGAGCGCTTATCTGTCACCTCAGGTTCATCCACCCTGTGCAGAGCAGCTGTTAGTCAGGGGTCAGATCCTTTAACAAAAAGCTGGCTGGTAGTCTGTAAATATTTATTATTCGTTATATTCTTTGATTACAATCATTATTTTGTCCCCTTTCTAGAAAACAGTCATTTAGAACTCTTAAATTACTTTTAGTTTACATTTTAGACTGTTTTTTCTGTCAGAAAATCCCTTTATGCAATGGACATGTTGTACACAACAACACAAGTACACAATAGTTGTTTAACTGAGCTGTAGTGGAAATTTGTTTTAGTTGTACATGTTAAATAGATTACACATTATTGTGCAGCTGATAAATCATCATCATGATGTCTGGTTCCGTAGCTATATAACATCTTTGTTACTGTGTCTGTGCTTCAGGGGCTGTTCTTCGATGAGGCGTATGGTTTCTACCCAGGCCAGGTTCTGATTGGTCCGGCCAAAGTCTTCTCTAATGTGCAATGGCTGTCGGGGGTCAAACCTGTCCTCAGCAGGAAGTGCAAGTTCAGAGTGGTGGTAGAAGAGGTGAGACGGTGATGACTGTCCTTTCTTTTTTCTCTGTATTGGATCATATACTTAAATAAGTGAGGGGTTTACATGTAATGGTGTATCTTATGGTGTCATCATGCTCTCCTCAGGTAAAAGTGGTCGAACTGAAGGTGACGTGGATCACAAAGAGCTACTCTCCCAAAGGTTCAGACAGCGTCTATCCACCTCCCTCCACCATCACACAGGAAAATCTCTGCAGGTCAGTCTCATCTCCTCACACAGGTCTATGTAGGCACAACACACACAAACTGAATCTGTGTCATGTTGTAATGTTACCGCACTGGTTGGGTTTAGGGTGAGGCGTCTGGGTTACTACGACCACACCCAGAGGCAGCTGGGAGAGAGGGCCCTATATGTTTTCCCTGCCAAGGGGGACGCCACACGCATCACCTGTGAAGGACCTGAGGGTGCCCCTGTCCTGCCTGAGGACCCTGTGGCCAGAAAGGTGAGGATGAGGATTTGTTTTTTGCTCATATAGGTCAGCTCTGTCACAGTATATGAGGCACTGTGATCCCCTCAGGAGCTTATTAACACTTAAAATCAGCTGTGTTACATGAGTCAGTGATGAACAGGAGATTATCACGGTGCCAGGGTATATTTTAAGACTGTTATCCTCAAATGTTGGATATCCCGTGGTATTACAGAGACTGTCAGTAGTTGTAAACGGTGACACATTTTGTGATCATCTTCAAACCCTCACTGTGTGTGTGTGTGTCCCTGTGTCCTGTGTGTGTGTGTCTCCTGCAGTTGAAAAGGATGTTCAAGAAGGATTTGGGAAGAAGACGGAGAATGCCGACGCACAAGGTGCCAAACAACAGTCTGCAGAGAAAACACAGTATCCAGAGGAACATACAGTACACACACACACACCTGCTCTCTAATGTCGTCACTGTTGCCTGTATTATGAACTCAGCAAGATTCTAATATTGAAAAATCTCAGTCACCTAAAAATAGACAAAAACAAATGAAAATTTCAGTCCCCTGTTTCAGTGAATCCATTAATATCTCAGTCTGGTTGAACAAATATCAGTACATGAGTTTGTTTGTTGACAGGCCTTATTTCTCAGGGTTCAATTTTACATTTATTTATTAACATTTTCGCTATCAAATGCCATTCTTTTTTTTTTTGCATCTAATCCTGTTCAACAACTGTGTTATTAGGTTTTCCATTGCCAAAAAACATCTCCTGCCCTTTACATCAGAAGTGCAGTTAATGTGTTTTGAAAGGTTTCGATTGGAGCTCAGTGTGTTGACGTAGTTAAAGCTACAGTTGGTAACTTTTCTGAAAATAACTTTTTGTCATAGTTGCTGAAA
Source organism: Cephalopholis sonnerati (assembly GCA_019142605.1). Lineage (NCBI taxonomy): Eukaryota > Metazoa > Chordata > Actinopteri > Perciformes > Serranidae > Cephalopholis > Cephalopholis sonnerati. The sequence continues at coordinate 13,428,701 of JAGQAX010000003.1, forward strand.
CTGTCTATATATTTCCACAGATGTCAATAAGACAGATTGTCCTTAAAAAAATCACATTCTCTCACTCCTCCTGCTGCCTCTGGTGGCATTCGTTAAAATCAGACTGCAGCACAGTCAGCAACAACCAATCAGAGCTGAGGAATCTCTCATGCAGTTATCAGTCGTATCTACTAGGCAGCGCTGATCAAGTATGATTTAAGGTTCTGTTACAGCATTGCCTATTTCTCACCATTAGTAAGACATTTTAGTGTACTGTTTAGCTGTAAAATGAGAATGTTGGTCCAGCTGGTGGGCGGGGCTTGGCACTCTTGTTTAACTGTATCCAATATGGGGGCAGGGTCACAAACGTTCTCATTTTACAGCTAAACAGTACACTAAAATATGTTTGTGAAAACATTTGAGGTGAGAAATTAGCAATGCAGTAACAGTCTTGATTCATATTTCATCAGTGCTGCCTCATGTGACAGTTTGACCGCAGTTATTATCATGTGTCTCATTTCATGCTGTCAGCATATATAAAAAAGTTATTCTTTAAAACTGTAGCTTTAATGTTTGGGAAAGCTTTCCTATAGCTTTCATGATCAGAAGGAAAGAAATGAAAGATTAAACAATAAGTAGATTTATTAGACATTGGAAGCTATTTTTGACTTCAATTATTGAAAATGTATTTGATCATTATACAGTTATGCCCACACCATACGACACTACATTAACATTATTGTTGTTTTTTTCTATTATTTTTTTGTTTTTAGAAGTTTATTTTTCAGTTGTTAAATGTCCTAAATTGTACATCACTCTTAAACAGCAAAACCTACAAAGAAAACTTAAGTGATCTTTATAAAAAATGTTTTAAGTTAAAAAACCAGTATCAGCCAATATGTTTTTATCAGATGTTTTTAGGTTTAAATTCTTGTAAGTTTTAACTTATGTGCCTCAAAAATCCAGTAGCAGTTTGGTAGGTAAAGCTAATTTGATCCTGTAAATCTCTCTGGTCCAACTAATCCAGTCTCCGTGAGCGCTGCTGCAGTGGTCATTACACTTAATCATAAGTCAAAAACATGATCAGTTCCAGTTTCTCTAAGCAGTCAAAGGGTTAACTATCAACAGTAGGACAGGAGTGAGAGCAGGTGCAGATGCATCGGGGTTTTAATTGAATGATAAATGTGAAACAATAAGCACAATAAACACAGCATACATTTTTTTTCTGTCTCTCATCTCACACACACACAAACACACACACACACACACGCCAAATCATTAATCATTGCCAGAAAAGTGAGCATTATTTTCTGCTTACATCTTCCCTAAAGTAGCTGAGAACTAAGTGTCTTCACGCAAAGCAGAGTCAGAAGGATTTAAAGTTCCTGTGAGACATCCGACAGCCCTCTCCACAAATGGGGCTCACTACAGAGGGAGCAGACTAATTGGAAATTGTGCTGAAGTGCAGCACACTTCAGCTCTGAAACCTTCTGCATCTGTCTGGACGATCCAGGAAAATAAAGGATGACAGCGTCTCTCGTTCTTTAAAGCCACAGCAAAATTAAAAAAACCCGAAGTTTCTTGTTTTCACCAGTTTTCATTGATGTTTAAAAAGATTATCCATCCATCCAGGCCTGAAATTGAAATCCTAATGTGTGTACTCTCTGTTTTATCTCTCACCAGGGGAGCACAAATCAGAGCAGACAGATTCGTCTCATCCCAACAACAACAACGGCCCTGTTGTGCCCATCCAGAACCCTCTGGACTCCCACAACACCAACGACACCTCGGCTGAACACGGGGAGCAGGACGCTGACGACGAAGCTGCAGAAGACACTGACGATACCAGGTCAGTTAACATTTAATTATTTGTTTGTTTGTTTAAAAATGTGTTGAAGTGTGGGAGGAACTGATAGAAACTGCGTCAACCACTTGTCCACTAACAGGGTACCAACACAACAACATGCTTCTGTAAGTAATATGTCATCTGAGGTAAAGACTTTGCATTAACCTTGAGCCTGGTAATATTTGAGGTCAGAGTTTCAGGTGCTGTGTTGCACATAGAAACGAGCTTGGGTGGAAAAAAATTATAAAAATTATAAGAAAAATTACATTGTATATTATTATAAAATTAAGACTGCAACAAACCATTGAAATATAATTAAAAAAAACTTTATAAATAAATCTAAAATAACTTGTATAAGATTGGATCATAATTTCCCAGTGCCTCAGATGATGTGTTTAGGTGTCTTGATGTGTAGTTTAAATCTAATAATGTTAACTGCTCATTGTTAATTTTGCTTTAAGTTTGAATTTAATTGTTAATGAAATAGATTTACTTGTTTTAATGAAATCCATTCACTGAGTGTGTGTGTGTGTGTGTGTGAAGGAGACAGACTGTAACACACACACTTTATTAGCTTTATATTTGATTACACTTTTTTACTACTGAAATATTGGCTGTTTTTACTTTAACTGCCAACTAACCACTTAAGTTATAAGACTTTTATCCCCTCAAATGTAAGTCATAGAAATATGTCTTGTCAGTTAGCTGAGAGTCGTCCTCACAGTCTTTTCTGAAAGTTACAGTCAGAGCCTGTTGAGCCTCAAAAATGACCACAGAGTTAAATAATCTCTTAAACAGAATAAATTCATTTATTCATTTTCTGTAACTGCTTATCATGTTGAAGCCTATCCCAGCTGACGTTGGGCGAGAGGTTGGGTACACCCTGGACAGGTCGCCAGGCTATCACAGGGCTGACGCATAGAGTCACCAATTAACCTAGCCTGCATGTCTTTGGACTGTGGGAGGAAGCCGGAGTACCTGGAGAAAACCCAGCTTTAGCAATTAGTCAGTTAATTCATATACTGATTGACAGAAAACTCATCGCCATTTTGATGATTGCTTAATTATTGAAATAGTTCTCACAGAAAAACCACCCTTAAATTATCTGGTTTAAGCTACTCAAAGGTGAATATTTTCTGCCATTCATCTGATTTAAATGGAATATGTTTGGGTTTTAGGCTGTTGGTCGTACAGTAATTTGGATGTCACAGGCACCAAGAAATTTCTAAGAGCTTTTGTCACTATTTTCTGACTCCTGCAGCCCATCTAAAAGAGGACAACTGTCCTGTCCTGTCTCTGTACTGTGTGTGTGCAGTCTGTTTGATTTAATGTGATGTTAACCTGTGATCATGATCCTGGTTGCAGCTCTCTGACATCATCAGCCAGCTCCACAGCCTCTTCTCAGAGCGGCGGTCTGGGAACCAACCGCAAGAAGAGCATCCCGCTCTCAATCCGTAACCTGAAGAGGAAGCACAAGAAGAAGAGAACCAAGTTCTCCCGCGAGTTCAAGCCAGGAGACCGGTGGGTTCATAGCAGCAAACAAAACTCGAGCATTTTTGTCTTTTTCTTTGTCCACTGTGTCTTTGTTGATGACCTGCTTTGTACTTTCCTTTGTTTCTTTGATTCATTCTTCTTTCCTTTCGTTTTTTTTTTTTTTTTGTCTTCATTACGTACGTCTGTCCAACTATTGGATAACCTTTCTGTAGATTTATTGACTCATCAGACCACTGTGGTGACTGCGTTCCTCAAAAGTGACCAGGGATTGATCCTGCGCCTTTTCAAAGTCTGGGGAACAACTGAAGTGTTTTGACATTTGGCAGGTCTATAAGGCTGATGAGTGTGGTGACGGGGCTTCCTACACATTTAACCCCTGCCCCCCTCTCTGCAATTGTATTGGGAATATGGTGTAAAAATGAGAGCAATGACATCATCTGTTACCGACCATTAAAGCAACCAACGGCTGCTCGCCCCGGAAAACTGACAACAGTGTGTTTGTGTGCGTCTCCGACCTCTCTGCTGTTTGTCAAAGGGCTCATGTCTCGATCTGTCCGACAGTGACACGGGAGCTCGACAGCAGCCTCACACACACAGAAAGTCTTTCAGTGCAGATGGTGTCATTTCCTCAACCGCACACTGTCACGCTCATCCTCAGTTTACAAAACAGATTTCACACCCTTCTCTTGCTTGTTTTACTTCACCGAACGAACCACAACACCGCAGATTTTCTGCTCTAGGCCATTTAGTTTCCAAAAAGATTCATGTTTTCCAAAAACAAAAACCTTTTAAGTACCAGTTTGACGACGTCTAGTTTGGGATAATGACAACAGATTAGTTAATGTAGCATGATTCTGTGTTTTGTATTCAGCTACAAGATGTTTCAGTACTGAATGATGAGAGGGAAGACAGAATGAGAGGGAAGATTGAGGTTCCAACACGCCGAGAGGAGAGATAGATGTTGTGGCTCAGTGAAGATAAATGATACAGCAGATAAGAGGACAAGATGGGAAGAGGGACAAGACATTAGCAGAAATGTCTTAGTGTGCAGTAGCTTTCCTTTTGTGACGAGTGAAAAGAGCAGATCCAAAACAGAGAAACTGTCCTCTTTAAGACTGAAGGCAGAGATTAAATTATTAAGATTTACCTTTGTGTGTTTGTACAGGGTTGCAGTGGAGGTTGTATCCACAAAGACGACGGCTGATGTGATGTGGAAAGACGGGCGGGTGGAGAAGGGGATCCGATCAAACGACCTCATCCCCATCCAGCACCTCGACAGTCATGAGTTCTGTCCCGGGGACTTCGTAGTAGATAAGCGACGTAAGGAAAATTAGTGTGATTGCATTTTCTGTTTTAATAGTGGATGTTGTTGTTTTATTTTACTTTGTTTCATTTCATTTATTCAGACCAGTGAAGACACAGCCTGTCAGATTTCTGTCCCCGTGGACTGCGATGAGATTTTTTATATAGGCCACCTAGTACCTACAGTATCTAGGTCATTTGCTGAAACTATGCCAAGTTTGTGTGTCTGTGAAATGGACTGAAAAATGCAGGGATGTTCTTCAAGGCTGTGATGTTACTGTCCGCTTAAGTCTCCCTCTGCTTTCATACAGAGATGTTTTTGTTATAAATCTTTGTATGAAGAGGTTTCAAGTGTTTGTATTGAGTGTTCTTTGTTGCTGTCTAAACTGTGAGTCTGTGTGTGTGTGTGCTCTCTCAGCCCAAGCGCTCCAGGACCCAGGAGTGTATGGCGTGATCCAGTCTGGTGATCACAAGGGCAGAACATGTGTCGTCAAGTGGATCAAACTCAACTCCAGCAGCGACGACGTGGAGGTCAGTCTGGAAAACAAGACAACACTGTTTGTGTTTTTAAGAATGCGAAAACCAGCGAGGTTGCTTGATATCTGTGTTTGTGTGCGAGCAAGGGGAGAGGTTAACAAATAGATTGTTAGTATTATACTCGCATTTCTACTGCATGGTTTGGCTCGACTTGTACTAGGTCCTTTTCTACATTCAGTCACTGCAGATAGTTCCCGCTCAGTATAGGCAGGATTCTCAGCTCATGCCTCTACAGCAACATTCTCTGAATCGTTTCTCCTGCAACAAAACAGAAGAACGTCTGCACTTCATTAATTGTACGGTTCGGCTGGTTTGATATTAAGCCAAACTCTGGACCAGGCTACTAAACCAAATTTTACCAGGTGACCCACTTGACGTAACAGCTGCTCATGAGTGGGACATAATGACACCACGTCCTAACAGAAAACTAGCATCTGACTATCTCGTAGCATCGCGTAACATCAGAGCTATCGTCATGTAAGCAAACCACCTCGGAGATCAAACTGGACATGTAATTACTCAGAAGATGAGTGAGTAGTGTACTTCCTATTTTGCTACGTTTGTAATGTTACGTATTAAAACAGAAAACACACATTTTATATTGTGAAATTTACTGGAAAAGACATAAGATTTTGTAGAGAAATAAGGAGGTATCGCGTAGATAATTCCTCACTTCAGGAATCAGCTGTTCCTCGTCAGTTGCGGTCGACGGGAATAAAAAGCTACACAGCCTCTGACAAAATTTTAGCTCAAAGTGGTGACTGCACCCAGTTAGTCAATTAATTCACCTCTTCCTCTCTCTCAGCAAAATGTTGCCATGTTGGCACAGATTGTTTTCTTGAGCGACTAATTCTGCAATTTCTCCTCTCAGCACCCCAAAAAACCCATGAACTTTGAAGTAAACAAACATGCCGCTCTTCCTCTCACCTCCACTAATTTCCGATCTCCTTTATTTTTCTGACACCGGCCTGGGCTCTGCAGTACATTGTCGACAGGCTGTCGGACACTTGTGGCTCCTTTTGTCCATTTATAAACATAATATTATGTCGATCACGTCGTCACATTGCTTTTTACTAATGGAATGTGAGTTGGATTACGTGCTGTGACTCAGTCAGCACAGGTCGCTGAAAATCTGTGTCCAGTGAGAAAAACAAATTGCGGTCGCCATTGAATGTATCTTGGGTGTTGGAAAAAAAAAAACGTCGGATTCATGCCAGCTGTCCCGTGTTGCACAAGTGACAAGTCTCACTGACCAGTCAGAGGTCTGCAGTGTTTTAAATCCATTTTTTTTATATCAGTTCAACTCACACGGAGCCCCAAGTGAGGTGGTGCCAAATAAAGCACCAGGTGCTATCCACAGCTTTTGCTAATGGAAAACCAAAAAGAGTGAGATGAGTTTAATAGAGCTGTGCTGTACTATGCAGTGGACATGCAACTTTATAAGTTAATGCAGGTGTTGATAGGTGTGTGTGTGTGTGAACCCCACAGCACCCTGACTACACTCCCTCATACACTGGTAGCAGATGGTCTTTATGTCGTGACACCTGGCTGCTGTACACAACTCTCCTACTTTACTGTAGAATTGAAACAAGTTTGGTTTACTCCAGGTTATCGGTATGGAGGAAGATGTCAGCGTGTATGACATTGCAGATCACCCAGATTTCCACTTCCGCACCACTGACATCGTCATCAGAATATGGAACTCAGAGAACGGACACAACGACTGTGAGAATGAGGTGAGAACAATTAAAAACCTCTTCTTTCATGTGCATTGCAACATATTTAGTGTACCCTCATTTACATTTGACGGGGTGGGCAAAATAATAGAAACACCTCTCTGTTTAGTGCAGTCAAATTCAACAGCACCACAAACTACCTGAATCCACACCTCTTGAAAACAGTTTAACAAAAGCTGAACATGAATGAAGGCAGCAAACAGCATCTCAGTGCTCCTGACCTAATTTGAATTAGGTCATATGCACATATTTGACCCTCTCTATGCCAGTGAGCCTCGATGCAAACACAGTCCAGTTCACAAAGATCAGTGTTTTAAGCTACACACAGTTAGTGATATTATTAACATCTTCAGAGAGCTGGTGGAAACTGAGGCGTATGTATAAGAGGTGTCACACCCAACACCAACAGCACTGACAGACTGGGGTATTAAACCCCACATACAGCTTGTGTCTGTCACATTTAAATTGCGTACATGGAGTTTAGAGGAAGGCCTCTGTGCCTCGTCTGTCAGGACCTGTAGCTCTGTCTTTTTCTCTCTGTCATTGTTCCACACACTGTGCTCCTGGCGCAAAGGCAACATTTATACTTTGCCGCATAGATAATTGCAATCAGGCACTCAGCTGAAAAACTTCACGAGTGTTTACGCCATAATGTCATTAGAGCTTTTTAGCAGATAGTGGTTGCAAGTGATGCATAATTCATCATGCTACCAGCAACTACAATTTATTATTTGTGCATTTGCCCTAAGTGTATAAAAATGTTCCTCTGCAAACATTTATTTATTACCAGGAAACATACTGGGAACGCAGTCATGCCACCCAGAACAGCCTTTCTGTTTATGACACCCAGTGAGCTTTTCTCCTGCACCAGCCTCAGAGCAGACTGTCAGTTTTGCCCACAGACTGTTTCATAATCCAACTGGTGAAGCACATTTATGCCTCATACATGCAGACTGTTGTCATGTTAATGACCTCGTGGCATTTTAGAGCAAATTCAGCATATTTTTTTATCCCTTCTCCTGGTAAAGCTTTGAGAAAATCAAAAATATCAGTATATTGCTTCCTGCGTCCAGTAGTGTTATATTAATAAACACTGCCATCTGGAGTATTTGATACTGAAGCTTTGTTCATTTAGTCATGTCAAGTGTTATTGTTGAACAAAATCAAAAGTTCACCTTGAAGAGCTTTACAATTCGTATGACACACAATATCCTCTTAGACCCTTTAAGTCTTGTATTTATATTGTATTGACAATGGTTGTATCTCTACATCCACCTTCCCTCAGACGTCAGTCGGCCAGGTGTCCAGGGTGGATGTGAGCAGCAAAGTGGAGGTGGTGTGGGCAGATAATTCCATGACCATCGTCCTGCCACAGGTAAACGTTTTTTCTTAATGAAACTCAGTGTCCTTTTTTACATTAGAAGTGAGACATCTGTCACTGACAGTCCAATAACAACACACAGCACCTCTACAACGTGGAGTCTGAGATCGAGGAGACCGACTACGACTCTGTGGAGGAGACGAGCAGCGTCCTGTCCACTGAGGAGTGGGAGGACGAGAGCGACAGCTGGGAGACGGACAACGGCCTCACCACCGAGGACGACAGCCACGTCAACAATGCAGATGTCATCGACACAGCGACCCCAACCCCCACCCCCACCAGCTCCACCACGTTCATCATCCCCCCTCAAGAGGGCAGCAAAGCTGGGGTCACCAGCCCCACTAAAGGAGCCCCTGGAGAGGAGGGAGAAGCCTCTGTGGCTGCTGCTAGTCCCGCTTCTGGAGGAGGTGGGGAGCTTATTTTGCAACACCTATATCATTGTTTGTCTTAAGGGAACGGTGTCAACCCCACACTGCAAAAGATAAATCAGTGTCCTTGAATCTTGTGTTGCCTCTCGTGCTAGTTTGTCCTCTACAGGACAAAAGTTTTTTTTGTCCTACATAGCACTGTTGAGTGTTAGTAAAGCGTTAGGAAAGTTTTTAGTGAAATCTGTATCTTCAGGCAAGGAAAGGAAATTTTTATTTATATAGCACAACTGATGAAAAGTAAACTCAAGATGCTTTGCATGAAATTGCAAACAGCAACAAGTACATTTTACAGAAGAAAAAATACAAGAAATTAACACCCACCCAAAGACACACTTTTTTTTGTCACTTGCCCAGCCTGGCAAGTGGGTCAGAAATGTACTGGCAGAGTCACTCATACTTTTCCACTCACAGGCATCCTCTAACACCACCCAACTAAAGCCCTGTTTCCAGGACATCTAAAATGCTCACTTGTGCTTCAGTTCATAAACTTTGTCTTTACCTGCTGCCATTTTCTCACGAGTGCCTGATCGATACTCACAGGCTCCGTAAAAAAAAACCAATGCGTTTAAATCTTTAACACTTGCCCAATTGAGCAAGTTGCTCAGTTTATTAGATGTGGCATTTTACTTGCCCTGAGCTATTCTTATTGTTGAGCCCTGACCCCACAGACATACATGGACTTATATACACACACAGTAACTTATGAACCTGAGAAAATAGAAACAATTCCTGTCGTCACAAACGTTAGTTTGTTCTACAGAACAGGACCAAAGTAACAAAAGGCACCTCTACCAGATCTGTATCACATATTAGCTACAGTCAGAAAACCACCACCCTGTGTCAGTGGATAAGCTTGGTGATAATGTTTTTATTGCTCACAAATCTAATGATGAAAACACCAAAACCAACAATGAGTTGATCTGCTAACAGTATTGTCTGTGTATCTACAGCCTCTTCTTCTGTTCTATAGAGCTCCATTGTTGTCTTTGTCATGATCTTGAATTTAAACCAAACAATAAATAACTTATATCTAAACAGAGTAGTGATACAAACATCAACAGATGCTTCCACATTACATTAAATGCTCTACTTGTGTCCTTTTTGACATGTCTCTAATTCTACTTGCAGGAATTTGTGATAAGCTTCTAAATTTTGCCTGCTTAGGAACCACTCCAGGAGCAGTCAACGGAGCGGAGAAGCCAAGTAAAGATGGCACCTCTCGGGGCTTCAGGGAGTTGAAAGAGGCCCTGAAGATCCTGGAGAGCCTGAAGAACATGACCGTGGAGCAGCTCTGGACAGGCGGTTCTCCAACCTCCCCAACCTCCGCTGAACCCGCTTCCACAACGAACGTAGCGAGTTCGGTGACGCCCACGGCCCCTGAGAAACCGACCAAGGAGAAACGCTTCCTGGACGACATCAAGAAGCTGCAGGAGAACCTGAGGAAGACGCTGGACAACGTGGCCATCGTGGAGGAGGAGAAGATGGAGGCCGTGGTGGAGGCAGGTGGGAGTGGAGGAGCAGGGACAGAGGTAGGTGTTAAGTTACTCTACAGCGCGGCAGAGTTGATTTAATTTAGCAGTGCAGTCCAAACAAATCAGAAGTACATGCAGCAGCAGCAGATCTTACATGCTGGTGTGTTACCTTTTCAGGTAGAGAGAGCTGGAGAGGAGAAGCCGCAGCAGGAGCCGCAGACACCAGTGAGTGGACAAGAATGGCCCAGTGAGTTTCTCAGCGACACACCAGTACTGTGCCAACAGAGCGGTGGCAAGCCCGGCGTCACCTTCACCAGTGCCAAGGGAGAGGTGTTCTCTGTGCTGGAGTGGGCACCAGGTGAGAGGGGTTTCACAAACATAAGATGCCACATTTCCTCATTACTATGCAGTCCCTCCAGAAAATCGCAATAATTAACGCAGATTCAACAGAGGTCCGCAATATATATATAATATATATAATTTTTCAAAAGTCCCGTGATTTTTTTCTGCATTTTCTGGCTGACTGGAAGTCATCACGCATGCGACGTCATTTGAAAAGTCGTCAGACATGTCATCAAATCCTGCTAATGGCATTGCAGTATGGAGAAACGCCCTGTATTGACATAGGAATTGTCACTTTGTTTAAGTACATACAACTTGTGTTGAATTGATTCAAATGTTATGTTTACAGAAGATGTAGCTTACATGTTGTTTTACAGTCACATCGTCTGGTTTGAGAGCTACAATATTCACTCAGGATTATTTTGCAACATTATTGGAGTCCATGTTTTGAAACTAATTAGATAAAACTAAAGGAGAGAACTGAAACATTTGCAGCTGTTTATGTAATATTCAGTATGATTATTATAGCAAGTGATTACATGACTTGTTTTTTGGAGGCAGTAGTTTAAAAAAATCAAATTTTTTTCTCCTGACTTGCAATTTTTGTAATTTACCGCATTTTTTTGTAATTTACCGCATTTTTCCGCAAAAAAATCACATAAAAATGCTGCCATTTTTATTGCAATTTTTGACAAAATCTGCCACAAATTCAAGTTTTTTTTTTGCCACGAGATCCTGGAGGGACTGTCTATGAGGGACAGAAGCTGCCTCCCCTTTCCATTCTTTAATCACACTTTTCTGTCAGACACACACACACGTGTGCATACACATACCTGCACACATACATACCTGCACACACACATGGAGGGTTCCTGTAGATCCTTAAAAAGTCTTTGGCATTGAATTATTTAATCTAAAAATAAGATCTTAATTTGTATTAAAATGTCTTAAATCACACTTTCAAAAGTCGTAAAATACTAAAACATGGGAAGGAGGATTTTAGAATCTTTTTTTTCTGATGATGAATTGTAAAATCTCGAAATAATTGATAACATCTATTTTTAAATAATAATTTACAGAATGCCTCTTGTGTTATCATCACACAGATCAGGATAGTGGAACCAAAAACACTCACATTTTGTTTCCAAAGGATCTGCTGTCTGCTAGCTAGCTGTCACTGTACCGTGGATGACAAGAGGAAGTGCAGACTCAATAAAAATTGCCTATTTCACCATGATTTCATGGCATGGCTGAAGCCGGTACAAGGCAATGCATATAAGGCTCAGTGTATCTTATGCAAAAGTTTTTCAAAACTCGGCACGTTGGAAATCAGTGCAGTGGAATCCAATATGCAGAGTGACAAACACAAAATTGCCAAGAAACCCCACCTACAAATGCACAAAGTCACATCTTATGTTATAATTAACATTTGACCAAAATTGTCCCCAGTCCTGTATAATTAATTTCAGTTCATGTTTTTTTCTTCAGTTTTGGTTATTGTAAAATGATCTTAAATTTAATTTCAATTGGCATTTGAAGTCTGTAAGTCTTGTATCTAACTTGCTTCAAGCTGTAGGAGCTCCACACACATCCTTTAGCTTGATAAATTCTCTGCCCTGGTAAGCTAAGTTGGATTTGTTCATTTCTATTTCTTTCTCCTGCTGTTCAATCTGTCCTCTCACTGTATTTTTTTTTAGACACACACTCGTTTAATAAAATGGAGTTTCAGCCAGCGGAGGCAAAGAAGTTCTTCAGCACAGTGAGGAAGGAAATGGCTCTACTAGCAACGTCCCTGCCAGACGGCATCATGGTCAAAACATTTGAAGATCGCATGGTGGGTTTCCTGTCAATAATGTCATGGTTAAAAGCAGCGCCATTATCATTATTTTGAAAAAATAATCCTCTGATTCATTTTTAAAATTAGTGTTCTTACTGCTCAAAGTACTGGCAGGGTCTCTTCCTGTTTGGTTGAAAGTATGGTGGGTCAGAAGCTGCCGCTCCTCATCTCATTACTGATGTACTTATTTACTCATCTAAACATTTAGATTACACCGACTGCATACATCATAAAAGTGTCATAAATGTCTTTGCTTCGTCCGACACAGGACCTGTTCTCAGCTCTGATCAAAGGGCCGACTCGAACGCCTTACGAGGACGGTCTGTTCCTGTTTGACATCCAGCTGCCCAACATCTACCCAGCTGTGCCGCCTCTGTTTCGCTACCTGTCGCAGTGCAGCGGCCGCCTCAACCCCAACCTCTACGACAACGGCAAGGTCTGCGTCAGCCTGCTGGGCACCTGGATCGGCAAGGTGAGTGCTACTTACAGGTTAATCTATGCACAGGGGAGATGTCTTATTAAGTTTAGAGTTATAATAACAACCAGTTTTTTTACATGACTCCTTGATTTTAACAACTCCATGTAAAATACTGTAAATGTGGCAATTGAATGTAGCACAAATGGCAGGGTTCGACCCAAACCAATGTCCGTTGATTAATTAATCAATAAGTCAGCCAACAGCAAATAAATAATCGGGCTGGATTTGCTGCTTGTTGCTGTTCTATATGATTATAAACTGAATCTCTTTTGAGTTTAAGGACGCATTCACACTGGTACTATTTGGTCCACTTCCACAGATAGTTTGGTTCGTTTGGAGTGGTGTGAACACTCATTCGAACTCTGGTGCAGACCAAACGAGCAAACCCTGTTCTGCTTAAAAACTGGAGGTCTCAGTTCACTTGCAAGTGAACCCTGGTGCGGTTCGCTTACAACGGGAAATGCAAATGGACTATCCAGCGGACCAAAGAGAGGAAGTGACGTAGATATGTGTACATATAATTTACAAACATATATGTGATCTAAAAACTTGTAAACCCTTGCAATACCTTGCTCGGCATCTGTTTAAGCACAGCAGCATGTCATAGTCTCTTGCTCTCCGCCAGCTTTTTCAGTACTGCTGCATTAATCTCATGTACAGAGCAACATGCTGGGTAGGGGATGGAAGGGGATGGATTTCTGTTTTTAGTCCTGGCCAATCGATGAGCTGGGTTTTCTTCTTCCTCATTCTTTTTTCTTCCTGGTCAGTGGTCGTTTTGAGCAATACTGCCAAGCAGCTGTTGTAACTGCGTGACGTAGTCCAGGCGGTTTGGTCCGCTTTAAAAAGTGCAGTGTGAAAGTAAAAGTGAACCAAATGAAGGCATTCCCCACCCAATTGAACTGAGTGCCCCAGACTATCCTGGTGTGAATGTGCCCTTAGACTGTTGATTTGACAAAAAACAAGACACTTTTCCCCATAATTTTCAGTCATTTTATAGATTAAAAACATCTGTTTGTTGATATAAAATAACACGTGAAAATCCTCATTGTTCTTGTCAGTTCAGAGACTTATGCTTTCTCTGTGCTTTTCACAAAAATTGCTGGTGACTTTTTTCTTTTCCTTTCAGTCGATTTACTCAGTACAACACATGTAGTACGGGATATCTCACCATACTATGTGCTGTACCTCGTTCTGCTCTAACAGGAAACAGAAGTTATTTGATATTCTTTTGTGGTTATTTGATCCACAGGGCACTGAGAGATGGACCAGCAAGTCCAGTCTGCTGCAAGTCCTCATCTCCATACAAGGTTAGCGCGCACACACACACACACACACACACACACACACACACACACACGCACACACACACACACACACACACACTCCTCTATCCCTCCTCTCTTCTCTGCAGCACAAAAATGTTTTATTCATGTGTTCATTTGCTCAGACGGGCTACAAGTGCAGTGTGGCACACAGTCGTTCAGCTGACTGTATCCGCCTCACACACAGACATTACGCCACTTCCATAAAACTTCTGCAATCTGGCCTGCCAGACAAACTGAGTCCAGATAATCCACTTATTTTTGTATCTCACTGGCTCTCAGTAAACATGTGTAAAACGTGTCTTTAACTGTATAATTCCTGTGTTCACTGGAGTGTGTGTTTGTCATCTCCTCAGCAGAGTTTGGTTAAAATGTCCACCACACACAAATCTATAATCACAACTTATCACAGCCTGGGGTTAGCTGGTTTAAACCGTTTTTATGAACATGCTCATAAAGCTTTGTTCTTACAATCAGTTGTGATAATATGGGGCCCCTGGTTCAGGGATATGTTTATTCTGACTTATTTGTCCAAATGTAGTTGCTTGACCACCGCAGCAGACACAAATAACAGAGCGCTTTCCTCACGAGGATCCAAGCATATGTGGAGTGATGCTGAATTGTGTGAGGAATTAGACGTCATCGCTGTTGTATTCAGTTATTACACCACAGCTAACAACAAATGTGATTGCTTGTTATGAGCTTCCCATTTTATAATGAGCTTAAACTCACATTCTGCACATACACGTCTGTATCACTCTGCAGGCCTTATCCTCGTCAACGAGCCTTACTATAACGAGGCTGGCTTCGACAGTGACCGAGGCCTCCAGGAAGGATATGAGAACAGCCGCTGCTATAACGAGATGGCCCTCATCAAGATGGTCCAGTCTATGACGCAGCTCCTCCAGAATCCTGTGGAGGTCTTCAAACAGGAGATCCAGGAGCACTTTGTCTCTAATGGCTGGCGGCTTGTCCACCGCCTGGAGGCGTGGCTCGAGCTACACGACGGTGCTGAGCGGGGTCAGGCGGCGCACATGTCCTCCAGGGCTCATCACTCAAAAGACCGACCCTCATCTGTGGAGCCTCTGGACGAGCAGGGGCCCGTGGCGGTGGCTCACAGCAGCCCCAGTAAGCCTGGGGAGGAGGGCGTCACAGGAGCAGGAGTTAGCAGTATTATGGAGGAGGAGCTGGAGGATTCAGGGCTGAGCCCCTCCACTACAGCGGCCTCTCAGCAGGAGCTGGGCCACAACTCAGACTGCGACAGCACCCAGGGGAGCACCTCTCTGGGTGGTGAAAACAGGGGAGGCTCCACAGTCGCCTGCTCCGTAGTCCGCGGTGGGACGTCGGAATCAGGTTCAGCCACGGTCAGCGGAGGAGGGGTGGGCTCCACGGGAAGCCAGCCGGTGGTCCGACCAAAGAAACGGAGAAAGAGCTACAGGAGCTTCCTCCCAGAGGGCAGCGGCTACCCGGACATCGGCTTTCCACTCTTCCCGCTCTCTAAGGGCTTTGTGAAGAGCGTTCGAGGTGTGCTGCTGCAGTACCGAGCTGCGCTGGCCGCCGCTGCCATCCCTGAGCACACAGAGGACAAGTAAGTGCCTCCTCGCCGTTCCCCCAACACACGTCTGCACTGTTCCCTGCTCTTTTCCTTCTTCTCTACTACCTTTTCATCCGCCTCGCGCTGTAGAGGAGGAACCATTACTTGTCATCTTTGGGGGGGGGGGGCTACAATTTTCAATCTCCTGTACCCCTGTCCAGAGCTGCACTGTGCCCCCAGCACTGCCCACGTTTTGTCCTCCATTTCTTAGTCTGTACTGCTCCTGCTGCCCCAAACTCCACAATGTTTTGCCTTTTTTTCCCCCCCATAATCCCTCTGGATCAAACCACGACTGCAGGAGAACAGCACCTTTTGATCAGGAGAGTGAGCAGGTTCAGGTTTGGACGCGACTTGATAATGTCTTTGTTCTCCTTCAGTGTCTCTTCAGATGAGTGTGATGGATAAAGAGGAGCGGACCTCACATGCGCTCAACCATTTGCACAAACCTTTGGGAGCTACCCTGTCACACAGGAACCCTCATCTGCTCATGGACACAGGTAAACACACGGAGCTTTTACCCAAGCCCGTCATAGTTTCTCTTTGGGCCTCAGCAGGACTTCAGCGGAGGTGGTGTGGATGCAGAAAGGACTGAATGAGATGAAAAATCAGTGCCATGAACCCTCTTCCACCCTCCTCATCCACCTTAGCCTCCAGCAGCATCCACCATATGGGTGGGGATTTGCTGGATAAACCACTCTGCCGTCTCAATCAGCCAGAAAAAATGTAAAGCAGACTTGTGATCGTCGCTGCATTTTGGACGAGGTCAAAGATGGCTGAAAAACTGCAAAGCCCAGCTCTCCTGGCTGTTGGGTCGACTGCGGCTATCTGTAGCACTACTGATATTATCGCTGTACCATCCTGCACTACAACAAACGAATGGACAATCTGGTCTGGGAGAGGTGAATACACTGACCAGGAGGATTCTTTTGAAATAGAAATCACTGGTTGTACGCTTTCTGCCAAATTCTCTCTGTCCACACACACACACACACACACACACACACACACACTAACACACACATTAAAGTAGAACGTACTGAATGTCAGTAAAACTGCCAACCACGACAGCTTCACCACTTCTTCCACTACACTTGCTGGTATTTTTCCTTCGCCAATCACTCGCACCGAACCACGCAGCAAACATCGAGTGACAAAGTTTACATAGGAATCACCTCTGGAGGTCAGACTGCTGTAGCTGTTGTGGTGTGTAGAGAAGCCAGCCAGGCACAGGACGACAGTTAGGTGGCTCTATGTGAAGGTGTTTGTGCTCTAGTCAAAGCTTAACACTGCTGCCGCCTCTACGTACAAAAGTTCCACTCACTTTCTGTAGAATTTAGCAAAGTTGTTCGATCACCGAAACAGACCTTGTGCTTTGGTGTAATGATGCGTTTTAAGTCGTTTAACTCACAGAGGCTGAAGTGTTTCAGAGCGGAGGAGCTTTACCCACAGTGCTCTACTTCTCAGTGACGGAGGTGAGCCCACATCACTGCATATGACACAACTTAAAGAATAAATAGAAAAAAAAAACCATACAGCATCCATTCCGTCATCTCATGTCAACATGTTGCCTTACTTGAATCGTTCTTAATAATCTCAGATCATTGTGTACAGAGCTGCTTGTGTCATACTTTAGACATTAACCTATACAGGCCTAGACACACACTAAAAACCACTAAAACCCTGCTCCAGTGTTTTCCTCCTTAGAAGTGCAGATCTCTGATCAGTTTCCCCCCTTTTTTCCTTTCTTAAAGGAACAGTTCACCTCAAAATCATACATCCATGTTCTCTTACCTGTAGTTGTTTATCAGTCTGCATTGTTTTGGTGTGAGTTGCAGAGCGTTGGAGTTAACGGCCGCAGAGATGTCTGTCTTCTCTGGAATATAATGGAGCTAGATGGCGCTCGGCTTGTGTTGCACAAAGCACCAAGAAGATACATTTGAAAAACAACAGCAATGTCTCTTTCCAGAAATCATGACCCTGTTACTCAAGATAATCCACAGACCTTGTTGTGAGCAGTCCTCTAAACTTCACCCTCCAATTGTGTCACCCCACAGAAGGAAGCATCTACTGCTAGCTCACTTAGCACCTCTGAGCTAGCTGACGTTACAGCTCAGCCGAGGAGGACGCCATTAATGTTTACATCCCACGCTGTTATGAGCACGAGCCTCTCGTCTATGAGTAGATGCACGCTTCCTCCTGTGCAGTAATACAGTTGGCGAGTGTTGTTGGAGCTAGTCTAGTTCCATTGTACTGGAAAGAAGGCAGACATCTCTACGGCCGACATCTCCAACATTCAGCAACTGACGCCTAAACCATCCAGACTGATGAACAGCGCTACAGCTGACAGGTAAAGTGTGTGTTTTGATTTGGGGGTGAACTGTCCCTTTAAACACGAGTCTCTTTCACACCGCTGCCATCGCTGTATTCTGATTTTTTTCTTCTCCAAATTGCACGTGCAGAGTTTAACAACATCAGAATACAAACCACAGGAAGTGTGATACTGACGGTTTGCTGATATTCTGATTATTTAGTTTTCCCGTGTTTTCCTTGACTCAAGCGTCTTATCCCACGAAGGCGACCGCTGACCCCACTGATGAGAGAAAATTACTCAAATTAAAGCACGCAGGCAAAACTCAAGCTGATATGACTTGTGTGTGATCTTCTTTCTTTCACTTCCTGGCATATATTTGATGTGGATGAAAGAAATCAAGCTTTTATTTACCAATGAAACTTTGCCACAGATTGTGCTGCAGTTAACTGTAAAAACAAAACAAAAAAAAAACACGTACCTTTGGGTTTATTCGTGCTTCCTGGGGAAATCAGAGAAGTCTTTGTTTACATCTTTTTAAACAACTGCATCCCACCTTTAACATAATGCTCTTTTTTCTTTCAAGATATTATGAGTCTCATTGTAATAATTATTCTGATTATAATACAGGGCAGACGAACCCCTTGTGCTTGCTATAACCTGTGAAATAAACAAGAGCGCCGGCTGTCTGGTATTTTACTTGAACAAAGAAGCTTGATGCTGAAGAGTGTTTCTGAATGAGAGAGCACGTTGTGCCATTGTGAAACTATGAGTGATGGGGAGGATAAAAAAAACCATGAGCCAAGAGTTGCTGCGTTTTAAAGATTTAAGAAAATAAAGGTCATGAATGAGGGTACTTTGCTTTGCTTTGTCTTCCATTTTTTCCCCCGCGACTCTTAAAGCTGGCATCCCTGTACAATCAGGCACCCATGACTTATTGTCCCCTTCTTCGGCCGTCATTATTTCGTTGCCTTTGATGCTACAGAGGAGGATGTGCTGTAGCATGTAGCCTTGTTTGCTTTCCCGTCTCCTTTTTCCCTCCCACTTGCTGCTCTCTGTAAAATGTCACCTTCACAGCTCTTGGAGAAGTGTGTGTTCAGTAGTCAGAGCTCAGTCTGAAGACATGAAGATTACGGACCATGGTTACAGAGTTTTAAAAAGATTAAACGCTCGCTAAGCTTCACCAGGAGCTGAGAGGTGACATTACTGCTCCGTCTTTCACCCTCACCATCAGTCGCAGAAAACAGAAAATGTGAAGCTATCTCGCTAGATCTCAAAGCGAAACATCTGGCAGGATACCAAGCACATGATGTACAATTTTCTGTGTATGTGTATATTATTCAAATTTAAACCATTATTATTATTAATTATTATTATTATTACTGCGAGAAGTTTGTTTTACAGCCAAAGCATGTAACATGTTGCTTTAAGCCTTTTGAACGGGCTACACACACAAGACTTGACTGTACGATGTCTACATTTCCACAGTGGCCTGTTATTGATATATTAAAAAAAAGAACTAATAAAGTTATGATTTGTAGCCTGATTCCCTCTGTACAGATGTCATGACTATATTGAAATATATAAATACATACAGTATATATTTAACACAAACCTGAGTTCTAACAAGTCACGTGGATGCTTGGGGCATATATGTACAAAATGCTGAGTGTGTATTGTACTTCTGATTTCATTTTTTAATGGTTTACTTTTGTTGCGTTAAGACGACTGTATAGTGATGTATTAAACTTTGCAAGCAGTACCATAGTAACATTGTGGCTTATATTTATTTGTTAGCTGTTGCATTTTTTTTTCTTAATATTAAGGATATATTATGCAGGATTTTCCTTAAAAACAAAACAATGTCCTACAAAGGTAATCCCTCTAAATCATCCTTATTACCGACTGTAAGTGTCAGGACTTGTTAAAAAGGGAGCATCCAAGAGGAAGCTACGAAAAATGCAGTCACATCACAGAAAAAAATTCAACTATAGTGAGGCGAAATGCCAAGCTGAGAGAATCTATGGTCAGCTTTTACTTTTACTGGCGATACTATCTAAAGACAGACTCGGAAAATCCTGCCCAGTATACCTTTAACAAATCACATGAGAACACCGAAGCCAACAATGATTGATCCTGTTAACAAGCAGTCCCTGTGCAGCCACACACTTTACTTTAAATCAATCCCACATTAGTCCCGCTGGTACAAATGCTCATTAGTGCACTAAATGTGTATTAATCCACAGCAGAAAATAGTCCCCAACAAATACAATATTCCCTCCTGTTTGACTAATATTTGCCAAGAATGACAGTGCCCAGCCATTTTAGGAAACTACTGAGCCTTTATAAAATAAACGCAGCTTTATATTTGTGACCTGTTGTTTAGGAGTCACGTCTTCAGTAGGAGCCAGTGTGGTGGAGGCAGAAAGTTTGAGGGTCAGGCTATCACCTGGTTGGTTTTGGTCTTTTCATTGGATTTGTTGCAATGAAAAGAATACAGAATAAAAATGCTTTAACTTTAAGGGTACACTGTGCAGGATTTTTCTAGAAAAAAAACTACGCATAGACTCCTAAAGTAATGTCTCAATCACTGTTTATGACCCATTAGAAGTGTTTAGTGATGTAGTAATCTGCCTGTATGTTCTTATGTTACTGTGGTTATGATGTTCTGAGGCACAGCGCTCAGGCGAGGTCGTGACTTTAGACTGTAAACAACACGCATCTGAGAAGAAGCTAAGAAAGTCGCAGAAGCAGCGCCAAAAAAATAAACATGTAGAGATGAAATGGAAAGTGGACTGAGCTCACTTTCCCTGGTGACAGTTCACAAACTAGTTCCTGCATCGTGTACCTTTAAAGACACAAGTGGCTGGTGTCACTGTAATCAGTAATGTTTAAAGATGGAGCCTGATAGAAATCCACCCACGTCTGGTGTCGTGCTTACATATAGCACAGGCCTGTGGTGACTGTTATTACAAGTTGGGGAGGTAAAGAGCTCAGTGCCCTGCTGTCTGAGCCCATATTTATTTGACACATCTACATATTTTTCTGTCACAATACGACTGGACGCTGCATACAGCACTCACAGGAACACATTTAAATTAGAAAAGTAGTTTCAGTTAGTTTGACAGCAGAAAAGCAAAAGGTTTCTTTTGATGATGATCTGTAGTGTTTCGTATATTAATCTGTAGTATTTTACATGTTCTCTGCTGTGGCAGGAAGCTTTGGATCATGCATGATTACATGATACAGTTCATCTTCTTTTAAGTTCATGCACACAGGCAGTGGTCTGCACATGTCTGGTGCAGAATAATAGTTTCATTAAAGAAACAGACGTGTTCTCAGCTAGCTTCATAAAGTTTATTACCCTATATTAGTGTGTCTTAGTCCATTCAGTGGTATCCTGCACCTGGTTGACGTATGCAACTACCTTTGTTGAATTTCTGAAAAGTTGTCCTGACCTCAGACTTTTGAATTCAGTGAGGATGATTATACCTGTGTCAGGTTCAGTCAGTTTAACTGTGGCTTTTGGATCAGAATGACCACGAGCTGTGGCCAATAACTGTCATCAGCAAAGAAACACTTCACCTTAATGTCTCCATCAGCAGCCAGCACTTCACAAACCAAATCACAGACAACTTATTTAACTTCATTTATTTTATTTTCTTCAATCAAAAACACTCCAGCAGAATGTTTGATTCGATCATAGAAAAATTACAGACATTTGTCTAATGGAAAAATAGATCTCTCTGAGAATAAAGAATCAATCATTCAATCTTCAATGTGCCAGAAAAAAACAAAACAAACAACTATTTTCCCTTCACCATTAACATTTAAACACACAAGACAGTTAAGAAGCAGCAGGTAAAGACGTAAACAGCAAATCAACAGTTTCTCTCTGACACCACCAACATCAGGTCCCTCGTCATCTCAAACTTTTATCCGTCTGATTTAACTCATTTTGGTTTTCAATCACACCGACGTACACGGAGAAATTGGACTCAGGCTGAAGGCTGTCGCTCCAATTTATTCTCCTTAATGAAAAGCTGAAGACTTAAAGCTCTCCCCAGTAGTGAGTGATGAAGAGGTGGTACCATGGCAACAACAGTAACAGTTTCTACAGTCAAAACTACATCGTGCCACAATTACACTTATTTTTGATTTTACTGTCTTCAGTTTGTCCAATAATGTGTCCGTCCCCGACCATTTTTTAAAATGGTGATGAGAAAACAACTGAGTTGATGTTCGAATAAGGTCAGTGAATGCACCACCGTGTTCAAACCACCAGGAGGCAGCACAATCAAGGCACATCAAACAGTTCTAAGGACCACTGCAGCACTCACAAGAACCCTGACATTGCATAGAAAATAAAAAGTATGAACGTGGTCAGTAGCACTCTGTGGTGTACAAAAGATTATTGTTATTTATATCTGTGGTTCCCACCTAAGAAAAATATGAGGGGTCAAGAGTAAACAGAAAAGATATTTCCATCTGTCTGTTTTTCTCATTATTACTTGATAACTTTACATCTAACTCACAAATAGACGTCGTCATTTTAAGGGGTCGTGGGCCAAAAAGGTTGGGAGACACTGTGCTGGATGTACAGTACGTCGACATTTAACAGTCAGTAACCTGACCCCAGGTTTTGGTGCTACAGACCACATCTGTCCCCTAAAACATCAGCAAAAGCAAAGAGGAACGAGCATGGCTTCAAGTACTGTCTCCATCTTATGTGCTTGTAGCTCATCAGCTGGATTCCTGTTGCAGAGTCCTTCATGAATAAACGCAATTTAAACCAACTACATGGGGTTAAATGACAAAATCGACCCCAAGGTCCCGCGAAGGCTTCAAAGCGGCGTTGGCAACAGACTTACATTGTGCAAAAACATGTAAAAACAATAGATTATTTTAAAATAAATTAATTTGGTCTTTCACAAGTCAATTTTTTACAGTGTCAAACAGCTGATTAAAACAAAACATGGAAATCTTATATTTAAAATGACTACAGTTAGTCACATGGTTTGGTTTTGTTGATGCCTCTGTTTTACAGTGTGTGTGTGTGTGTGTGTGTGTGTGTGTGTGTTTGCTTTGAGGTGAAATGAGCTGAAACAAGTCCCCCTCTCTTACTCCAGCGTCAGGACACTTTGCTAATGCTCCCAAATGATTTTTTGTGGTGAGGAGGAAGAATGAGGGCGCCCTGTCAGGAACACAACGCCGCCTACCTCATGCAGCATTTAACAAGTCGATATTCCCCCCCACACCCCCTCTCCTCCTCCCTCCCTCTCCATGTGCTCCCTCCACTCATCAATGTGCTGTTTTAACCAGCTTGAACCCTCTAAAAGTCTCTCTTAAGGCCACTCAGAGTTCATCTCACTCTGACTCAAAGAAAAACTGATTTCTTTGTGTCCACATCTGATTTTTGTGAAAATGAATCAAACAAACGTCTGAGGAGATTTGGATCACAATTAAAAACACATTTAAAAATCTGACTTTACTGCCTGTGTAGGCCGAAGCCTCAGTCATTGTTTCCTCTGTGTGACCTGAAGCTCAATGGTAAGGACACCTAGGTGATGATCATTAATAAATCTCCCATAGGGACACTCTGTGTCTGTGTGTGTGTGTGCATGTGTGTGTCTGAAAAGCAGCTGGGGCCAGAAACGCTCAGGACTGCAGTAATTAAAGGGAACTTATTATGCTTTTTCTTACTCTGTCATATGTGTAATGTTCCAACGTCAGATGTTCATGTTAAACGTGGATAAAGGTCGAGGTAAACGTGTGATCCAAAAAAGTTTTTCCTCTACAATCAGAGAGGATGACATCAGGTCATGACAGATTTCTTTATATGGTCACATCACTGCAAGTGTTTACATTACGTAGCCTACACTGCTACATGTAGCTGCATGCTAACATCAGGGAAACATGTAATCTTGGTTAACGGTGTAAATTTCTTTCCAATTTCAGATCATATTCCTGCTTGAATATGACCATTTTTTTGGTTTAAAAGCTGTTATTGGTGATTGTTCTCGGTAGAAAGTGCTGCCATACTCAAATTAAGTCGTACCCTGGCTGCAGGTACACCGCTACATGTAGCTCCATGCTAATGTCAGGGAAGCGTGTAATCTTAGTTGCTGTTGTTAATTACCCTCATATTCGGATCATATTCCTTCTGTAACATGTCCAGTTGTGAAGATTTTGGTTTAGAAGCTTTTATTGGTCATTCCCCGGCTGCAATAACGACCAATCAGAGCAGACTGGGCTTATTTGGGAGGGGGGACTTAAAGAAACAGGTGCTAAAACTAAGTGTTTCAGACAGAGGGTGAATACAGATGTTCCACTGACAGTATGAGGAAACTAACGTCATGTTCTAGCAGAAACCCAAACTACAAGTACGAAGCTCAAAATGAGCCTAATAGGTCCCCTTTAAAGCAGCGGATGGATGGATGAAAGCAGAAGAGAAAGAAGAGGGAGGGATGCAGCCTTGGAGCACACTGAGGCACTAAAACACATCAATCAGCCGCCCAGAGAGCTGCAGGAGCCACTGAACACTTTCACACTGCTATCATCAGTCTGTGATGTTCGGCATGTTCCAGGAGGTATTTTGCACAAGTTTGGTATCGTAATCTACTTTATCTGGAGAACTACTTTCCCGCCTCGTCGGTCTCTGTGTCAGTTAATTCTTAATTTGAGTGTCTGAGGCTCTCTGTGGTCAATAAACAGTCACACAGCCTGATCACCTCTGTTAAAACCAGGGGCCAAGATGAAATCCACTTCCTCACATTTACTGCATCACACACACACACACACACACACACACACACACACACACACACACACACACACACAAACGGTCTCCAACGTACTGCAGAGGAACCATGAAGGCATAAATCCGACCCTTTACTGTTGGAGAAGACGCTGTAATTCAGTTTGATACGTCAGCTTCAGCACAGAGAGGAAATCCTCTCCATGCAGCGATGATAAGGACGAGATACTGGCGGCTGAGGATGGTGATGGTTTTACTCACATGGAGGCCAAACTCTTCATCACGAGATGATGAAACGTTTCAGTATGATTTGTAAATTGATGCTGACATATCTACAGTACGCTCAATCGTGGTTATGGAGTCCCAAAGAGTTCGATACTAAATAAACACAGGTATGAAACAAACCTCAGCACATTACTGTGAAATTATATCTTGTTTCTTTACACAATAAAAAGTTTGTTGCAGATTATTTTTACTTTATTTTTTGGTTTGTTTATTGAAAATTTCTTTTTCAGAAAGCTGCTTCAAGGCATAGAGCTCCTTAAGTCCTTAAATGTGGTATTTTTTATTTTGCGTGCGCATATTAGCCTTAAAAATAACTATATATTATAATGTATGTTATATATATTTAGATTTTAGAAAAGGGCTGACATATTAGATTTTCACTGCATGATTATTTTGGCCTTGAGTTCACAATAACTATATTTTTTTGATATCTATTGGAAATCTGAAAGGAAAAAAGTCCATCAGTAAAATTCATCTTTAACTTTGTTGTGTGTTTTGTCTCTTTTTGGCAAATGAATGACACTAAATAACGAGTGTAGTGAGGCGCAGAGAGAGTCAAAATTGTATAAAAAGTGCAATGACACTTAATAAATAGTGAAAAGGCAACTGAAATGTGTTGGGGAAGGGAGACAGAGCGTAAACGGCAAGAAATGGAAATGATTGATGAGGTGGTGTATGATTTTCATGATATTATTAGATATGTATTATTAACATGATATCAGTATTTAATATTTTAATAATCAATATCAGTATATCATCACACCCCTATTTCAGGACCTCGGAGGCTGTCTGCCTTAACGGACTTTGAAATTATTGTTGTTTTTTTTTTTAAATAAAAACAAACAGTGTGACATAAAATAAACACTGCTGCTGTGAGAACAACAATATGAAAATGTGAAAATATTTTAGGTTATTTTACAATTTCATGATTATATTATGTGTCTTGTCTGCATTCCTAATTTAATTTATTCATTCAATGTTTGACATATTTAATATTGAGCACTTTGGGCCTCCATACGTGGCACTTGTTTGTCGTAATATATCATTAAACATGGGTTTTCTGTGTACCGATACGAGGCTGACGTTGCAGATAACAGTGAGAGTTACATCCATTGCTTTGCTCCTGTACCTGGACATTTCTAATTTGAAATGCTAAAATGTTTTTATTGGGCCTTTAACAGCAGAGATGAAAGCTGCTGTTTGTTCACCCACTGATTAATCTCCCCAGGCCTCTGTGCACCTCCGCCTGCAGAGGCCCGTACTCCACCACCTCTCCATCTACTGTTATTATCCCTTTAGGTGAATACGGCTCCAGTCTGAGCGCCCGCACCTTAGCGTGCACCAAGTGTTGACAGTTAGTAGTGAGATGTGCACCCTTCTCCATAGCGAGGAACAGCCTCAGCAGCGCAGCGCGTGATATTCCCGCTCTGACGTAGAAAAGATGGATGACACCATCATCTGTGGTGGCGTCTGGTGCTGCCATCAGGTCCTCGGCCAGGTGGGATTGATACATGGCCAGCATGAGGACAAAGTCTTCCTCCGGCACCACCACCCAGTCACTGGGCAGTGGCTGGTCCAGAGGCAGCAGCAGGGTGTCAGGCGGGCCGGCGAGGGCTCTGGTGGCACTTCGAGAAGGCGTGCTCTCCGTCCTCCTCACTTTGAGGGAGTTGTTGGAGTGGCAGGAGTTGTGGAAGGTGTTCTGACAGGAAGAGTCTCTGGACGGTCGAGAGGCTAGAGCCAAGGAGGAAGTCTGACTGTTATAGTGCAGCGCCATGTTATTTCCTAAACCCTCCTCCTTGCTGTAGTCCTCGGTGGCGGGCAGGTACGCCAGTTTGCCCTTGTAGACGCGGAGAGAAGCCAGCCTCACCAGCGTGCCGACAGTGAACCGGGCAGCTCCGACGTGACGGTACTTCTCGCTCTCTATGTCCACGTCTGCCACGAAGCCCCAGGCCAGCGAGAGGAAGGAGAAGAGACGAAGGCCGGAGGAGAGATGGATGGAGACCAGGTCCATGCGGGCCACGAGTCCTTGACAGAGCAGGAAACCACAGCTGACCAGGAGCTCATCGCTGGACACCGGCGAGGCTCTGGAGACACGAAGGAGGAGAGATAAGAGTTAGTCACAGCAGGCAGAGCTCGACCTCCAGGAAACATCAAAACAATTGTTTGAAATGATCATGGTTCTCTCTTTCATGACTCTCAGGTGCTACTGTATATGTGGATGCTGTATAATAATTATGTGTGTTTTATGTTAAGATCTCTCTTGTTAGAATAATAACGTATTTCAAGACACATTTTTTATATAAAGACTAAATATGAATGTATTTCAAGATATTTATTGGTTAAATAAAGGCTAAATAAAAAGAAAATTATTCACATGAGTGACTGGGCAAGTTGATGAGGCGTATTGCTCAGACAAAAAGCATGAAAGCAAAGACAGCTGGTTAATTAATTACTGAACAGGACTGAGAATCAAGCTTCAAAATGTGTCAGGTGTTAGAGACTGACACTGAACAGCCGTCAGACTTCAGTCACATATCAGTGACCTGTGATCAACAGAAAGAAACTTTTCCAACTTTAGACTAAATAGCATTTACAAAAAGTTCAGCATAACACTGATGCATCAGCAGATTGGCTTTAATGGATAAAATAAAAAAAAAAGAAGATTAAATCATGTTTATACTCCTCCAAACTAAGGCATTAAAAAAGTATTGATATTCAAAATTCATTCTTGACAAGGAGACAACAATTCAGAAAATAAAGATCCATTTAACTATCTAGAGGTTTTGATCATGTCCCACGATCTTTATCAGCAGATGTGATGATGTGTAGTAGTTCATGTTTCTATTTTTCTGAGCACAGAAGTTATTAAAGTGCTCAAAAAAAACAAAAATGTGACTGTTTGCAATGTATATGATGACTGAACAAACTCAATCTGCTGATAAAGATCATGTGATACTTTCAAAAGCCTCAAACCAGACTTTGTGGCAAGACTGTTTCAAAACAGAAATCTTAACTGATGCTCTGCTCTGTTGAAAGACTGATACCTACATAGATAGATGAACAGATGGATACACACAGAACAACTGATAATTATAAGATGCTTGTTTAACATGTTGCTTATTCTGCTGCAGCAGCACAAAGTAGTGACGTGAGGTGAGGCTCGATTTCTAAAACCAAACAACGGCCACCAAAGAACAGATTCCTCTTCAGGGTGCTTTCAGTCAATATTTCCAACCAAATGCACTTGAGTGTGTGACAGGTTGTGTTTACAGCCTCCAGACTTAGAAACAGTAGAGCTCGTCTTAAAGGCGGCAGCAGCTCTTATTAAATGGTCAAGAAGGTCTTGGTGCCAATTTAGTGGGCAGAGATGCACCAGATCCAAAACAGACTCCAGTCTTCAGCTTATGACTATTTCCATTATCGACTGATCTTTTATATAATGAAAATATCACAGAATACTCACAGCTCGCCGTCGCTCACAATAACAAAGCTGTAAATTCACACATTTTGAACATTTTTCCATAATAAACAATGATTTGAGGAACCATTTAGGCCCTACATCCTGGAGAAGGAGACACAGTCAAGAATCTAGCTTCAAAAATAAGACGCAGACACCAAAATAAAAACAGGAGGGCGCACTTAATATTTTTGGGTTAGGAAGTGGGTCGAGGCTCGAGTGTGTTTTGAGGAGCTATAAGAGGAGTGTTACACAATAGCGGGGTAACTATGACCTTATTGTGAGATCATAAAACAACAGAGGAGGGGTGAGGGTGGAGGAGCAGGGTGAGTCAGAGAGGGGGGGTTCAATAAAGCGGGGGGCTCGGGGACAAATCGAGGAGGTGGGACAGAATCAGCTTATGGGCCTTCAGACATGACAGGCCAGTCAGACAACAAAGACAAGCCCATCTGGGAGAACGGAGACAGGGGTGGAAGGTCACGAAAACACCCCTAACACACACACACACACACACACACACAGATTTGCCTGCTGTTACCACCCACAGCCAATTACAGTGACGACTGGATGTCTCAGCGGAGTTCGGTGGCGTTGGCCCTGCAGATATCTCCATATTCATCATCCTGAATTTATTCACCAGTCAGACTAAACAAATAGTCTCATCTGCATTTCCACCGCTCGCTTTCTTTCAAGTCATTGTCTGGTGAAAAGGTCAAGAAATAACAAGATTTACAACCTCGACTGCTGCAGCCAACAATCAGTTGCTACTCTACCACATTCCAAAATAAAATATTTCACTTTTTTCTCCACCGTTTATTTGACAGCTGTAGTTCAGCTAAGTATTAACATCCGCAGCTAACATGCTCACAATGACAATGCTAACATGGTGATGTTAAGCAGGTATAAAGTTCATCATGTTCACTAGCATACTAGCATTTGCTTATTAGCACAAAACAAAAAGTACAGCTGAGGCTGATTAGCCTCGGAACCATACCATAGTACAAGCTCATGTTTTATTTGCTCTGGCAGATGCATTCAGAGAGATTCCCACCCAACCTAGCCTGTTCTGGGCCAATCAGCCGTTTATATCATATGGGGCAGGTTTCATATGCTAATTGGCAACTTGGGGAGGCTTCGCACTTAATGCAAAATATGTGATGACATCATTTTTTGCTTGAGCACTGTCACTACGGCAAGCATAAACCTAGCTTAGTAAGGAGAAGCGCTGTCGAGGGGTATTCGAAAACAACCAAGATGGCTGCAGCTGACGTGGAACTTTCTATTGGAGCACTGTTTTTAATTCTGATGGCAAAATGGCAGCACTCATTTACACACACACATTGATGTTACGCCGTCATAGCTCTGTTTCCATTTAATGATCACTCAGCGCTACTTCCCCCGTTTCGTTGCTCTGAATGGTTATCCAATTGTGTTCAGGGGCATTTTTGTCTACTGCCGATGGTGGAAACTAAAAATGAACTGCAGACTTATTTGCATTTGTGAATTGGTCTGGCGATGCCATGGCAGAAGCTAATGGAATTGTTTTGAAGATATTTAAAGCTTAAGCATTAGACAAACTGAAACTCTGACCTGATGGTGGCACTGGATGAGTCTAAGGATCACCAAAACATCGACACAATTCATCCTGAGAAGGACATGAAGGTTGGTACCAAGTTTTAAGGAAATCCATTCAACAGTTAGCATGGCTCAAAACATACACTAAGCACATAAAATACACTCACTGGCCACTTTATTAGGTACACCTGATCAGATGCTTGTTGCATACATTTAGGCATGTAGACATGGTCAAGACAAGCTGCTGAAGTTCATTAGGACGAGGAAGAAAGGTGATTTAAGTGACTTTGAACATGGTTGTTAGTGCCAGATGGGCTGGTTTGAGCATTTCAGAAACTGCTGATCTACTGGGATTTTCATGCACAATCATCTCTAGGGTTTGGTCCCTTAGTACCAACTGAGCATGGTTTAAACTCCACAGCCTACCTGACTACTGTTGCTGACTGTGTCCATCCCTTTATGACCACAGTGTACCCATCTTCTGATGGCTACTTCCAGCAGGATAACGCTTCATGTCACAAAGCTCAAATCATCTCAAACTGGTTTCTTGAACATGACAATGAGTTCACTGTACTCCAATGGCCTCCACAGTCACCAGATCTCAATGCAATAGAGCACCTTTGGGATGTGGTGGAACAGGAGACTGGCATCTTGGATGTGCAGCTGAGAAATCTGCGGCAACTGTGTGATGCTATCATGTCAATATGGACCAAAAGCTCTGAGAAATGCTTCTAGCACCTTGTTGAATCTATGCAACAAAGAATTAAGGCAGTTTTGAAGGCAAAAGGGGTCCAACCTGGTCCTAGCAAGGTGTACCTAATAAAGTGGCAGGTGAGTGTACAGCACACTGTTAAATATCACACTGTGGTTCTTCTTATAGTAGTTCTATTTAGGGCCTCTTTGCATATGCAGCAGATCTCTCCATAGAGCCATTTCCTCTCTTAACTTCTTAGCCTAACTTCTTTTTCTTTTGTTATGTCCTTTTTACTACCCCAGTGATCCTCTCACGACCCCTATGGTTTATCTTGTGACCCTTTGGAGGGACTCCGACCCTTAGGTTGGTGCCCACTGAACTAAACTAACTAACTGTATATAAAATTAGCTGGACCAGCAAAAATATAAAAATGGTAATAATGTCAAATAAAAAAATATATCAGTCACAGGGGCCACTTTTCAGCTGAGTCAGTACATTTTACTTTATCAAACACTGAACATCATGACCTTCATGAAGGTTGGATTTACTGCAGGACTGCTGCATTAGACTGTATTAGTTTCAGCTACTGTCGGTGTACCTAATAAAGTGGGAACTGAGTTTAAATAAGCACCTTGTATTTTAAGGTGTTTATGCAGTGTCTGTGAATGACCAGGGGAGGGAGACTCTCACTCACATCAAAGTGTCACACCTGTCACTTCAGAAACCGTCAACTGCTCAGCTGATGTTCCAGCTCGTGCTCATTATGTTTGTGTACAGAAACACATTAAACCCTCGCTCAGCGAACCTGTTCACTGTATTGCATAATACCAGATATGTTCTAGCTGTCACTCGTTTGATCCACGTAGCCTCAGTGAACCCTACATTCAGCTGGGAATAATACCAAATACACTCTGGCCGCAGGGCCACTGCAGGACAGCCTGCAGCAACCAGAGAGAGAGATTTTCTGGATGCCCCGGGAGTGTGAGAGGAGAGTAAACAATACAGAGTCTGGTCCCTTCCTCTCATTGTTCCTGCCGCTCTGGCTGCAAGACCATTGTTTGATGAGAAGCTGATTGGCAGACGCAGTGGAAGTGATGAATGAGTGCGGCTCTTTGGTGAAGACAGAACCATCAGTGTGAGGTGTTTTCTTTCATTTCATTTCATTGTGACTTTATTTGTTATCCTTTATTTAGTGTGGTAAAACTGCAGCACAAAGGCTTACATAAGGATAACCAAACACACTGAGATACAAAATGACAGATTATAAAATAAATAAAATAGTAAAAGGGCAAGATAAAGCCCAACGTGACCTACAAACAGTAGGAGCAGCTTAAAGAGGAAGAGCCTCAAAGCATTTCAGGAGATTTTTAAATTCCCCACGTGACTTCACAACAGAAAGGGCAGAGTATTTGAAACACAAGCAACACAACACAGGCACATTTATACAGCCAGCTGTATGAGATGTAATGTCTTCATAAAACCAACTACCTACACTCGACTACTAAGAGAGAAGGTCAGTGTGCGGTGAAATAATATTCCCTGACACAGTCTTGGCACAGAATATTTCCTGCACCACAAACTGTGGAGCTATCCGGGGACTCACAGAGGAAATAAAGGAAAAGAGATAAAGGGGTGTTTTAAAATTTGTTCAAACTCTTATCCTCTCACAAACTCTCATTTTTTGTCTTTTGTCTTGTTGTCTGGTTTGTAATTATGGTGAGAGCACTGGTTCTTTTAAGTAAGCTGGTTTGTGTCATTCACCTGCCACTAGTGAGCTGGCTCATGAACGACCCTTTTGGATCTTCTGATTCAGCTACACTTGGGGGATACGTATCAGCCCAGAGTTCACTACTTTACACAAGCTTTGTTCATTTTTAAGTCTAATAAATAAACAACTCTAACACAAACAAAGTAGCCATCACGAATGCACCTTTACAATTTCAGTCCCATTCAGCTATCGTTCTTTGGTGCTACTGCGTTAGCTCGCTGGACGAGAGCGTCGCTCAGCAGCACCTCTCACTTAAACGACTCCTTCTTTAGCTCTATAAAGAGCGTCTAGAGCAGCAGCTCTCAGAAGTTAATCTACCTCTTATGCACAACTGCTCATGGACCATACAGAGGCAGAATTTTGGATTCACTTCTGGTTGCAAATTGAGTTAATTTGTTCCTCTTTAAAAATCGTTCAAAAAGAACAATTCACTGTGAATCTAACATCACTAATGGTAATGTCTGTCTGTCTGTCTTGTGTCAGTCTGAACCATTTTGGAAATACTGCCAAAGAATTTTCACTCATGCACAACACTGATGAATCCTATTGGCTCTGGTGATCCCTGATATTTCTTCTAGCGCTGTCATTAGGTCAAAATCTCAACTTGTCCAGTTTTTTGGTTTATGACAAAAATTCCTACAAAACAAAGACTTACTCCCATCAGCCTCTGCTGTGCTATGTGTTTAGTGCTAATTAGCAAATATTAGCTAATGCACTAAACTAACATGGCAACCATGCTAAACATCAGCACTGTCACTGTGAGCATGTTGCAATGCTAATGTTAGCATTTAGCTGAGAGCAGCTACACAGAGATCTTACTGTGTGCACATACAGAACACAGCAAATATCAGAGACTTCGCAATCACATACAAATGTTTGATTTGTCAGTTGCTCACTATAGTGTACACAACTGAGAGTCTATATAACCAAGGGAGTGATTTTCAGACACAACAGAAGTTTCTCCACCTCTGAATGTGATCAGTTGCCGTTATTGTTAATTGGTTTATTGCTCCTTCCTCCTTGCTCTCTGTCCTTCAACTTCTCCTTTCTGCTCTTTGTTCTGGCTGAATGAACTCCAAACAATCACTCAAATGAGCAAATCATTAATAATGGATAGATTAGAGGAGTGCATTTTAGACTGAGAAGCACCAGCAGGCAGGCCTGTGTGTGTCTGAGGCTCAGATATACAATGGATACTATATCTATGCTTAAAATCTACATTTTCAATCATTACATCTTCACACAGTAGTTGTGTCTGGAGCATTTTACCCTACAGCAAAAATACCAGTTATCATATTTATACACAGTGGAGATGCTGTGCACCGTCAGTGCTGCTGTACAGGCTCCACTAAAGCGTACCACTTACTCAGAGGGATTATAGCCTTTACATACAGCATGTCCTTGCCTGCAGAGCTTCACCTGTACACTCTGCACATGAGAATAAAAATGGACCAAAGTACTTTTAGTGACAGCTGCATTAGTGCTCTGTCTCTGGCCCACAGGTAGCTCTGTCTGATGATATCTCTAGAGCACTAGTCACACTGCCTGCTCCTAAACTGCCCTTTGCATAGCCATATTTGAACCAGACTTATCTGCATGCAGTGTATACATACTGTGTGCAGGTAAATGGAACTCACAGCACCACACCTGGAGTGATGTGACTCCATTCAGTATGTTTCTTACCTGATTTAAGACAGAATTATCAACTTGTTACACTCTGTTTCAGTCACCTCAAATGCACTGGAGTGGGCGGGTCTGGACCCAGGTATGTTACCGAACTGCTTGGACTGGTTTCTGTGGAGCTCTAAGTAATGGGTTAGGCATGATGTAGTGATGATGCTACAATGTGGCATTTCTTCCCACGGCTTCAACACTGTTAATGTTCTTGTCTAAAGTCATGGGCTGAAACTACTCGTTATACTCATTACTGATTATTTTCTTGATTAATTGATTATTTATTTTTATCTATCAAATGTCAAATGTGCTGCTTTCCTAAACTAACTACAAAATCTAAAGATATTCAGATTTACTATGATGCATAAGGAAAATAATTCCAAAATGTAGGAAGCTGGAACCAGCAAACTTTTATCGTTTTAATATTCCATCGATCAAATATTCAATTATTACCAACGCTCTACTACAGTAAATTAATTGTCACTTAAACCAGCCAGAGAAGTGATGCGTAACCACGCTATGTATTTCCACAGTACAAGGTAGATCAGCCTGTGTGGTGTTATTTAGGATTCCTCATGTGGCTCACCCAGTATAGTGATGTATCGATGCAGCCAAGGCGTTGCCCGATCCACTCGGAAGGATACCCAGCGGGGTCCTGATGGCCTCCTCCCAGTCTGGTCTCTCCAGCAAACCATTTATCACCTGACAGACACAGAAAATACAGCTTTGATTAGGTGGAAAGAAAGAAACAGATATCAAGTAGTTTTTGGTTTGGAGCACACAGGGCTGTTGTTCTGACCTCAGTGCTTTTACGATATCGACTGAGATGTGTCTGAGAAACAAAAATATTCTTTTCATTTATTTTTAAACCTTATTTACTGATATTAAAGACTGCATTTTGTCAAAGTTCATATGCCGCTGCTGGTATTAAATCTTTGAACGTGATTTTTTTCTGTAAAAGCTTTTTTCATTTAAAAAAGAAGCAGTAGAAATTTGATGTAACATTTTAGTGTCCTACACGAATGTTAAGTCACTCTGTGTGCGTGTGTGGATATGAATGTAGTGAACATATGCAGGTGTCTCTCTTTACCTCGAACAGAAGTCCATCTCCAGACATGATGACTAAAGCGTCCCACTGAGACAGGTCGGCCTCCTTCACCAGCTCCCGGGCATGGTTCTGCCGCTCTGCAAAAAACACACACACACATATAAATATCAAGTGTGTGTGCACATGGGTGTGTGTTTCCCGTATAAGAAATTTAGAAAGTAAGAGAGAAATTTGTGTTGTCAGCTTCCTCTCTCCACACAGAGGTCAGAGGTCACGGGCAGCTCTAATGGCGGTGTGAGAGACATTTGGTGTCTTGCTTGAGGACATTTCCATGGGTGTTTGCCATCAGAAGCTCAAGTTACACATGTCACAAAAACGTCTGTCTTATTTAAATAATGACAAAAAGAGATCTCAGGGTAATCGAAGAGTCTCGGTCCTCCTTGTAATCTTCTCTTTTACTCTTCAGTTGCCAAATTAAAGTATCACCGTGGGAGTGAAAGCTGATATACGGTCTTAAATTAAGCTTCTGCCACGTTGCCAATTAGATTGGAACAACTAAATTACCCAGGAGCACTTCATTAAATTAATCTGGGGCTGAATGATCTGATGAAGTGGGGCCGCGGTGACAGCTTCCTCTTAAGGTGAACGACACCAGAGGAACTTTTTGAGAGATTGTCTGTATTGGCATCAGAGTGCACAGAGACTACAAAACAGGACTAATTAAAGGGATACTTCACCCAAGTGACCATTTGTATGTCAATTACTTACCCCGTGTTGAGTTGAGTTTGTGAAGAAATTCTTGCATGTCTTTGGTGAACGAAGAATCCAAAAAATAAGAAAATTCTTCCTGAGGAAAAAAGTCAACAGGGTCTGTGTTTACCAACAACAAAAACACATCAAAACATCTATTCACAAACTCTTACACAACTCATGCAGTGAAAACAAGTCTCATTTATCCAGCCGTATGCTCAGTACTTTCCAAACATGCATTTTGGCTAGAGCCTTACTATTTAAAACTGAACTAAAGGTGAAACTTATCTAAGCTGTCTTCAAAGCCAGACTCCATTGACAAAAACAATAATTTAACCTCACTAAACACAAGAGCTGCTGGTCCACCTCTGCCTTGACTGGTAGTTACTTTGTGTTATTGTATGACCTTGTTGTTTTAAAGCGTCAGTTCATATTCAGCAAAGACAAAAAAATACACATACAAACTGCCAATCAAGACCAGCAGCTCTCGAGTTCAGCGAGGTAAAATCACTGTTTTTGTCAATGGAGTCTGGCAATGAAGAGAGCATAGACGAGTTTCACTTTTAGTTCATTTCCCTGTCATAACGGGGTGTCTGTTTACTGAGCATGTGACCGGATAGTTGAGACTTGGATTATACTGCAAAAGTTGTGTGAGAGTTTGTAAACTGATGTTTTGGTTTAGTTTTGCTGTTGTTAAACTTTGGCCCTCTATGACTTCAATGCATCAAGAATGTTCTCAGTTTTTGGATTCTTCGTCCACCGTAGACATACAAGACAGAAGTTTTCTTAACAAATTCAATATAACACGTGGGGAGTGACAGATATACAAGTGTCATGGGGGGCTGACGTAATCCTTTATATATGAAAAATACAGGTTATAAAAAAACAGACAAGTAAATGTGGAAAGTGTTGGATTTTGGCAGAATTAACTACTAACACTGGGTGTCATGGCTTTTACAGTAATGCTTCATTTTACAGTCTGTGATTTCCTAAAAGTGTCCTGCACAGAACTTTGCAATTTAGTACTAATTATAGAGACAGTCTTTAATTAGTACCCTTGCAATTAATTAATTCCAACTAATTGCTTGCATAACCTAGAGGGTTCTTTACTCGATGGACAGCAGCAAATTAGCTGAGCACACAAAACAGTCTACAGGCAAGCAGCCACTTCAAGATATATGTGGGATTAAAAAGTATCCGAAAATAAAGAACAAAAGCCTTCCTAGGAAGTGATTAGGAAATGACAGACGCATAAAATAAAGTGTAAAGTGCACTGTGGTGAGGTGGTGAGATTAAGCATGAGCCAGATCTGATTTTAGCAAGCGATTATAATGATCTGGCACCTGCTAAAATGACGTTTATAAAGGTTACAGAACAACCGATACTGTCTAGAGTTTGGTGTCCATTGTCTTTCAGCCATCCCAACTTTTTCATCCCTTTGACAGTCTAACTAAACCTGTCATGTATTCATCCTACTTTAACATCTTGATTTTCTTGCATCATCTTAACACAACACACATCTCTGGAATCAGGATTTTAATTATTCCTCTCTGTTTAGTGTGTATGTCTGAAGAGGTGCATCTCTGTCTGTCTCCCTCTCAGTGTCTCTGTCCTCTGTCTGCAGGTGAAAGGGCAGAGGGAGAGCTGTGAGGTGTGAAGCAAAGTCACTCAAGCGCACCCAACTGTCACAGCTTCAGTCACAACTTTCTCTTCGTCTTCACCTGCTGGAGCTCAGCAACAGTGAAGGCTTTTTCCGTCTGTCTCTCTCCTCTTTCACACCATTCATCTTCATTTTCTTTCACTTTCATTCCTCTCTATAATAGAATATTGACATTATTCAATATCATATGCAGACGCAGCGTACCTGACTTGCACAGCTGTGTGCCAGAAGTCATGGAGCATTTGATGTATTTCTTTAAAGACATAAACATCTACAGAGCTGCGACCACAGCCCGTATGAGACAGAGAAAAAGGGGCCGTAAAGGAATCGATTATTGGCTCTAAAGCTGCTGAAAGTGGATTTTTTTATTAGTCCCCTAACAATGGTCGTTAATCTCAGTGAAGGAAACTCAGTAAAGGCTCCTCTTGCTCCTCGCTGTAAGGACAGCTGAAATCTTCCAACAGTGTTTTTAATGCAGAATGTATGAGTTCTATTTTTGCCAAATGGTACACCAGTACTTGAATCACAATCTGTACACATCTAAGTTGACTACAGATTTCGGCTGCTGATATTTTTGGACTGCTATGAGCCAGAGCATCAGGTTTACAGACAGGAATTTCTTGTTTTTTAGATTAATAGGTTTCTGATGGACAGACAAACTGTCACATCACAGTAAGACAGCAGGGCAACGTACGGGTGGTCATCCTAATTGTTCAAGGAAGGGAAAACATTTCAGCTATAGCGACTTTAAACAGAAAGATATACAGTAGCTCTCCTCTCAAGTAGCTGTTAACTGCAGCAAGTTATGAATCAATACATAGTACTGCATTACATTATCATGTTATTGATTGAGGCAACCACAGTAAATCAACATGGGGAAACACTAATGCATCAAGATGTTAAAAAAAGAAAGAAAGAAATGGAAACTACTGACAACAGGTCTAGAAAAAATAAATGCAAAGTCAAGTTAATCTGATAGTGTTTCTTTTTAAGTCATTTTGGGAAAATTCTACATTTAGGCCCAAAAATCAACTTTTTTTCAGACTTTTCAGGGACCTGAAAATAAGTCGTCCTCTTTTGTGTCTCTACCGTGTACCTACCCTGTTCTTCCCTTTCATGCTGCCATTGTGTCAATGTCTTAGCCCAACAGAAGAACAGCAAAGTTATCCCATCCACACACACACAAACACACACACACAAACACACACACAGTCCTCTAGAGAGGGATCTGATTTCTCGGCCTCTCTTCTTCCCTTCCCTTTCCTAAACTCTGCAGAATAAAGGAATCAATTCCTCCTTATCAGTCCAGTCACATCACATTTCCTTATCTATGCAGAGGCTGTAAACTAAAAAGGATTGAAAGGCCCCAATCAGCAACAAAGGCGTAGAGCAGGGACACTGCAGTGTGGTGGGAGGAGAGCAGTTTTAGTATGCAACTCCCCTCGTCAGACAGATTGATAATGGCAAAACGACGCAGTGAGAGAAAACAAACATCGGGGATGGAGATAAGTCACACAGTGCTTGTGATGATTTTTTATGGTTATGCTGCAGAGGTGGATGGAGGAGAGGAGTGTGGTCGAGTTTCTCTCTGTGGGTAGAAGCAGCGGATTGTGACTAACTCATTACAGTCATGCAGATCTCTGCTTCATTAATGGCCTCTGGTCACGGGCTGACCAGGCACTGTGGTGCACTATTTCAAAATGTCCTCAGAAGAATATAAAGATGAGTAAGCTCCTGTGGGGGTAAATAAAACTGCAGATCACTGTTGGGATTACTGTATTTCCTCTAACATGTATGAATAAATACCAGCATTGTTCACAAACTTTCCTGTTCAGTTTGAAGATTAAGAAGTACAATCATTAGAGGGCACGTCAGAGTCAAATCCTCTCTGAGCACTGGAACATCTTCCTTCAGGCTGATTTATAGTTGACAGCTCCACACAGAGTCTACACAACAGGCATACGCTGTCACGAGCATTTATATATGTGTGCTATGAGTCTAACTGCTTTGCAATTACACAGCCAAAATGCTAATTGACATCAGGGTTTCTATACCACTGTGTTGAGTTTCTTCTGTTCTTTAAACATTAGCAAATGAGACTGAGTAGATCATGTTAGAGTTAGAGCTAATGTTTAACAAGTTACTTTTACTGAAATTACTGCAACGCAAGAAGGTTAGAGAGGAAAAAAAATCAGTATTTAGTGAAACTGTTATTAACTCAGACATCTGAAATGTGACTCCAGTTACGCACTTATTTTCGGGGAGATGCACGTCAGGCTACGGCGCAGGGTATGGATCTACAGTACACCAATGCTGTATCTATGCCATAGATTCAATGCATAAGTAAGAACTGGTCTTGCCAACTTTCCTCTTGTGGCATTGATTAAAATGACATATTTAGAAGTTGTTTTTTTCCCCATAAAAAAATCCTTCATGCTTTAAAATGGCTTTGATGTAACTCTACACCCTTGCCTCCTTTAGTCTTTGCAGTTTTATCAACATGTAAATTAGTCCCACCCTTCAGCCGCTCGCCTGCAGCTTGAACACACCTGCTTACCTTCTACTCTGCTCGTCACTCTCTGTAATGTCAAACATATAACGGTAATAGACTATCAAACAGCTAATTATGTGTTGCTGATGTTAGACATACCTTACATAGATAAACCAGTTAGTTAAGTTAAACCTAGCTTGATGTATGACACCCAGACTGTCATGCAGCGTATAAAAACACCACATGGACGTGTTCAAAAGGCTAAAGGCATACACTGCAGAACTGACAGTTAGTGTTTGTAAAAACACTTGCAAGCGAAAGTAAAAGTAAAAGCCTGATTGCTGTCTTATTATAGAATCCCAACCTGACCTGAGCGCTGTGGAGGTACTAACCACAAACATCCTCAACACAGAATCGTGTGTACAGGCAGAGTACAGGGTCTCTGTCGATACTGACACTGTCACACACTTATAGCTGGGTGATAAGCGATGACTGGGGGGGATCATTTCTGTATGAGTCTATACATATTTTATTAGGAAACTCCTGCATAGCACACTTTGAAAACTTGATGTTCACTGGTGGAGGTCTTTACAAACTTGCTATAACTGATTTTTTTGGCCACTTGGGGGCAGCTGAAACAAGTTGTGTACACAACATTTTAAGTTGATATGATGTCAGAGATCAACACTGTCAATCATCTGGATAAGATACAACTTGGTATAAATCTCTGTAAAGCCGAGGGAAGCTGCAGATTAGGGTGAAAATTTACACACTGTCAAATTGTTTTCACACTTTCATATTTCAAATGTTTCATCATGATGAGTCTAAGTGCATACAAGGTAACGAGCGGCTCTGTCCTCATGCTGACCTTGTGTCATCCTACTAAAGGCAGCTCCAGGTGAATCTCCATCCTGCCGTCACACACATCCTGACTGCAGCTGTCTTCAAACAGCACCGTCTAACAACTGCAGTGCTCCTCTAGCTAAATGACAGCAGGTGGTGACAGTTAAATAGCAATGTGTGTGTGTGTGTGTGTGTGTGTTGTTGCGGCATGAAACAGTATGAACACCGTGACAGCTCACTTAACTGCTGGGACATGCCTGAGGGCGTTGCCACACTAATAAACATACAAATTTACACACACACATAAACACACTCAATACCTTTCCGAGTCTCTCTCACCACACACACACACACCCTCACCCACACACACACACACACACACACACACACCAGGGAGCGCCTCAGGTGGGACTGCGCTACATTTTAACACTGACATTTTTAATGACTTTTTTTGTGGGATTTTCTCTGTTTAGCCCGTATCCCCTGACGAGACTTTGTTGCCAGTGCATCACAATTGCTAATTGCAGCTGAGTGCTGAAGCTAAAATATCTCTGAGAATGTGTATCAGGCGAACATCAGATACCAATCAATTGACTCAGACTGGCTGTATTTGCCATGTTTGCATACCCTGAATAGTTGGTGACAGCATGCCACATGTGCCTTTAATTGCCACAGTGTGCACAAGACCAGTCAGACTTGTGTTCAAGTTTCCACAGCCTCATTACCCCACAAATAAAAACAGTCTTATTAAGTTGACTTTAACAGCCTTTACTCTTGTTAAATCTTATAATGATTATACCACCAAAAAATACCCCATTGTCCTGGAACATGTGACAAAAGTTATATTTTTTCCCCAGTGTTTCCTAGTTAGGCAGACAGCATGGAAAAACACCTCATCACAGATCCAGAGAGACTCGGATGGGTTGTACCGATGGCTACAGGCGCTGATGGACACTTCCTCAGCCACGCCTGAACCATCATCAGCTAACATAAGTTTAAACATGGGAAATCTTTTTCGGTTTGCCGCTGGAAAAAAAAAAAAAAAAAAGTACCTAAATTGAGCAACAATTAAGTTGTAGTTCAACTTCAGACAGTATATTTACACTAGGCAGCAATTATGTAAAGTGGTAACAACCACATTAAAGGAGTGAAATCCTGGAAATGATTGCTTTTGGGTCACAGAGTCCTGGTGGGAAGACTTGTCTAGAGTATAGGGTTGGCTCTGAAAGTCCACTAGTGATTTACCTTTTAAAAGTTACACTAGAGCAAAATTTCAAATGTGAGAATAAAGAGAAAAACTGCACATAATTTCATCACAACATGGGACAGCCATAAAGAACAGCCAGTCATCTGTTCCCACTCTGATGTTTCATCTTTCCTGCCTGTTTCCAATCACAGCAACAAATAAAACTTTTACAGCAAAGTCAAAATGTCATAGAAAGAGAATGTAATTTTTTCTTTGTTATTCTCTTACGTGGTACTCCAACAATTCAGTATTGCACTCTCATGACATTGGGTGTTCTGCAAAGGACAAACTTTTGGTCCCTTAGTATGAGCCTAGCATTATAAATCTTCGCCCCCACAATTTCCACATGTTAAAATGCCCATTTTTACAGCAGCAGTAAAAATGTTTACAGCCTGGTACAAAGAAAGGTTTTGGTCTCTAAAGCTAATTTCAACATTCATATAACTAACCTGTTTAAATGTAGTTAAAGCCTACACATAATAAGGGATGTGGCCACTTTGAGTGACAGATGGGTGCCATCCACTGACAGGTTGCTAACATGGGGACAATGTTGGTTACTTAAGATTAACAGAGTATAGCTGTAGCCGTCACTAGTTGTGTTTCCATTACCCCTAGAAATGCGCAAAACCTAAATATCGCAATAAAAAACTGGTAATGGAAACACCTATATTTCAAAAATCCTCTCAAATATCGCTAAAACATTTTTATGCTCTGGTGGTTTTCCAGACGTGTCGACATAAAAGTGTATCGCATAAGTGTAATGGAAACACTCGCATTTACACGTCACCGGGGTCATGACATAGGGGGTCACGCGACCAGTTCATTTCGAGGAAGATGGCGCGGTATGTTATTATTAACAGTTATTCGTGATAAAAATGTCACGGTTATCTTGGAAAGCAAACAACAAAGAAATTCTGGGTGATCAGTGTCCCGAGACGCATAACGCTTTCGGCCATCTTCCTCAAAGTGAAGTCTCGCGGGACGGACGAGAATTTACGAGAATTATGGCTAGTTCGCAAAACACCGTTCAATGGAAACACCTGCAAGGAGCATTTGAACTTTGTCGAAATTTCAGAAACATCGCTTTTATCTTGCTAACAACTGTAACGGAAACGCGACTACTATCTCAGTTTGTTTTCAGTTCATCAACATTAATTGTTGTGTTTTGCACCAGCATTTGGTTGCACTAAAGGACCCTCTAAGAAGTCAGATGTTCAGTTCTGACAGTGAGTACATATTGTGTAATGGCTTTAAGTCTGTTTTTCGCTGGTACAAATTAGCAGCAGCATTATCAGTCAACCATAGCTGTAAATGCACCATGCTAACCAATCTAGCAGCTAGTGTTGGGGTTAGCTCCACCCTCACAACCAAATATGTGCAGCTCTAGCTCCAAAAATCCAAAACAGCGACGGCCAAAAAGCTTAACTCAAGGCTTTGAAAACTGCAGTCCACAAACCAATTGGTGACGTCTCAGTGGCTATGTCCATTATTTTATACAGTCTGCGGTAAACA
Organism: Cephalopholis sonnerati; assembly: GCA_019142605.1. Lineage (NCBI taxonomy): Eukaryota > Metazoa > Chordata > Actinopteri > Perciformes > Serranidae > Cephalopholis > Cephalopholis sonnerati. The sequence goes on from JAGQAX010000003.1 coordinate 13,472,517, forward strand.
CCCACATCTTTCAGCGTCCACAGCCACAGGCTTTCATCATTACAACAACACTGTGACGAGTAAACTGGTCTTCATGTGCAGAAGTGGTGAGTGACCCTTTAAGCAACACAGATGGTCACAGCATCACAGTTATGTTACAGGATTTCTGGCATTTTAAGGTCAAATGTCTCGAAAGTTTTTACTCTCTACAGCTTACTACTCTCTGCTTGTCTTTTGCCACTTGTGTGATATTTCCCAGATCCTTTACCTTATTTATTAGGATCTGTGATAGGTTAAAGATCCTTGTTCTTGTTCATGCATTTTGTCCTTACATCCTCACATGGGCCATGGCACAGAATAGAGCTCCACCACAGTATGTACCCTGTTAAATGAGCTGTGATATTCGTTAAGAGAGCACGTGGATTGTTGCCATAAAACACAGGACAAAAGGCTGAGAGAAGAATAAAGACAGGAAAAAATGAGCAGCACAAAGAGGATGTTAGAGAGGATATATGTCGCCTCTGGTAATTATTTGTAATTTTTATCGAGCAGATGAGTCCGAGAACAAGAGGAAGACGAGCATGTTGCTTTCGTTTAATTAATACTGTGTGACAGACATCTTCGGATGCCTGAGCAGCGAGGGAGACCGCCTAAGAGGAATCAGTGTGCCATTTTTACTACCACATGGACACGTGCAGATACTCACTAACAGACACTCAGACAAACACACTCGCTCTGCATCGGACTCCCACAGCAGTGCAGTCATCCTTCATCTGTCCTCCACCCCTGGCAGTGCCCACAGCTGCCACACAGCCAAGGATCCAATAATGAGTCTGTCCACTGTTGTTAGCATCCGCATACAAGAGACTTCCAGCCATACGCCATGATACACAGGATAACACAACAACAGATACATATGCTGTTTAGCAAGTGTTAAGGCCAAACATATTATCATAAAACACATTTTTCAGCGGTCATGTGCGGCTCAAATTAGGTGGGTCCCAGTTGCTCGCTTAAGGCTTCCTTCTAACTGTAACTGTCAAATCATACTGCAGCTTAGCAAATGATTTACATGAAGTCCTACTCAAACGACTTAAAGAGGAACACCACCTGAATGAAGAATTCAGATATGTTATTTCCATGGCCTAAGAAAGTTCATCCAAAATTTGAATTCAAAAGCCAGACACCAGAGAAGTCTTAAACTTGTGATGTCATAGGGTACACTGTAAAGTCTGGAGCTGCTCCACAGACAATGAATGGGAGCCTAATTTTATGGTCCCACAGAATGTTTGTTGTCTTCTTTATACCTAAATGACCTGTATTCCTTTGTAGGCTCTGAGTTCTGAAACAGAAAATGCACCCTGGTATTCAGAACATTCCCCTGGGTGCTCCGGTCGCTGCCCGCCTGGGCAAAACTGTCCTTAATTTTTTGGGGCCTGTTTGTGACAATGAGTTCTCTTTTCCTGAGGAAAAACCCTTTTGGGTTTACCCACCGTCTTAGGGTGTTAGTTGTCTGGTGTCGCTCAAACTTGCAGAGTTTCAAACTTTCATTTGCCAGTTTCTCACCGCAAAAGATGCATTCGGCTCTAATTTTTCTTTTTCTTTCTGACAAGTGCCGTCGCTTCACTCTGACACTTCGCCATGTCATCATCAGCTGTTTACTCTGTGTACCTCTGTGTAAACTGCAGGAGGGATTTTTTCACAATGCAGACGCCTGTATCTTCGCAATACAAAAATTTTTATATACTCACTTATTCAGTTATTCTTTAATAAATGGATAAGCTTTTAATATAACCCTTAAATTTATTTGTTTTTGACACATAACACATTAAAATTATTACACCCTTAAAATCAAGAAAAATAAAAAATAAAACACAAAAGTGAATGTGTAGAGTGGATTAAACAGTGTATTCGTGCTCTAAAGTGAGCTGCTAACAAGCTGCATTTATATTCATTATACTTTGTAATATGATGCAGTGTTGTAGCATAATGTACATATTTTTATATACTTCCTATTTTCTTATAATTTCTCTATGCTTATATATGACAGCTGAACTGTTACGTGTCCCAATTTACACCTCAGAATCCATAAAGTATTTCTGATTCTGATTCTAACATTAGCAAGTCCAGCTAACTAGCTCACTGGCTACAGTGGTAACATAGTGTAACTACCATGGCCAAGAGTTAGCATATCATTAGCCATCGATGTTGTCATGCACGCTGTTCTAATGCACCATTCGCAAGTTTTCCTACAAAAAGTAATGCACCAAAGTTCGTACATATCCCATGTAATCATAAGCCAGCTTTTCATGTATATCAAACATTTTTGGGAAGGCTGTGATCATGTGACCTAAGTGCTGACAGGAGTAAAGAAGGAAGCACTCCCGTAAAGAAGGAAGTTGGAGTGACGGATGGATCACAAAGCATAGGACTTTCACTACGGGGACTGGTGTTTGGACTGTGTGGACTCTGAGTGAACTTTAAGTCATTTTAAGGTATGTCATTACCGTGATTCTTTACCTAAAACTAACCACAGTAACTTTACTTTTCTGTGGTGCTTGTACTTTACCTTGTGTAGTATCATTTCATGCTACTTTATACTTCTACTCAACTACATTTTAAAGCACAATATGGTACATTTTACCTCATTCCATTTATTTTAAAGCTAAAGTTAGTTTACATATTAAGATTTCACATGCCAAGCATCAGATCAATACACAACATATATGAGGCCTTATTTAAGGATTAATCTTCCCAACACTATATTAAGTGCTCTATCTGCTGTAATATTAAAATGTTCTATACATGTTGACATACAGTATCATAATCCAATTATATAACATGTAATAATATACAGTAACAGTGAGGGGCCATAAAGTATTGTGTTGATAAGAGAGTTGAATACGTCTTCCACTGTTGTTTATTTCTACAGTATAAATCTGAACCACATTCTGTGTATTTAGCCATCATACTGCACTGTAAAACCAAATCTGCCACTGACAGTTGTCATTATAGCCATCTCTAGTGGTACATGTGCCACTGTTAATGTTATGTAAACTGCATATCTGCAGTGCAGGCTTAGCAATAGTTACTAAGGGGGCGGAGCTTAGCAAAGGATCAATTCAAATTCTGCTTGATAGAGGAGAAATTACCAGACAGAGAGTAACTGATCAATGTTACTGTGTTGTCTTGAAAAGCAAAAGTGTTTGTTTACATCTGCAGGAGGGAACTTTGTTACTGTTTCAGTTTCTACTATTCTCTACTATTTAGTTGCGTGACATCAGTGACGCACCTCAGACCAGCTCTCTCTGCACAGAGCTCTCGCTCGCTGCTGTTTAGTAAACAGTTTGTGTTTTTTTTTCTGCACGCCTCATGTGGGTCAGAGGTCAATCTACAGCATCTAAATCAGGACCTCCTTTCTGGTGCACTTTTCTTTGGGGCCCATCTGCACCGTTCTAATTGAAGTTTTATCTCACTCTCACTGTTGACTGCATTATTCAGACTGTTAAATTTGTAAATGCGATCAGGGAGTGATTAGAGAAACTGTCTCTTGTCTTAAACAGAGTGAAGTGATGCTGTTGCCTCAGATGAATGAAGATGCACCTGGCAAAAAGCAGCATGTGATCACATGCAGATGTGACGTGAATCATTCAGACATGAGCGATCTGAACACTGGAGCAGGTATGGATCATTAAAGGTAAAGGGGCTGGTGTCATTTTAGATTAGGATCATTTAATCAGCTTTTCACAGTTGGACAACTACCATCTCTCCATCTACGTCCTTCTACAGAGTGTTTTACATATATATATGTTCTGACAACAACAAAAATATTTGCTGTAATCACAAAGTTTTCACCAATGTGATATGAATTCAACTCAGTAGGATATCAGTAAATATCCTCGCTGACTTTTCTTGGCTGCTTACCATTATCTGTGTTGTGCTAGACCACCAGCACGGTTTGAGTGTTTAGGAAGGAGTTGTGCTTGGACTGAAATGGTGACACAGATGTGCTGTGGGAAGCTCAAAATAATGGTGTACCTTAAAGATAATGAAAATGTATTGATAATATTGGATCGCTGATCATTGAATCAATTTATCGACCCATCAATCCCCTATTAAAGCTCCAGTGTGTAGGATTTAAGAGCATCTTTTGGCAGAAATGGTACATAATAATCACAAATGTGTTTCCACGAGTTAATAAACGCCTGAACATAAGAATCGTTGTGTTTTTATTACCTTAGCATGAGCTGTTTATATCTTCATACAGAGCAGGTCCTCCTCCAAAGATTCCGCTATGCTGTTCTAAAGTGGCCCAGAACCGACAAATCAAACGCTGGCTCTTTATAGAGCCATATGCTTTTTCAAGTCAGCCACCGGAGTTCTCATACACGCTTGGCAAACCAGAGAAGTTTCAGTTAGCTGCAATCTGCAACCTCACCGCTAGATGCCACTAAATCCTACGCACTGGACCTTTAAGTACAACGTTTGGGTTGCCAGGTTGTGAAAATCATGTTTGAAACATCCCTTTGCAGGTATGAATGGCCATTGTTGTCTCACCATTAATAAGATTGACTACAGTAGATGTTTATCCGTTTTTATTAGATGGATCAGATGCAGATGGTCTTTTCCAGAACACATCAAATGGATCTTTCTAAGAAGGACAAGAACCAGCCAAAGGCATTTTTCACAATACTGGCAACCTTAAAATTGTTATTCATGCTTTATGACTGATCTTTGACCCATTAGTAAGTTATTAATTTACCATATATTAAGTTCATTCATTCATTCATTTCCCGTAACCGCTTATCCTCTTGAGGGCCGTGGGGGGGCTGGAGCCTATCCCAGCTGACATTGGGCGAGAGGCAGGGTACACACTGGACAGGTCTCCAGACTATCACAGGGCTGACACATGGAGACAGACAACCATTCACACTCACTCACACCTACGGACAATTTAGAGTCACCACTAACCTATCCCCAACCTACATGTCTTTGGATTGTGGGAGGAAGCTGGAGTACCTGGAGAGAACCCACGCTGGGAAAATATGCAAACTCTGCACAGAGGGGATCCCCCACCAAACAGACAGGGATGACCTGACAAACCCACTCAAACATCAGAGGACAGAGAGGGTCTCCAGACTGAAAGTGTTTGACCACACTCATACACAGGAAGTAATAATGGACCATTTAATAAAAACATGACAGGTTTCAGCCATGACGCAGCTGAGGCAGACACAATTATCCAACTCCAGTGAAATATGTAAATAGGATTGTTTCTCATTCGGTGGAGCTCAACTAGGATTGTTGAGGAATTACTAGACAGCATGTAAAAAAACAAAAATGTTTGTCTACTGAGGCATCTTCGGGGCCATTTGGGAGAGATTAGTGTCAAAGTTTTATTTTAGAAGCCTATCTGTCAGAGAGATTGTCTATCACTGTGTTATCCAAATTTCCCTTTCAGCAGTCATGCTCTTTCATGTAGATGTAGATTTGGGGATTTCATCTATTCTTGTGTTTTTTTCTGGGATTAACTTGTCAAAAAGTACATCTCGAAAATCACAGAGGGCTCAGTTATGGCGTGTTTTTCACAGCACAGTGGCAGTGTGTCTCTGTCTGCCCTCTTTTGTCTGTCTGTGCACCTCACACTGTGATGAAAGACTTTTCGTGTCTGTTATCTGACACTGCAGTGATTTATGAACAATAAGAGACACAGGGTGAAACTCAAAATAAAAACAGGAAAACTCCAGTGAATAACTGCAATGATCAGGCTGTCCTGCGACAGTATAGAATGAGTGATTGAGTCTAATACCGCACAATGGAATTATTACCATCCAGTGCAGATTATAGTGACGACGATGATGAACGCATCAAGATTGTATCAAATCAAATCACTGCAAAAGGGGGATTTTGTGCGAATGTGTGTGTCCATCACAAACGTGTCTTTATCCATATGTGTGTCTGACTATGTGTACACATATTTATTACATAACAGATCTGCATGCATATGGGTCAGAGGCAGTTGATCAGCATAATGATGGTGACAGCATGAAAACACGAAGAGGATTTAAACTAGAGGAGGGAGAGAGGGAGGTGATGTGTTGTTATTGTGGTCTTTGCTGAGCTGTGTGTGTGCGACTGTGTGTGAGGCTGCTTTATGTGTTGGTCAGACAATATTCGAAAATGTTTTTGACGATGAGGTGATAAAATTATAATGAGATTACAGTTACAAGAGATCTATGATGTGTGGGCTTCTGGGTGTGAGTGTGAAGTGATGAAGTGAAAACATCTTATTTTGTCATTTAAGGTTTATTCATTCTGTCTGCCAGTAAATCAACTAAACCAGAAACACAACCAGGAAGATAACGCCTTCTTCGGTTTTCTTTATTTATTGAGGCCAGTTTGTTTCGACCCTGTGGAGCAGGCAAGGATTAAATATCTTGCTCAAGGACACTTGAGCATGTAAGGACTCATAGGGAACTGATCCCGGCCTCCTTGGGTGGACTGACTAACCACTCTTTTATTCTGCTGCCCACACACTTACGTGCATAAGGTGTAAATTAAAAGCAGATTCACACCAGTGCGATGCAAAATGCGGTGATATACGGAAAAAACACATGCAAACTTTCCACATGACAACTATTCACGCCGGGTCTGGAGCCAATTATTCATGTTGCAGTGCTCCATTTTCGTCAGGAGACAAAGTTTCCTCCTATATAGTGCCTGTGTCCACTCCACACAACAAAACCTATTCAGACAGGGAATGTAATCCCAAAAACAAACACCCATCTCTCTGAAGTCCTGTTTCTCTGAGAAATACACTGTCCATGCTGTTACAAAGATTAACAGTCTGCAACTACACCACTCAGTAATTTACCAATCTTATCACTCTGCTGCTCCGAACATCAGACCTGTGATCTGACAGACAATCCCTTGTCCATGAAGAAATGTGAGCAGCTTGTTCCTCTTGGCGAGTTAAGCCTTTACTACCAGCGTACAATCACTGTTGCATGGAACGCTACATAATGCCGACCAGGGGAGAGGGGTTGTTTGATTAAGGTACGACAGACTAGCACCTGGCAGTCTGATGTCATTATTCCGCATAATAGTTAGCCATGTGCTTCTGTTTGTTTGAGACCATGACCAACATATGGCGGCACAGTGATGCAGTGGTTAGCATTGTCGCCTCGCAGCAAGAGGGTTCCTGGTTCGAATCCAGGGTGGGGGGTTCAAACCCCTGTTCTCCCTGTGACAGTGTGGGTTTTCTCAGGGTACTCCAGCTTCCTCCCACAGTCCAAAGACATGCAGGCTGATTGATGACTCTAAATTGGCCGTAGCTGTGAATCGTTGTCTGTCTCTATGTGTCAGCCCTGCAATAGTCTGGTGACCTGTCCAGGGTGTACCCTGCCTCTCGCTCAGTGTCAGCTGGGATAGGCTCCAGACCCATAACCCCTAACCTGACAGGATAAGTGGTCATTGAAAATGAATGAATAACCATCATGTAGCATTAGCAAGTGCATATCAGCTACATTAGCATCTTAATTGTATCCCAACTGACACAGAAATCAAACTGATAAGAGAGTCCCCATTTTGGCAGCAAGTGAGCTATGACATCAGTTAAAACAAGGGATTTCAGTGTGCAAGTGTGCAAGCACCCAAAAGAACCAATACCATCCGTTTTTATAAATTTTCTGTGCAAATCTTTCAGAAAAAATACATGCCTGGTGTGAAACTGCTTTAAGCCTTTGGCTCATGTGCTAAGGGTGGGTGAAATAGATACAAAAAATTGGAGAGAATATTAAATCACAGTTTTCAAATAAGAATGATTCTCGGTCCATGATTGCGAGCAGACTTAAGCTGTTCTACACATGAAAATTGACTGTTTTGTTTTGGGCTCAACACTAAGTCTGAGAGCTGCACGATATGAGGAAAATATGTGATATGCCATAACACTGTTGAATATCTCTTTCCGTAATTGAAGTGTACAGCTCTTGACTCAGACTTGCACAATACCAGTGCTTGTACCATGTCATCTCTGCCACCAAAATCTTGCCAGATGACTGACGTTCTATTTTTCAGACACCAGATCAGCTCTGGCATGCACACTTTGGCCTGCACTCATCTTGTCATCACGCAGAGTAATATAGCAGCACTAGTCTAATAAACCTCACTGGCATGCATGCAAATTCTGACCAATCACACAAAAGCTAATGGTGAGGTCTGTGTCCAACTGGCCACAGAGTTAGAGTATGGCACGTACCAAACAAATAGCTCCCACAGACAGAATGTAATTTAATATGTTGTTATTATAACCAAAATTCCACATTGCATTCTTTCATGATGGGTTTATTCATAATAAAATGTACTGTACAGCCCTACGGAGTATTCGGTATATTCTCCTGTTGTGATGTATGTCACTGTGTGTGTTCTTGTGCCTCCGACTCACCGGTGATGACCAGAGTGTGTGTGACTCCTGCCTCGTTGAGCATTCGTTGGATGTGGTTGTTGTAGAGTGTGAGCGCGTGTCCCTTCCCGCTCTGTGGGTTCACCAGCAGCATCATCCGGCTTGGACGAGACAACTCGCTCATCAACACCCCTACGGAGGACACACATGACAAGGTCACATCTCCACAACACAATACCATGTTTTTAAATCAAAGCTAGATTATTGTTCGACATTGCAACATGTAAAGTTTGTGTTTGTTTTTCAGACCAGGTGGAGTGGCAGCACAGTGAATGGACAGACTCTCTTCACAGTAGAAACCTTAACCTCAAACTCATTTATTTCAAGCCCTGGTTTTGCTGTAATTTTGGATTAATATATTGAGCTGCAAAGACGCACAACTATGAGAAATTAATTTTCCTTTCATCTCGCTCACTGCTGTGAGAACCATACCTTCTCTGTCATGTTGTGTGCTCTTCTAAAAACCCTGTTTAAGTTCTGTAAAACATCAACTTGCTCCACCAAAAATCTGACTATGTTCATCTGATTCTTTTAATTTCCTTACCTTAGTTACAAAGATTGCTTTTTATATTTAAATTATGTTTAAGAAATGTGGTTTCTTAAACACAGACACAGACAACCAGGTTTTTTAAGTGCATTTGACTGAGCACAGGTTGAGTAAGTAACATAAGAGCCATAGCAAGGAACATTTCTACAATGGAGAAGAGCAGGAAGGACACATGGGGATGTGTACTGGGATATCACACACAAATTGCGCCCTTATCTCTCCTAACAGACTTTGGCAAGGCTACTGTAAAGTAAATTCTACAAAAGGACAGAACCACCGCAGTGAAAGACTGAGCCAGGGAAGAAGAAACGGTGATGGTAAAATGTTTATATTGCAATGGAAACCTTCACATACTGTACTGATATACAGTTTATCCCAGAGTATACACTGTCTGTTTGTATGTTCTGCACATATACAGTGTGTTACCTCCTGTGATTATGTGAATTAATGACACATTCCTGTGTATTTGTTCTCCCACAGCCAATTATGTGATCACTTCAACCTGTAAATCTGCTCATGAAAACAGTGTTTTTCCATATCCAACAGGGCTTTTTCACATATAAAAGGTTAAAAAAAAGTTCCATGTTTTGTTCAGTGTATATAATTATGTGTTCCCTGGTCCTCTGTGTTGTTTTAATATTTAGTTCATCTTATTTTTGGGGGGAAATTTGCTTGTGTTTGCAGCGCATTTACCAGAATAACATGTTGTCATTGTACGTTAATTTAAGCCACGAATACATTACATTTGCATGATTCATCATTTGTATAATTTCAAAGTTTCTAAAGTGACATAGTCTATGACCTGACTCTGTCATCAGGAGGTGGACGGGATGGTGTGTGGTGTGACACCTTGGTGAGACTCCTGCCAAGCTGCAGCCCCCTGCTCAAGACCAAAAAAACAACAAAACCAGTTGTCTTTAATAGGGGTGGGGGGAAAAAATCGATACAGCATAGTATCGCGATATTTTCCGTGTTGATATTGCATCGATACACAGATGCCAAATATCGATTTTTTTATGATATACATTAAATTGTTTTTGCAAATACACATTTTGCTACAATTTTTGGCTCTAGAATAATACAATCAATTGCTTTTTCAGTCCACTAGATGGTACTGATGTTTTTTTTCCTGGTGAGGTCAGCTGGGGTCTCAGTCACTTGCATTTGGCAGGAAGTTCATCAAAACAAAGATGGAGGCACCGGAGAAAGAAATCAGAAATGTGCTGTCGGCGTTTTCATCAAACGTCTGGACTTATTTTGGATTTTTTTAACATGGAAATAAAGAAGGACTTGGACATAACACATGCGATTTGCAAGCAGTGTCATATGAGAATAATCTGGGAATACTGCAAACATGAGGGTTCACCTCACACTCCACCATCCAGAGATAGCGCTAGCCGCTGACGGCCAAGCTAACGCTAAACCTGCTCCGCTGGAAAATCAACCAACAATCAATCAACACTTATCTTGACGAAAGATAAGTGTTGATTGACCATCCAACTCTGAGAGAGCTAAGAAAATAACACAGTCCATCACCTACTTCATGTGCAAAAATCCATACACCGTTGCTGAAAACTAAGGCTTTTGTTACATGCTAAAAACACTCCGTCGGTATGCAACTCCATCCCGACGTTTTTTCACCGACACAGCTGTACATAATCTTTACAGAGAGGTGAAGCATAAAGTTGAGGAATCTTTGAGTACAACATTAACTTGTGGCGCCTGGACTTCAAGGTCAGTGGATTCATAGGAAACTACAACGGTACATTATTTCACAGAGGACTGGAGACAGCTGTGTCACGTTGTCCAAACTAAAGCAGTGCACAGAATTCACACCGTCAAACACTGCAGACCTCTTGCAAAATCCAGCACAAATGGTTGTAATAGACAATGCTTCCAACATGGGTGTTGCCATTCAGTTGGCGGGATACCTTGCAGAGGGTGTTAAATCTGCCAACAGTTCAGTTTGTCAGGAGTATGCAGCATTTATGACAGGTAATATGACAGTGTTGGTCAGTCTGTCTGCTTTGCATCACATTTAGCTGCATTAAAAATTATTAAAGTCAGATGGACAGACTGAAAACTGTCTTATGAGGTAAAACTGATGTTGGCAAAGTTTTCCTTTGGAGAAATAATTTGCTGTTAGGAAAAAGGAAATAAATCACAATATATCGCAAATATATTGTATTGCAATAATATCGTATCGTGACCTAAGTATTGTGATAATATCGTATTGTGAGTCCTCTGGCGATTCCCGTCGTCTTTACGTGAGTCATTGCTGTATTTCCATCTTTTTAGGCACCAAATGTGGGCATTTTTTTAGGGACCCGTACCTCTTTTTCCAGCAGGGATAGTGCAATGAAAGACTGTTGTTTTTTTAAAGACACATCACTGCTTTTATAGTGAGGATTGTGCCACCAAAACAGGGTATTTTAAGCCAAAACATGATCTTTTCCTAACCATAACCAAGTGGATTTGGTGCCCAACACTGACCACATGTTAAGCAAAGCTTAAACATAAAGTTTAAATGTGCGAGTGTTACATATCTGTGGTTTGCAGAAACATACAACGCCAACATCTTTTCTGGTGATTGGGTTGTTATGTGACAGTCAGAGGGAGGAAGCAGGGTAGGACAGGCTGTCATTAGTGTATCATACTCACTGTTGTAATAACCCAGGTGCAGTTTTGTCTCAACATTAGACAAACATAGACTTGACAGGAGATTTGCAGATACAAGCAAAAACAAAGGTCAGTTAGACACCATCCAACGCACACGCCACACACACAAACCTAATCCTCCACTGCTTGCATCCGAAGACGGAGGAGTACAGAAGAAGCAGCCTCTTTGGTAAATCTTTTAACTGTAGGGTTGATGCAAATCAGTGTTAAAAGTATCATGGGGATCAAACAGATTTCAGAGGGCGACACTGATCTTACACATACAGATCCCAAATCTTTTTAAAGCACTCTGAAGATTACAGTCTCTCAGAGGCACAGCATGGGGCTAAAGAACGGAGGAACTGGAAGAAGCTGGTTTTGGCCTTTTCTCCCTCACTGCCTGAGAGGGATTAATTAAACACTGCAAGCACAAGACTGTGCCTTGCCGAAATATCAGATCATTATTCAATATCTGAGAAGAGATGGGAAGAACTAAACAGAAATATAGATGTGATGGAAGTCAGAGAAAGATGATAAAACTGCTCATGTTAAGGAGGAGCTGGTAGTGAGAGAGAGGTGATAAGGAAGATAAAGAGAGTTGTATCTCAAATATGAAGCAAACTACTTCACAATTTTCTCTCCTTTGCCCCCTCTCCCTTAAAGTATGTTTTTGTAACATCTCAGCTGGGAGAGAATTCAAAGAAAAGGAGAGAGAAGTGTGACGGGAAGCCATCAGCCACATTTGACACGCTGCAGCTGTGGGATAACTTCACAGGTAGGTACAGAGAGTCCTCTCCATCGTAGAAACGGCACGCTCTAGTAAGACTGTTTTCTATGTCACGCCTTGTCAACACACACACACACACACAAGACAGACCTTTTTCGGTGCAGCAGCCCAATAGGCAGAGACCCTGCAGTGAGATTCCTCTCACTTTGTTTTGCAGTCTGCTGGAATTTCTTTTTAAAGATCAAAACATTGTGAGCGTGGAGGGAGGCGAGCCATCCAAACAAGTCTGACAGCTGATAAATGAGTAACAACGGCCGGGAGCAAGTGAAGTGCAGGAATAGCAGGAATAGGCACATCTAACTAGTTTCAAAAGCTAATCGGCAGGTTTAGTTTAAGCCTAATGTCCTTAACTTCTGGCGTGGAGACCAATGATCCTTCATCCTGGAATGCAGGGAAACAGGTCACAAAAATGTTCACGTTAGCACACCTTTTTGTTCACCTTTGTACCTGGAGTTTGACCTGAGTCAGTCATCAGTCTTCTAGCAAGGCAGGAAGGTAGGCAGGTAATGCTGGAAATTATTTTCACATGTTTTTGTGTTGAAGTGACTGATGGGGACAGCAATTCAGGAATTATAGTATTGAGTGAGACCAGCAGGTAAAACAGGCTGCGATGTAACCACTCAGAGCATGTTTGCAGTCAGTTTAGGTTTACAAATAGGACTTGGTTTTGCCACTGACAGGCTTAGATTGTTATCTTAAGTGTCTGACATCCTATGAAAAGGATCCCTACAGAGATAGACCTTTTTATTAAAGAGTGAGATCCTTTTTGTTTAACCAGAAACAGCCCCAAAATCGCTCTCTCCAAACCCACCAGACTCCATTTAAATAAACATTAATTTTATTGTCGTAAAACACACTTTTTTCAAAGTCAATAAAAAGAAAACAAAACTCACAAAAGCTGTCTTGGTCCATCTTTTTACCGTTCAAATAATTACTAACTCTGGTTTGGTTGAAATAAACCCTTAATTTACCCATTTAGATGTGAAAATGTGCTGGCCCTATACACGCTAAAATTACAGTTTTTTTCAATGGAGTCTGGTAGGTTTGGCGATGGCTGTTTCTGCTTAAACAAAAAGGATCTTAGTCTTTAAAAAAAAAGGTAAACCTCTGTGGGGATCCTTTCTATAAGGTTGTAAGACACTTATGTTGTTTGTTGTAGTGGCAAAAACAAGCACTTTTAGTGGACGTAAATTGACACTGCATAATTATCCTGCGTGGTTACAGTGCAATCTGTTTCGCCGCTGCTGGCTGCAGTGCTCTCACTCATAACTGGATCAGTTTCAAAAAATGTTGTTCCCCTTTGACACTTACACACACAAACATGGGAAAATAGGCTGAAAAATACCTGCACATACCCTTTAACTGCAAATAACAAAATCACATTTCCTGTATCGCTTAGGTCCATGAAGGCGCAGCCGCTTTCTCTGTAGGATGAATATTTCTATGGAGTCATCTCCAAATCATAACGACTGGACTCCCGAGGGAAAAGCCACAGAAGTGCCCTCATGAATCAGCTGGTATGACAGCTGGCACTGAAGGCCCTGACCTTGCTGTCTGTGTGCCCTGACACCCACGCAGACCTTGTTGGCTAAATCTAACCCCATGCCACTTCCTGTGTGCCACCCCTCCCCTTCTAAAAACATTCCAGAGGGCACTATCTACCCATCTGCTCATCTGTCCATCCACGCTCTGGGTTTCCTCCTCTGCCATTAGCTCGGCTGCAGCGATATCATGGCACGGAGCCAAAGTGTGACATAGATCGAATACGGCACACTAGAATCAACATAAATATATTTAACAACCCTCTACATCTACGATTAAACTCTATCCACCATGTTGGGTATTCTGCAGTGGATTTTAAGGAAAATTGGAGGTTTTTATTCTATATTGAGGACTAGTGGGTTATAGGAGCAGATAAGTTGTCTGGTTTGTTTACATAAGGGTGGGTGTAGTCCTAATTGTGAAGTGATGATATACGTTGCTACTGATAAACATATAAAGGTCAGAGACACATAATTTTGTCCAATCTCGTTGTTAGAACAGTCTGTTTCTGCTTAATTACGTTATCATTTCGTTGACTGCACCACAAATTATGACATAAGAGCTTACTGTAGATGGGCATAATTACCTCAACAGAACAATTGTAGAGAAAAAATCAATTAGTACCTCGGATGAAGTGAACAAGTGGATGACGCAACTGCAACCTGACTGAATCATTCATCCTCACAAGTAGCAGCCGGGACACAGAGATGAAAAACAACACTACAACAACAAATCTCCGCTCTGCATCTCAACTACGTTTAGCTGATCTGTGATTACAGACGTCTCATCTGCTCCCTTCAAACCAAGAGCATGGGAACTGTCCCAGATCTTAATGGAATAATCACTACTGAGGTATTCGCCATAGGAAATGACAGCCTAAATGAAAGGGAAAAACCCAGGAGCCGGAAAAAACACATTTTCCGTCAAGGTTCCCTATAATAAGTATCTGGGTGCATATAGAGTCTGAGAATAGACAGCTTTCTCAGCTTTGTCTGACAACTTTTGTTCAGTCCATTCAGCAGGATGTCGGCTTTTATTAAGCAGACGCAGAGATGAAGGTTGAACCAGAAACTTCAAATGTAACATCTTTCAGTTTTCCTTGAGTGCAGAGAGTGTTATACAAAAGGGTTTGCTCCACTCTCAGCATTATAATACAGAACATCTTTCTAGAAAAAAACATTATATTTCTACATTTCAGCATCTCTATTCACAGACATCCAGACATTTCACATGAAACGAAGGTAAAATGTTAACATTACTCAGCATGTTGCATCCTTGTTACGTAAATGACCTTACATGGTCACTCTTCTACCAAATGCTCCATCATTGCTTGATGACTCACACTGACTCATTTTGATGACCTGTGCATGTCATACTGGTGTCTCACTCAACTTCCTTAAAATCAGCTCCCCCATCAGCGCTGAAGCATGACAAAGCATTAACCGTCTGCGGTTAGGGAGTGAAGTAGCAATCTTGATTAAAAAAGTGGCTCTCATCGCACTCAGCTGAGCCCACAAAACACCACTCAGCCGGCATAAATTTGCCACTCAGATGGGACCGGTGCCACTCGGACCACATTTGGTGTCATTCGGGGAGTTAAAAGGAAGAGAGGAGTTGTCAGGACACATTTTGCTTTGAAAGTGCAAATCACTTTTAGGAGGAGATGACGCTCTTAGTCTGCAGTCACATCAAATGACTCAGACAATAATTACCAAAAGAAATTATGATTATAATTATTATTATTATTATGAAATTCGAATTACCACCCCACTGTTGTATGCACAACAGTCAAGTTTATCTTACAGTTTACATCCATGTCCGTGAAAACATGAATGCTTCACACACATCTTCCCCCGACAGCACAGAGGATCTGTACAGTCAGCACAGTTGCAAGATTAGTGTCACCAATTCAGAATCTGACCAAATGTTTCCCCCTCTGTTCCTGAGACATGACACTGAGTAATGGCCACAAAAGTGTTTCATGTAGCATATTATGATGTCACAGTGAAGTTGACCTTTGACCTTTTGGATATCAAATGTCACCACTTCATCATTTTATCCTATTAGACATGTGTGTCAAGTTTTGTCAAAGTTAGCATGTGAATTCATAAGTTATGGCCAGAAACATATTTTGTGAGGTCACAGTGACCTTAACCTTTGACCCTCAACCACAAAAGTGGAAGTTTGTTGCAAATTTGAAGAAATTCCTTTTAATGTGTTCTGGAGATAATGCGTTTATGAAAATAACGGATGCAAGGTCACACTGACCTTGACCATTGGCCACCAAAATCTGATAAGTTCATTAAGTCCAAATGAATGTTTGTGCCAAATTTGAAAAAAAAAAAAAAAAAAAAATCCTCAAGGTGTTAAATATCACAATTAGAAGAACGAGGCAGACCATGTCACAGTGACTTTGAACTTTAACCTGTGATCACCAAAATCTACTATATTCATCACTGAGCCCAAGGGGACGTTTGTGCCAAATTTGGAATTCCTTCACAGCTTTCTTGAGATATTGCATTCACGAGAATGGTACGCATGGATGTACATACAACCCTAAAACATAATGACTCTAGGTTGGCTAACGCCCGTATGGAGGCAAAAAAATATTGTATTCTTACAGTGCTGTGGTCGGGACGTTCCTGGGCTCAGCTCAGGTGAGGTCGGGACTTTATGAAAAAGGTAGGGACAAGGTGCCAGACTGTAAACAGCACACTTCCAAGAGAAACTACGAAAAATCAGCAACACAAACTGATTTATCGGATATTAATTTAGTTGGTGATTATTTTAATAGTTGTAGAATTGGAGGCAAATTTACATCATAAAATCTGATTGATCAAGTGTTGCTTATCGTTAACTGATGGTTGAATCATGTCTTTTTTTCTGACACAGCCAATTTAATAATTTGTCTTCTTCACTCTGCATAAGAACTTATATTACATATTATATTGTCTGACAGACAGAGCACATCACTGAGTTTGGTTACTGCTGGCTTTCTATGATTGTAAACAGAACTTACAGCTATCTTGGGTCATCCCTAAATAGTCGACAACGTATCGATTAATCTTTGCAGCTCTATTTCTGACAGCTACGATATCTCTCAATAATTACATGAACCACAGAAGTGTCAACAAACTGCTGGCAACATGGCTGCAAATCCAACAATACTGACAACTTCACCTAAAAAAAATCAAATAGTAGGACTAATAAAATAAGTACGCAAGTATTAAAAAAAGAGCAATACGGTGTTTTTATCAGATTTCACTTGTTAAAAGCTTCAACTTTGACTTCTGATGTGCAGGTGGTGTTAAAATGACAAGAAATGCAGCAACCTGCCTGCAAAGGCGAAGACGAAAAAAGACTGCAAGCTTGTAAACATGAATGCAAACAATTCAGGATTGAAAATGTTTAAAAATACTCACTTTGGGAGTGTTTTATGAGGAAGGATTCAGTACAAATGTTAGATCTCAAGGATACACACAATGCACAGTGCCACTAAATCTCAACAGATCCTTGTTTACACAAGGCAGCTTCCACAAAAGCTCATAGTGACCCAGCAAAATTATCTAATCTAGATTATTTGAATGGTGTGACTACAAGGGTTGCACAATCTTGGAATAATGCAGAACACTCCCAAGTTGCAATATCAGGAAGTATTCCTGTTCCTCCCATTCTACTGACACTGCTTGAAAGCAGCATACGAATGTGTCCTGCTCCATGTTTACACAACAACAGCAGGACATGGATATCAGACTGAAAATAAAAAACAGACCTAATGCATGGTGACAGAGCACCCCGCCACCCACTGCCACCTACTGTACCCACTAACAGGTCTGTGTCCCACTGCTCTTACATTTCTGTCTCAGTGGTGATGAGGGCTCTAAGCCTTGACAAACACCCATTAGGAGCGAATCCAGTTTCGACATTAAAGAGATTAATGGATTAACATGTATTTCACCTGGCACTTACACCCTCCCTGCCCCCTGTAGTATGACAGATACGTCCAATCGCAACGTAACTACTGAATGTTAGCTTTGTCCCCGGCCAGCTGAGGGCAAAAGCCAGATACTCTTTATTACACATGTGGTAGTCTGTATCTGCTGTAGTCTGATGTATGAGGAAGAAATCTTGTGTTCAGTAACGAACAACCGAAACAACAAGACATAAGTAATCACAAAAACTATGCATTTTAGCCTCTATCAGTGGCTGAGGCTGATCTGTGTCATTGTTTAACTCTGAGCGTCTGAATCCAGCCAGCTGAATTTCTAAAAAACATCCTTTTTGCAGACATATGATCGTCATCTTGTAGCAGTGCAGTGTTCAGCCTCTAAACCGAGCTTTACACTGTAGTTAACGACATACCAACTGTAACCTCATGATGGCAATTTAGAGATACAACACAATGTCTGGGATGTTTCCATCATGATTAGAGGTTCGGCTCTGCTACGGGTCATCTTAAACTCAAATATCATTCATAGTGACGAGCTTTATATGGAGCCTAAAGGTTTGGATCCCAACCTAACTGCAAGTCATTGTGGACAGGATCGGACCAGCGCTGCGACTGTGCTTAAATGTGCCCACATTCTTTTGAGTGCATGCACATGAATCATGTCAGAATTTTGGTTATATGACACATTGATTATTTATACAATGCTTTTCTTTATACAGGGACCATTTACAACACAAAAAAGATTAAAAAGTCTGAGGCAAATTACTTTTATTTGGATGGTATTTTCCAGATCTCTGATCTTATATAAAACACATATGTGGACCTTTAATTACAAGGTTTGAGTACTACTGCTGCCTGTGTGTATATATATTTATATATGTACATTTACTCAAGTACTGGGCTTAAGTGTCAATTTTTTAGATACTTAACATTTACTTGAGTGTTATCATTTAATACTTCTTTGTACTTGTACTCCACTACATTTCAGAGAGAATATTGTACTTTGTACACTACATATATTTGACAGCTTTACTACCTAACTAAATAGAAAGTATGATAAAAAACAGACTGGCCAGACCCCATAAAACTGCAAGAACATAGTAACAAAAAGGAAAATTAAAAACAAGACTAAACAAACAAATAAACAAGGGAATGACTTGGAAAAAGTGCCTAAAACTTATAACTCTGTAACATAATTTAAAATGTAATAATGATAATAATTATATATGTAGTTTTTCCCTAGCTCTTTTTCTTTTTTCCCCATTTTTGTTAATGATTTTCTAAATCTATTAATTTTGCACTTTGTGGGACATTTCCTAGCAGGTTTTTCCCATGCTTTTGAAAGAACTGGCACCAATGTGCTCAGGAGTCAAAGTTTTAAATACCTGTAAAAGGCATCTGAAAGCAGCACAAGAAGAGTGGTGTCGCTTCAGGTTTTAAAGGGTTAAAGGTCCAGTGTGTAGGATTTAAGGGGATACACTGACATAATATTCATAACTATGTTTGGTGAATTTTAAAATCACCTTAAAATAAGAACGGTTTTGTTTTCATTACCTTAGAGCCATTTTTATCCACATATGGAGCGGGTCCTCTTCCACAGGAGTCCGCCATATTGTTTCTACAGTAGACTAGAATGGACAAATTAAACACTGGCTCTAGATAGGGCCATTTCTGTTTTAGTGTCAGCCGCCTGTAGTTCTCCTATACAGCTTGGCACCCATTTTAGGTTTGAATATATTGCAATCTGCAATCTCACCACCAGATGCCACTGAATCCAACACACTAGACCTTTAAGTGCGATTTACAGTACTTTAACTTGTAATGGAGTGTTCTGACACTGATGTATTGCTTACTTTTGCTTACGTGAAACATCTGAATGCGTTGTCCACCACCGTATGTATTGTACCATATCCAGTGATGTTACAGTAGCAGAAAATAAACAAGTAAACTGTAATAAAAACTACCGTCAGAGACAACATGAGACGTTACTCATCTCTTCATTTCACATCCTGTAATGATTAACATTTTCACAATATTAAGGGCTGTAAATTAAGGATACGATCAGTAATCGTGTGCTATTACATTAGCAGGTTCATTTAAATACAGTTGAGGGTTTGGTTTGATTTTCTATGTTCTTTTCATTTGATCATAAAGATCTGTAGGATTTTACTTCTGGGTTTTACAAACCACACAGATCAGAGAAATGCATCACAAATCATTAAAAGACCTGTCAATCATTTTGAGAGTAATACTGTATTTTCATATTTGTTGGTTGGACTAGCCTTTTGCTTACAGCTGTATCACAGGCTGTATCTTTAAATGAAACCTTGTTTACCTAACCAACCTCACTGCAGTAGGTGCAGTGAGGTGATGACTCTTGCCCATAATGTTGTCTGTAAATCAAAGAGTGGAAGCTGCTCGGGCACACAGCACGTTTCTGCTGAGCCAGAACCACAAAGGGTGTGGAGGGAGAAGGAGGAGGAGGAGATGGTGGTGGCAGTGGTTAGCTTGCTGTGGATCTATATTAGGAAAGGCAGAGAGTTTACGACATTGAGGTTTTTATTAAAATCATGCTGCACTGTTTGTCGACCACTTGTCTATACTGTATCTCCTGCGTTGTTATTATAATAAAGAGATGCATATGTTGTGAGACAGAGAGACAGCTGAGGATGTAACCACCATCTGTCTCTCCCATGTGGGTATTTTAGGCTGCAGGGTCGGATTAGGCTGCATGAAAACAAACTTTCCAAAAGTCACTCGGTTATATTGCTACCAAATTAATTTTTAAATTTCTTTTTAACGGGAACTGGAGCTTAAATTTTAATGTTTAACTGTACATTTACTTCCTGCAACTATTAGTTTTAAATTAAAAAAAGGAGAGAAGAGAGCGAAACATGACATTACTGCAAACTGTAAAAACAAAACAGCTAAATGCATATAAAATGTGCTGTGTGCCAGTGTGTGGAGGAAACTGACTTCCCACCATAAAAAAACCCACAACCACATGTTCTTTTACCAGGCAAAGACAGACTTTCTCTGAGGTGAACCAGCTGCTCTGTATGCCCAATGGTCAATTAGTGGTTGTTGTTGTTGTCGGCGTATCATAGAATGACTCGAGAGGCCGTTTCTGAGAATAGCAAACTGGGTGAGCACCGAATGCTTTTCTACGCTTGGTGGTGTAATGTACAGAAAGTCTTCCACCAGCTTGAGATGTAAATATTCTGCCACAACGACGGGAGCAAAGTTTGATGGGGTTTAGGCCGGAGTGTATTTGGCCAAATTTTACCGGTATACTCCATCATTTAGACTTGCTCGTGGTATGAGAGAGAGGGCAGCACACTGTCATTACAGACACAGAGCTGCTGTGAGCCCCGAGAGCCGGAGAAAGCTCCAGAGACGCTGAATCAGAGGTCTCGACAGCACGTCAAGCTTTATCGCAGTGTGGATCCAATGAGGAGGAGTCCTCAGGGAGAGGACTGCTGCTGCCACTGCTGTCTGACCACACACACACACACACACACACACACACACACACACACACACAAGCCTCTAATATTCCAGAGAAAAACATATATGGGACTGTGCTGATATACTTACTATAACCAGATAACATCAGACCGTTTTATGCTGCTAGTAGCAGCAGGGGAAACACGTTGTTCTGAATGAAATATGTGGTTTCTGTTGTAAGAGAATCAGGAAGTTTCCTCATCCTCGCTCATTCAAGACTGATTAATCACAAGGGCGTGATCCTTGATGGACCAGTCACATGGTGTATCAGCTTCACGCATTTGAAAAGAGCATCCACCTATCAAATATGTAGTCATAGTCATGACCAGCACCTTAGTTTTGGTTCACATTCCCCAGAGCTTATCCTCTCCACACCCAAAAAGACACACTATCACTAAAGCACTGAAAACCTTCTGTATATGCTGTACGTGCAAATATCAGTGAGCATGTTCATGCATGCACCAATGCCCAAATGCAATGGAGAACTTAGTGTACACTTAGTATTTTCATTTCAATGTTCTGTAATAGGATTTTACGACTAAAGTGGTTTGCACTGACTGAAAAATTAGTCACCTGTCACAGCACAGGCTGTCTACAGGTATCAGACTTGAAATGAATGTTTTTAAGCTCTTCATTTTGCAAATAGGTTCAGTGGGAGGTTTAAAGATTTTTAACATCAGAAATGTGGACCTTCACATAGAGCTTGACTAAATTTAAAAAAAAGAAATTAAAGGATGGATAAATGAAATTCGATCAAACGTTAGTAAAAATTACGATCTCACACATTCAAATTTAAGACTGTTTAAAGCCTATTTAACTGCTGATTACCTACAGTTTCCTGGAGACCACATTCAAAAATCGAGATATTTAGTTTACTTTAATGTCAGTGTTTCCCACAGAAACTTTCAGTCTGTGTGTGTGGGTGTGTGTGTGCAAACATTGAGACCCAGCGCAATGAATCTTAAGTTTTAGTGTAAATGCGACGTTCTGTTGCGCTGTCTGTACACAGGCTATGCTTTGCGCTCTGAGAGAGTGGTGCAATGAATAACCAAAAAGTATATATAATTGAACGGCCCAGCTTAAAATATAAAAAATCAAAATGTGGCGGCAGATGTTGTCATTGTGGCGGCATTAATGTGTGGGAAACCCTGAATGTTAAAACAAAGAAAAAGCAGCAAATTGCGATATTTAATAAACTGGAACCATCACATTATTTGCATTTTTCTAAACAGCTTCTAATTTATGAATTTCTCATTAATCATCCTCTGCCACACCAGCAGCATTACAACCACTAATCATTTGGGAAATAATTTCAACTATAGAAACAATAACACAATATGTCTTTCCACTTCATCTGCAGCAAGTTCAAGAGGTGTACAGCATGTTGAGTTTTTCCAATACATAATCTGTGGGCCTATGGTGTGGAGACTGGGCAGGTCAGACCATCAGCCTGAGTGTCCTTCACTTCACTTCCCTGACTTTCTTAACAGTTTTTGCAAAATATCAGTGTGCTTCAACTTATTTTCTTGAAG
Source organism: Cephalopholis sonnerati (assembly GCA_019142605.1). Classification (NCBI taxonomy): domain Eukaryota; kingdom Metazoa; phylum Chordata; class Actinopteri; order Perciformes; family Serranidae; genus Cephalopholis; species Cephalopholis sonnerati. The sequence goes on from JAGQAX010000003.1 coordinate 13,495,479, forward strand.
AATGATGGGCTGCCAAACTAATTGTAAATTCAATGGACAGGCATCCTGAAACATGATCTAATATCAACCTCTATCACCTGTAAAACAGCTTCAGGCCTTATCCTACCTGACTGCTATAAAACAAACATACATGATATGTTTTCACCCTCTCTAGATCTCACAAATGACCAACATTGTTTCATTTGTTGCCCACGAAAATCAAGTTGTAGATAACTCTCAGTGTAACAGATGCAGGTAAAACAGGTTAGATGTTAAATTCCTTATTCCATATTAGACAAGCTGCCGTTTTACATCAAAAGGGCATCAGATAATCAAAGGATTTAACATAAGCCTCTTCTTTTCCCTTGTAACAGAGCAAACAAATCATTGTCCCAGCTTCAACTCTGTCTCGGCCAGAGGTAATGTATTAGTAACAGCATTGACTGGCTGAGAGAGGCCTGGATTTTGCTTCTAAAAGGAGCAACGTGGGTCCCCCCCGAGACTGTCGAATAAGGTGTCTCTTATCTGACTTTCCATCACTGCCGTTTCCATGGTTTCACACTTTTACTAATAGCCTTATTCAGCTATAGTGCATTAGCACAAGTCACAATGACAAAGTTTCCCCTTGATGCGGTAATTGGTAATTCTAAAACTTCATCTCGCTGTCAATTATAGAATCCTTGTAAATGAATTCATACTTATATTAAATGCAGCTTACTGTTTCTGAATTCATTAACCTATTTGACAGCCTAACATTTAGTCAGCATCTGCACAGTAATAGAATTGATCTGGTAGTATCACAAGAGCTACACCTTCAGATTGTCACTGTGTGTGTCTTTGACCCCGTACATTTTCTTAAAAAATAAAAAGGCCACAGTATCTGCTGGGTGACAGTGTTGTTCAATTGACCAGATATAACCTGGTAACCTGGATAAATTAATTCATATGTTGTAATGTTTTGTAATTCACTGTCATTGGAAAGCAGCAGCCAAGTGCTCAAACCAAATGACGACTCAGAGTGATTGATTTAATCGATGCTAGTAACCCCTCGGCCCGCTGCCATCACCTGACTCATTATAATGATAATGCTGTCCACAGCTGAACTGAATCCATTTATTGACAACATGGGATCAATACTATTTAGGAGACACTTGGCAATGCATCTGAACTGTCAGCTGTGTTTGTCAGAGCAGGGATGAAATATATAAGGATCAGTGCACTGACACGCAAAGAACTAGTGCCAACAAAGATTGATGCTCGTGTCACCTCATGTCACCTCACATTACGCCACAAAGACTAGAGCCAACAGCTAGCTGGACGTGACAAGCAAGTATATACTAGACTGCCTCCTATCCTCCTCATTATTTAAAGACAAACAAAACAAACTAGTAAACCATATTCACACACACAATACAGTCTCTGGCTTTTGTTTGATATCTTGTGTCGCCAAAAAATGCAGTTGTACATTTCTGATCTGTCATTAGCGCAGTTAGCTTGTTTACTATATTACATGATTTTCACTGTAACACTGAAACTGTAAAAATCTATATGGAAAAAAGGAACAAACACTCCAACATTTGTATTGAACAGCCGAATCTGATTGCTACTGACATGATTCGGAGTCGGGGACAGCCCTATAAAACAATGACATCAAACTCATGTGTATAAGCTGCTGGAAACTTGCAACAAGGAGTCATGGCAGAGAGGAGGAGACATCAGTCAGCTGTCATATTTAAAAAAGAAATATGAAAACAGTGCTGCTTGTAATATCTGTAAAATGATTCCTTTAAATAAGACTGGAAACACCAGCAATATGTTGTAACATCTTTCTACGCAACACGGGCTTTAATTACAAAAATGCCATATTTGACACTCGCAAGTCCATCACCAAGGATAATATCCTATGTTATAAAAACACTACGGCCACACAGGCAGGGTTGACCAGTCCCTCCAGAAAATCGCAATCATGTGATCAAAATAATTAAGGCAAATTCAGTGACAGTCCAGAATATTTGCGTGGGCTTGCAATTTTTCAGAAGTCCCGCGATTTTTCCGCACACACATTTGCAGCTGTTTTTGTAGTATTCAGTATGATGATTATAGCAAGTGATAATATGACTTAGTTTTTGGAGGCAGTAGTTTTTTTTCTCCTGACTTGCAATTTTTGTCTTAAGCTGAAATTTTTGTTATTTGCCACAATTTCCCGCAAAAAAAAAAAAAAAAAAAATCACATAAAAATGCCGCAATTTTCATCCCAATTTTTGACAAAATTGGCCGCAAATTTAAGGGGTTTTTTTGCCGCAAGATCCTGGAGGGACTGCTTAGCAGACTTTTTATTTGACTAACAAAAACCTTAGAGAAAACAATTTTAGTCAAATATTCTCTCATTTTATCTACAGTGTGTTCAGACTCAGAGATAATAAAGCTGTTGCTTTGACTCTAGAAACCTGTGCAGGCCTCCTTTTTCCCATAGACAAAATTTAACAGGGATCAATAAGGGAATCCATAAAGAATCAGATCAATAAGCAGAACTGATAACAGCATTGGTATCAATACAATCTTATCAATTCCCACTCCTAATAATCATTTAGCTCAGAATACAAACTGAAAACTGTGCTGTAAAATTCTCCCTTGCTTTGCACTACAGTATTCGTATTCTGTGACCTGTCAGACAGCTCTCACCTTTCCACACCAAAGGCGACCCCGCAGCGCCCCAGGGCCAACCGACAGGTTGTTGTCTTAATGGATGCTCGGGGAAATGTTCATTGGCATGCAGACTAGTATTGATGCCATGAAAATGAAAGTGCAGTCAATCCCTTTGCCATAGAGCTTGACAGTATCACCTATCAGAGCAATGCTGGACAATCTAAGCATGTGCAAACACACCCGACACCTGTTTGTATTTGAACAGTATACAGTAGGTGTAAGAATGGTCAAGAGGGAAGAACAGAGTTGGCCTTTTTGGTATAACACTATCTATGTGTCAGAGGTGAATGGATCTGGAAATGATAGATGCTCTGTGAGGACACCGGAAGTCAGGCCAATGATATGTGCACCAATATTGATGGAGACAGGCAGCACTGACCTCATTTAGACTAATGGTTCGGATGCAGAGCTCCTGAACATGATTTAGTACGGTTCACAAGGCCACTGGCGTAATGAATAACTTACTGTAGACCGCTTTTTAAACAGAAATCCTGTCGTCACATTCCAGAGATACCAAATACCCCTGCAGCCTGAACGAAGCTTGAAATTACTGCTAGTGACCACAAAAATGCTGAGAAATGTGACACTTAGGCAGGTAGCCCAGCAGCAGAATGTATGGAGCCCATACTTTTGTTAGACTCTGTATTCTCCAAACTGTTTCTACAGCCACAATCAGGAGACAAAGAAAACAAATCTTAAAAGATGATTCACACAGGTTTCTTAGTAAGGTAGTGACTGATGTTGTTTTATTAGTGGGTAATCTGCTGATTAATACACTTAGTTAATAAAATAATAGTAAAAAATGCCAGTTATAAATTCATATTGTTTGACAATACAAGTCAGCAAGAAACATTAAAGGTTTTCTAATACCATTTTAACATAGGCAAATAATTAAGCTTTTAAGGTTAAGTTTTTTAAAAGGTGCAGAATAAAAGTATTGTATTTCCTAAATAAAATTATGATGATTGTGAATTACTTACAATGTTGTGTTATCTCTCTGCAAGATGTCTGACGTTTGTTTGCTGCCTCTTAAAAGGCTCGTGAGCCAAGAGTTTAGCGATGCTGGTGTTACGTGGTATCTTGGTGTGGTCACAGATCAAGAGTTTTCATAGTTGCCACTTGAGGGGGGCAGTCAGTTCAACGTCCGCCCAGTGAGCAGGAGCCAACACAGCAGCAGCGGCTAACATCCAAAACGTTCCCAACAAACTTGCACAAACACCGAAACAGCTCAACACTGTCATTACACCTGTTAGTAACAATGACGTAATCAGTGTGATGGTAATAGTTAGCCCAAGGATTGTGTGTGCGGGCGGGCTCTGCCTACGGTGTGGAGCTCACATTCCCACAGCAATAGTCTCCTTGGGAAGGCAAAGGCAGAGGAACTACAGGTGTCATAATAAACAGAGAACGAGAGCTGGGCAGGTCATAAGAATAATGTTAGCTTACTTTAGGCCAGTTGCCTTGGTCCAGCTCTTTGAATCTGCACACTTCGAGATGACCGACTTGTTTGGCATTGTGACGTGAAAAGGCGGTTTCTCAGTTTAAATAAAAAACAACAAACGTGTGCAGCAATGGGAGGAGTAATAACAAAGGGTTAATACTCTATAACAAAAGATAACCCATCACAAGCTGCGCCAAGGGTACAAAATGGCACATACTTCCGGTCTCCTAAGTAGGTATGATCATCTCTCTGTAATGTTTGTGTCTTATTTTTCTGCTTGTTTTTATCTGCTAGCTTAGTGTCTAATATCAACCTAGTGTAAGATTACTGTGATCAGTAGACGCCAGATCTCACAAGAGTTTGTTGCTAAAACAGGGACAAGTCTTGAATAAAGTGTGTTTTTTTTTAAAAATGCCATTTCATTGTCAGAATGTTTGGCAGGGTTGTGGCTTGTGAAAAATGGGTCCAATATTTACTAAGCAACTGTGAGGCGAAGGGAACAGTCATAATCTGTACTCACATTCACTTTTCCCATTGGAATGAATAAACTCAGGACCGCTGCTAGTCTCCTAAAGAGGCGGGGCAATGGCAAAACCCATGTGACAGACAGAGGAAATTAATCTTACGTGGCCTGTCTCAGTATATCAACAGGTCTCTGGTTAAAACAATTGATTCACTGGATTCAAATCGATCTTCATTTGAATGTACTGATATCGATTTACAACATGCGAGGTCGAGCTTTAATAAATGCCTTGTGTGACGCTCTAATGCAATTAATCTCACCAGCACTGAACGGGCTCTGGCATTAAATTATTAAAGATCATAGTATCGACAAGCTCCAACATTACCGGCAACTGTTAGCCTACTTTTTAATGTTTTGGTGCAACTTATTATCATGCTCTCCTCTTGCTGTCTGTGTGTCAGGACTGCTCCTCCTCACATGCACACACACAGACACACAAACACAGAGCCAACAGCAGAGCCAACAGGCTGTGGTGGAGACAGGGAAGTGAATAATACTCGAGTTGACAAGAACTAACATTGTGCTTTACCAATACACCTGTTCAACAAGCATATTTGCTTGTGCTCTGTCCACCATCACCACTAACGTTATGCTTTACACTCTCTACGTTGCTAAAACCAGCTCACTGAGCTGATGTAAATCAGCTAGCTAGCTACAGCTTATAGTATCTGTTGGCAACAGTTGTCGATTTCAGCTGACAAAAACGTCGACTGTTAGCTACATACAAGAAGCCTGCTTTTGTGTATTTTTGCATGAAATGAAGGAGCCACTGTTTCAAGAGTTACAGTGAATTTTGGGTATTATCTTTCGTGGTAAACTGTGTATTTGCTGTTTGAGAACTAAAAGCATGACAGGTGTTCGCATCAGTAGCTAAGCTGAGTCAACGGTCAATAGTTTCAGTTCTAGTTCCCCACATTTCCCTTTACGTCCATTGAGATTTAAGTTCTTTCGAGCAGGACATAAAATCATGTCTGCAAAAATGGCTCCAGACACAGCAGGTGTTTCAAAGCAAAAGAACTCTGTTTTTAAGTCTGGATCAACTGGGCGGTGGTACAGTAGAGGCGTATTATGTGACTGCAGAGCAAGTGAAGCCATGGAGACATTTGTGTTTGGTTCTCCGTCCCGAGGTAGAAAACTTGCTTAGTCACTGTCTCAGGTTATCTAGGCAGTGTAGTGACTCACAATATGCTTCAAAGCTTATAATACTGTCTTCTCAGTTGCTAACAGTCTGCTCTTTCCCCTTCTGACAATGACAGGCAGTATAGAATTGCAGCATATTTTGTCTCGTTAAAAATACATTTGTGCAAATGGGAGAACGCTATCTGGGTCAGAGAGTGCCAGTGATACCATGGCTGTGTGGAGGGAAAGTTTGTGTGAGGCAAAAAATGGCATTTTATGTTTTTCTCCGTCGAGCTGGGGCAGCAGGAGGACAAATAATGAGATAACTTATCTTTAGAAATCTCCAATTAGAGAACATTCCCCACTGGAGTGATTATACCTCTGGCACTACATGAACTCAATAGCAGTAATATTGCCTTACGTTTCCCAGGTATCTTTCATATTCAAACAGTTTGTTTGCAGACCGGAGTTACTGTAAGGTGACTCTCCATACCACACCAGTCCTATTGTTTTATTCATATAAGGAGCAGGTGAAAGATAATCATATCCTGTGACACTTGAAAGGTAAGAATCCGGTTCTATGCGGAATATATCTCATGACAAGTGTCTTTTACATCAAGAGGGTTTGTTTGAATTCTGTTACTGAAATGTGACTCTGTCTGTACCAGACCAGTCCTGTTGTTTTATTCATTTAAGGATTAAAGGTAACGGAACAACAGCCTCCTAGGTGGAGCTGATGAAGTGATCGGTACAGAAAATAAGCAAAGAATAATAGCAGCTATTTACATAGCTATAGGGCAAAATCTATGTCAATAATTACAGTTAAAATAATTAAAACTGTACGTGACGTTGTGATTGACAATTTCCTACAGTGTTTTGGTTTGATTGAAACTGATAAAAGACAGAAGTTGGTACGACTTCTACCTTCAATTTCAGCACTATTAGACAGTCCTGTAATAAAGCTACAGAAACATGACACGGACGTAATAGATGTCATTTGTATCCTGCAAAATCACTCCTACTCTTACAGGAGCATTATAATCACATTAGTAGTCCCTACAGTATCAGACAGTACAGTTTAGACACATGTAGGTAGTATGGCCGCAGTATTTGTACAGGTATCTTTCCAAAATGCACTTAGTTAATCAGTTTAATTAATCATAAGGAACAAGCCTTGGTACCTCTCCTACGTAAAGGTCATGGAGGTCATTTTTCCTAAAGTGACTAAGACAAAGGAGCTGATTATATTAATCGATAAATCAATCGCCTGATAATGAAAAACTATTTTGTTGACTATCTGATCCTTTCAGTCTTTTTTTAAGCAAAGTGCAGCATTGCTATAGGCTCCAGTTTCTCATTTGTGAGGATGTGCTGCTTTTCTTTGTCATATGTGATGGTAAACTGAAATGCTTTGACTATTTGCTGACATTTTATTGACTAAACATATGTTTAATCTTGAACATAATTAGCAGGTGAATCAATAGAATCAGAATAATCATTAGTTACAATACAGTTTATCAGTTTTGCTAATTTATTTTGGAGATGGCAGTAAAGTCAGACTAAACATCCTTTCAGCCTACTGTGACAAAATGACTGGCTGCAATCAGAAGGTGAATAAGGCTTTGAAGGGTAACTTCAGAATTTTGCAACTGGGTGTTTACGTGGCAAATGGGAACAACAATTCTTGAAACTGGTCCAGTACCTAGTGAGAGGGCTGCAGTTGGCAACAGCAAAACAGACTGCATTATAATCACTTGGGGCATTTTACCCTCAATGTATGTCCACTAAAACTGCCTGATCTTGCCACAGACGGGCTCAGATGAAGTGTCTAACAACATTAAGGCAAGGGTCTTTACAGAGATAGAGCTTGTGTTAACAAGTAAGTTCCTTATTTTTTGACCCAAAACAGCCCAGAAATTGCCATCACCAAACCCACCAGACTCCGTTTAAATAAACACTAATTTTAGCGTGTACAGAGCCAGCATATTTTCACATCTAACTGGGCGAATTAAGGGTTTATTACAACCAAACCAGAGTTAGTGATTTGTGAAACAGTGAAAAACAAACCAAGACAGCTTTTGTGAGTTTTTTTGTGGACTTTCAATGAAGTGTGTTTTATGGTAATAAAAGTGCCGTTAAATTTAAATGGAGTCTGGTGGCTTTGACAATGGCGATTTCAAGAGTTTCTGATTAAACTAGGGATGGAAATCTCCATCCCCAGGACGATACGATATGCATCTCTATATGTAGGCTACGGTACGATACACTAACGATTCACATGAAGCTTCTACCAATTCAGGACGATACGATTTATCTTCCTACCACGATGCAATCACGATGCAATCACGATGCAATAACAATGCAAAATCTGTGCAAATTCAACTCAACTTTATTCTTCCTCCAGCAGTGGAGCCAGTGGATTATTTGTTAAACATCAACATCAAAGACAGACATCAAAAACAGTCTTTCCTGTCACAAACAGGTCTGTCATCACTAAAAAAACCTGAAGACTAGACCTACATGAACAACACCAGCCTTGCCACTATCATAACAGAAAACTTAAGACAAATGTCTTTTTTTAAGGTTTTTCTTCATGAATACCAACTGATCTACATGTTCAGGGGAAAGTAAACTGCGCTGGGCTGTGACTATGTCCCCTGCTGTGCTAAATACTCGCTCAGACGCTACACTTGTTGCTGGAATTGACAAGTAGTGTTTTGCCAAAGCTGCAAGCAGTGGAAGATCTCCTTGATATCTCCACCACTGTAACATATCACCACTGAGGACTTGTCAAGGTTTCCGTCCTTTTTGAAAAATCCAAAGTGACGCCAAACACTGGACTTGTATGTATGACCCGGTAAACTATGAAGTTGTTGTTCGTCGTCTGCCATGTTTGCCGGTAGCCTACTTTAACGTGTGTTTGTTGATTGGAGTAGTCTGTTCTTCTTCTCCTTTAGGCGGTTGGCATCCTTGTTGATGTTCAGTGACTAGTGACGCCTAGTGGTGGTAACTGCGTAGGTGAATGAGAGTGTGTTGTTCCGCAATAAACAGTCCACTCGTGAGAATTTAACGGCTGAGAGATAATTATGGAAGTGAATTGACTGAAAATAATCATTTAAAAAATATATATATCATAACATGACATCGGATTTTACCGATGCAAAGCTTTTACAAGGCGATGCATCGTGGTTTCAGCCCAGTTTCTAATCCGATGCACACCACTCCAACCGATGCAATCTACCACAGACCCTCGCATCGATGCAATGATTGCGCATCGGATAAAATGCCCATCCCTAGATTAAACACAAATTATCTCACTCTTTAACTAAAAAGGTCTATCTGTGTAGGGATCCTTTCTGTGATTTTGTCAGACACTTAGAGTAACAATCTGGGCCTGTCAGTGACAAAAACAAGCACTTTTAGCAGTTGTAAACTGAGGATGCACAATTGCCCCAGGTGATAACACTGCAGCCTGTTTCACTGCTGCCAGCTGCAACAGTCTTAATATCCAAAAACTGTTGTAGCCATGAAAAACATTAGAAAATGGGGGCCAGGTTGAAAAATACCGAAGTTGCCCTTTAAGACAACACAAGCAGACCTAATCTTGACGGCCCATGCGTTAGAAGGTCCCCAAGCTGAGATGTGATTTAATGTGGATAATTTCAGTAGCAATATGTTGTGCCTTTATGGTACATTTTTATAATTAAGTTACACAAACTGTTTACTAATCAATACAATGCAGAGAGTGGGGGCAGCTAGGATTACTGCAGTAAGGTGCCACAGCTCATTGAAACACATGTTACTTTCTTTTTCTACATTTCCACTTGATGAACACGTGTAGATTCACTCAGTCATTCAGCTGGTATCTATTCCTGCCTCAGGACACATGGCTTTAATGTAACTTCAGAGTGCTGACAGTGAACTTCCTGTCTTGTTGCTAAGGGACACTCACCGTCTCTAAGGTACCGCTGCCTCGCAGAACGTTCTCGGACAGCGCGAGCCCACTTCTCCGCCTCCTCCAGGTTAGCGCGCGGGTCCTGGAGCGCGGCGAGGCGAAAGCAGTGCTCGGCTCTCTGCCGCGACACCCCGGAACACATCCAGCGCCGTTTGAGCGGGTAGAAGTACACCGCCAAGTACGCTGCCGGGTCCGCGTTGTCATTCTCCCGGTAAGCCCGGCAACCGACGCAGTCCTTCAGGCTGAGCACCACCTTGTTCCGCCCGACAGGTGCCGAAGTGAGCCTCTGGACGATGAGGTCCTTCTCGGTCAAGCTCGCGGCACACCTGACTTTCCGGTTACCGGTGAGCGTGAATTCCCCGTACAGCGAAACCGGGCTGATGCTGGTGTAGCGGTCCGGTTCAGTTCTCCTCTGGTCCATCCTGAGCGGGAGGGGGAGACCGAGACGCGGGGGGTCCGGGATAAAGCAGCAGCCTCTCTGTCACATAGCGACCCGTCTGAATGGTGCGAGCAAAGTGGAGGCAACTGAGCTGCGGCTGACAGCCTGCTGCTCGGACCAGCGTCAAGGTAAACGGAATCGAACACACCACTTCCGGCTACATTTCAAAATAAGAGCCACAGTTACAAGCTTTGTTCCACACACACAAGATAAAGTTTTGTCCTCAGCACTGTGTTTCTAAGACTGTAGTTTTTGGCAGTCTGAAAGGACTAGTGTGTGTTCTGCATTTAAAACTATTTTTACACTTAACATATGCCAACTTTTTGGCTCACAAAAACAGCATTTAGACTGTGACAGTAAAATCCATATAAAAAAATTCAGCTGTCCAGCAGCTCATACAAAACAAAAAAAAAACAAAATAAAATACGTCAAAATAAGTGCACAAATAGAGATTAAATTAAGATAAAATTGTCCATTACACAGTCCAGCCAGTTGTGGCTGACGTAATGTGTGTTAGTGTGTGTGACTGGATTCAGGAGGTGTTAAACAGCTGTGGGGACAAAGGATCTTCTGAAACGCTCTGTTCTGCAACGTAGTGAGTTGAGCCGACTGCTGCAGCTGCTCCTCTGTCGCTCCAGGAGGCTGTGGAGAGGGTGTCTGCTATTGTCCATAATAGCTTTTATTTTGTTCATTGTTCCCCTCTAGCTGCGTATACAGTAAACGTCAAGAAAAAGAGGTGGGTACACCTCAAATGCCTGCATATACCCTCCACTATACCGTTTTATGATGTCTGACCATTCCTCCCATTTCCAGTGCAATCTGTACATGTTTATATCAGATTATACTGTGATTAGGCTGTGCATGTTTCCAAACAAAATCCAATTCAAGTAGCACAAACCAGTCAATCCACTGTAAACATAGGAGCTTTCAGGACCCCTTGAGTTCTGGGGCCCCAGAGAGGTTGCCCACTTTGCCCAGTCGGCAATCCAGCTCTTCTGGATGTTCTAGACAGCATCAGTGGACACTTGAAAAGCATTAAACATGGTCATGGTGCATGCATTTTCCATTAATCTTATCAGCCTGCGATGTAGGGCACATAAGGTAAATATAATGAGTTATAATTAACAAGGTGATGGACAGAAAACCAGCACTACTGTGTGTCTGAATGGGTCGCAGCCACACTCAATTCAGGACCATGAAACACCTTTTTTCAGAGAAGATAATTCAATAGTGAACTTCGTCACTGATCTACTCCATATATACTGTCACAATCCACAGAGAATATCAAAGGATCAATTTATGCTTTTATTTTTAAGCTCATAACAGACAGTGTTTCCTGAGCTGTTGGGGGTGTCTCGTGCTGACTTGACGCATCTCTGCTCAGCTGCAGGTCACAGTGAACTTTGCTGTTCAGCAGTGCTGCCCCTTGAAAAGAGGCGGTCTGCTGCACCCTAGTGGTATTTCCAGGGAAACACCAGGTTTTGACCCGGTAATGATCAGCAGTCAAAATTATTTAGGACTATTTGTCTGCACTTACTATATGAATGACATGATATTCTGTTAAGAAAACTGATCGAGAAAATGATGTGTAACAGTTATTTATAGCTTTGTTAATGCAGACAATCTGTCCTTCATGAAGTGAGATGTGGGGTTGCTGATAACATTAGCAATAATGGCTCTGCTCTATTCGAGTGTCCCAGTAAGGCATGACAGTGTGGCAGTGGGTCGGTATGGACAATAGCAGGACCCTGAAATTGAAACAAATATAATTTGGCTTTCATTCATTTTATTATTTACACTCATGATACTCCCTCTGTGACAAGTCAAAATGTCTCCTGTGAAAAGGGCCAGTTGAAAAAAGTTCATTAGCTGACCTTAGCATTGTGTTAAAGCAGAGTGAATCCACATATTAACTGCTGTAATATTATGTGGGATTTCTCAAATACCTTATTTCTTGACAAGATAGTTTGCTACATATTACTGTTAACTGTATTATTACCTGAAACTGTAAACCTAAAGACGAAAAAAGGCATTATGATCATACTATATTCTGATGCTGTAAAACGCAAATAAGGATTTACATGGAGCCAGAATCATGTTACATATCGCACTAACATTTCAGTATCTCTTCAGTCTGAGACAAAATGCATCTCTGTTAACCATTTCTGAAAAAAAAGTTAATATAAACTAAGCACAAAAAGTAAGAAGATTTGTGTTTGGTGGATTATTTCTTTGTTGTAACAATAATTCTTGGCAATAAATCTAATACTTTTGGAAAGCCTGTTTATTTCCCTTTTAAATGGTTCCACATTTGTAAAGAAAATGCATTTGTGGGATGAGCAGCAGAGCTGAGTATGTGGGATGCGCCCATGAAAAATTTGCCAAATATTCTCTGCCAATGCCAAACAGCTTTTTTTTGTTGTTGCTGTTGACTCTTGTTTTGAGCTTTGAGGTGCCTGATTGGCACCTGATTGTCAGCACCTGTGAGCATGGGCCCTGCTTCAGTGGTCAGTTGGTGTCTGCTCCAAGAATTGGCATGCTGCGTTTGACTGATCTGGATAGGGCCCGTGCAATAGGGCAACTTCAAAGTGGTGTTCCAAGTTGCGGCATTATTTTGAGTGAGCCCTAGTACCATCTGCAAACTGAGGGCCAAGTTCCATATAACGGGGGATGTTAGAGACAGGAAGCAAAGTGGGCGTCCCAAGAAGATGGCACCCCAAGAAGACCATTTCCTCATCCTGTCAGCACTTAGGAACCGTAGGCAGTCTTCTACAGATTTGCAGTCAAGGTTTGCAGAACAACATAGCCGGCCACTCTCTCCCCAGACAATTCGGAACAGACTGCACGCAGCCAATCTCTGGTCTCATAGGGCTGCCAGGAGGCCTGCCATGACTGCCCTTCACTGTCAGGCCTGTTTGCACTGGTGTTGACAACACGTGCACTGGAACCTGAGCATGTGGAGGAACGTTATGTTCAGCGATGAGTACAGTTTCTGCCTATGGCAGTTGGATCATGGGGTCAAAGTGTGAAGAGGACACAGATTGCTGCACTGATAGAGTAACATCTTTTGGTGGAGGCAGTGTGATGGTGTGGGACGGCATCTCCCTCACTGGAAAAATAAGGCTTGTCATCATTGGAGGCAATCTCAATGCAGAGAGATATCGAGATGAAATTCTGCAACCAGTGGCAATCCCATATCTCCACAGACAACGCTCGCCCCCACAGAGCAGGGTTTATCAGAGACTGCCTCCAGAATTTGGGAGTGGAGAGGATAGAAAGAGCCTGCCAGCAGTCCTGACCTCAACCCCATTGAACACTTGTGGGATCAGCTTGGGTGTGTTGTTCATGCCAGAGTGACCAACACAACCACGTTGGCTGACTTGCGATAAATGCTGGTTGAAGAATGGGATGCCATCTCACAGCAGTGTGTGACCAGGCTGGTGACCACCATGAGGAGGAGGTGCCAGGCTGTTGTGGCTGTGTATGGTTCGTCCACACGCTACTGAGGCTCCTGTTTGTTAAATTAATAAATTGATAAATTGCCAATATGTCTTGTTTCTTCAGACTTCAATCATCCAGTCCACCAAACAAGAGTCAACAGCAAAAAATTGGCAGAGAAGATTGGGCACATTTTTCATGGGCGCAACCCACATACTCAGCTCTGCTGCTCATCCCACAAATGCATGTTCCTTACAAATGTTGCACCATTCAAAAGGGAAATGAACAGGCTTTCCATCGGTATAAGATTTATTGCCAAAAAGCATTGTTACAACAAAGAAATAATCTACCAAACACTACTTTTCCTTACTTTTTGTGCTTAGTGTATTAAATGGGTACAGTAGGAATACAATAATCTATTTCAGAAATTAAAGCTAAATCCCTTGAAGTCTCTCTGCCCTTCAAAGATGGATTGTGTCTTGCATGATTGTTGAACACTGACGCAACATTTTTATCAAACACTGCAGCAACAAATGACCTCAGATGATTAGAAGCAGGGAGTGTAGCTCTCTGTATTTAATTAGGTTTCCCACATGAATACAAATGCAGTTTAATGAGTGATAACTGGAACCAAACTCAAGTTCTGATGAGCAAAACAAAAAGTGTGATTAAAAATGTGCATTTCATTGTCATGGTGTCCTTAAACACATTAGTGAAAGTCTGTACACACACTTCCACATAAGCAGGACTGCAAATGGCATTGATCCGTTTGTTAAGGGATAATTTACAGAGATTCGTGGCTGTAATTATATTTTAACTGATTTCAGTTTAGCTCCCCTCAGACAGGGGTGATGATAACAGTGAGGTGAGCGACTGAAGGTTAAAGAATAATGTTTGAGAAAAATATAATCTCCAAAGAACAAATGCATTCTAATAAATCCCAAATCCATTAAACAGAGACCACAGTGGTGCCAAAACTAAATGCATTTACTCAAGTACTTTGCGCACAGTTGTGAATATTTCCTTTTCAGCTGCTTCATACAGCTAATCTTTATTTACATTCTTCACTACATTTATGTGACGGCTACAAGTCACTTTGCAAATTAAGATTCTAAATGAAAAACATATGATGACTTAGCTCCACCAAGTATATTTTGCTGACAGTATTTCTTTTTTCTTCTTTGAGTGCAGGACCTGTACTTGTAGTGGACTATTTGTCCATTGCGGCATTGCTATCATGCATGAATCCATGTTCCACTACTGGTACTATGTCACCATACATTATAGTACAAGAGGGTTCATATATATGTACATATATGCACATTTTTTGCATTCCATTATCACATTGAGGAGAAAACAGTCCTGCTGATCTATATGAATAAACTTTGTACAGACACTGTAAAGGTCAGCTTTAGTTTCCTTGATTGTGTTTTTTGCAGATCCAGAAAGCAAACGTCCTCTTAAAGTACTTATTGATTGTATCCACATGTATATACTGTGTTACATTTCTGACTTACTGAAGGATGATGTATAGGCTGCTATGATATCCATGAGGAGGATGTGCTATAGCACCATGGTGATTATGTTGCATTAGGCCAGGAGTCAGGTCCGGCTCTCAGGATGTTGTCTGCTACCTTTTTTCCCACTATTATTTCCTGTTAGCCTAAACTTTACCTTACCATCACAACTTTATAACAAGCACCTCCAACTCTGGGCCATTTGGTCTCAGGGGGCCCAAAACTCCTTTTTTGCAACATATTTCTGGCGATCCAAACATTAAAGTACATAAGGTGCCATTCTATTTCAAAGTATCCTCCACACATCATTAAAATTATTATTTTCCAGTAGTTTATGGTGAATATTATTCACTTGTCTAAAGAAAACTTTCCAAGGTCATCAGCTTCATCTGGGTCCAGGGTGAGCTGTCTATCTTGAAAATGAGACTTGTTTTTGCCTAAATCCTTCACTAGACCATCACTCAGAGAAAACAGATTTTCAGTCACTAGCCCCCCAGATAGTTTAATTGCCAGCATTGTGAACCCTGGAATGTTGAGTAGCCCAAAGTTTTATGTTAGAAATGTACAGTACCCTTACTTGTAAAGACTGCCTGAAGGCATCTACATGCTCATTAGGTGTCATGGTGATTGCGCCACCTACTGGCAAGAGGAAAACCATATAGTGAACACAGGAAGTTGTATAAAGTGTCAAATAACTTACTCCAGCACCCACAATCTATGACAGCTTTATCATCTCACTGCTGCATGCAGTGTCTGATTTTCACTGAAATGAGCAGCCATATCAACCAGCATCCTGCCAGTATGCCTGCGTCCATGATGTTGTGAGGGCCCATATAACCGCTTATCCTCTTGAGGGTCACAGGGGGGCTGGAGCCTATCCCAGCTGACACTGGGCGAGAGGCGCGGTACACCCTGGACAGGTCGCCAGACTATCACAGGGCTAACACATAGAGACAGACAACCATTCACACTCACATTCACACCTACGGACAATTTAGAGTCACTAATAACCTGCATGTCTTTGGACTGTGGGAGGAAGCCGGAGTACCCGGAGAGAACCCACGGGGAGAACATGCAAACTCCGCACAGAAGGGCCCCTGCACCCGGGATCAAACCAGGAACCAGGAATTATTAATGATTAAATTGTGCTATATACATAAAGTTATTATTATTAGTAGAAGTAGTAGTATGGGCATTCAGAGAGTGCTGGATGCTAATTTGAATATACTTGGAAATTAGCACAATAACCTATATGGTGATATTTCAGCAGATTTGGACAATATTGGAGCGGCTTGGGGGTTACTGAGGATTATTTTCTGACATTTTCAAAATTCAAATCAGCTGTTTAAACCAGATGTAATATTTCAACTTCCTGTGGGACAGTTGATGCAATAAGGGGTAGGAATACAAAAAGTGTTTACTTCTTCCTACTCCTTTTTCGTACCTGTATAATGCTTTATTACTTTTTTTTTCTTTGTATATGAAGGTCAATTTTCTACTCTTAGTTTCTGTATACATGTTCGAAAAATAAATAAATAAATAATAAATAACAAAAATTTTTGAGTCTATTCACTGAATCAGCTTGGATTGGACAGACAACCTATGTATTCTAAGTAAATAAAATAACCTAAAGTTGGTAATAAATTGTGGAATATTACTAAAGCACACAATAAACAAATAATGCAGAAAATATACATTTTTATTCACAGACCAGTACATTCTGAGGTTACTCACAGTTGGGTATTGGAGGTAACATAGACAGACAGGCCTTCTGCACCAAACTAGAATGAAATGACTACTGATTAAATAATATCCTCAAAAAGAGAGAATAATAAAAGTATAAAAAGTGTTTAACAGGTAGAACACATGAGTCCTGGAACAGGTTTTCAAACACAAGTATATTGTGTAGTTAATGTGTTGGTGAAATCAGTTACAGCCTGAAATTAAATTTGTTTGAATGTGGTTGTCTTCAATAAATGCTCAATACACACATGTTTTGCAGAGGGGCACTAAATCTGTGTGAGCTCTTTGTGCTGATGTATTTTTATGTCTTTGCATTTTCTCCTGTCTCCATGTACAGTGAGTGATTACAGGTGAAGATTTTCATATTCTGCACTGCTACAGAATGTAGCAGTTACTTTAGTCAAACAACAGATGGCGATGTTGGATTCAGAAAAAGGCAGCTGATAGTCTCCATGCCACAGTGCAAAATTATAATGCTCTAACCAAACAGCGAGCACCCCAAACAGAACAGATTGAGTTGTACCGCACAAATAAAAATAAATAATTGGTATTTGTACAAAGCAGAAGTGAAAGTGATGTTTTGTAAGACATCATTCTTTAACTTCAGCAGCATTTCAGAGGAAAACACTACACGTTACCTCAACATGTGATGCCTTACACTTTAGCATAAGGTTTAAAGGGCACTACACCAATTTTCAAAATGTATTCCTATGGTCTAAGACAGTCCAAAAATATTAGTTAACACAAACAACTCTCTCCTAAATCCAAAAACTAAAACTCAAATTTGTGATGTCATCAAGCAAAAAGTCTAGCGCTGTCCCCAGAGTTAATGACTGGTGGAAGATATTATAAATCAAAGTGTCCAGGAGAATGCTCTGAGTATACGTAACATTTTCAGAACTGAGAAAACTACTGTAGAGCAAAGTTCATCTGGGTATAAAAAAGACAGACATTCTCTTTGTCCACAAAATCAGTCTCCCATTCAGTGGCTGTGTCCGAAATTCTGGATGCAAGCATCGGACTATGGCACCACATCGTGTGACATTGGACGCTCTCTTTTACTGAATGTGTGAAATATAGAACTCTGTCACATCGTGTAACAAACTACTTACCTGTGGTCTCAGAGTAACCACTGAAAAGGTGGGTGAGTACACATTTTTTTGTTATTCATACTTACAGCAATACTACCGCAGTTAAATTATAGATATCTGTATAGCTTAGGTGCTGCACGGTGGTACAGTGGTTAGCACTGTCGCCTCACAGCAAGAGGTTCGATTCCAGGTATGGGAGCCCTTCTGTGCGGAGTTTGCATGTTCTCCCCATGTCAGCGTGGGTTTTCTCTGGGTACTCCAGCTTCCTCCCACAGTCCAAAGACATGCAGATTGATTAGTAACTCTAAACTGTCCGTAGGTGTGAATGTGAGCGTGAATGGTTGTCTGTCTCTATGTGTCAGCCCTGTGATAGTCTGGCGACCTGTCCAGGGTGAACCCTGCCTCTCACCCAATGTCAGCTGGGAAAGGCTCCAGCCCCCCTGCGACCCTCAAGAGGATAAGCGGTTAGAAAATGCATGGATGTTGTAGCTTCCATACTACATCATACCACCATCTCCACTTTGTAAAACAAGCTAGCTTTCTAGCCTCCCACATATTACTTCCTAGAAATGTTTATCTCTCTGGTGATCTCCCTCCAGCCAGATACCAACTTATTTAGGTTTTAGTAGTAAAATACAACCTTCCTTTTTTTAACCTTGTGAATCTGCTGTTCCTCATCCATAAAAAAAAAAAATAGAAACGGGGCAAATTTCAGCTCAAAACAGTGCACCACATTGAGTTGTTGCATGCGGGCAGTGAGTACAGTCCAAAAAAACACTGCAATCTAACTGATTAAGTCGCTGACACCCACTCACATCCCATCCAGTTAGGACACGATGTAAGGTACGCAAACACACTACACTAGCATACATATCCCACAGTGCAGTGTGGGACCAATGACTAAGACAGCTCTGTCAATTCCACTTCAATCTGAGTGTAAAATTTCACTTTGCTGGCGAAATGTAGTTTTTAAATTATTTTATGATTATCGGTCAAGCTTAGGTTGGCGCAGGTTACTGTGGTTATGTGTCTCCAGCCAGCACAGAGGCTCACAGGAAGTGACGTCATAAGTACAGCTCAAAAGATTCATACTACTGTTAATTTACACTAAAGTATGTTAAACAATAGCATGCATTTTGGGTATGTAGTGCATAGTGTGCGAACTGGGATGCAGCAATTGTATATGGAGGAACTCCAGGCTTTATACCTGATGACATCACAGTTTACTTCTCTGGTTTCTGGCTTTGAGAGCTTTGAGAGGCTTTGAAAAATGAACTTTCCTCGGCCATGGAAATAACACTGGAGTTTTTAATTTAGGTGGTGTTCCCCTTTAAGTGTAGAGAACCCCCTGTTTTGTTCCACTACAGAGGAATTCTTGTTTTAAGATGCTGTGTCTTAACTGTACATTATGTTTTACTATGGAAATCCTCCTCTCAGAAAATGATTTGATTACTTCTCCAGAAGTGGCACTGCAACCATACCTTCATATTTTGTCATCAGAGCCACTATAAATTCCATTACTGGCAACATAATTTATCTTCATCATGGCGGCAGTGATGTATCCGAGGAGTATATTGCTTTGAGAAAACATAATAAAGAAGTTGTCTGACTTTTCCTTGGTTAAATCAAAGTCATTCTTGCGTTCTCATTCCCCTCCAGGCACTGGCACGTGATCCACAGAGACGGAGAAGGGCGAGTGGGAGAAGTAGGAGGAGGAGGTAAGCGTATATGCAGATGGAAATTAGTGGTCCCAGTAAACACCTGGAGCCAGAGGGGGGAACGAGATGATCTTATTCACATGCAAGTCTTGTGCCACGCTGCTGCTGAAACGCACTGCTTTTTATCCACGTCGCACCAGGAGATAGGTAGGCATCACCTTAATTCCTACCTTGGCTGTGAATGCAGCATTTTCCCCCAAAGCTATTCAGGTTTTACTTTGAGCATGAACATATTATGTAATTTGCTGCAACGAGGGGAGAAAACGCCTCTGAAAAACGTGCATGTTTCTTCAGCGTGAGATCATTATACACACTATGGGCTTCACAACAAAAGAGGCCTTTCATTTCAAACTGCAGGGTAGACGCTGATTTCCTAAAAGCTATTGATTGAAAATGGCACAGCTGAGGAGCGGGAGAGGAGCCATGAATGGAGACAGTAGATTTTCACTTCCACCGTTCTCCAGCTGTGAGCTCTATTGCAGCCTGGCCTTCAAGGGGGGGAAGAGGGCCGTCCCTGCATATGGTGTTTTTCATGGAGTTTAACACACAGCGCCGTCACTCCCCATATGTGCTTGTACAGTTTTGAGAGGTTTCATCTCAAAAAGGCCGATGAAAACAAGCGTGTTTTTGCTGCATACTTTCTGCACACATGCCCCAGTTTGCACTAATTGCCATCAACTGGCATTCCTCGCCATCTGGTTTCATCTCCTGAACATGAGACCATTGACACAAGCTTAATAACTGATAAGCATCCATTATCTCTTGTTAGGGCAATGCAGCGCAGATGTCAACTCAGTACATATCAATACGGTCAATACATTAACCTAATTATTACTTATATAACATACACTGAGCCTGCCTCTGCCCTATCACCAGCCCACTCACACACACACACACACACACACACACACACTGACAGATAACTGAGTGGGAGGTAGGAATGTCATATACCTCAGCATTTAGTTAGCATTGGCATCCAACATGACAGATTCCCCCGTCTGGGTCGCTTAGCACTGATGGCTTGCAGAAAGGGTTCGCCTGTCTGCCTGGCTCTCCTTCACTTGCCCCTTAATTCTGCTCTGTTTCTTCAGATGCCCACCCCCTTTTGTCAAGGCGCTGCCATAATTATATAAGAGTTATGCAAACCTGTCTCTCGCTGGCAAACAATGAAACATTTCCAGCTCTGAAATAAATGGTGATTAGCATGAGAAATATACAGCCACTTATTGTGAAATTCATCATTTAAAACCAATCGCGTTGCGGCTGCCTGAATGCTGATGTGGAGAATCATCTTTTTTGTATCATTCCATGCAAAATCATCCTCAGTCCTCCAGATTAGCTACTGTGAAGCCTGAAAATGTGATTTTAAAAAAGTGCCATCATTTGTTTTACAAGCACATGGCTCATGCTGTGCTGCGTGCATAAACTTTAGACCTGAGGAACTTCGTGAAAATCAAAGGTACCAGACACAGTATGTCAGGCTGAACTGTGGGAAAATGCTTGTTCATTTTTTATTTCATTCAGGTTTTTTTTTGTTGACTATAATCATTTTCTATTTTTGCCACTTGTTTTACAACAAGCTCAACATATGAGATACTGTCAGCCCACGTGGAGAGGATTTTTCCAACCTTATAATTATTTGAGAATAAATTTAAGGGCAAAAACTGGATGTTGAGAGGTTAAAGTAAATTAGATTCTTCATGAGCTCTCCCCAGCTCTGTGCTTTTTTTTCACTTCCACTAGACTATTTCCATAATTCATTCCCTTTTTTTGCTGAGAGTTAGATGACAAGATTGATATCACTTTTATGTTCTTACGGTGAATATAAAGCAGGAGCCAGCAGACGATTAGCTCGGCTTAACTATAAGGACAGGAAATGCCTGGCTCAACCTCTTACCTTACACCTCTAAAGCTCATTAATTAACATGTTTTATTTCACTTGGCTCATCTATTAAAAAAACGGAAGTTCAAAAACACCAAATTGTTTTTAACCTCCGGAGGTCTCTGCTGGTTGCCTGGCAACTTCACAGGGATGCTAGGAGGAATCGAAGGGAACTATCAAAGCAGGACAGGACATGATGTCAGGGCCAGACTTTGGTGCCACTTCTATTAAGGTCAGTGGGGCGGGCACAGCTAATCACACTATAACCCATCATATCTGTGTTGTCTCTGACCAGACTGTAATTACAATCAGATCATAAAGTAGTCGGTGAGCTACTGGTAACTTACCAGTCACTTAAGTGATAAAGGTCCAGATTTATAGAGGCGTATAAAAAGTGCCACCTCCTGACAACAATAGTAAACATTATTGAAAGTGCTAGGTAACATTAGCCCTAACATTAGTATTTTTTAATATCATGTTATGTTAAAACATCAACAGTTGACTGTTGGTTAATTATCCATAATCAAACACATGTAGCGTTACAAGGAGAGAAAGGAGAAAAAGTGAAGCCACTGCAGTCAACTCACTGGTGGGATAAATGATTGCTGGATCAGTAAAAATGTTGCTAATTTCTCAACATATCGACTCATAGTTTCAGCTGTATTTATGTTACATATTGAAATAGTCAACCTAGCACGTCAGTTTTACATGTTATTCCTTCAGCGTGAATCATTGGTGTTATGAAGTGAGCACCTCTCTTCTCAGAAGTTAGTTTCACCTGCAACTCAACCAGCAGGAGAGTCCAGCATCCTGACAGCACCAGGGCAACAGGAGCAGCTTGCAGGGCCCGCCAGGCCATCTTTAATTCAACTCAGCTGCCGCCCAGCAGCCACAGGGCGTCCAAAGGGCTGAGTCACTCGCTGAACTGAAGATATGCCAAGAAGAGACAGACAGGGGGAAAGCCCAGGCCTCTCCCTCTGCAGCGAGGGAATCACTCCTCATTATATGTGGACGTGATTTATTGGGTCACCTCCATTCTCGTGGCCTGGTTGTTGAAGCATACTTGTGGGGGATTCGAACAGAGGCAGCTGGATTAGCATGGTATGAGCATTGTGTGTGTCACGGGGGGGTATGAAGTCTTGCAAAACGACTGAGCCAACTTGATTAGAGGGAGTCCATGATGCTCTTGAAATGCAGCTTTGTTTTAGAAATGCATTGAATTTTGTGTCCAGTGGGCATAGCTGACATGTCCTGGGGGTGTGATCACTGAGATGCAGTCATGTGTGCTGCTGTCAATGATGTAATCTGTTGGCAGGCAGCAGTAAAATCTCATCATCTGCACTTTCACATCAAAGAATGAGTCTCGTTTCTTGTATTTAAAATCGTTAGGATATCATTAAATTCAGGTTTAAAGTGAATATTTACAGCTGTGTGTCTGCTGTGTCTCGTCCCTTATCAGTTATTATGTACAGCAGTGACAACTACCAGGCTGCTCACTGCTGTGGTTCTCCATCATCTCATTTCCTCCATCACAGTGTCAACCACAGGGTCATCTCTCATTATGCTCATACATGACCTATTAGAGGAAGCTCCTCTGTATGTCGCTGCTCATTTCCCAAAGTGGCAACCTGGTGGTGCCGAGAGAACAGAGCAAACATATCATGCCGGCTGAGGGGACACCTTGCTATTCTCACAACCTCTCCTACGCACTCAAACCCGTGTGTGTGAGTACATGTGTGTTGTCAGCTGTGTGTGTCTGAGCATTTGGTGAAGAGTTTGGAGGAGCGTTATTGTTGCTGCTCTGTGCTAATTGCCCGTGAGTGGCATTTTATCAGACTTTTGCTCTTGCTGCAGGAGGCTGCTGTTCACTGTATCAACCTGCCGCTGACTGTGAGGTGCTGACATCACTTTGTGTATTACCACAGAAGTACATTTATTTGCAGGCATTTGTGGCGACAGAGAACAGGAGAGGTATTGGATGAAAAAGCAAAAAATTACAAAAATAAAATCATACATTCTACATGTGCTTACATGTACAAGCAAAACTGAAAGTGTGTGCATTTGTGTACACATGGATGTACACGTGATAACCCAGGGCCCCTTAATAAAGCCTGAGTGGTGTAAAATGGTTTAGTTTTGTCTATAAATGTGGCTAAAACCGAGTGAGTGTGTGACTGCTTAAACTGCTGGAACACTAATATGCATTGTCACGTCCCTAAGAATATCAGGGTTAAAAAAAAATGAAAGAATCAAAAGATGTGCAAGAGAGACATGGATCAAGAGAGGAAGAGACTGCTTGTGTACAAGCCTCAGAAATTGGTGCTACGCTCCTGGGATAAGCTGTGAAGACATATTTGACTTGTGACATATTGACTTATTATTCTTAATATACATACATCCATTTTTGTAACCACTTGTCCTCTTGGGTGTTGCGGGGGACAGCTGACATTGACCGAGAGGCAGGTCACACCCTGGACAGGTCGCTAGCACAGGGCTAACACATAGAGACAGACAACCATTCACACTTACCGTCAATTTAGAGTCACCAGTTAAACTATCTCTTTGGACTGTGGGAGGAAGCCGGAGTACCACGCTGACACGAGGAGAACATGCCAACTCCACACAGAAGGGCTCCCTCCTGGGATTGAACCAGGAACCCTCTTGCTATGAGGCGACAGTGCTAACCACTACACAATACATGTTAAGACAGTATTAAATTACTGTATATCACATCAACATCAGTGCTGTACATTTAAAGTACAGCACTAAATGCATGATAACTTGTAACTGGTACTCACACCAGCATGTGCCTACATCTATTCCATAGCTTTTTGATTATCCTGTATTTTAACTTTTAGCCATCATATATTAGTATTTTTGTTTGTTGTTTTGAATGTTTTAACTGGTTTGCATATGGCTTATCTGTTTATTTTTAATGTATTTTAGGTTTGTTTATTGATTGTTTTTATGTCTTTGTTTATGCTCAGCGTCATCCAACATGAGGGTCTCCCTCCACTGATTTCCTCCAGTCTTAAATAAAGGTTTGAATGAATTAAATAATGCCTAATGCGTGATTCATGTGGATTTAATAAATGAATTAATGCAGGATGCATCATTAATTCCTGTTGCTCACCATTAAGCAATTATCAAATCACCATGTGATTAGTTAGCTTAATGGATCATTAATCAATGATAGTTACCTCACAGTTACTTCATGCATTAATTCATGGCGGTAAATTGGTGGCAATGATCGGCATATGATGCTGCCTTTAGTCATGATAGCAGCGTGGCTCTAGGGATGGCAATGCATCTGTTGGTCTGTCCTGAATTGCCGTCAAATTTGGTACACGCATTTATGGTTCCTAGAAGACAAATTCTACTGACTTTGGTGATCCTTCTGTAGCACCACCGTGAGGTTGACATTGGTTGGTCTTGTGTGAAATATTTCAACATTTTCTGAATAGATTAGATGCCATTAGATTTAATACAGCTATCCATATCTTTCACACTGAATTACAATAATTTTGCGTTCCCATAGCCCCATCATCGGGGCAAAAATTGAACATGAAACAGGGAGTTTTGCGGTCAGACACTGTATTCTGGTGAATTGTTATGGACCAATTTGTGCCTTTTTTATTTGATTTATAGTGATTTAAATGTCATTTGTTGAAATAAAAGTCCTCTGCTACTATTTACATTGATCATATTTTTGTCAAATGAGTATTAACTTTAGCTACTGCACTCACTTGCTAACAGGAAAAATGACATCTTCCCTCAGATACAAAACAGAGATGAAGTGTTTTAAATATGAATACATTTATTCGTAAATGTTTAAATAAAAGAAACAAAATGTGTGTTTCCACTGTGTCTGCATGACTCCTTTAACCATAACGCTGAAAAAAAACCCGCCTGTGGCTGAACCTAACTCCTGACCCATGCTTTATGGTATAATACCATGTACACATGCTTAATGTACAAAGCCCGTAGGCTGCTGTGATTCACGACAGATAGCTTTAAAACAGGTCACAATATTGACTTGATGTTTGAATGCCCTGCATCCATCTATTGTCAACAGTCAACAACACAACCAATCAGATTCTCGAGAGCCAATAAGTTCACTTCTTTCCCTTTGATTTCCTCCCAGTCCTCGCTCGAGGTTTTTTCTATATTGAATCTCAAAGTCCAGAGGAGATATGATTAAGTCTGCAATACAAGTGGGCTGCCCCCGTGATTGGGGAAGAAAAAGGTCTCTGTATTAGAGTCTCCATCAGTCCCTACCTCCGTGCTTCTCTCTTTCTATCTCTCTCTCTCTGAGGCCATTAGGAATCATGGCTCTCTCCCTCATCATTAGATTAACTCCCATGGTCTGCCAGAGTGTGCAGGAAGACCACACTCATTACCCAAGCTGCTCTACTTTACCGAGTGCACAAAAGCCCCGCTTTCACCTTGTAATTTGAGTCAGACGGGCTCATCAGGGCAGGAGGCAACAGCGTGATATGGAAGTGCCGCCGCCACTATCAGCAGATATTCATGTCATATACTGTCTTGATTACACAGGCGGATTGAGAGTGCACGCTTGGCAGAGGCGATGTTCCTGGGGACATATTAGGCACATTAGTTCCCCCAGTAGTGTACCACGGCTGGAGGGATTTGATACACAGTTGCCACAGAGGCATTTACGATAATAGAGTTCTTAATAGAGTAGATGAATAACACTCTGCCATATCCCTGTCGCAGTGGTAGTTTCAGTCCCTTTTCAAAAATAACTGGCTGGCCTGTTGGTCCCAGTGGAGCATAAATTGAGTGCACACTGGTATCCATGGGACAACAAACAGGAAAACAGCCTTAATATCAACAAGGATCCAATCATTTATGTAATCAGAGAGGAAATAACAAGATCTCATTTGTCGGCAAAGGAAATGATCCAGCTCGTAAAAGATGAAAAACAGCATTAATGGCTGAGATCCTGTACATACGAGGGGCTGCATCGTAATTGTATATGATATGGGCATCACTCGGCATGCTTGGGAATTCACATGCAGAGAGTAAAATGTTATAAAAGAATAACCCTGGCAGCTTGTTTTAGTCCTGCTGACAGCATGGGTGTGGATCCCCCCTCCAAATAAAGACACAACAGGCCGTGTATACATCACAGAAAACACTATTTTATTTCTGGGCTGGTCAGCAAAGTTATGACAAGAAGTTACTCAAGGAAAACCTCAAGTTGGAAACCACTTTTCATCACTCATGGGACAGTCGAGTAACGATACACTCGAGTGTGAAATTACTTTCCTCTCCTGAATGTCAAACAACAGCTGAAGAGAAAAGATCACTGCATGAGCGAGGAAAACTGGGTTCAAACAAATACATGTTGCAATTTCAGTGCTCACGACACAAAGACACGGCGCCGTGGGCACCTAATCTTTGGTGACATCCCTATTTTGCAAGAACACAATCAGTTTGAATGGCTTCAAGCCTGTCTGAAATGTGAGATTTGTCTCAAGCTCTGCCTTCAAATAGTTTAAGAACATCCAAAGCCGCCTCTATGGATCAGCTGGTCGACTGCAGAGAGCCCTGCTGCGGTTTAAAGGAGATGGAAGAAGACACTCTGGACTGTTTCCACTTTTACTGCGAGGAAATTTCTCCAGCGAAGCATTCTGGGAAGAGGAGAAGGTAAATTAGTTTGACACTTCGCTGCCCACCATAAAAAAAAAAAAATCATTTAGAATGATCAGGATTGTAAATAATAAACTAATCTATCCAGTCATATAACGACAGTCAGTATTCTCAAGACTTACGAGCTGTCTCGCCATGGACCTGAGGACACCTTCCACATCTAAAACCCACATCTGTGAGGAAATAAGAAAGAGAGAGTGACAAGTATTTCATCATTTAGAGAGAGATGTTGCAAAGCGGAATTGGATCTTGCACCTTTTGATCACAGCAGAGCCACCTCTGAGCCGTCAGAGTGGTTTCATATTTTAGTTAATAAAATATTAAGCAGGCTACAGGAAGTGCTCTGCCGTGCTAGACATCTAACGGACAGGTTGTTTAGTTTCAGTTGCCAAGGACAGGTCTCACTGATCTATGTAAGAGCTGTAAAGACACTGACTTAGCCACGAAGACACATTTTCTTCTGTTATTAGACAAATGTTTGAAAGAACTGTAAATTAACTTATTTAACTTATTTTCTCCATCAGCTTCTCGCCACGAGAGATGAGGTCCTGCATGACCCAACGCTTTTCAGAAAAGGCAGAACAGTTTCTCTAAGGTAGAAATATTGTATTTGTAGTTTGTATCTTTGCTTTTCTCGCTGGTTTGAAGAGGGTTTGGCAATGCTGGAAAAAGATGATGTCATGTTTTTCTGTGTACCAATTAGAGTTTGGTGTCCTATTCTGTAACAACTTTTGTATTTTTATCAACAGCCACATTGATAAAAATGTTTTATGACTTCGAAAATGTAACTGTTTTGCACCCTGGAAGAAAAAGTTCATTTCATTTAATCTTGTTGGCTAAATTTGATAACATACATTAAAAAAAATTACACGTAAAAACCCTTGTTATTTACGATTTAGTACATTGACTCACTTTGTTATTCTATTAATCCAAAGGTTGGACTTGTTTTTTGTTGAAATCAGAATCAAAGTCAGAATCAGAAACACTTTATTGATCCTTGAGGGGAAATTGTGAAATTGATTTTGTTACAGTCGCTCCGATGTAAAGAATAGAAAATTATAAGAAGTAAGAATGAGAGTATGAAATAAAGATATGTAAATATAAAGAATAGAATAAAATGAAATAGAAATGAAAATGTGCATTAAAAAATTGAATGTGCATTATGCTACAGTGTTTAAAACATTTACTTAACATATTAAAACATTAAAAATAAAGTGTATATCGTCACTGTGCTGACGCTGAGTGTGACATTTAACTACATTAAATACATCAATAGAATACAAAATAAGAATAGAATGAGAGTAAACATATGAAATATGTACAGTTATGGCGCTTTATATGAATCATTACTTCTCCTAGGTTTGAATTGTATTTTAAACCATAAACCATGTGACATAAATTCGTTTATAGTATGGCACAAGAGATTTGTACTTTTCAGTTTATGTCAAAAGAAGAAAGAAAATATAGAAATAACTGAGTCAAAATCTGCTGACAGTTGGTGCGTTGCTTGTTGTTGCTGCTGGCACTGTCAATCAAATTTCATCAAACCACAGACATACAGTCCCAATGGAGCTGATTAGCTGATGTTTTCAGAGAAATACTTCAAATTTAAATCAAGTTTACAAGCACATAAACAAAATTCCTTACCTTGAAGGGGTGTTATTTTAGTTTCTTTTCTTTTGGCTGAGAAAAAATCTTTTAACTTTGTCTGATGAAACCATTTTAAGCTTTTCCCTTACAGATGTGTTTTTCCAACATTTGGAAAGACTGTATGTTGAAAATAAACTTTAAAGAGGGGCCTTAATTTATTATGTGACAATGTATGACTGTGCTGTCCATACCTATGTGCTGCAAACATTTTTAATGAATCCCATCTCATGCTACTTCCTACACTGAACACTGCCACTGAAATATGACCTCACAGTAATTTGGAGGTTCAAGTCCCTATAAGTCCACATGTCCTTGTTACTGAGCAGGAGGCCAGACCATCTGTGAATAAGGCTCTGACCTTGCAAGCACAAACACAGTTCGTAATTGCAGTGGCTTTGTGTTTATTTGGAAACGCGTGTGGCAAGTCATCTAATAAACAACATGATGGCTGTCTGTCAGGCACTCGGGTGGGTAGTTATTACGTTTATTTTGGATATTTACTCCCCAGATAAATTAAAAATTCACACACAGCTGGAGACGGGTTTGTGCCGACAGGCAGGTTTGTCCTTCCCTCTGTTATTTTATTTACTGTGAGCACAGCATGGTGTCATCTTGCCTTATAATGACTTTTACATAACCCATCTGTGTTAATGAATCCATTAAGAACCTAATTAATACATTAATGAGAACAGATTTTTATGTCAGTTTAACATTAACTCTATCAACAAGCATTAAGGAGATGCAGATCACCTGACATATGGGGAGAGCCACTGCTTTAAAAGTCTTTCCGGGACTATGGCCAGCCTGATGCAATCGCTGA
Organism: Cephalopholis sonnerati; assembly: GCA_019142605.1. Taxonomy (NCBI): domain Eukaryota; kingdom Metazoa; phylum Chordata; class Actinopteri; order Perciformes; family Serranidae; genus Cephalopholis; species Cephalopholis sonnerati. The sequence goes on from JAGQAX010000003.1 coordinate 13,525,176, forward strand.
AGCCAGTTTTTGTAGTGACCAAACGCTGGTACTGCATTTGCTGGGGTCCATCATGTGATGCCCTGCGACCCAAATAGACTTTTCCCCACTGACTAACATGGCAAAAGAGACGTCTGTAAATCAGTAGATGAATTTGTTGGCACACCACAACCGCAAAATGACTTGTTTCACTGTCAGGATTTGATCCATTTGGTCTGATAATATTTGGAAATCTAGAAGAGCAGCAAGATTAAATCGTTTATTCCCCATTCAATTTAGCGGAGTGCTAAATTTACCAACATCAATCACCATCTTCAGCCAGGTTTGCTTTGTCTTGTTTCTGTGGTAATGTTAGAGATTTGAAAAAAGGACAGGTAGGTTGGTTGCTGACATATTTTTATGATGAAAAGAATCATCGTTAGCCAGAAAAGATCAGGACTAACGTTTCTTTGTTGATATTATTTCTGTAAGGCTACATTAGTCTGTGCACATAGGATAATTAGTAACATTAACTGTAGCATAAGAAACCAAAATATATCAGTATGTGATTTCTTAACTCTCACATCAACTATCCTATATAATTCAAATAACTAAAATTCAGATATGGCTTTTGGTTTTGCCTCCTCAAGATTTTCAGTGGCCCCGTCTGGTCACCCCTATCATATATATTATTTCTTGGGGCGCCACCGCTTTTAATGCTCATGTTCAAACAAAGGAAGAACAGATGTATGATCATCACATGATGTCCCACAGTCTACTTATGAAACCTAAATCATGTTTGATTTTCATTATTGTGAAACATACAAACACATACAGTAATAGAGCTATTACACAAGAGATGCAGCAGAGTTTAGAGATAAGTAAAGGAGCACCGACGTTGATTGATCTGCTGGACAATACCCAGAGGCACTGTACAAAGAATACATAACAGACTGTCTAAACGACTTAGTATTGACTGCACTGAGAGAAAACAAGCAGCTCTGAGTTCAGTCGGTTCACAGTTAAATGTGCAAGAGCTGTAAGAAAGACTATTCCTAGAAAACAAGACCACAACATGTTCAGGTCGCAGTGTGTGTGCGAACATGTGTGTGAGATATGAGGAGGTCAGAGATGGTCTTACTCTGTGGTTTTGTCTCTTCTCTATGCTCCAGTCTCGCACATCCCTCCAGTGCTCTGGCAGACATGCATCAGTTGCTCGGCTGTCTCCCCTCCTAGCCATGATGTCCCCTCCACACACAGTGTGTCAGCGACTCGAGCGCCGGGTCACTGCACTGAACCGTGTCCACCCCCTCAAGGGTCCAACACAGTTTCCTACAATGTAACTTGAGCTTGGAAACTGATACTCTTCAGCTCAGAGCTGGGTGTAACTGTGCAGGATCAAAACTATTCTGCCTGTCAGGTACAAGACAGCAGTGCCGATGCCTTTACCTCTCACTGAGTGTGTCTGATAGATGGAAAATGTTTCAACTGGCATTGTGGTATAAACATTAGAAAACCAGTCAGATGAAATCATGCTCTGCAGACATAACATGTTTCTGTGTTTCATTTTATACTGAGAACCTGCTCAGCTGACAACCAGCCTGTATTTCTTAGACAAGTAGATCAAGTAGAATTCATTCATTTTCCATGACCGCTTATCCTCTGGAGGGTCGCGGAGGGCTGGAGCCTATCCCAGCTGACATTGGGTGAGAGGCAGGGTACACCCTGGACAGGTCGCCAGACTCTCACAGGGCTGACACATAGACAGACAACCATTCATGCTCACATTCACACCTAGCAACTTAGCAACTGCTTTTTTTTAAAGACAAATAAAACCTCTAAATTCCAGAGAGGGGTATTTACTGATGTTTTTATGTCCTAGAACAAAACACGAAAATCTTTTAAGCTTGTGTTCACCCTAGACGTTGACGTAAAAATGAGAGAATCTGAAGTGCAAAAATGCGAGCTCTTATCTGGGTTTTAAGACTCATTCCTGCACCACGCTCTATTCAAATCCAGTTTCCTTTTATAAACTAAACAAAAACTCAATTAGAGGATGTCTTTCAGGACTGTAGGATTGTAGTAGATTCTACAAGTATATCTAATAAACTGGTAAGTCAGACATGTAAAGACGTTTTATCCACCCACAGGACCAATATTACTGCGTCAGCTCTATAGACGAATCATTTTATTGTTGCCCAGGATGAAATGAGAATGACAATAGGCCTACTATTTAATTGTCTGTCACTGAGACAATGAGGGAGCACTGCTGTCATTAGCTTTATCAACAAATAAATAGCACGACATATTTAGATTCTTATGCACACTGCCCCCAGTTAGACGATTAAAGACTTTGCTGCTTTGGAAAATAGGCAAAATCTAAATGTAGTTCAGTTCATGAGCAGCTAACAGTGATTAAAGTGTTGGTGCTGTCAGAAACCTGAACTGTGGGTCGACTCTAATGTTACAGATTGACACAGAAACAGTAAAAGTGACCTGGCCAAGGAAAGGATTGGTGACACAAGAAGACAGTATATTAATCATTGTTGTACCTGAAGCTGATGCCTGGTAACACACTGAGCCTCGCGTCTATGAATCTTTGCTGCTCTGCACGCAGGACGCCTTATTCTCCCCCGAGTCTTTTGGAAAGCTGAGAGGAAGAAGAGATGGAGGTCAGAGTGGGCACAACTGTGTGTTACAGTCATAGATTAAGATTATAATGAACTGGATTAAAGATAGAATAAGAAACACTTGTGAAGGTGTCAAGTGAAGGGAGGATGGCGGGATAACTGTTACCACTGCAAGTCAGGGAAAGTAATCTGGGGTGCCGCATCACACAGTCTCAGACAAACAGAGAAGTGTCGGTCAGTTTGTGTCTGCGTCTCATTTTTATTTTGGCATCTCTTCAACAAAGTCTTTTAATGGTTTGAATAGAAATGCTGAGTGAAAATGTTCCTGTTTTGAAGCGCTTTATTCTGCGCTGTCACTTTCTGGACCAACAGTCATGTTATTACTGCAGTTTGTAAAGCAGTGCAGCTAGTTGGCACAATTACTCAGTGAGCACACACAAAACAAATTAGATTTCCTCATGATTTCTTTTCATCCTTTCAAGAGGGGGAACGAGACGTTCTCTCTGCGAGTGCTGCAGAACATGTTCCAAAGCACAGTGTTATAAACGCTTTTTTCCACTCTCTAAGTTACCACACTCTACAACAACTTGCAGAAATGTGAAACTTGCTTGAGATACAATCATCAGATTTTAATTTTTAAAAATTGTGACGTTATCATTTCACAGTAATCAGAGCCTGACAATACATAGCATGAAAACTGCAGCTGAGAATGACACAGTAGGTTCGTTCAAGATGTACCCCACTTTGCCTGAAAAATGGACGAGATCCGGCGGCAGCAGCAGGAGACAGTAACAAAAAGCTCCAGTTAAGTCGGACAGTTTTCAGCAGCCTTCAATGAATATACAGAAGTCACAGAAATGTTTACTTCCTGTTAGATCTATCTGTAGGCTACCTGTAGTTTGCAGACCATGTTATAACCACACAGGATGTTTGTTAACAGTTCAAACCATCATTGAACTTAAGATTAGTAGCCGACAATCTAGCATTAGTAGAACTAAGCCAGCTCTTTGATACAGTGATAGCCAGGCACTTCCCATCATGCCCTGGGTCTTGCAGACGGTAAAGCAACCGCAGCACCTGGCTCTACAAACTGCAGCCACCTCGATCTCATGAGGTTATTGTTGCCCATGTGTGCATGTCAGGATCAAATTGGACACAAATTTAACCAGCAGATATTATGCGCCAATTGCTGGAGACAGATTCTGCGCAGGCCTGGCTCATCTGGAGCGCCCCTAATGTCTGCCTCACCTGTGTATATTGCTGCTCATTCTGCCTCTGTGTTCCTCTCTTCCGCCACATTTCAACTAATCCCCAGGTCCCTTCATTGCTATTTTACCTCCATCCACCAGACGTCCAAACACTTTCCCTCCTCTTCCCATCTACACACCTGTTCCCACACTTTGCCACGCACTCCATTAGTTTGTCAGAGTTGCCATGTGCTGTGAGTTCCAGTCATTTGTTTCTGATCTCTTCCTGTTTTTCCCTGTCAGTTGTTCAATATTGACCTAAAATTTGACCTGCTGCCCATTTACCACCCTAACCTGCTCCTTGTTGGATTGTTTGCCCATTTGCACTGCTTTCCCAGTGTTAACCCTTTTCCTGCCTCACAATTCAGTAAAGGTGCTTTCACACCTGCCCTGTTTGGTTCGGTTCAATCGAACTCAAGTTTGTTGGCCCCTTCCTTCGTGCGGTTTGTTTGGGCAGGTGTGAACACAGCAATCGCACTTGTGTGCGCACCAAAACAACTGGACCGAGTTCTTCTTGAGGAGGTGGTCGCAGTCTGGTTACAAACGAACTCTGGTGCGGTTCGTTTGTGGTGAGAACGAACATGTTCCAACCTCGACCCAAACCAGCTGCAGTCACATTATGCATTGTTTGGGTTAAACATGAGCATGTTACAGTCCTGGAGGATTGTTAATGTGCGCCTCCTCCTGTACTGCCTTAATATGCACATTCAGCACATCCAATGCATCAAAACATTGTTTTCTAGTTGGAGCCGCGCCTCGTTTTCAAACTGTATAGTTTGCCTAAAATGAACAATGACAGCAATATAGTCCACGATGACCAGCGCTAAAATCAACCTGCGTAGTTGTCCCTCCATTGTGACATTAGAAAGTGTTGCATTTATCTTGCAAGAGTACTCTTCATCAAAGTTTTGTTTACTTCCTGGATTTTTCCCGCATGGAAATTCTGACCAATCAAGAGCAGCTTTCTCGTGCAAGGTATTTTATCTGGTCTGCTTGTAAATGCTGCCGTGAGAACACAAACCATAAGTCCCTGACTCAGACCAAAGCAAGACAACTCCAGGTCTGAAAGCACCCTGCATTGTCTACAAGTCGTGAATCAGAAATATCAAAGATAAGGTACTTTAAACGCAGTGTCTCCACAACATAGTCTGTCCATCAAAGAGCACTGGCGACTTTAATGTAGCCACGCTAGTAGGATAGCTGCAGGGATGGTAGTCAGTCAGTCGACTGGTCCAGGCTGAAATATCTCAACAGCTTTTAGATAAAATTGCCATGAAATATTGGACAAACATTCATGGTCCCAAGAGGATATATTCGAAGGACTTCAGTGACCTGACGTCCCCCTGAGCCTCAGCTGCTGTGTTTAGTGCTAATTAGCAGATGTTAGCATGCTAATAGAAGTGTGTCTGTTTCCAAGGTCCGATGTTACCCAGCTCAATTTACTCTTAATATGACTAATTAAGGAGACATTTCAAAGGGCTTTACACTCTAAGTGATGTTTTTGCCCATGGTCAAGGGTTCAATGTGTGTTTCTCTGGGTCAGTATGTTTAAAACCCACCTACAGCTTACAACCTTCTGATGTTATACTCCTTTAAACCTACACCCGCAAACTTGTGGGCAAAATAGTCTTCTTGACTTTAGACATTGATATCTCCACAGTGGCTGAACAGATTTTTACCATTCAAACTGAATTTAAAGCGTCTATCTCCATTCGTTCTTTTGTCATTGAACAATCTCTAACAATCTCTTACAATGTTGATTTATAGAGACATAAGAGACTGACATACAGTAGGGAAGACCCCATCTCATCACCCTTAATACTGTATTTGGTAAATGTAAGACATCCATGAAAACAATGTTTGTGTATGTTATGTCAAAATTCTAAAACAGAATCATGCAAATATTCCTCAATGTTCCCACCAACAGATATTGTAAGAAAAGGAAATCGAACAATGTAGATAATGAACATGTTGCACATTTACTCAGCAGAACATTTTGTGTGTATGTTTGTGTAAAAGTACAAAGGTGTAAATTTGTATATATGTTGGTACAGTATGTCTGGACAACATGTTTATTTACCATGTATTTTTAGTTATCTATAACAGTAGAGCTTAGAAGAAGATATTGTTAGCTGAGTATTGACAATCCATTAAAAGACAACAGGGCTAATTCATCACTGTAACACAGTCGTATTTCTGATAAAGAATAATCAATCCTATCAAAGGAACCCTCTCATCGTCTTTGCTTTCCGGTACAGTTTCTGTCTGCTGTATTTATGAGTCAGCCTCTCAGCAGCTGGATACAGTATAATTATTATGTTTATTCAGCTGAATGTCAAAACAAAAGGATGGTTATTACTGGATGTACCTGTGTAATTAAGTAAATTACTGGTTGCATTTTATGAAAAGCTGTGATCCTGAGAGTCTAGATCCAGTCTGTTCAGTCCTCAGGCATATTAAGTATTGCCAGTCTCATATTAAACTCCTTCTCAAATGTCATATTGTCTGCTTATCATGAAACAGTATGTCATGATATTTATAACCTCTTGTGTCATAAATATGTGTGACAGTAAAAAGCCAAGAGAAAGTGTTTGTTCTGGCATTTATGGAAAACAACCTTCATAAAGGCCATCTCAAACGGCATCAGCCTCTTTTGAGTCTGTCAGTGTAACGACATAATAATCTTGGCATTTGCAATCAGTATCTACCACCTTCTAGTCATCTCAGAATAGCATCCAGCTCTCGGAGATTCCCCTCAGTGACAAACAGTCACTACGAGGCCAACTAACCGAGAAAGACAAAAACATTTCACGGTAATCAGCTCGTTTCCCAGCACACAGTCACCTTGGAATCAATTCAAGCCCCAAACCGTGGTGTTATTCACACCACATAATTGCTTTGTTTCGTCCGACGATGTTCAGCGTTGTAATGAGCTAAAGATCCAAGGACAGACCCTGCCCTGGGGGGGCTGAGCGTCTGAAGGCAAGAAGGGCTCTTGGACACTGACTCATGCAGTGGTCTCTACTTTGTCATGCTCTGGTATTAGACACGGATCCCCAACTGAGGCGCCGCACCTCATTACACATAATTGTGTGGAGAGATCAATATCTGACAACCTGCGGATGACGACATCTAAAGCAATTTATTCGCAAACAGTATGAAGGTCCCGGCACATCCTGAGCACCGGAAGACAGCAAAACTATTCTGCTGCATTTAAAGATAAATGAAAGAGTTAAATGTAAAGCTTTCAACATGGACCTCTGCTTACAGAGAGGTAAAAATGGACCAGGCAGAGGGTGCATGGATGTTTTTACCACTGCTTATGACATCACTGTAGAAGGCCAAAGAGGACATGTGCAAAAATGATAGTTCCCTGTCATCATAAAAGAAATAACAAGTTAGTTTCTTGAGATCACAAAATAACACTGAGTCAGTCTGGTTTCCTAGAAAGGCTAAAAATTAAACCACGCCTGAGACACATCTGAAATTAGGATGACTACTGAATTAAACAAGACTAATTTCACATTGTATGTTAGTCCTAATTAGTGGGAGCATATGCACACAGCTCTGGCCTGAGGGTGCTCATTAAAGCTGTAATGGATCACAAAACGGCCAAAATTTGGTGATAATTCTGTGTGTGTTTAACATAGATGAACAAATCTCTCTCTGCTCTGTCTCGATGTATTTCCATTGACTTTTTATAAACTGACAAAAGCTGTGCTGTAGAAAGAAAAAACAAGTGTAATGAAGTGCCTCTCAAACACTAATACATCCTTTATTCTTACTGAGATAACAGTGAGGGTTTAGCGTTCATATAAACCATGAGCATTTCTCTTTACAGTGGACAACAGACCACTAAATGATAGAGGAAGTAACCAGGGACATATGTAGCACAGAAAACACAGAGGTCATGTCCTCTGTAATATTTCTGTATATTTATAGTGATATGAAGAGGAGTTTATGTTCTATAATTACGCACATATTACACAAGTCTGATTTTATTTTAGTACTGTTTTTAGGTTAAGAAATATATTTGAAATGAACTACAGAATTGAAAAGAGAATTTTATTTTTTATGGTATAATCTTTGCAGAACATAATGTGGGAGGATTAAACTTAGAGAAAACACTGTTGAGCATTGAACTTAGAAATAAATGGGAGAGATTTTGTGATTTATTTTAAAATACTCACATAATTTTTCAGTTTGATCAGTGGTTTGACAAATAAATCTTAAGCAGGAGGTTCTGCTTGGGGAATTTGGATTTGTATTTCTAATATTTTGGACACAGCCCAGCCACATACAACCTAAAGTTCAATAACAATGTAATAGGTGGAAGCATTATTTACTGCATCTGCAATAACCTCCAGAAGATATTTCCACAGTGAATGGAAGCACTACCAGATAAACAAAATACGGTCAGTCAAATCAGGTAAGAAACCTCGGATTAATATTTGATCACGATTTGTCTTTTAACTCCCATTTAAAACAAACCTCTCCGACTGCGTTTTTTCATCTGCGTAATATTGCGAAAATTAGGCCTATCCTGTCACAAAAAGATGCAGAAAAATTGGTCCATGCGTTTGTTACCTCGAGGCTGGATTACTGTAATTCTCTATTATCAGGTAGCTCTAATAAGTGCCTAAAAACTCTCCAGCTAATCCAGAACGTGGCGGCACGTGTACTGACAGGAACTAAGAAACAAGATCACGTTTCTCCTGTTTTAGCTTCTCTGCACTGGCTCCCTGTAAAATCCAGAATTGAATTTAAAATCCTTCTCCTAACTTACAAAGCTCTAAATGATCAGGCTCCATCATATCTCAGAGAGCTCATAGTGCCCTATTATCCCACCAGAACACTGTGCTCTGAGAATGCAGGGTTACTCGTGGTCCCTAAAGTCTCCAAAAGTAGAACAGGAGCCAGAGCCTTCAGCTATCAGGCTCCTCTTCTGTGGAATCACCTTCCTGTTTCGGTCCGGGAGGCAGACACCGTCTCCACTTTCAAGACTAGAATTAAGACTTTCCTATTTGATAAAGCTTATAGTTAGGGCTGGCTCAGGCTTGTCTTGGACCAGCCCCTAGTTAGGCTGACATAGGCCCAGTCTGCCGGGGGACCTTCTATAATACACCAAGCCCCTTCTCTCCTTCTCTCTCTCCTTCTATGCTATTAGCATTGCTGTCTGTCCTGCATCTCTCTCTGTCTCTCTCTCTCCTTATGTCTCATTGTGTCATATGGATTACTGTTAATTTATTATGTTGATCTGTTCTGTACACATCTATTGCTCGTCTGTCCGTCCTGGAAGAGGGATCCCTCCTCAGTTGCTCTTCCTTTTTCTTCCCATTTCTTTTGCCCGTTAAAGGGTTTTTTTGGGGAGTTTTTCCTTATCTGCTGTGAGGGTTCAAAGGACAGAGAGATGTTGTATGCTGTAAAGCCCTCTGAGGCAAATTGTGATTTGTGATACTGGGCTTTATAAATAAAATTAATTGACTGATAGATAGAGGTAAGCTCAGCTTTTATTGCAAAAACTACATGTTAAAAACTGATTCTGATGTAAGTCATGTATTCAGGCAGTCAAATACGATCCAAGTCTCCACTCTACAGCTGTTTTAAAGTATTATCTTTAGACTTAGTTTAACTGTGAAACTGAATAACCTCATACTGTGGCACAAGGGGCACAAATGAGTAGGAAAACCTTGCCCTGCTTAGACAACAGTTTACAAAAACAACAACAACTTACGTCTTGTCTCGGCTGATGAAATGTCGGCGCAGCACTAGAGCCAGAGTGGAGAGAAACATGATGGTGGTGCACATGGTCCCCAGAGCCCACCACCCTGCAGCCAAAGAGACAGCAGGGTCAACATGAAGCATCCATGCTGAATCCACTTGCTGCAACTGAGGAGACCTTTTTGTTTCTCTCCCTCTCTGTGCCTGGATCAGGAACACAGGGGGATTAGTCAATCCCAGATTAGAAAAGATGACATGGTGCATTATTGAGGCACAACTGCAAACCTAAGCTATGCTATGGTGTGTCTGTGCGCATATTGTGTTCAGATATTCACTGCATGATTCCAATGAAAGGCACCTGCCCTCAGGCAGAGCCAACAGAGCCACCTATTTTTGCATCTCTTCCTGTTGAAACGTTTCCTGCTATAACAGACCTTGTTGTTCCGTCATTGCCCAGCGATCACCTGCCTGCACACCTGCCCCTCATCCTTCTAATCACAGTATACTAGTCCACGTGCAAATCTTATTTGCTGGACTGTCCAATGTGCTGCTCAGCCTGATGTTCGTGGTCATATTATACTTATCATAATTAACAGTCAGGTGTCTGACAGCATACGACTCAGATATCTGATTTCACTGGACAATTCCAAGATGTCTGACTTGGTGCTTCACAGTGCCAAACAGACATGGGCACTCACCAGGTCTGTTACATTTATAGCAACAAACTAGACTGTTCTCTGTGATGACAAATATAAACGTCTCCTGTTAGACTGTAAATAATCTGGATGTGATTCAGCTGTGTAGCATAGCACAACATTTTTAGCCTATGCTATAAGTTATATAAGTTTCTTTCTCACCCCGCCATTCGCTCCTTGCACATATGCTCACTCACTATCTCTAGGTGTCATTGTCTGGGTAGGTCTATTGAGTCATAAGCCGATTCACAATCAACCAATAGCACAGCGACACATCTTCTCTGTCTGCCTATCATCTTACTGCTCCTTGTTTTAGATGTGGTTCTTTCCTCCTCGTCCTCCACCTCCCCATCACCACCTAGTCTTTACGGATTCATCAGCCTTATCCGCCTCAACAGTCAACAGTCCTGTTTGTGATCATTTTATGATAGGATAGAGTGAATATTGATTCATGCTACTGTTGCCCTCTTTGACAGGCCACCATATATCAACAGGACACCTTCACTGTGAAGCTGCGCTTTGAGCTAAATGCTGACATCATCATGCTGACCTGCTCACAGTGACACTGCTAACATGCTAATGTTTGTAGGTATGATCTTTACTATGTTCACCATTTGAATTTAGCATGCAAACAATTGCAAATTAGCAGCAGACATAAAAAAAAACACTGAAGCACAGTAATAGACAGACTATAATTTTGACCTGATGGTGGCGCTACATGAGGCTGGAGATCACCAAAGTTATCACAGTAGATCTAAAGGAGAACATGAATGTGTGTGCTAAATTTGAATGGCAGTTCATCCAGTAGATGTTGAGACTTTCACTCTGAACTACATGCCAACCTCATGATGACGCTACAGGAAAAGAAGATCACTGTAAGGTCCATCCATTTTGTAGATGTTAAGACATTTCACTTGATAAAAGAAAACTCTGAGCTGCTGGTTGCACTACATAAAAAGTCAGTCATTTAGATTCATCCTCTGGGGACAGTGACCTTTTCATGTGTTTCAGTTTTCTCATGTTGTAAATCTGTGGGTAATTGAACATAAATTGCTGAAGCATTTTTAGCCACACTAAAAGCTGTATCCCGCAGATACTGCGGCATGATGACCACTGTTACGGGGAACAACAACCTGGCAACATAATGAGGATGTCTCCAAGACACAGAATGGCTCAACAAACTGGACACACACAAACACACACACTCTCACCGCACACAAATCAAATCCTAAACCTCCCCATTCTCTGTCTCATTAGGCTGAAGTTGTATTTCTTGCAGACAGCAGGACGTGGTTATTCTCAAGCCAGCGATGACATTCCCAGCAACGGCATCTGTGACTCTGCTGTCACCGCTCTGTCATCAAACCTCTGGTGCATGGACGGCACACAGATGGAAGTTCACACAAGTGGCTGTCAGGAATGTCAAGTTGCAGCGATGTGGCTGTGCATCTCATCTGCAGCTTTGAGACGAGCTCATGCCGCCTAATTGGAAAATTCTCCAGGCCTCCTCTCAGGCTTTGTGTTGATGGAGAGCTGCAGGGACTCACTAATGCCTAAAAGTCTGGGGGTTTAAGTGTCACACAGAGCGGTTATCTGTGCTGACCTGCATGTGCCGCCTGGCTTACGCTCTGTGCTCGTCTGACTGGATGAATTAAGAGATTTATTGGGGCAATTTTACAACTATTTTAAGCAGTCATCTCGTGTTCCTAAATTTCAGGACTTGTATTGAAATTGTTCAACATATTTATGATGAGGACGATAACAAGACGTCAGGACATTTACTCAGTCAGTACTTTTAATGAAATGTTGGTACATTTTTAGCTCAGTTTTGGGTGATTGGGTGGTTATGGGAAATCATTATGTTAGGTCAGGCACCCACAGAGTCTGAAGAAGACACCTGTAAACACTAGCGTACATGGCCTTAAACCAAACCAGCATTTGTTGCCAGCAGGTTATGTTGTAGACATCTGTATTTAATAGAAACAACACAGGAAGGTCTGAGACTCATTACAAGCACGTAGTTTATTCTTGACCCTGGAAACATCGGTCTGTTTTTAGCTTCCAGGTGGTGTTTCCTGTTGTGCTTCTCCAATACAAACTGTCATTAGCCTCTGTGTGTTCTCAACGAACAAAGTACACTTTGTCCAGGTGTGTTGATCTGCCCATGTCGCCGGGGCTCTCAGGAAATGTCAATATCTGGCAGTGGGAAATGTGTCGCCATGGTGACAAGTCAGTGTCCTGTCGACCAGGCTGTACACGATGGAGACACTCATTGGAGACTGACTCTATTTTCAGACTGTCATGGTGTTGTTTACCTGCTTCACCTATTCCTGCTCGTCGAGCCAGGCAGCAGGACGTTAAAATTGATTTTCTAAATATTATTCTGAACCCTTTAGGTGATAAGCGCATCCTCAACCCGACCATCACCGTAACCTTGTGTGAAAAGTGCTGAAATCGTAAAATAAAATGACTCTGAAAGACAGCATGTAAGAGAAAAATATTAAGAAGTTCCCTGCCTTCAGAAAGCAGATATAACAAACTTGTCTTTGATGATAAGATGTACGCTTTGAATAAATTGCTGTATGGATTTGAAAAATGAGCGTCTTCCTCCCTGCATGAACCTCCCACTGGAGCCTTAGATAGAGTCTCGCCTGGAGCGTCAAGCAGCGAACAGGAAACCATTAATCATTGATTAAGAACATTTACATCTCATTCCATTTAATTATCTCTTGTTCCTGAAACAGTGGGACTGCCAAGCAGAGTATGTGCAGCGACTACCTGCAGGCGGGAGATATGTGCTGGGTTATCTAGGTCAAGTTCACCTTTGGCTGAGGAGATATAAAAAAAGGTAATGTAAAAACCAGGATTAGACTGCAGAGACACGAACAAACACATAGCGATGTGCCCTCCAGGAGCAAAATCGTTTTAACAAATAGAATACATAGAAAAATAATCCATTCTCTTTAGTTTGTGCTGCCAGAGTCTTTACTAACACAGCAAAGTGGAACACGTCACAGCGGCTCTCAGATCTTTGCTCCGGCTTCATGTGTGTCAAAGAACTGATTTTAAAATATGACTGGTTTATAAGGCGCTGAGGGGTTCAGGGCCAAAAGACAATTTTGATCTGCTGCTACGTTACAAACCATCCAGACGTACCAAGGAGAAGCAGCATTCATTCTCTGAACATCACATCATAGTAAATACCGAGAGTATAAATATTTCTAATGTTGGAGGAATTAAAAATCATTAAAGTGCGACCTAATCTTTTCTGTTTGCTATTGCCTTCAATTAATTTAAAATCTGGGGCTTTTATTCATAGATTGTATTGCACTGTGATTTTTTTACTCTGTTCTGTTGAACAGAGTCTGTTCTGTTATTTTAGCTTTTTTTTTTGTATTTATTGTATTATTGTCATATTTTATATATTCTATTTAAGGGGAAACTTTGGCATTTGTTAAGCATGGACCATATTTTCCCATGTTTTTGTGTATAAGTGACTGATGGGAACAACAATTTTTTAAACTGCTCCAGAATTGAAAGAGAGCGCTGCAGCCAGCAGCCATGAAACAGGCTGCACTGTAACCACTCAGGGCCTGTTGGCATGGTCAATATACATCCATTAAAAGTGATTTTGCCACTGACAGGCTCAGATTGTAAGAGCATAGGTTTCATTTCAACATGGGGCACACACATATGAAATGTGCCGTTTGAGGGTCCGCCAAAAAATTTCAAGCATCAAACATATTTATGCACCAATTTGTGCCTTTTCTGCATAAATTTATGGTGTAAATGCCTTTTTTCCCCAAATAGATGACCTTTTCTACTTTAATGTTTTTATTGGGGGGGACAAATACACATGTTTTCCATTATGAAGAGGACTCTACATAGAATAAAACATTTTGTTTAAAGGAGAAGTCTCGTTCCAAAAACTTGAAATGTGGACTTGTTGCCGTTGGTCTAAACAGATAAACCACAAAGTAAAGAAATACATTTGATTTCTTCTAAGTGTCCTTTACATAATGTTGTCAGACACTTATAATACCAATCTGAGCCTGTCAGTGGCAAAAAAAAGTACCTTTCATGGACATACATTCATAGGCGGAAATCCCGGGGGGGGGGGGGGGGGGGGTCCAGACACCCCCCTTCTTTGGAAAAACAGGGAATCCCCCCCACCTTTATTTATTTACTTCTACTTTTCAGTGGAATAAAACACGTCACCAGTTGTAACCAGACAGCGTTTTTTATCTGTTGCAAATGGTAACTGTAATATTTCTATATTTAAAATCAACGTACCTTAATTAATTAACAATTAAGTTCCAAGTATATTTTTCCTGCATGTAAGTTTCTGTAATAAGAAAAACAAAACCCATATTTGATGTACATTGCCACTTACTAGTCATTCTTGGTAATGCAGGTTGAAAATATTAAAAACCTGTATATAGGGGCTACTGTATTGATAAGGGATGCTGTTCTAAACATTATTATTACTTTAAATATAATTATTAAATACATTTAACCATGCCAGTTCCATTTAAATGTGTTACAATAGTAAATTTGACTGCAACTTTGTTGGTCCCCCCAAACATGAAATGGAAATTTCTGTCCTTGCGTACATTGACAGATGTGTTACTGCAGCGTGTTTCAATACTCTCTCAATACTGGACCCATTTAAAAAATTGTTGTATCAATTAAACACAAAAACATGGGAAAATTGGGTCCAGGCTGAAAAACAAAAATTTCTCTTCAATGTGTAAACTGAGTGTGTCCCTCCATAAAAAACAACAAAACATTGGGCTTCACACGGCAGACCGCTGACCATGATCGTGGTCCCAAGAGGCTGTTTCCATGAATATGTGCGAATAAAGTTTATCCTTATTTTGAAATAATTAAAAATATGCAAAATACCTGCAGTTGTATTCTAGTTTTTATTCCCTGGTCTCAAAGATAGACATGCATTTTAAGTGTTCACTCATTTTCGACTGGTCTCTGTTGAGGAGTTAACTTTAATCCTGCTCTTGCCCTGGCTGCACGTCACTCTAGATAAAAATGTGAGTGAAATGTATAAATGCAAACACTTTTTTTTCCAGGTGATGTAACCTGGATGTAACATTTTATGGTGAGCTTGGGCCAGCAGCCAGTTGCCTTTGAATAGACTTTGTTATGTAACCTGTGTGCTCATGATTTCACCAGTGATATCTCTGATTACTTTTGGCCCCAACATTGACTTTCTATTTGCACTCGTTGGTTATATGTTGTGAAAACTTGCATTACAAGAAGCATCATCTATCTATATATCAAATCTAAAATATTAAAAAAAAAAAAAAAAAAACTTCAGTCAGCAACAAATTTACAAGTATAGTTTATTGATGGTCATGATTCATTTTCACCAGGTCTGCGAGGGTACAAGTCTGTGGTAGGCTGTGCAAACATGCTCAAAACACTACAAAGCCACTGCACTCGCTCCCACCAACAACGCAGTATACAATGACATATTCAGATACAGTATTCAAATACATAGAATCCTTCTCATAGATATATTTAGAAAAATATAAAGTCCTAACTTTTCAACTGATAGACAGAAACATTTCACAACAAAAACACATAGTTCCACATATGCTGTGATGCCCTTATTTGCTGAAAGAGAATGAACGTGTGAAATGAGTTATTGAGTCTAATTCTCATTTTAGGATTATTGAAAATATATTGGAGGTGCTGCTGTAGTACACTTGGCATGCGAGGACATGCCCAACTCGCCAATTAAGTGCAAGACCATATGTGTGTGTGTGTGTGTGTGTGTGTATGTGTGAAAAGTGATTAAGGAAGTGAGTAAGCATTATTGGGATGTGTCTGCACATAATTGTACGTGAGTGTGCGTGTTTATGGTGTGACGAGGAACATGCTGCATACACATGAAGAGGGACACCGAACCTGCATCTTAGCAATAGCAACAGTACATCTCCATCGTGTGTGTGTGTGTGTGTGTGTGTGTGTGTGTGTGTGTGTGTGTGTGTGTGTGTGTGTGTGTGTGTGTGTGTTTGCAGACAGATTTCACACCACACAGTGTTTAATAAACAAGATGTCGAGGAACTCTGCTTAACAATAATACTCGTGAACCTCGAGCTGCTTCAGGTCTGACCTCAGAGGGACGCTGACGTCAGAAGTCAGGCAAAGAATAGGACTGGTGTGTATTTTGAGACGAATCGTTTATAACTGACAACAGCTGTACTGCCTCTAGACCTACTTGAGCCAAAGTGGAAATAGTTTATGTTGAGGTTTGTTTGACTCCTACGAGTATTTTTATCCATTTATTGGTGTACGACTCTCCGGTCCAACTTAAAAAGGAACTTGTTTAATGGGAGCTCTTAGTGAACTTACACTGCATGATAAATGGCCAGAGCGGCTGTGACTGCAATTATTGTTTTAACCCTGTTGTTATGATCACAGATTAAAATGTATTGTTATCTTAAGAAAACACATTTTTTTCATAGCATCTCCTTATCTCAAGGAAACAAAACTGTTACAGATACTGACTTGAGATACTGGGATTGTTCTTTGCTGTTCTTGGCTTCCCTTCACAGATGTGGAATAAACTATAATGCCATTTCAGGGGAGATACTTGAAGATATTTACTATAACTCACACTGGAACCACCTTTATATTCCAATTTCCATATAAATGTAGCCCAAAAATCTGCAAAAGAAAATGTGAATTAATGCACATTCCCATCCATGGTTATTTTAATGGAGTTCGGCAAATCAAGATCAAGTGTCTATTTGCTAAGCCTATTTCCAATGCATTCTCATTTTGCTATTATTGACACATCAACTATTCCACCGTAGCCAAGAGCAAAACTTCTTGTGATATTTTCACATTTTTAGTGTTTTCATTCAGTTTGTATTTACGCACAAACTGACACTGTATATAAATCAAGGAAGATAGAAACATAGAAACACATTTATTTGATGGTTTAAGAGTTTGGTCTGAGGCGGTGGTTCTCAAACTCGGAAAGGGCACAGAGCCATGCAATAGTTCATTTGATATCCTACGAATTTGCACCCTTCACATGTTGTTACATCCTTCCATAAAGTTACATTATTAATGCAAAATTGTTTTAGGTCAGTAGAGTTACTGAGGTTAGGTTCTGGAAACAAAACGCGGTGAGGATGAACCTTAAAATGAGTCAAAGTTTGTTCAGAGTTCACATGGTCCTGAACTCTGGTCTCCTGGGAAAAGTCCTACGTCATCCAAGTGCTGCAACCTGCCCCCTTACTAAACCATTCAAGATGGCTTCCTTCTTTATTTCTGTCAGTGCACTGGTCATGTGATCTCAGCCTTCCAAAATACGTGGGTTATGCAGGAATTACTGGCTCATCTTTACGTGGGATATGTACAAATGGTGCACGTACGAACAGTGCATATCTTTCCAGTCAGAAAGATTTCCTCAGACAATATAGCAGAAAGAACAAGATGGGCAGAGGTTTGAAGGGGGAGTAAAGAAAAAAATGTAATGCTCTTCAAGCGAAAACATAATTCTTATTCAAAATACGAAGCATTTCCTGCCCCGTACTTCACTGTCAATACAGCAGGAGAGCCTTGTGCTTTTGCGTTCACTAACTTTGGCAGCCTGGGTTTGCTTTCAGAAATATGCAGACCCTGATAATGATGCTTCAATAAAAGTCTACTTGGCTTCTGTAAAAAATAAAAAGTTTCCCCAGTATTCGTCCTGGTTGATAAAAATCCAATCAATTTACACCCCAGGGGGGCCGTGAGTTTTTCCAGCTTCCAAATGGAAGCTGATGGAAAAAGTTTGGAAACCTCTGAGGCAAAGCGTAATGTGTAATTAATACCTTCAGGAAGTCACTTACAACATTATATGAATGTTTGAAGGGAATGAAAGACATTTTTATGAACTATTGTTGTGAATGGCTGCCATGGTGTGGCGGGTTTAAGACCATCTGTCCAGTCATAATTGTTTTTGCTCTCAGTGACGCGGTCCTAACGGAGGCAATGGGAAGTTACAGTAGATGAATGACCAAATGAGGAGGAGAGGAGACTCATTACTTCCTCATTAATGCCAGATGCCGATGCCAAGGGGAGTCGGATGGGAGATACAGGACGTCACTGGAGCAGATGCAAACTGAAGATTGGATCAAATGTCCATCCTAAACAGATTTGCCGTGTATGTTTGGGAATTGACCAGAGAGACTCGCAGATGGGGACAGCTAGCAGGAGTGCAAGCAGTCCAAAGAATCTAATTACTGAAGTGTCGATGACAGGAAGATGAGGTTGAGTAAGGTAAAGAAAGTTAGTTTGACAGTGTGCAGCATGTTTGATGACTGGTGGATAACTGAATATGTCTGCGAGACTTCCACCATTGTCAGTTGTGAAGAAAGCATCCATTGTGTTAGAAGAAAGGCAGTGCAATTCATATCTGAATGTATTTGGATATCATTTCTCATGTTAGATGGGTCTGAAGTCTAAAGAGACAGACTGATGGTACTTCTAAAGCCGACATGTTTTCTGTAGACCTCCAGAGTGACTTTCTAAAGCCCTTAATGGAGTCTTTAATGCGGCACGTCTCTCTGATGGGGTTTTGAAGAGGTAAACTAACTGACAGTCCTGTAAATATTAGCACAGGGGAGGTCCTATAGCATGCCTGTGTGTGAGTGTGTACATGTGCGGTTGCTGATTGTGTCCACCTGCTGATATTTTCCATCTCACTTTTACAGTGTTTGCGTATCAGTGTTTGTGCAATGAAAGTGATAGGCAAGAAGAAACTTAAAGCATCGTTGCTAAACTTAGCAAAGAAAAAACAGCCCTCTTTAACACGTCAACAGACCGACGTGCCAATGAGTTGTAAACAAAGGCAGAAGAGTATGCACACTTGCCCACTGTACACTTATACAAACAACACCTCGGTAAAGTTAAACAAGACATTGAGAGCACGCAATGCATCAATAGAGAGAGAGAAAGGGGCGCAGGTCCCCTAAACATGAGGATATACTGTAGTAGGACACAAAGAGAATCTATTAACAGTCAGCAGCTCCATGGTCCCATAGCCGGGGCTTCAACAACTAACTGCCCCCTCTCAGAGCTTAAAAATCACTTCTTGTCTAAACACGTCTCTATCTCCTTTTTCAAAATATCATGAGGTGTATTCATATGTGCGGCTCAGCCGGAAGATGCTCCTCTCACTGCAGGTTTCCACAGAAATGAACTCTGTAAAGTAATAATCCGCAACATTTTTGTATAAATAAATGTCTTCTTCTGCAATGCCCAGTTGACCGTTCACTAAATCCTACCATGAAAAGCAACTGTCCAATATAACATTAGCTTATATCTGTAACTACAAACAGCAGGCCTGTCAAGCTTCAATATCAGAACCCATCGGATATTATCTGGGGAAGATACAGCCTCTGGGGGCAACGATATCTGGGCCAAAACTTCCTCTTCTGTGGTCATTGTTTACAGTTTGATCAGCAACTTGAGACAGGTCCAGACAACATTTCTGCTCATCTCTCTAAACAGATGTCTGCATACGAACACAGATAAATTAGAAAAAAAGCAAATAAAAAGTAATTGTCATTAGACGATAGCCGAGTAAATGTGTTCTGTCTTTTCATGAAAACGTGATTCGTCAATGCTACTCAGACCACAAACAGAAACCAGAACGCTTTCAATACCAACATTTTATCCTGTTGCCTACAGATTTTGTGTACATGCAGATATCTGTTTATAGAGATTAGCCAAACTTTGGATTTCTCTACATGCTAAAGCAGTGTGCATGAAGCTGTAGTGACACTAATATATGGTATTCAAGAGTTTGGAGGGTCTTGTTTATGCAAAACACCAAAAATTTCAATAATGTGTTTGTCTGTTCTAGCCTTAGCGGCAAATGTTAGCATGTTTGGCTAAGTAGCTTATTCCACATGGTAGTAGCAGCCTTCCCCAGGGCCTTTTCATTTTCCTTTTAATACTGTGCCATAATACAGTATCTTTCTTCACATTTTTCTTTTTAGTGTTATAGAAATGCCCCTAAACAAGAACAATACTGCTCCTTTGTTTCCATTTGTTTTTCATGTTTCATGGTGCAGATACTGTGTTTGTAATTAGCACATTAGCTTTAGCCTTTTAGTGTTACACCAGGTAGCTGTTTTGTAGCCTTCAAGGGCATATTAAAGACCCTTTAACAAGATTTTTGTTATTACAAGTTGGTTGGTTACAAAATAATGAAATAACTAAGCTAACATTAATTAGCTAGCTAGCGATAGAAGATAAAATTTGCTGCAAATAACTGTTGTTATTTTGAATGGCAAAAGTTAGAAAAAATTGTGAGGTAATCTGACAAGATTGAAAAGCTTGACAGGCCTAGCAACAGTAACTAAGGGGAGTAGGGCTTAGTGAGGGGTCAACTGTCAATTATTGTTGTGTTTTATGCTTTTGGCAGCAACAGTCGTTTGTTTGTAACACAGCAGAAGAGCTGGATAGTTGGCATTAGCAGTGATAGCTACATTATATATTTTTTGGTGTCCAAGTGATCTCTGGAAACTGTGATGTAGACACACCACAGCAATGAAAGCTTAGCACCCAAAACGTCACCAAAATAAAGTACAGAGTTGCACGGATTACCACGTTAATCTCATCCATGTCTGTGAAACCATCCTCACAGAACTCTTTGCAAGTGAAACTTTTTTTACCCCCCTCTTCTTACAAACTGTTCACACCGCTGAGCTGGAGACCTGGAGCCAGCCCACCTCTGTGTAGGCCCCTGTCACATGCCAGTACACCGCCCCCATCAGTTTGGTCCACACCATCTGCACCTCTGCCGTGAAGAATTCTGGGAAGTCTTCAGCCAACACCTCCAGCATCACGCCACTCAGGATCTGGTAGGGAGGGGGTTGAGAGGGAAACTTCATTAACATGAGGAGGAAAAAAAGAGAAAGAGACAGAAAGAACAGGAATATGTGGCTATCAAGATAATGGCAGCTGGAAGGGAGACAGTAATGTAAAGTGAGAGCAGAGCGGTGGAAATAAAAAATGTAATTTGCTGTAACAGAAAAGTGGGCGAGGCAGGTGAGAATTGAAAAAATAAAGCATGAAAGTGGTGGGTGGACAGGCAACACAAAGGAAATGAAAATGACAGAGTAGAGAGAGAGGACAACACAGGTGGGGAAAGTATTGAAGGACAGAAAAGATAAAGAGAGAAATGTAGATGTACAGTTGGTAAATGAGCAGTGGTGTTGGGGACAGAGCTGGGGATGTGTAGAAATGGTCCGAAATTACAAACTGAAAAAGAGTAAAAAGAATTTTGGCAATGAATTTCTCAACATAAGGTAAATTTACTCAGTGTGTCTGAAGCTTTCAGCTACATATCATGACCTTCCTCAAGTTAAGCCAGCTTTACTTAAACAACACATTTGATACTCAATAAGCACAATGTGCTTTACAGTAAACATAGAAAACCATGAGATAATTGGTCAGCAAACCAAAGAGAACACACACTCACAATTAGTTAGCACTCACAGACAATAGGCACACACATACACAGACACACACGCACCCAAGCTAATTACCATCAGCCTGAGAGAAAAGCAATGGTTGTGCATGGTGAGGTAACTGTGCAGTTGTTTGTAGACAAACTTTTCAAGGACTTTACTAAAAACAGGAAGGTTGGAGATCTGTCTATAGTTGCAAGTCATGTATGGGTCCTGATTGCTTTGTCCTTAGTAGATGAAGTTGCCACTTTTCAGGCATGGCCTGACTCCAGATTACATTCAGACCTGTTAGTCACTTATGAACCTCTGTGTAGTTTGAGATCCTCAGGTAGAGGTCTTTTGCTTATCCCAGAGTCCAGACTTAAGACCAAAGGGGGACAGAGCTTTTGCCACCAGGGCCCCAAAGCTCTGGTACGACCTGCCCGAGAACCAGAGACCCAGACTTGAGTAAAAGTACAGATACTCTACCAAAAAAATGACTCAAGCAGAAGTTGAAGTCTTCTTTAAGCACCACGCTCAAGTAGAAGTATTAAAGTATTCAGTATTTTTTGTACTTAAGTATTAAAATTAATCTACTTTAAAATGTACTCAAGTATTGAAAGGAAAAATACAAGTATGAAGTTTTAATGTTATGTAGTTAATAAAGAAAGCAGTCCAAAGTTTGGATATCATATTGTTTATGCAACATCTTCAAACGTTTAGCCTGACGGACACTCAAACCTCCTTTGGCTGTAGCAGCAATACAAGGCTGGGAATGTACAAGACGTAGTACATGTACATGGAGTCTTAAATTCACTCTCTAAACAAACTTAAAAGGCCCAAAACAGGAGGGCTAAACAACAGCATTTTGACAGCAAACCATCAGGATATTTAAACCAATTCAGCACCTTAAAAGAAGGCGCTTACATCACTTGTTAAACCAACTCAAGCTCTCAAAGCCAACATACAAATATTTCTGTTGTCAAAACAAAGCAAGTGATCAGAGCACCTTAACACACTGAGCTTAACTCTTTGTAGAAGAAAACTCTTTGTCAGAAGGGTTATGTC
Organism: Cephalopholis sonnerati; assembly: GCA_019142605.1. Classification (NCBI taxonomy): domain Eukaryota; kingdom Metazoa; phylum Chordata; class Actinopteri; order Perciformes; family Serranidae; genus Cephalopholis; species Cephalopholis sonnerati. The sequence goes on from JAGQAX010000003.1 coordinate 13,547,969, forward strand.
GTCGCACCAAACTGAGAGGCAGAGCGGGAGCAAACTGAACGTGATGTTGTGATAAGGCAGTTTGACTACTGTCAATGACAAGCTAGCTCCACCAAACCTGCTTGTAGTTAGTGGCAGAGCCAGCTACTGCTCTGGCAGTGATACTGTAATGATCCGTTAAAATATTTATAATTGTAACGAGTAACGATGCTGCTCATAGAAAATGTATCGGGGTAAAAGTATTCGACTCATCGAAAATATGTAGTGAAGTAAAAGTGGTAGTAGGAGAAAAAAATAAAAAACTCCAGTAAAGTACAGATACAGCCTTTTAGTACTTAAGTATGGTAGTGAAGTAGTCCTACTTCGTTACTTTACATCTCTGCGAGAACATAAGGCTGTCTGATCACTGGCTTTGTTAAAGTCTCTCCTAAGAATATAATATTCTGTCAGAAAGCATATCCTGACCTTATCTGAGCTGTCTGTCTATTTATTGCTACCATTTATTATCTTGATTTTAGCTTTGGCCTTCCTTATTTTATCTCTTACCAGATGACAGTTAAAGGAGAAGTCCAGTATTTTGCACTTTGAGCCCCATTCCTGGTTGTTTATGATGAAATAGAGTGGTTAAGACCAAAATCTTGATGATTGCTCCTTCTCTGAGAATTTGAGAGAATCTGGCTTTCCCCTGCCTGGCTTAACAATGCTGTCTATGTCCATGTGTAAATCTGTCCTAAAACCACCTTAAATGTTCGTTTTCAAAGCCATGAAACTCACCGAGCGGTCAGTGGTGTTCGTTGATGTTCCCACTATTCATCTTGATTATGGAACTATTTTTTCCGCTGCCTCACACCCGTATGTAAACAATAATGCTCCTTTACATGGGTGTTGCCAACCGACAGGAAACCATTGCAATGTAATGGGACACAGAAAGAAGCAGAAGAAGAGGGCTGGCGTTGTGTTCAAAGGCATCGTACTGCGAAGGTTGTTTACAAGCGAGTAATAATGGGCAAGTTTCGTGTGGTCAGCGACTGTAGGAGAATTCCTCCGAAGAGGAGGAACACACACAGCACTGTTGAGCCGGCACTTTCGCTGAGCTAAAAGACTACAATGACTACAACCTTGTCGTAAACAACCCCCTTTCCGTTTCCAGTGGCGGATTACTACCAACGGACAATGAGGCTTCCTATAGAAAATCAATACATGGACAAAATGTCAAATAAATCATCATGGAAACCACAGTTTGCTACGATTTTCATGTCGGAACATCAATGAACACCACTGACCACTCGGTGAGTTTCATGGCTTTGAAAACAAACGTTTAAGGTGGTTTTAGGACAGATTTACACATGGCCATAGACAGCATTGTTAAGCCAGGCAGGGGAAAGCCAAATTCTCTCAAATTCTCAGAGAAGGAGCAATCGTCAAGATTTTGGTCTTAACCACTCTATTTCATCATAAACAACCAGGAATGGGGCTCAAAGTGCAAAATACTGGACTTCTCCTTTAATGACATGTTTTTTGTTTTTTTTTCTCCTTGTGTTTTAATTGCGTTTGGTTTTTATTGTACAGCACTTTGTAACTGTGTTTTGAAAGGAGCTATTTAACTGGACAACTGGACAAAGTGTGATTTTTTTTACAACTCACCTGTTTACATGTTACTAAGGCATACAGGTAAATAAAGGTAATTAAAGATGTGGCCACTTTGAGTGACAGCAGTTAATAAATTGATAACCACATTGACTAGGTAATGTAACCATGGTGTAACCCCAGATTCACTGAGTAGCAAGAGATATTTATAGCTGTTGCTATTTAAGTGTATTTTCAGTTAATGAAAGTAAATTGTGAGGTTACGGTTGCTTAAAAAGTCTTGTTCAGCGTTTGTTTGAACTAAAACAGGAATCAGATGATTAGGGGTTTTTTTTTAATTTGGTAAGTGATATACTAAGTAAGGGATAATGTAGAGCGAGCCGGTCACTATAGAGAAATAAACCCCGACAGGGTGATGCAGGACCCCGACGCGAAGCGTCTGCGGATTGATATGACAGGACATGATTCGCCCGAGTCGATCAGAAGCATCCTTAACAACGGTCTGCTATTCATAGCAACGGTCTGCTATTCAGAAATAACAGACCGTAGAATGTTGTAATTGACCAATCAGGATCGAGCATTTGACGATGCCGTGTAATAATTAGTTTTAATAGCTGCAACATTCCCTATATGACCACCTGTTATCATGTCAGCAAAATACCATACTTAGGTGAAGTGATAACAACCATTTCCATGGCAACTGAGCATCTACGGGCTAAGACAGGTCATGAGATGTGGCTGAAAGCTACAGAAATGACAGGTGCCTGTAGGTTGGACCTTGTATTCAAAATTCTTTTGGCAAACTAATATTTGAAGCAATGAGCTAAATGAATGACATGTTCAGAAGCTGCTGCAGTCATGAGGATGCAAATCTATTCATTATTTACATGATTTATGATCTTTATCATTATTTATATATTCTACTTCCTAAAATCTGAAAGATAATCAAGTTCATAATAATATAAAAGAAAAAAGACCTCACATTTGAGGAGCTTCAAACAGCCTATATCTTTGGCATGTTTCATGATAAACCACTTGAAATGATTCACTAATGTGTCATGTCACCACAATAATATTAAATACAAACCTAGGAGGTTCACCCTCGAACATATGTGGTTAAGAGCAAAGGAGATACACAGTAAGACTAATCAATTTAATTATTTATTCACAAAGTGATCAATTAAATCTTAAAACACATTCTAAAGGCGGTCGGAAGCCGGTGGAGGGATGCTGAAATGGCGGTAATGTGTCCTCTTCACAGCTGCCTTTGTGAACCAACTGCAGATGATATTCAAAAGACTAGAACGGAGGAAGCATATGCTTCCCCTCTTCAGTCAGATGAAGAGGGAATCGCATTTAATAATCATAGAGTTTCACATGGAAAATTACGCAACCATATGGTTGACATTACACACTGGATTTTAAACATTTTTCATGACATAATTCTGATTCCATCTTTTTCTGCCTTCACAGGTAGTCAGCACAGATAGCTCTGGTCAAGAAATAAAACATTTATCAACACTGATAACTTTGCTTATTCACTATTTTGCATGTTGTTGTTAAAATTGTGAACTATGATTGTACTGTTTGTATACCACTCAGGCTGCTCCATTGTTCTTTGACATTTCATATGTATACCTGCAGAGTAACTTAAATTAAAATCTTGTGCTTGCTGACCTCCAGTGGTTGTGAGTCAGTGCACAGTGACATCACTGTTGCAGGGCTCACAGCTGCTAACGAAGCACACTTCTGACCACACCCTGCATCACTGATGTGGTGCAACAGACTTAGCACTTCTCACCCTGGTGTTACTGTAGTTTAAAGTATGTAAGCCAACTTCCTGAATCATTGAGAAAACCCGAGGAAGCTGAGGGTGAAATAGGTTGTCTGCCCCATAAAAGTCTGCATACGCTCTATTTGAAGCATCATTTTTAGACTTGGTATAAAACAAGACACACGGCTTCATTACAGCTTGATGTATTTTTGTCCACAAGTGCAAACAAGTAATAGCTGCATATGAGACATAAAAAACAGATAAGAGCAAAACAGGAATACCATTTTTTTGGCCTGAGTAAATTTAAATGGGCAGAAGATTCCCCTGTGGGATTAGATTGCTAATGAAAACATTTCTTTCGGGTGTTAATGGGATGCTTTGATAATTCAAGGGGCTGCTGAAGCAAAAAAATACTTCCGCTGTGCCACTTAACCAGGAAATAGAGCACTTGACAATCATCTGTCAGGACACAGTCTATTTTGTTTCATGGGCACTCCGATCAAGTGGCCAAAACTAGAGAGAAGCACATCTCCTAGAAATGAAACAAAACCCCTGTGGCAATGCACCTTACTGGATTGTTAAAAGCAATTCTGGGATGTATAGGAAATCCCATCAGAGTAAAGACAGCGATACACCAAAGAGTTCAAGTGATACACTTCATCATCAGGTAACTCCTGAACCTGCGCAAAGGACAGTAGATCACTCCTTGAAGTTACCTTGAAGTACATGGGTTCCACCTTGTGCTTGATAGCATGGGCCTTCCCCACCAGGGCCAGCACTGACGATACTTTCTCTGGGTCATGGAGGTTCTCCACCACAGTATTGATGGCGTTCATCACCCTGCGGGCATGGTGTCGAAGTTGGCTGCTTCGCTCCATCTCCTCTGGATCCTCCATGTCCTGGAACTGGCTGAAGTACTGTTTGGCCGATGGGAAGTTGACAAAGAACCTAGGAGGCAATTTCAGATTTCAGATCACTGGAGAACAAAAAAATCTAAAAGCAAAAAAAAAAAGGAAAATTAGATCTTTTTCAGTCACATTAACATAACGATGATGATGGCAGTGTCGGTTGGTTGGCTGCCCCACCACCTTGGTCTAAGCCAAGATCATTCCTCAGGAGTTCGGGTGTCCTTTTGGCCTTTTCTCTATCGCCACCATGAAATTGAAATTTGTGGTTTTTGAGAGAAATGTCCCTCTCTCATCAACTTTGGTACACGCATTCCTGTTCTTCTCAGGATGAATTTTAAGCACTGACCTCTTGACATTTATCTAGCACCATCATCAGGTCAAAATGTAAAGGTCCAGTGTGTAGGGTGTAGTGGCATCTGGCAGTGAGGCTGCAGATAGGTAGCCAACTGAAACTTCTCCCTTCTCCAAGCATGTGGGAGAACTACAGTGGCCCACAGGAGAACATGAATAGTGCTATCTAGAGCCAGTGTTTGGTTTGTCTGTTATGAGCTACTGTAGAACAACATGGCAGACTCTGTAGTAGAGGACCTGCTCTGTGTGTAGACATAAACACCTCATTCTAAGGTAACAAAAACATGATTATTTTCCGGTGATAATAAACTAATGAAAACAACATTATTGACATTCCCATCAGCCTCAGCTGTAAAGTGAGTGCTAATAAGAAGATTGAGCGAGCTAGATGGCGGCCCTTGTAGTAGCAGCTTGGCTCTCTATGGCATTTCATTGTACATTTTGTCATTCATTCATTCATTCATTCAAGCTAACGTGCTAAGATAACATAAGGCATTTTCAGGACAAAATACTCCTGGGGACTCTCCGAGAGGAACTTCCCACTGGGGAGTTCACCTAAGCGTTAAATGTCTCAAGGGCTTTCTTTCTCTGGCTTTGGCTTGTATTTCCACTGTCACGTATATCTTTTCATTACAAGCTGTTACTTGTGTTTTGTGTGTTTTTTTGTGTTGTCTTTTAAATAGCATTGGCCTGTGCTGCATTGGCTGTGTTCAATCAGTCACAGTTATGACGTCTCCATCACCATAGCATCACATCACTTATGATTTAAGTTGTGATGGGAACGTACCTACCCTGAAACAGGAGCTAAAAAAGTTCCTTAAAATGGCTTTCAAAGAACTTCAATTGTTCCTAGTTTTTACTGTGTGAACACAACAAAAAGGGGGGTTCTCAGCACCTATAGTGAACATGGTAAACATATCTGTCAAACATCAGCATGTTACCAGTGTTAGTTTGACCTTGTTAGCATGCTGATGGTAACATTTAGCCAAAAGCACCCCTGTTCTTGAATACAGGCCTCACAGAGCTGCTAGCATGAATCTTAGTCTTGTTATGTGGTTAGCCATTTGTCCTTGTCTAATACACACCACATTTCATCCCAGTGTTTTGGATCAAAACCTCAGGAAACAACCAAGTGCTCTTCATTGGAAAATGTTCAGTTGTTGCTGCATTATGCACAAAAAGGTGGCCACTGATATTCCTCATAGTGATAAACAACTCCCCCTCTTCATTATGCTGAAGTGCCAATGCAACACATTCTCACTCCTAACTTCTGTTAATATTGCCTGTTACATGCATTGTGTCTTTTCAAAATACACTTCAGTTTTCACAGCAAATGTACAGTTTCTGCATGTCAGATGCATACAATCTTTTTAAAAATAAACGTACAACATCTGTAAAACACTGCATATTCACGTTTATTCCATTGTGTAATAAATGCACATGGTTCAGTTTAGAAAAAAGACATCATACATCTACATTCATACAGGAAGCATCCTGGGTGAAAATCCATCACCCCTCCTGCCACCCTATACAAACCGCATATCAAGGATGCCTATTTTTCGTGGTGTCCAACTCGGATATCAATGGCCAAGCGACGGTATTTGCTGACTTTGGAAAGAGAAGGGGTTGGACCACATAAAAGCAACACTAGTGTCAATTTTGACCACACAACTTTTTCCTCTCCTTGTTTGCTAATCAAGGTGATGAGAAGGAGATGCTGGTAAATGCATGCTAGTGTCCATTTCATGTCAGTCACCCTCCACATCTGCTGTATTGTTATAGCTCTCCCAGCCATTTGTTATAAAACAAAACAAAAAAAGCATCATTATTAAAGCAAGACAAGTAATTTGATGTTGCCTGTGAACACCAGTGAGGTAGGAGGAGAAGATGCTGTTGAGGTGGAACAACAAGTAACAACAGAAGTGACGACAGCTGGTCAATATTTTTCGGGATAATACACAGTATGGCTTGTCTTCTTCTTGCCTTAACATTTGGCCTCATTTATCAACATTGTCTGCATATAAATCGATACACTCTACTTTTAAACTGAATGTTAGGATTTAGCAATATAACTCTCATAACCTCATAAATTTGCAAGTCACAGATAACAACAGATCCAAGGTTTGAATCAATTGGCCTAACAGCCTGGCTCGCGAGAGAGCCTGGGATGATGGTACATTCTGATGCAATATGGCTCGCCACACGGGACACATTGAGATGCTGAGCACACAGCCACCTATTGACCAGCGGCTGCATCTAGTGTCTGACTCTCCAGAAACGAAAGACAAAAAGAAAAACATACTTTTTTTCAAACAAACAAAAAATAGGTGAAATGTTGAATTCATGGCACGATTTAGTTAGATAAACACAAACATAGTTTGCCCTGCAGCAGCCTGATCATCCTTTAATGTTAATGTCAGTGCCTTCTTTCAGATGACATTTTCTGCAAACACCTATGGCCCTGGAGAATGAGCCCTACAGACGTAGGTTGATCCTCTGACTTTCCCTCGAATGCCACCATGAGATTGATCCTTTTGGCCTTTAGTAAAATATCCTAACAACCACCGTATGGATTACCATGGAACCCTATTGACTTTGATGATCCTCTGACTTTTCTGTAGCGCTACAGATGAATCCTGACAACATTAGTGACCCACTAATTATTTCTCTGGTGCCAGCATGAAGCTCACATTTGTGGTTTTGAGTGAAATGTGTCAACAACTATTGGTTGGACCAACCTGATCATTTTTAGACATTCATGTTCTCCTCAGGATGAACTGACACATTATTCTGACTCTTCATCTATCATTACTATCAGTTCAATTAAAGGTGTCCAGTACTTTGATTTTTAACCAAATACCTGCAAAACTTATGACACTCCCATGAGCCTCAGCTGTACTTAGTATGTTTTTATTGCTGTCAACAAATGTCCATATTTGGCTGTATAAGCAATGAGCTCAAAGCTGTGCCTGTGTACAGTCTCACAGAGCTGCTAACATGCCTGTGGACTTTGTTTCTGAACGGCTCTGGTTAGTTGAGCAGGGAACCTGTACTGCAGCTAAGGTATGTTCGCCATGGCTGAATGCTGATACCTTAACTAAGGCCACCAAACAAAACATTCTCTCTTCTATTGATGACATATTACGCCACCAATTTACCACAATTCAAATAATAGTTTCTCTACAGTTTTTGTTTGCTGTTTTCTTCGCTGGTTTGCAGTTAAGAAAGGCTGAGAAAAAATGAGAGGAGGACTTGTGAGCAGAGGGAAAATGCTCCTGCTGTGTATAATTCTCAGTTTTGTATTGCTTTTTTGTAGGAATTTTACACAGAATCTAAGGAGAAAGACAAGATCTACAATCATGAATACCGATTAGAGAGGGCATGGAGCATTACAACCACAAGCACATTACACAAACAAAAAAGACATCTTCGCTTAAGCTTGTTGTTACAATTCATTCCTGAATTGTTGTTGGCCATAAATCCAAGAAGACAGCTATGACTTCTATTCAGCTTAACTGCAGCAAATCCCATCAGAAGAGCATAATAAAGCCAGTGGAAATCCATCATAACGAGAACCATGTATGCATCGCAACATTTGACCAAAGCCTCTGGGCACTGATGCTTGAAAAGTAGGAATTTACCCGAGAAACGAACGGCCTGAGGCTGTAAAGTCACTCTCTTTCCAGTTTCATAACACTCATTATCAAAACATAACCATCAGTCAGCCTGCAAACGATAACCCGAGGCCTTTAAATGCACAAATGCCAGAAATTCTTATCAGTCCCTTGTGATTTTCTCTACAAGTAAGTACATTTGTGACTAAAATGCAATTCATACACACACACGCACACACACGCGCGCGCACTGCTGTTTCATATCTGTAAAGTGTGTAATCCACCTCTGCACCATCAGTGTGACAGGAAGTGCCTGGCAGAATCCTTAACAGTGCAGTAGCGCTGATGAGGCCCTGATAGTTAAGATTGAGTGTAATTGGATGCAGGTGTGCTGAAGAGTGGTGTTTAATTTTCGAGCACGTCTGGTGCTGTTTATGCCAGTGGATCAACCTGAAAGACACCCACTGGCGGCACAGTTTTAAGCAGATTAAAAAGCTGTATATTTTTCCCTTTCCAGAATGTCCTTCTCATGTACAAATACAGTTACTTTACTGAAAGGCACAGGATGGTTCTTTGCCTTTTTGCATGAATTTAATCAAATCGAGCTTTAATCAGTGACTACGTACACATGCACGCAGATATTCCACTATTATTACAAATATGACAATATTCTGAATTTGATAGGGTCCATGTAAACAGCATATTATGATTGGATATTTTGAAGTAGGCTTTTTTTCAAATGAAGCATTTTCCAATGTGGGATAAGCCGCCATTATCACACATAGGAGCATTGTTTGGTCGTGTATACAGCGTATTTGGATTATGTGTATCAACTGGGGTTTTTGCCACAGCTTGCAACACACAGTCTCTTGCCTGTTTGCAGTCAGCTCTGTGCATTGTCATGGATGCATTATACACACACCAACTAACCAACAGTTTGCAAAGCTAAGGTAGAGATGCATGCCCAAAAGAAAAGCCCACTTTTCTAGTAGGAAGAAGAAACACACCTACGTTTAAACATTGAGAGAGGTTTTTGGACCAACCTTTTCAAAAAGGTGGCTGAAGGAATGAGAGAGGGAGGCTGTGTTTGCACATGTCGAACTAGTCCGCCATTGGTGGAAAACTTTGCCAAAACTCTATTTTGATGCATAACTAAAACTAAGCACAAAAAGTAAGGAAATTAGTGTTTGCTAGATTATTTCTTTGTTGTATCAATGCTTCTTGCCAATAAATCTTATACTGTTGGAAGCCCTGTTAAATGGTGCCACATTTGTAAGGAACATGCATTTGTGGGATGAGCAGCAGAGCTGAGTATGTGGGTTGCCCTCATTTGCCAAATCTTCTCTGCCAATGCCAAACGGTGTTTTTTTGTTTGTTTGTTTTTGTTTTTTTGCTGTTGCTGTTGACTCTTGTTTTGAGCTTCTGATACCCATTGGAGGCAATCTCAAAGCAGAGAGATATTGAGATGAAATTCTGCAACCAGTGGCAATCCCATATCTCCACAGTCTGGGACCGAACTGTATCCTCCGAGATGACAAGCGCTCGCCCCCACAGAGCAGGGTTTATCAGAGACTACCTCCAGAATTTGGAAGTGGGGAGGATGTAATGGCCTGCCAGCAGTCCTGACCTCAACACCATTGAACACTTGTGGGATCAGGCTTGGGTGTGCTGTTCATGCAGAGTGACCAACACAGCCACGTTGGCTGACTTGCAATAAATGCTGGTTGAAGAATGGGATGCCATCCCACAGCAGTGTGTGACCAGGCTGGTGACCAGCATGAGGAGGAGGTGCCAGGCTGTTGTGGCTGTGTATGGTTCTTCCACACGCTCCTGAGGCTCCTGTTTGTTAAATTAATAAATTGTTAAATTGCCAATATGTCTTGTGTCTTCAGACTTCAATCATGCAGTCCACCAAACAACACCAAGCAAGAGTCAACAGCAAACTCAGTATGTCTCTGCATTGAGATTGCCTCCAATGGATTACCAGAAGCTCAAAACAAGAGTCAATAGCAACAGCAAAAAAAAAAAAAAAAAAAAAAAAGCTGTTTGGCATTGGCAGAGAATATTTGGAAAATTTTTCATGGGCACAACCCACATACTCAACTCTGCTGCTCATCCCACAAATGCATGTTCCTTACAAATGTGGCACCATTTAAAAGGGAAATAAACAGGCTTTCCAACGGTTTAAGATTTATTGCCAAGAAGCATTGTTACAACAAAGAAATAATCCACCAAACACTAATTTCCTTACTTTTTGTGCTTAGTCTAGTAAAATGGCACGCGACTTCAACTGTTCCACCCTTTGTTAATGTGACAAACAACATGTTAAGGCATGTCACCTGTATGCACGGCTGCATGTAAACAGGAATATTAATAAAGTACTAATTTTCCTTAGCCAACTAAACAGCTTAATAGGAATATTGTCGTTTTTGGAATAGGGGCAACAAATAACATTTCTGCGCATGTAAATGTAGTCAGTGATCAGTGATGTCAGCAGCACACATATATTTGATCTGTTTATATAAAAGCCTGTATCACCATAAACTCATTAGTAAAATGCTTAGGTAATGCTGAGGTAATAAATCAAGTAAGAAGTCGGGTCATTTTCTTGTTGTTGCAACCAGTAAGGGTCGCCCCCTGCTGGCCAGTAGAAAGAATGCAGGTTAAAGGCACTGCCGCATCGGCTTCACTTTTCAGACCCAAAGATAACCTCTTGACTCAGACTAGTATCATGTTGATAATCTTGAAACTGAAATAAAACAAGGTCTGACCAATATGTCGTCTGGACATTTTTGAAAAATTTATTCAGAAGCTTATTCTGACATGCAACCAACACGTAAAATTGCGAACATAAGATATTGCCTTCAAAAATGAGTTGAAACAAGGAAAACTCTTGCTGCAAAGTCATTTAGTAAGGCACTGCATTGGCCAGTCACAAACATGCAAAGTCCTGGTAGATTAGTTTATAGCATGAACCTCGTAGCTCTACTTTTGACCTCACAATTATCCCAGCAAAAAGAGAAAGTAGTTACCACCACGATATCTTTCCAGGGTTGTTACATCCTTTCTGTGAGTGTTATAATCTGCTGGACAATGTTTTGGTGTCTGATAAGTCTTTAAACACAATAATCTGTTACTTTAACTGGACTTCCTGGATCGTATTACATCATTTCACTAAAACCTCAAACAACCACTATCAGCACAGCACACTTTGTTGTTTAAACGCTTAGCCTTTTTTGGTTTAATTCCCACTAAGCCATGCTAGCAGCTTTGTAAGGCTGTACTGAAGCACAGCAGTGTTTTGAGCTAAATGCTAACATGCTTGCAATGACGATGCTAACATGCTGTTGTTTCGCAGGTATAATGTTTATGGTGTTCACTGTTTTAGTTGAGCGTGTTAGCACTTAACATTTGCCAATTAGCAAACAAACAAAATACAAATCAACGCTCAGGCTAATGGGAATGTTTTGCAGATCATAAACCAAAGTATACGACAAACTTTGACCTGATGATGGTGCTAACTCAGAGGATCACCAAAGTCTGTAGGATTAATCCTCTGGAGACCATGAGCTGTACCAAATTTCAATGCAATTCATCCAACAGCCTAACTGTGGTTAGGCTATTGTTCAGTCTGAACCAAAGTGATGACTAACCGACCATCCTACTGACATTGCCATTCTCAAAGCAACGCTACTAGTGAACTCCAGTATAGTTTGCTTAAAGAAAGTACATAAAAATCAAATGAAGCTCTAGCGAAGGTTCAGTCAGGAAGACTATACTTTAGCATGCTTAGGTTTGTAATCTATTTCTCATAACATTTGCCATTCACTCCTCACACTTACACTCACTCACAATTTCTTGTTTTTGTTTTTGGAGGCTGTCAAATGAGACATCAGTTGTTCTGTCATCTTACTGCCTCTTGTTTTAAATATGGTTATCTCTTTGCCTGTAGTTCTTTCACACCACAGTTATGCACATCTTTCATCTTCCCATTGCCATCTAGTTTTTACAGACTCATCAGCCTCATCAGCCATCAGTCTCAGAACCATCAGCCACCACCACCCCCAGTGTCTGGACTCCATGGGGGATTTATTTTGCTGCTGCTCAGATGACCCTTGAATACAAATCTCCCTCTGGGGTCCAAGCACCAAAGCCTCTCTGTAAATCATCGTATCATCAGTTAATCTGTTCACCTGTAATTCCTGAAATTCAAGTGGTAAAGCTAACCTGTTCTGTAATTGTCTCACAAACTTAGGAGAAAATCTCAGCTGTTGTCTAATAGAGAAAATAACTGGCCCTTACCGAGCTTTCACTCAGGGCTGTTGAAAACTCATGAAAGACTTGTGATGTGGGAGAAAATGACACTTATCTCCGATGTGTCTGGACTGTGTTTAAAGTCCACCCAGCGTGTACAACGAGAGCTATTTTGGGTGCAGATGTAGTAAATTCCATTCTTAAACCACCCTGGTAGATGTAAGAGGAGAGATAAACAAAGAAAATGTAAATTGTCTAGTGGGATACTTGTTACGAAGATTTGTTTTGATTCAGGGGTTTGACAGTTTTCATCACAGCCGACTGCGAGCTCGCAGCAGCTCAGTAAGAGAGAGGAAAGAGTGGATGCAAAGGCTATAAGAAAGTTTCCACGAGCTTAGCTAAAGGTGTATGTGAAAATTTGACAGATTAAGTATTGTCTGTTTTTACTGACAACAATACAGAGTATAACTGAGCTGTACACATTTACAGACATACAAACACTGACTGAAAAACAGACAGATTTACACGTCAACACACACTCACACACACACACACATTTTTGCTCTGACCCACTTTAAATCTTGTCAGGGCTCCAGCTGACTAGAATTGCTAGTACAGTTACTTCCCAGTTGGAGTTTGGCCCTCGGCAGCCCCGCTACACTACATCCCCCAGATCCTGTGTCATGCTAGACCTACAAAGACTCGGCTTGCCTGTAGCACTCTGAGCTTGGCTCTACCAGCTGTCACGATAAATACACACTCTTTTCCTCGGTGTCAGGAATAATACAGACTGTCTAGTAGCTCTTGTTTTCCTCAGACAAACATGAAAGTTAACTGCAGCGCTTTAAGAAAGAGAGCGCTGCTCTGATGTTTTCTTTGAAGCTAAAGAGTTTTTCTTCTTGTGCCAGTCTTCTTGTGTTTGAATGATAAATGTTTAAACCCCTGTAGCAAGGGAATGGTTTTACAGTACATTAAAAGGATATGCAACAGGCACCGAAAAACCGTTTTTTGATCCAGAAGTCATGATCATCCTTTAAAGTGGATGCCATGACCCTCAGAATTTAAGATTTGAACGGTTTACCTGGTACTGTAGGGAGTATGTTCTCTTAGCCAATTTGAAGGATTACACTGACTCATTTGGGGTTCAATCTCTTGGATGTGTATCTCATGCTTTACCGTCCAATGCTACCTGTTCAGCACCAACAGAGTAGGTAGCGTACCATTTATGAAGCAAGGTTGGAGTGGTGGGGTATGAACGAGTGTGTTCATGCTGGACGCCAAAGACTTAAACATCAAATTTCTGATTTGCTGACACACTTTTGATTCAAAAATAAAATTATCAGCCAGGACAATATATCAGCCTATATTAGCTTTTATACAGTTAACAGTTATATCTGTATCTGTGCACGTGTCGGCCTGTACATTGCATGAAATTGCAGTTGAGAAATGCCTTACCAAATTTGAGCTAAGTTTAAGTCATCTAAAGGTGGGGGTTGCAACCAGCTGAAACTACTCCTGGTTAGAATTCCTTCCGTGTTGCAGAGGTCTTCACCTGTCCAGAGCAAACAGACCTAAAAACACTAAATAAAGCAGTCTCACATTAAATATCATTATCTCTTAAAGCTCTCTCACGGAGGGGCTGCTAACAATGTTGGCCCAACGCATTCTCATCCTGATGCATCAAACACTGCTGCTTTGGACCCATCCTGCGTGACTTTTTAATTTGTTCTGTGATGGCATGTCAATTTAACTTGTTGCATGTGTTGTGTCTTTTTAAAGAAATGTGCAGTTTCTGCTCATTACATGCACTCAGTGTTCTTCAAAGTAAACTTACAACGCAGGAAAAACACCTTGTTTTTAAGTTTATTTCCAACAAAAATACGTGGTTAGGTTCAGAAAAACACCATGGCTTGACTTATGTTAAGCGTGGTTGTTACTAAAGTCATACAACGCCATGTGATGATGTCATGTGACATACGTCACTACCATAGCATGCTACATATAATAGCACACTACTTAAAATAACTCCAATGACTTTTGGTTTCCACCTCACTTCTCACCTGCTCTATGGGGCGTCTCTCCGTCTTTATACTACTTCGTTGACAGCGACGTTACAAACTGCCACAGTACGGTGTGTTTTTATAATGCAGCAAAAGGTGCCTTTGTGTGCGGTATCTAACGCAGGCATGCAATGAGAAGCAGTGGTATTTTGTCAGCAACTGCCGCTGTCAGGTGTGTATCATAGTACCAAGAAAGGTGCCTCTCTGTGTCGGTATTTGACACCAAGATCACTGACAAAGAGGCGACATTTGACAAGTTGAGGCTGGGTGGCTGATGCAAAAATGCAAAGGGCCCTATCTGAATTCAGCGTTTGGTTTGTCCATTTTAGGCAACTGTAGAAACATGGCAGTGCAACATGACAATCTCCTTAGACGAGCACTCACTCCCTATGTAGATATATAGGAGAACAAAACACAATGATTCTTATTTTCAGGTAATTATACACTACAGAAAACATACTTATTGTATCGTATTCCATTTCTGCCAGTATATCCCCCTAAATCCTACACACTGGACTTTTAATTATATTTTTCCGCATGAGGCCATCTCATCACTTATCATCACTGACACAATATTCAAAACCAAAATCCAAATTTTTATTGCTGACATTAAGAGGGCTTCAGGGGGCATAAAGCCACTGCAGGTGGGTCGCAGATAACCAGGGGAAGAATATTGAGTGAAACAAAGCTGAATGAATATGAATATGACATTATTCAAATTTAACATGGGTCCGTTTTTATTAGTTCCCTCCCTAGTTATTGTCAGTGATTGATAAAAGATTGTGGGGTTGGGGGTTATAAAGTTTTTTTGGGCTTCTAAAAAGTTTGAGAGCCACAGCATTAAGGACATTAACAGTGCAAAAACTGCAGCGGTGGAGCTAACATTCACTTTATAGGCAAACAAAACCAGTCGAGCCTGAAGTTTGATGAGAAGAGAGAGCAGTTGTCATTAAGGGTTACTGTTTCTATAGAAGTTTGTGTTTTACCCTTTAAGTGTAATTCACTAATTCTTTAGTTCTGGAGCTGCTGCAAGTTCTCATTTTATTTTCTCACTTAATTGACAGTGCTAATCACCTCTGCCCACAGACTGTCTGTATACATTATTACGATGCCCTTTGGTAAAACATCAGCATATGGATACAGCTGTTAGACACCGTAATAATTTTGAATACATGATGGGATAAATATGGGGGACCACAGTGACTACCTGATCTTTAAAATGATTCAGAACTGTAATACTGCACGTCTCTAGAGGCACGCTGAGAGAGAAGTACTGGTGTTTAGTAATTTGGAGAGCTGTGAACAGATTCTCGCACCTGTCTTTGCATTTAAATTAAGTCATCAAAGCCAAAGCAGCACCATTAGGAGGGCTTGTTAATCACACTTTGATTAGACTGGAAGCGTTTTTGTAATTCTTTGGAGGACCATGAACAACCTTGAGCCTTACCACCAGAACTTCAAGGACGTCTTTTTCACAAGGCAAACGCTGTGACTCCCCACTGCCTGCTTAATTATTGACAAACAAAAATAACCCATATAGCCCTGGTTTTAGCAGACATACTATCAACTGAAATGTGTCAACAACTATTGGATACATTACTATCAAATTTTGTCCCCGGATGATAAATGCTTCTGACTTTTCCTCTCGCACCACCGGCTGGTTGACATTTTTTTTTTGTTTTGAGGGACATATTTTGACAACTACTGGATGTTATTGCCATTAAATTTGGTTCAGATATTCATGGTGCCCAGAGGATGACTTGTAATAACTGACTTTTCATCTAGCGCAGCAGGTTACAATTCCATTAGTCTAATATTTACTAATTATAAACAAATACCTGCAAAACTAATGACATTCCCATCGGTCTCAGATATAATTATTGTTTTAGTGCTTATTAACAAATCTTATCATGCTAACAAGCTAATCTAAGATGGTGAATACCGGGATGCTAACATTGTTAGCATTTAGCTCAAACCACAGCTGTGCAGTGTGTGCAGCCTGACAAGCTGTAGCCTCTTGTTTTCTTTCTTTTCTCTATGTTACATTATAGTATTTACTGTGTTTTTGTATTTTATCTATGTCTTTTTCTTACTATTGTCCATTTTAAAGACTTTAAATAGACAACTTTAATGGCAAATTCAGTCAGTGTTTTCAGATGTTGCTATGCGTTGAAGAAGCTAGCTGAGATGCTACATTGGAATACATTCGGAATATGTTTATATGTTATCAACAATTCACCCACCCAGGGATTTCAGAAACACACACGTGCAGTGAAATCAGCATACAACGGTTCGTATGATATCTAATGAATTAGCGTCCCATGAATGACGTTTTGTACTCAACAGTAAGTCACATAATAAACTTAAAGTAATTACTTTTTGTAGGAAAGTATGGTAATAGTGTATGATAACAGATTGTTGAGGTACAAGTGTAAATTGGTTGAATTCTGGGCCTCTAAACCTGAGCACTGTGCATCAGTATGGTGCATGCAGGCGCTTCTTCTATTGAAAATA
This sequence comes from Cephalopholis sonnerati, assembly GCA_019142605.1. NCBI lineage: Eukaryota > Metazoa > Chordata > Actinopteri > Perciformes > Serranidae > Cephalopholis > Cephalopholis sonnerati. The sequence continues at coordinate 13,565,010 of JAGQAX010000003.1, forward strand.
ATGGCCTTATAATGTATAAGCGTGTAAGCCTTGTACGTGTATCATTGATGATTATCAGATGCCAATAAGCCTTCACAGTAAACCAATCCTATGTGTGTGTCCTGCTCCAACATTCTGTTATAAATACAGCATGAAATACCTAAAATGTATTAAATAAGATTCAATTCAGTTTCATTGGGTGGGTTTTCATCCAAATGCAACATAAATTTACACCAAATTTTCACTGAAATTTATGACAATTTTATGTGCTTTTTCATCCACTGCTGTTATGCGAATATTGGGAGTTGGTTCGTTAAGATAAGCAGTTGGTGGCGTTAATGCTGCAGTCAGGTGCCACTGCAGAGGAAGCCGCAACAGGATGTTGTCATTAAAAAAGCACCAGTCAAACCTCAAACAAAGGAAAACAATGGATGTATAATAACGAACAACACACTAGACAATGGAAATAGAGAGTTCTGAACGATCAATATCACAGCTCTGCGCTCTTGGATGACTTCTGGTAACAGCCCTGTGTGCATATGAACATGTTAAAAGCCATCCAGAGATGATGACAACTGCTTGCAGTGGTCATATGCAGAGTGTACATTATTATTTATTCACTAAATCTGTTTCCATTGCACTCAGTTGCATTTACACCAACCAAGCATAAAAACTTTTTAGCAATAATTTGAGATTTTTTCAGAGTTTGGGCATTTCCACTCAGGTTTTCTATGTGCAAATTCAAAATGCACATAAAATAGGTGGATGAGAACACACCTATTAGCAAAAATATGCACAAATCCTCTCATCAGCACCGTCACCACAACAGTACAATTTGATTTAAAGTAAGCAGGGTTTGATTGTCTTCACAAAGCTGCCATATGCACTGTTCTGCTGACGCCTGGGGTGCTCACACTCTTTGGTGCAATTGCATTTGTACGCATTGGCGAGATCAACTGAGGCTTTTGTCGCTGTCTATTCTCTCCATGCATCCAGGCACAAGGATTGACATGAAAATGCAAATCCGTGATCACATGTTGTGCACTGATCTCAAGACCACTGCAAGACTTTGACCAGTTGTCAGCCTCAGGTTATGTTAGGTAACTTGACGAGCCGCCAGCCAGCTGTTGATAATCACACTCTGTGCATCACTCACACACAGATAGAACAATGGAAAATGAAGGGCTGAAACAATCAGTCGAATCATTAGTAGATCAGCAGAAAATTACTGGACAACAATTTTGATAACTGATGTAGCATTTAAGACTTTCATCAAGCAAACATGCCAAACACTCACTGATTCTTGAAGCACCAGGATTAGCAGGGTTTTTCATGTGTGTAATGTGTTATGTAAACTGAAAAGATTTTGATTTTGAATGCTGGTCAAAAAGCGATCTGAAATCATCAACCTGGACTTTGACAGTGATTAATTATTTGATTATTTAGATGTGAATTAAAATACCAACATTTGGAAATGAGAAGTATCTTAAAGGAATTTTGACATTTGCTTTCTTGCAGAGAGTTAGATGAGAAGATTGATACAATGTCTGCAAATATAAAAGCTAAAGCCAGCATCCAGTTAGCTTAGCTAAGCTTAAAGACTGGGAACAGGGAGAAACAGCTACTCTGGCTCTGTCCAACAATAACAAAATCCACCCACTAGCACCTGTAGAGCGTCCATAACTTCCTGGAGAGAGTCCAGGAAGTTGCTGTTCAAAATAGTTCCCACACTGTTTTTACACATCTGTTTTTTTTTTTAAATGAAAACTAATTTCATATAATGTGTTAAGTCAGGGTTTAAGAGGTGCTGATGGATGGATTTTGATACCCTTGAATAGAGCAGGGCTAGCTGTTAGGGTGATAGGAGGAGGAGCTCAAACATCCGGAGGGAGCTCGGAGTAGAGCCGCTGCTCCTTCGTGTCGAAAAGGGACAGTTGAGGTGCTTCGGGCATCTGATCAGGATGCCTCCTGGGCGCCTCCCACTGGAGGTGTTTCGGGCACGTCCCACTGGTAGGAAGCCCCGGGGCAGACCCAGAACATGCTGGAGGGATTACATATCTCATCTGGCCTGGGAACGCAATGGAGTCCCCCAGGAGGAGCTGGAAAGCGTTGCTAGGGAGAGGGATGTGTAGGGCGCTTTGCACGGCCTGCTGCCACCGCAACCCGGCCCCAGATATGTGGATGTAAATGGATGGATGGATAGCTGTCTTCCCCTGGTTCCAGTCCTAATGCTAAGCTAAGCTAAATGGCTGAGGACTGTAACTTTGTATTTACTCTACAGATATGAGAGTGGTATCAACCTTATCACTAACTCTCAGCAAGAAAGCAAATAAGCACATTTCCCAAAATCTGTAGGCCAAACTATTCCTTCAGTAACTTTTTTTAAAGGCTCGGAGCAAAACGCCCTCTGGTGAAAAGCAAATTTTTAACTCATTAACATGTTTGTATGGTGTTTTTTATATGCTACAACAAATATCATATGTGCAATAAGTCATCCAAGAACTCAGACTTGTTTGTTACCTCATAGACCTGAGGAACCATTCCCATCAACTTGTGGTTTAGGGCTTTTTCCAATTGTGAACCGAGGAGAAGCCAGGTGAAGCTTCATACACACATGGGAGAAGTTTGCTTTGCCTTGCTTTTGTACCAGAGAGGGCTTTCTGGCAGAAATCTTCTCAGTTTAGCCCAAACCATTATCTTTTTCCTAAACCTAACCAAGAAAGGGCTTCATGGCAAAAGGCCCTGAAAGAAATCATCTTCCAACAGCGCTACATATCGTATTTTGCAAATTAAGATTCACTTTCACTTCAGCTCGTCAGAGCTGGTGATCAGTGATAAGGTATATCTGACATTATCAACACATTATTATCTGTCTGATGATGCAGTCAAGCCAAAGGCTTGTTATCTATTAATGTATACAGGCAGAGGTATGTGTGTTTGATGATCAGAACCGAAGGTGAGCAGGTCCGCTTGAGCTGCAGGCGAGCGGCTGAGGGGCTGGCCTCATTTGCAAATCCATAGAGACAAGGACACTAAATGAGGCAAAGGTGTAGAGTTACATCTAAGGTGTTTCAAGGCACAACAGGATTTTTTTCATGGAAAAAAAAAACTTCTAGGGATGTAATTTCAATGGTAGAGATTAGTTTTTAAGGGCTTAATCAATGCCTGGAAAGGAACTTTAAAAAAAAAGAGAGAGAGAGAGAGAGAACCAGATTCTGAAATAATGAATTAATGAAAATTCAGGCTGAAGCTGATGACTCCTCCGGGTGCTAAATCCTTAATAAAAATGATCGTTAGTTGCAGCTCTAGTTTTGCACATTCTGGCATTGTCTTGCACGCTGTTTACACATTATTTGTTTTCTGTTGCTTTTTTGCTACAAGAAGTTGTAAATATGTATTTACACCACAGTCAGCAAAACAGATTGTGGACATGTGATGTGCTTGGCAGCTTTGACATAATTTGATTTTGATGGTCATCACAACCAACTGAGATTTCTAGATTTAAAAGAAATAAGAATATTGTCTTTTCATCAAGGGAGAAGAAAATATGGCAAATTAAGGAAAGAAAGAGATAAGGAATTGGAAAGGAGTGACAGAGCAGACAGATAGTGTGGCATGGAGGGAGACATTTAAGTGCCAAAGCTTGTTGCTGTTATCCACAGATAAGAGCACAAGACACACATACACACACACCTACACACACACACACACACATCTAAAGATGCTCTCTGCCCCTTCCACTTTCTCCCTCAGCAATTCTCCTCACCCCAAACCGAACATCAGTTTGTCTCCCTCGCATCAGTCTCCTTGGCTACGACTCGCTGTCCATTTTAACAAGCCCTTAAGGGCTTCCTGAGTGTAACACTGAGACGGTTTAGCTGGGGACATTCAAACGAATCAAGTCTTTCTTCTTTGATAAATAAAAAAACATGAAAAGAAACAGGGAAAACACAGTCAAGCTGTGTTACATCCAGTTGGTCTGCGCCGCTTTGCACTGAAGCTTTTCAGAGAATTACTGCCTGTTGAAGATTAGTGTCCCGGAAAAAAAAATGTTTGATTTTATGTTTATGGATATGTTCTGACAACTTAAGTAGACAGTGGCGATGGTTGAGCAAAAGCCGTGAGTAATATAAGAACAAGGTGCTTACAGTATATCCAAAGATGAAAACTTAATGAGGCATACATTTTCTCTTATACATGAATTTAAGATAAATGTAAATGAACAAGACACAAATTCAACATCTCATACAATTTCATAGACGTTGAGTGTCTCTTGATCCTGTCGTGTCAGGAGAAGTGGACTATGAAGTATTTCTTCAGCATCTTAATGAGAGGAATGCGATGTTCCTTCTTTCCCTACACTTGTCACAGCTCGGTTATTGGTGAGAGGTTGAGGGACTGAGTGCAGAGCAGTGTGTGTGTGTGTGTGTGTGTGTGTGTGTGTGTGTGTGTGGGTGTGTGTGTGTGTGTGTGTGTGTGTGTGTGTGTGTGTTTTATGATTATATATGTTTCGTCTCATTAAACAACAGACAGAAAAGGCTCATTGCCTTAATACATGATGTAAACTGGGAAAGATCAAAGAGGTGTCACATTATTTTGCAGCCTAAACTCAGGAAGAAGGACAACTTGAAGTTGAAGGGAATCGCCACCTTAACGTGGTGGAGGAGTTTGCGTATCCCTGTAAACCTGAGAGCTGTATTGTCCGGGGCTAATAGCTCCTGGTAGTGTCTCCAATGGCAAAGTGGTCCCAGGGGAGGGGCCAGACTAAGAGCGGTTCAAAAAGACCTTGATGACTCGGCACATTTGGGGAATGAGTACCTCACCCGGTATGGGGACACCAGGGCCCCCTCTGGAGCCAGTCCTGGGGGGGGGGGGGCTCGCCAGCAAGCGTCTGGTGGCTGGGCTTTGGACTACGGGTCCAAGTCAGGTTCAGCCCGAATGAGTAACCACCACCTGCAGGGACTGGCATCGGGGCGTGTGCATTTGTGCAGGGCGGGAGGCAGGGGCAGGGCCCGGCGTCGCGGACTGGCTCTGGGGACCTGGAATGTCACCCCTCTGGTGGGGAAGGAGCCGAAGCTGGTGTGGCAGGTGGAGTGGTACTAGATATAGTTGGGCTCACCTCCAGGCACAGCGCTGGTTCTGGAGCCAAACTCCTGGAGAGGGGCTGGACTCTTGCTTTTTCCAGAGTTGCCAAGTGTGAGAGGCGCCAGGTGGGTGTAGAAATACTGACAAGCCCCGGACTGAGCACCACTGTGTTGGGGTTCTCCCCAGAGAACGAGAAGGTCGCCTCGATGCGACTGTGGTTTACTAAGAGAAGGTCTCTTACTGTTGTTTGTGAGTACACACTGAACAGCAGTGCGGAGTACCCGGCCTTCTTGGAGTCTCTTGGTGGTGTCCTGGAAGGCATGCCGGCTGGGGATTCCATAGGTATTCTAGGGGACACGCTCAAGTGGGCAATGATGGAGAAACCTGAAGGGACGTGAGGGGGCCTGCCTGACCTGAACCCCAGTGGTGTTTTGTTATTGGACTTCTATGCTAGTCATGGACTGGCCATAACAAACACCATGTTCAAGCACAGGGAGGTTCATAAGTGTCAGATCTGCGGCCGTGTGTCTTGGACACTTGGGTGAGGAGAGGAGCAGAGCTGTCAACCGATCACCACCTGGCGGTGAGTTGGATCAGATGGCGGGGGAGGCTGCCGGTCAGACCTGGTAAACCCAAATGTGTAGTGAGGGTGAACTGGGAACATCTAGCTGAGGCCCCTGTCCATGGGGTCTTCAACTCACACGTCTGGGGGAATTTCTCATGCATCCTGGGGGAGGTTGGGGATATGGGATCCCAGTGGTCCATGTTCAAAGCCTCCATTGTGGAGGTGGCTGATAGGAGCTGTGGTCAGAGGGTTGTTGGTGCCTGTCATGGCAGCAACCTAAGAACCCGCTATTGGACACCAGCGGTCAGGGAGGCCATCAGGTTGAAGAAGGAGGCCTTTCATGTCTAGCTGGCCCAGGGCTCTCCTGAAGCAGCAGACAGGTACTAGTTGGTCAGGAGGGCTGCAGCTGTTGCAGTCGCAAGCAACACCCGGGTGTGAGAGGAGTTCGGAGAGGCTATGGAGTAGGACTTTCAGTTGGCCTGAAGGAAGTTCTGGCAGACTGTTATATGCCTCAGGAAGGGAAAGCAGGGCTTGTCTCAGGTTGTGCTCAGCAGAGGTGGAGACCTGCTAACCGGAAACGGGGACATTGTCGAGTGGTGGAAGGACCACTTTGAGAAACTCCAGAACTCGGGCATCACTTCCACCATGGAGGAGGCAGAGCCTGAAGACCTGGGGGTAGTCTTGCCCATATCCCTGGCAGAGGTTACTGAGGTAGTCAAAAAGCTCCTCAGTCACAAGATGCTGAAGGCCCTGGACATTGTTAGGCTGTCTTGGTTGATCTTTTCAGTGTTGCATGGAGGTCAGGTACGGTGCCTGCAGAGTGGCAGACTGGGGTGGTGGTTCCCATTTTCAAAAAAGGGGACCAGAGGGTGTGCTCCAACATTCGAGATATCACACTGCTCAGCCTCCCGGGTAAAGTTTACTCGAGGGTGCTGGAAAGGAGGCTCAGACCGATGAACCGCTGAACCTTGGATTCAGGAGGAGCAATGCAGATTCCATCCTGGCTGTGGAACAGTGGACCAGCTCTTTACCCTGCGGGGCTGCTAGAGGAGTTGTGGGAGTTTGCCCATCCAGTCCATATGTGCTTTGTGGACTTGGAGAAGACTTACAACCATGTCCCTCAGGGGTCTTGTGGTGGTTACTGCAAGAGTGTGGGGTACCGGGCTTGCTGCTACAAGCCATCTGGTCCCTGCATGACCAAAGTAGGAGCTGTGCTGAAATACTAAGCGTAAAGTCAAACATGTTCTCCGTGGGTGTTGGCCTCCGCCAGGGTTGTCCCTTGTCACCGATCCTATTTGTGATATTCATGGTCAGGATCTCGCGGTGAAGCCATGGGGAGGACAGGGTTTGGTTTGGGAACCTCGGAATTGCATCTCTGCTTTTTGCAGACAATGTGGTTCTGTTGGCTTCATTACACCATGACCCCCAGCAGGCACTGGGGCGGTTTGCAGCCGAGTGTGAAGCGGTTTGGATAAGAGTCAGCACCTCCAAATCTGAGGCCATGGTTCTCTGCCGGAAACTGGTGGATTGCCCCCTCTAGGTTGGGAGAGAGTTACTGCCTCAAGACAGGGAGTTCAATTATCTCGGGGTCTTGTTCATGAGTGAGGGTAGAATGGAGCATGAGATGGATCGGCAGCTTCTGCAGTGATTCGGGCGCTAGGGAGCTTTGCTTGGCCTGGTGTCTCCACGACCCTGCCTTAGATAAGTGGATGAAAATGGATGGATGGATGGATGGAAATATGAGGCTGGCCTCCTTAGGTTAAAGTCTGTTGCACCTGTAATCACATCCACAGTGATGTCGCAATGTACTACTCTGGAGTGCACTCCTACATACATCACGAGTGAAACCACTGGAAGGTTAGCAGCAAGCAAGATTGATGTGCTGAGTAGCCAATCATCACTCTGGGTTTGTGCTTGATGCAAAATTATTGATCACAGGAGGGTCAAACTAACTGGACTAAAACTGGTCATGTACAGGTATGACCCCTGAAAAGAACTCTGTGTGAAGTCATAAAAAATATAAGTTCAGGCTAAGGTTACAGATGGTTGAGACTAGGCGAGAATCTGGGAAGAACTTTAGTCTACTTCAAAATGGCCACTGTAAAAAATAATTACTATTCATGGAGGTAGATGCCCTGCCAGACCCACTAATATTTCTGTTAGGAGTTATAACTAAAGATAGATGCACAGATATACTGAGGATACTCCTACTGATTGCCAGGAAAATTATAACAATGAACCAGAAAGACACAAAACAACCAACTATAATCCAGTGGATGCAGAGATTCAAAATTGTTTACAAGATGGAACAAATGACAGCAAGTCTGCAACTGAATATGGACACTTTAACACAGAGGTGGACTCGAGTTACACCATATCTGTGGATCTAATCGAATAGAATACGTTGTTGTAAAAGATAGTATCATAATGGAATATCACTCAAAATGCCATTGTTGTGTTCCTCTGTAACTGAGCCTGCTCTGTTGTAAATGAAGCTACCCTTTGTAATTCTTTGTTTCTTGCTATACATTAGATATATATTCTCATTATTATAGACATAAGTATATTATTTACCTCTTGTTGTTCTGTTTTGCTTTTTTTTAAATACATATAATTTTTAAGAGGTCCCATGTCAGGGAATGTTCTGTCACCCCCCCCTCCCATGGTGCTTTGAGTCCGTGTGAATTTCAGTTGCTACAGACATGCTCCTTGAGCTACCACACGCTCTCCTTCTAGTGTAGTCTAAAATACACGGCTGCTGAAATCAACAACCACTGCTAGAATTTAACTGAGGGGCATCTCTCTTTTCCTGCAAACCAGCCTTTGATCAGCACCACAACAGCCTGCCCTGGACTCAGAGCATCCCAGCTGATTTCTCCAAGCCTTCCTACACAGGCCCCTGACATCTTCTGGGCCCTGGTGCAATGCAACTGTTCCACCGTCAATATTTACACCACTGATGGAATAATACCATCTTCTAAGGTGGCACAGGCTCAGGCTTCAAGGTTCTTGGGCACACAGACATGCAAGAGATTTCTATTTTGGCTGAGCCGGCTGACTTCCTGCTGGCTCCCCGCACACGAGTGACAAAAAAATAGTTTACTTCTAGACTTCTTCATTTCTATTTTTATTAGACACAATAGAACCAGTTCTGATAATACAAGCAGTTACTTCAGAGTGATTGTGACACTATATATCATCATATGACAGCCATGCCTTTAATAATGATTGTGTATGGGGAAAAGTCATATTGGGCCAATTAGTGTCACATGACCTGCAGATGGCCAGATGACCTTCATTTTACAAATTATTTGCATGCAAAAATGAGCCGCCAGGGGTAGGCTGTGATAAAGGTTACATCAATGATACATAATATACCAGAGAAGATTCTGAGCAGGGTGAGCAGGTAGTGAACTTTTTTTTCTTCCTTTCCAAAAAATAGGGAGCTGATATTGTTGTTGTTTCTGGTGCGAGCTCATGAGATTGAGGAGATGACGTCATCATGTCTAAAATGTGCTGTTTTACATGTCCACACACATTTTTTACATGTTCCCTAAAATCTCTGTTTACAGCAGGCCAAAACATGGAGGAAAATATCTGTTTTCTAATATATCTTTATATGTGTAGACAGGGAATTCAGTAGACTGTTACCCACCAAACAGCAGCAGTAACCTTTGGGACGCTGTGCACTGCTGATTTCATACCAGATTATTTATCTCACGCCAGATTTCAGCAGATTGCTTTCACACATGAAAAAAGATGTAATAATTGTGTGACAAAATGTCACCTGTTAGAATCTCTACACAGTAAGGGATTACGAGAGATTGGACAAAACATGAGAGACAAATAACACAGTATTTTTTGTTGGATTTTTCAAGGTAGTATTTGCAGTTATATATTAGATATGTTTGTGTCATATGATTAAATGTCTGCAATTAGAAAACAACTCAAATGTATTAATATGGTCATCAAAATGTACAAATGTTGATGCCAGGTGAAAAACAAATATGTAAAGACAAAAAATGTACTCAGTTTAGTTTGAAATTTTTAGTCTAGAGATGATTTTGCTGATTGTCCATCAATATGATCCTGCCTATGTTCCTATATGCACTATTCAGATGTGCTTGTTTTGTTACTGGTCACCTTTCTTCACATTTGTGACCTCTGCATTTCTTACTCACCAGCAACAAAAAAGGAGGTTGTTGACAAAAGCCTTAAACAAGGTATTTTTTCTTTACATCAGCAGAGATGTCAAGCTCATCTTATAATAACCCATCAATTAAGTCTTTAATGTTACAGCAGATAAAAACAGTCAAGCAAAAAGCTTCTGAAATGTTTCTCAGCTTATGATAAACAAAGATTTTCTTACATTATCTTTTTTCAGCATCATCTTTATAATTGCATTTCAGGAGAATTTTGTGGCATAATGTTCTGTAACATTTAAGATTTGCTTGATTATAGTGACACTTCTGCTGTTGTTGAAAATACCTTTGCCTTCATGTGTCCTTCATTATGTGCTGGATGCAAATACAAAGTATAATTCTCAAACAAAACAGTCCCAAGGACAGAGGACAAATTAGAGGAGAGGTCCCATTGCTTTACTTTCAAAGCAGTAATTATTAAAGATGGAGTGGGCTGAAATGATAGAAGGTTACAGGATAAACTGTGAGAATAACAACAGAGCAACAGAGGGAGCTCAAGCAGCAGCATCAACACACACAGCCTTAAACTCAAGCATCTTAAATGTATTCACTGTTGTCATCTGTTGTTAGAAAGTTTACACACACTAAGACAAATGTGTGAGTTTATCATGGTGACAATAAAATCTTGTGGACAGAACTCACCTTATGAGCACAGACACCCCCACATCCTCACAGTTCTTGTAGACGTGCCCCCACGTGTCCTGGACGATCTCCCTCTCAGCATCGGACAGCGGCTCAGCACGCTCCGGACGATCCTCACACTCCACCTCTCCTCTCCGCACTCCCAGCAGCTGCGGAGGTGGAGGCGGTGAGGGCGGCGGCGGAGACTCCCTGCGAGACATCCTCCTGCGGCGCAGCAGCCCGGAGGCTCCCAGCAGCGCCCGGGGGAGGTAGGGAGCGAGGGAGGGGGGGAGGGAGATGGAGAGCTGAGACCCCACGGCGGGAGCTGGGAGAGGAGAGTCAGGATGAGAATAGGAGCAGAGAGGAGGAAAAAGAGGAGGAGGAGGAGAGGAGGGGGGGAGAAGGAGAAGAGAGGTGGCAGGCGGTGCTCACAGCCGTAAAAAGAAAAGGGAAAATGAAGCTCCCAATCCCCCCTACTGCCACCCACCAAGCTCTCTCACTCCAAACTCTCCCTCGCTTGTCCTCCCTCCAACTGAAAACTTATTCTCCTCACTGTGTTGCCCTCTGTCTCTCTCCTCTTTTCTTTTCACTCCACTTCTCTCCCCACCTCCTTCTTTCTCCCCCAGTGAGGGAGATGCTTGTCAGTGATGCTGCTGTTGTTCTCCCGTCACTTCTACTCTCCCTCTCTGTGATCCTCTCGCTCTGGTGGAGGAGATGAGGCGTTCGGAGGCTGTGGTGTGTGTGTTGTGAGGACCTGATGGAGTGAGAGCTGGGTGGGGAGAAAAACAGAGAGAGAGAGAGAGAGAGGGGGGTGGAGAAATGTAGAGATAGAGGGGGGGAGAGAGAGAGCATCAAGGGTCTCTGACAACACCCCCCCACCCTAACTCACACAGCTACACAAATTGTCTCTTTGCACATCTGAGCACACATCCAGTAAGTGAGAATGTATTTCATATTGACATCAGAAGAGTTGTATAAAACACTTATTATTATTACAAAAACACATTCCCACTGCATGTGTCCAAAATATATTAAGAATTTGAAGCAATATTCGCCTTTTTGCAGATGATACTGTTTTTTGTGTCGCTGATTCTGTCCATTAATCACCGAGAAATGACAAGTCCCTCACAGCAACTTTAATTTTTATTAATGGATTAAATGTCTACTGCCAAACTAATTCTCACTCTGACCTCATCACAAAGTGGCGTGATCATGGACTCTCCACGTCCACATACGACGTACAAGGTACTCTGGGTGCGTTGGTTGTCTAGGACACCATGTCAACTTCTGCCTGTTACTTGCATCGTCTACTTTCAAGATACATTTCCATTTTCACAGGAAATTCAACATTTACAGTGTCTTTCAAAACTATGTTTTTTTTTCCTTCTACAACAAACACACGTGGTTGGGTTTAGGTAACAAAAGCAAGTTGTTAGGTTTAGGAAAAAAGAGCAGTGTTTGGCTTTAGAGTCTTACAGGACACAAACACTGCTCACTCAGGTGAAAGTTGTTTGTTGGACCCGTCCACCAACCCCTCCCGCCCCCACTCAGAAATTCGCCGCCTTAACTGTCATCCTTGTCTCGCTGCATTCACTTTTGACACAGTAAACTATAACGGCAACCAGCCCCGTATCGTGCTGATGTTAAAGGACACCTTTTTCGTTGGTTTCTGTCACTGCCCAAGCGCCAAATTTCAACAACTTTGGAGTGAGACCAGGCTCGGTGACCACATTTACACTTAGTTACTTTATGCTTCTTGGCTTGATCAGAAAGCTATCTGATCTCAAAAAAACCAAAGTGTAAATGCATCCAAGAAGCATTCAAGACGCACTGAAATCTGAACCCCCTCCAGAGGTCACTAACTGCAGTCCCTTTTACACTGCCTGTTCAAGGCAGGAATGCCACAGCATTATTCCAGCCTCACCATTCTGTATCAAAAGTACAATCGCATAATGAGCAGACAAAGTTGTCTCAGCTTTAAGCCAGCAGTCGAGGCAGTAACTGCGCCGAATTGACATCTGTGCAAAATGTACAGCCAGCAGGACAGGAGGGACCATGGACAGGATGGGTGTGTTGTTTTCAAAATGTGTTAAGTGTGCAACGCACCACTGGGAGCTTTAAAAAGAAGCTAGAGGCAGTTAGCAGCTAACTCAAACAAGACAAAAATGTCAGCAAACTGAAGGGATAATGAGGTCAGGCAGCCTCTTACCCTCTGACCAGTGGACAAGATCAACCGCCATATATCAGGGATGGTAAATGATTGTTATTGCCATTTCATGCCAATGTTATTGTTTAGGAAGTGTATCCCGATGCACATGTTATATGTTACAATAGAGGCCCACACTGTGTTACATGTCACGCCCATCACACCAGCATTTTATCTAAAATCACACACCGAGGCAGCATTATACCAGCATTTTTTTGGTTCTGTATAAAAAGACAAAGCCAACATGATGGGCTAAAAAATGAAAACAATGAACTGGGAGATGCTACAATGTCCTGTAAAGCTGAGGGGAACTACAGAGTCAGATGATTATTCCCTGTTGGTTTGTCACTACAAGCGACCCCTTTCACATCACACAGTCATTTGATCCATTGATATGAAAATATTGATCACAACTGCCTCTGCTTTATTAGGTGATGTCAGTGACGTGTTCTGCTGCCCCAAAATGGCCAAAAAAATCAATTAATGCTGGTTTAATGCACTGCAAGACACCCTTATTAACCTTGATTTAGTACTTAGTGATAAAATGCAACATATTTCACACCATTCATACAATTCTCCAGATCCACAGATACAGAGGACAATAATATGAATCTTTCCACAACTGATAGTCACAGAATCTAAATGTGTTGGCATCTGGCAAGGTAAGAAACTTGAATTCAAATATCACATGAAAAAAACCTTGTTGGCGAACTGTGACAGGTGCTTGGCATATTTGTACAGAAAAAGAAGCTTGCCTCTGACTTGTAAAAATAAGATTGCTGCACCAGCTTTCCTCTCAGTTCTGGATTATAGGGATGTCAAATATCGACATGTTGCTGCCTCCCCTCCGAGGCCCCTAGATTTCATTTACCACTCTGCCCCCTGTTTCATTACTGGTGATAATAACAACAGTCACTGCTGCTCTCTATATGATAAAGTTGGCTGGCCTCCCCTGACGGAGAGATGTAATAACCACTTGTACTACTGATACACATGGTTGGAAAATTGCCGTCTTATATCTCATCCTTGGTGCTCTGGCACTCCACATTTAACACGCTTCAGTGACTGGTTTAATGCTCCAGGAGCCCCGAACCAGAACTGGAGAGCAGACTGCCTTTGCTGTTCATGCAGCGCTCACATGGAATGAAATAAAAATCAAACCACTCGTTCTTCTCTGTAACTTCAAGGACAAACTCGATCTCTGCCTGCCTGTCATTGGTTTCTCTGAGCCTGCACTTTGTTTATTGTCAGCTTTCTGTTTCACTCATTGACTCTGTCTGTTTTGTTTCTGTTCTCATAAACAGCTTGTTGGCGTAAAAGCTCATGTGCTTAGCAAACAGCCCTTTTACACAAGTGTAAATAAATTCATAAAAAATCCTATCGAAGTTTTGAAAAACCTATTTCAGGCTTTATGACCCTGTCAGATTACAAAAACTGGGTTTCTACACATTTCATTTTAAAATTCCACACTTTTCCAGACTTAAATTCACAGACTTCTTGGTAGATTTTTCAGACCATATTTATCATCTGAGTACAAATAGCTGGATGTTAATCATGTAAATAAATGGTTTTAAAATCTAAGTGTTAATGTGTATGACTGAATGTATATGTAGTGTGTGTGTGTGTGTGTGTGCTGTAGATTAACATATTGAGTAAATAATATTATTATAATTGCTCTCCCTATATGTTTAGTCTGTTTTAGAATTCAGAACTGAAAATGACCTGGAAAATGTAAAATAATTTGATTTCCGCAGTGTCTGTGCAGCTTTGTTTATTCCCTACGTCCATGGACACAACAATAAAGGCAGCCATAAAGGTTTCTTCATGCAGAAAGTATCAGTCCATTTACTGTCTGATAAATGAAGCTCTAGCAAAAGTTCAGTCAGGACGACAATAGTTTTCATGCTCAGGCTGTAAATTTTCTTTCTCAGCCCGTCATTCATTCCTTGCACGTACACTCACTATCTTTAGGTGTCACTGTCTGGGTAGGTCAATCAAGTCATTAGCCGATTCACAACCAACCAACAGCACAATGATACATCTTACATCATCTTACTGCTCTTCATTTTAAATATGGTTCTTTCTCTGTCTGTAGTTCTTTATTGCTGCAGTCACGTGCGTCCTCCACCTCCCCATCACCACCCAGTCTTTACAGATTCATCAGCCTCATCTGCCTCAGCAGTCAGCAGCCTCAGAGTCATCAGCCACCACCACCACCATCAGTGTCCGGACTCCATAGGGGGATTTATCCTGTTGCTGCTTAGATGTCCCTCGATCACAAAATATCTCCCTCCAGTGTTCAAGCACCAAAAACTTCTGGTAAATCTTAATCAGCACAAATCATCTGTTAACCCGTACACTCATACTCTGTATCAAATATCATCTCTATTTCATTCTTCTGTCTCTCCTCATTCAACTACATTATTGCATAAATGTTTAGACGATCTTAATATTTGGTTATTTGTGATGCCACATTCTTTTTCTGATTTTTTTATTTTAGAAAACAGATTAGATGCAACAGACTGGAAACAGAAATATTTTTCCTTACACTTTTTTGTATACCATATTTATCCAGATCTAGAAATTACTGAAATCAAATTTCAGACTTTTCCATTCTTGTAGGACCTCTGTAAAACCTAACAGGCTCAGATCATTGCATGCTGCCACAAGGCAACACAGAGAAGTAACCTGTGGACATACATGAAATTGTCTTTAATGACACATAAAATATGTGTCACATAGTTATATCATGACCATACATGGAGTGACATGATAGTATTTGTATAATCAAACTGAAGGGACATCTTATAAACATTAAAGAGGATATCAGGAGACACAAGGATATTTTTTTAATATTCACGTTTGGTCATTCTTTTCCAAAATAACTGCTTCATATCAAAAATTCTCTTGCTTTCTTTTCTCTATCCACTGTTTTCCTCGTACGCCTTGGCAACCTAAATCTATTTACATGCTATGCCAAAAAAAGCACATTTAAATTGGGGGTGAAAAAAGGGAAATTATAGCTACTCGTGCTGAAGAGGTGCAGCTGCGATGGTCAGAGAGGGCACAGGCTCAGAAATAGAGACGTGTGTGAGAAGGTTCTGCTTCTCCACAAACTCTCTCTGGACATTGCAGCAGACAGTCTGCCAGGTAAAGAGGAAGCTGAGGGCGACCTGGGCGGAGGAGAGGAAATATATCAGAATTTGATTACTGTCATGCTCTGGCTGCTACATCATCACAACATCTCATTGTTTTTTAATCCTTCATATTTTAATCAATCTCCACGGTCGATATGTTATTCAGAACTTTGTCAACGACAGTTTATTTATATTTAAGTTCAAGTCATACAGAGAGTCTCTGTACACTTTACAAGTCAGTAAAAAACAGAAAGCACTTACTATTACATGTAAAAGTACACATACATACACATGCACTCACAGACACACACAGGTATGGATCTTAAAATTACAACAAGGCTGAGGTTAGTCATTTTAAATATAGAGGTCATACACTGTAACCTTAACAGTGTGGGGGTGGCTAGCTTGCTTGTCAATGAAGTAAAACAGTCAGAGATTTAAGTTCCCAGCTGGTGAAATAGGAGAGATCATGGTGAACGGAAAAAAACGCTGTGTTTTCAGCCTGGATTTGAAAGTATCAACAGAGCCTCCCAAATGAGCAGAGGGAGATTATTCTAGTGGAGCACGGTGAGCAAAGGCTCGACCACCAAAAGTGTTCTTATTATAAATCAAGGAATGGTTATCTTACTGGCATCAAGGGAGCGTAAAGGGCATGATGAAGTATATGGGGAAATCAGGCTGGAGATACACGAGGGAACCAGTCCATCTCAAGCCTTATAGGTAAGAAGGAGGATTTTGAAATCAGCTCTTGTGTGAACCAGTAATGCAGAGACATCAGTACAAGTGTTATATGATCCACTTTCGTAAATCCTGTGAGGACTCAGCTGCATTCTGGACCAATAGCTTGTTTGTAGTTGTGTGACTATTGTGATGCGCAAAATTCAGATGGAGGGCAGCAAGTGATGAATCCATTTACTGTGTGAACTGGATATAGAGGAGCGTGACTACATTAAAGGGTTGGATGAACCTGCAGGCAGCAGGTATCGTGAGAAAATAAAAAAATCTTTGATCCATACAAAACAAAGAGAAGTGATTTTCTGATTTGCCTGGTTACAAAACGCCTCGTCTGCCAGACCAGACGTTACTGAACATTACACAGGAAGCTGTTGAAAGCACAGAGTCTGGTGCACTTTAAGTGGTTTGTGTGAGGCTGGGTCCACGATTGAAATGATTGCTGTCTTGTTTTTGGCGGGTGAGTAAATGTTACAAATGGACATCTTAAGTTACTTCAATAGCTCGCGTTAAATTATTATAGAATACTCACACAAAAAAATGTAGCATAGGAATAGAACATTTGCTATAAATTAAATTGGCCAACAATGGTAAAAACACAACATGACTTTCTGTCGCTGCCAGTATTACATAAGTGGAACACAGACTGTCTCCCGAGCTGCTCTCTCTCAAAGTCAATTCACCGTCTGCTTGATAGCACGAGCTAACACAGCAGCAGCGGCTAATGTCCCGTACTGAGCTGTTGAACGGTCCCAACAAACCCACACTAGCACTGAAACAGCTCGACTCTGTCGTGAAACCCATCAATAACCTTAAAGCACAGGTAAAGTTAGCTGTGGGATGCTAACAATAGGCCCCATTGCTGTGTGTGTGCATGCAGGTGGACTCTCACCAACTGTCCCCCAGTGTGGAGCTCGCACTCACAGCAGTAGCCTCAATACTGATGACCAAAGGAGTACTTAAACACTCATGCCCATTCCAAGTAAATGAACTTGAATATAACTGTGTTTTATATTTCAACTGTGTGCATGGATGCACCACTGCCAGGCTAAGGTTACTAGCTAATGCTAGCTAACTTAGCTACTGTTTTCTACTTACTAGATCGACCGTTGCCAGAGTTCTGCTGAAACGCTGGTAAAAATTTGGGTCGTGGCTGAAAACACGTTGAAGTTGTCACAGCACATTGTAATTACATCGAACTTAAGGCATGTTTAACACAACGCTCTAAAGTTAAAGAGCTTTGCATGTTAGAGCCCCCAGTGAATCAGTTTGGAACTTTTACTTCCACATCATGAAAAGCCCGTCGGATATGACCTAACAAGGAGGAGAGTGGCGAAATTGAACATTTGGCAAACATGGATCAGAATATAAGCACACAAAGTAAGGAAATTTGTGTTTGGTAGATTATTTCTTTGTTGTAACAATGCTTATTGGCAATAAATCTTGCCAGTTCCCTTTTAAATGGTGCCACATTTGTAAGGAACATGCATTTGTGGGATGAGCAGCAGAGCCGAGTATGTGGCTTGTGCCCATGAAAAATTTTCCAAATCTTCCCTGCCGATGCCAAACAGCTTTTTTTTCATGTTGCTATTGACTCTCCCCTCAGGTGCTGACAATCAGGTGCCTACTGCTCATCCCGCAAATGCATGTTCCTTGCAAATGTGGCACCAT
Organism: Cephalopholis sonnerati; assembly: GCA_019142605.1. NCBI lineage: Eukaryota > Metazoa > Chordata > Actinopteri > Perciformes > Serranidae > Cephalopholis > Cephalopholis sonnerati. The sequence continues at coordinate 13,583,208 of JAGQAX010000003.1, forward strand.
TTAAAAGGGAAATAAATAGGATTTCCAATCTGTTAGGTAACCAAGAGAACAGGAGGGGCCAAGAATTAGGAGAAATGACAGCCATTACAGGGAAATTGAGTTGTGGTGTGAGGAAAACCAGTGGCGAACTGGGCAGGTGTCTTGGTGAGTGACCTGCGTTAGCTTCAGCTAACATCAGCTAATGACAGCTAACGCCGGTCACATCACAACATTGTAAAGTTTGCTATCATATATCAGGCTATAACTAAACTAGCACTGGTAATATAGTACTGGCAGGAGTATTGATACTTATCTATAACAGAAACTAATGCACAAATATATGCTACATCTTGTATTACCGAATGTAATTAGCTAGTTAGTGAGCTCCGCTCTTCTAGACTCAAGATGGAGGTTTCAGGTTCACATCTGCCACTGTTTCCTAATTAGTTTTTTTTTACTTCTCCCCTTTACGCTCGACTATTTTCGGGACTTAAAGTAACCTTTGTTTTTTGCCCAGTGTGATCAATTTGAACAGCTATAAACAAATCAAATCACAGTCATGTTTACAGTGTTGGTAGTCTTTGCCTCCAGTTGTCTGACCTCCATCTGGATGTATGACGTATGTAAGGAGGCTATTGGAGACCTTTTTGTTGCTGTCTAGGCCAGACTGTGTTGTAGGTAGAACCGAATTGTGTGTTCAAAAGATCTAATAATTAACTGGTAATTTTAGGCTGTACCCAAGATTTTAGGAATATGTTTACATTGTATGTGTGTTTTTTATATTTATTAACTGTTCAATCATATTTTCTCTTACTATTATCTCATTATAGTCAAAATGCTGTCTCAATCCTGTCAGGAACATGGGAGTCTACAAACACTGGAATAAGCCCATAAAATACCTATAATGTACACACTGACTGCCACCAAGATGCTAAAATGCCCCAGTTCCTTGGACAGAACTGTGAACATCACCTCAATTGTAGCTATGACCCTGCTGGAGTCTATTGAGCCGTTGAATGAAAACATCTAAAGCTGGGTTCAGACTATTCCACCTGTTTCAACAGAAATGTGCTTGCTCTGAGGATTTAAAATGAGCCTGAGAAAAGGACAGACTCACAAATAAAATCAAGATGAATGACACTCCAAGCAAGATGATTTGTTTTGGAAATGGGTGAGATCATTTCACCCCACTGAAGAAAATACCATTTTGAGAACTCAGTGATTGACAAAATGACTTATTAAGATGGAGATTTTTGCAGCGAGCAAGCTCAAAGGAGAGCACGTCAATCTATACTTGTGCAGAAAAGCAAAGCCACCGCCCAAGGAGGTCAAACATTTATCTCTATCCAATCTGCCACTTTGGTATCAAAAATGCCACATTTGACATTCCTTATCTGTGCTCGCAAAAAAAAGAAACGGAAAAAAAAAACAGAAAAAAAGATGGAGATGTTTGATAAACTGCTGTCCAGACAAAAGCAGAAGAGGGATGGTGGAGGACGATGCTGATGACAGGTCTATTATGCCACAGAGGCGACTGGAGAAGCCAACAATTGAGAGATGGAGCTGTCACAGCATTTTGCAAAATGCACCACACCAAAGGGTGTCACTCTGTCACTCGTCAAGACAAGACGAAATAACTCACTCAGACATCTCGCATCTGTCACTCAAGCTATGCCAGTGCTCAGGATGTGACATAAAATTTAGAACGAAATATACTCAGTCTACTATTTTGTGGCTGATAAATCTGCGTGTCAATCTGTCACTGATTCATATATGAAGTGATACTATAAGTGAGCACAGAGGAAGAGTATATGGGGACACATGGACAGATATGATGCCTGCAGTGAGTCAGTTGATACCTCGCTGCCTCTGACAGAAATCAGTTTGACTGTGATAAGTTTGAAAACAGAATGAATTTATTTTGCTGTGTTGCACACACTGTGTCAGTCATACAGTGTGTGTGAAAATGTGATTAACAAATGCCTAAGACAGCTGTCCAGTAACCTCAACTGGATCTCTAATGAACTGGAGGTCTGCAAAGCTTTTCCTTTACTGCTGCTGCCCTCTACTGTCTGCTGCACCTCAAATAACATGAGGTAATCTTGTGATGTCAAATCATTTGAGTAATACTGGCATTTAAGGTGGAATGGTATGATGACAGCTTTAAAAAAAAAAAGGTTGGTGGTTTTAAAGTATGGTGTGCAAGTTGCCATTTTCAGTGGTAACTCATTTGAAAGTTAACTCATTGATCTTATATCTTTAGAGGTCCAGTGTTTAGGATTTAGGGGCACCTATTGGCAGAAATAATATATAATACTCAAAACTATGTTTTCATTAGTTTGTACACCGATCAGCCAAAACATTAAAACCACTGGTATGTGAAGTGAATAACACTGATCATCTTGTACCAGTGCAATATTCCATTGGGAAACCTTGGGTCCTGGCATTCATGTAAATGCTACCTGATGCGCTCCAAACACCCAAACACCGTTGCAGACCAAGTAAACCCCCTTATGGCAATGGCACTTGTCGATGGCAGTGCCCCCCCCCCCCCCACAAAAACTGCTAAGGATGACCCAAGGAATGGGACATAGAGCTCAAGACATTGACCTGGCCTCCAAATACCTCGGATCCTGATCTGATCAAACATTTGAGGGACAGACTCGTAAAGCAGAGGCACCCTCGATCCATGGTTGGTCCTCCTTGGACTGGACATGGCTCTGACCTGTCAAGGCATGGACACTGGGGGGTGTCCTACAGTGTCTGCCACCAACGCGTTAGCTTTAGATCTTTTGGGTCCTGTGGGTTGTGAGGTGGGGTAACAGCACGTCCCACAGATGTTTGGTCACACTGGGATATGGGGAGTTTGGAGGCCAGGTCAATGCCTTGAGGTCTCTGTCGTGCTCCTCGGGCCACTCCTTAGCAGTTTTTGTGGTGTGGCATGGTGCATTGTCCTGCTTGGGGGGCAATGCTACTGGGGAGTGTTGTTGCCATAAGGGGGTACTGGTGTTTAGGTGGGTGGAGCATGTCAGGTGGCAACCACATGAATGTCAGAACCAAGGGTTTCCCAACAGAACATTGCATTGTAACAAGATGATCAATGTTGTTCACCTCACCTGTCAGTGGTTTTAATGTTTTGGCTGATCAGTGTATTCAGCTGTGTTTCTGTTAGAATTAGATGTTGTTTTTGCATCGACCAACTTAGTTCCACTGCACGCTTGGCATGTGGGACAAGTTTCAGTTAGTTGCAATCTGCAACCTCACCCAGAGATGCCTCTAAATGCTACCCAAAATTCAAAAAAGTAAAAGGGAATTCAAAAAAGTAAAAGTTATTCAGAATCCAGAGGGAGCTGTGCCAAATTGACTCAGGTGATGTCACTTGAGTCAGTTGGGGCTGAAGACTACAAGTTCGAAAATGAAAAAAAAAAAAAAACGGGGTGTGGAGTTAGAAAGAAGTTAGCATACCAGACTTCAGCAGACGCTCTTGATCTCTACTGCAGGCCAGCACCTTGAGGCTACATCAGATGCTTCTAGCATACCTCTCCAACTGAACTGTCCCCACTCAATTTGCATTGTGGGTAATGTAGGCACCAGTTTAGACAAGAAAGAAGAATACGTGGAATAAAAAACATGATATCTTTGGTTCAATTGATAGTGTGACACAAAGACTGAACCCGTTATTTACTAACTCATTACAGTGGATTTAGTTTCAAGGAGGGAAATGCTCAATTTAATAATATGAATAACTGCAGTCTTGTCAAGCCTAATTTTGATGTGCTAGGCTATTTATTGGAAGGTGAGTCACAAATAACCATGGAAAAAGTTTGATCTCACTTAAGTAAAATATGTCACACAAGCAACCAGAGATGTAAAGTAATGAAGTAGGACTACTTCACTACCATACTTAAGTACTAAAAGGCTGTATCTGTACTTTACTGGAGTCTTATTTTTTTCCTACTTCCACTTTAACTTCACTACATATTTTTTTGGTAGACTATCAATACTTTTACTCAAGTCTGGGTCTCTGGTATTTTATATATCTCTGCAAGCAACTGCCTGATTCACAAACTCTGGACACACCATCTTCCATAGGCTACACAGCAGACAGAGTAACCAACATGAGCATCCTGGAGTCATTTTTATGGTCACTTGTTGAATGTAAGTCCTGGGAAAAAAACTTATGTCTTTCTTTGGCTTGTTAAATGTTGGACTTACTTCAACAGCCACTGATTTTCTAACATACATTCAGGTCACAGAGGTAACAATCATTTTCTCTAAAAGATCTTTGCCAGTGTTTGAAAAAACAGAAAGTTATTTAACTGTGGCTTCATTACAGTGTAACATTCACATACCTAGATGACTGAAAAATCTCCACAGGCACTGCAATGATGAAGTTAGTTTCTTCCTTGGCCACTGAATACACTTCATTCATTCATTCATTCACCTTTATTTAACCAGGCAGGTCATTAAGAACAAATTCTTATTTATAATGGCAGCCTGGCAAGCGACAAGGGTCACTTGAGGGAAGGGGAAGTGGGCTAGGGAGCAAAACACAGTAAAGATCATAAAAAAACAACAACAGCAGTAACAACAATAATAATAAAAAATAAATAAATAAATGAAAACATATATATACATACACACATACACACATGCGTACATACACGTGCATACATACATACATACATACATACACACATACATATACACACACATATAAAATTACAACAATACCACAGAGAGACAGACAGAGAAACAACAGTCAACAAAAGAAATATAGAGAAAAAAAAATGTGTGAGGTGGTATTACATGGTAGAGAAACAGTTGCAGGAGTCAGTGAGAATGTCTGATAGAGCAGCTTTGAAGGCAGGGATGGGGATGAGCTGGTCAAGTTTGAGGGTTTTTTGCAGAACATTCCAGTCAACGGCAGCAGCAGACTGAAATGATGTGAGTCCAATGGAGGTGGAGGTTTTCGGCATTTTTAATTGGATGTAGAGTGAAAATTGTGTCCAGCACCAAATCTTCTCTGAACTTCATGGGGACATTTTATCAGGTTATAGTATCCCAAACATTAATATCAATGCACTTTGTTGGCTGGTGCTCACCATGACAACTGCCTCATTCTGTTTCACTGAACTGCGGCTCTCTGGCACTATCCTGTGGTCACGTAGAATCAGTGCAATTTACAGGAAAGATTCATTTTTCCCCAAAAATTTGAATAAAGATAGAAGCACAGAGCTGCAGTTCTTGCAGAACAAATGTGAACAATATGTGGTCACATCAGATTATTTTTTTTGTGCTACAATGGCATTTTATACAGGAATTACATAAAACATGAATAGCACTTTTACAGCTTAGTATTAAATTAAGCACTAATAAGCTGTTTGTAGAGCTGCCTTTTTGTATAAGTATTCAGTAATATATAAGGATAAATCATATAGGGAAACCAAACTGTGTTCTGATTGAGAGACTAACTTTGTACAATCAGCAGATATTTAACCTGTTGAGTGCAGAGAACACGTGTGTAATCAATAACAGTACCAATGGCTTTATTCTACTGGGTGTCCCAGTTTCAGAGCAGTAATCCTGCATCATAGCTCACTGGTGAAGCATATCATTATTGTCTCTAGCTATCACATGTCAAAATGTCTATAATGAAAATGGTATATGGCTTATTTACTGGATATGCCCATAATCAACCCACCTCCTTTTGTTTTAAAGTTCCAGTCCCCTCTGTGGAGCTAACTTACCTGCTGCAAGAAATTCAACAGGTCATTTGTCTCTTTCTAAGCACTTAATATATTTATTTTTTTCTTTGAAACATAGAATAGAATAGAATGAGCTTTACTTATCCCAAAGGGAAATTCAGCTGTCCAGCAGCTCATTAAAGAAATAAATAAATAAAATACAATAAAATATGTGCAGAAATATAGATTAAATTAATTAGCATAAAATTATCCATTTCCCAGTCCAGCCAGTTGTGATGTGTGTGACTGGATTCAATGCAAACACATCTACCACAGTGTTGAAATGGTTTCCTTTCTATGAATCAACTTGGCTCAATAATTCTTAAGAATATTGTTTCAGTTTCTTAGTAATGGTGATAATGATGCCACCCCTTTTAGTTTAAGAAAAATAAAGACTCATGGGTGTTTGAAAACTAATGGGTGTTTTTGAGTAATACAGTATTGAGCTGGAGGCAAGTCCAGTAACTCAAATTTAATAGGCACATATATGTAGTAGAGAATTCAGTAAACTTTAAATGAGTTTTATTTGATAAAGCAGAGTCATCACGAGTCAGTAACAATGACAAACTAATATAATTTTGCATTTAGGTTGTCCTGGAGATCATTTGGACTTAAGTGTCAGAGAAACAAGCCCTCTTCTCTACACTCACGTTTTGTTTTGTTTATTCAGACATCTACTGAGCTGATAATTTACTGCTCTTTTGCAGCTCTTCATTATCAATCTGTTTTGACATGGAAGCACATGGTCAGCATTAGTAATGTCTGTCTTGATGCAACAGAGGGCACTGTTTCATCACACTGAACTGTGTTGCCAGTCCTGAAAAGCAAAACAACCTAACAGAGGACAGAATCCATTTTTCATTGAGTGCAGGATATATGTTAGACTTCTGGGTTTCAGCTGGTGACAAAGGTCGACCTGAGCTTCATTTCTTGCTGCTTATCTTTCCATACTTTGCAGTCTTCTCTTCTTTTAATTTCAGTGTTATCCTACTGTGCCTGATGATTGCATGGTTTATTTTTATGGTCTCGCAGTCCTGTTGATTACATTCAGTGTTGTGGAGTAACACATAATTACATTATATAACTAAATTACAAAATAAATAATTGTAATCTACTAAGAGAAAATATGCAACGAATTAACAAGTACTAATCAAAATGTTGGTGATTACAAGGGGTTACACCTGCATATATGAATTATATATGTAATAAAAAAGTTAGCAAATGTAATAATTGACATTACTTTGATGAAGTAATCAAAATAGTTACATTACTTATTACATTTTTAACAGTATAACCATAATCTGAAACGTGTTAAATTTCAAAAGATGTCCACTAATCAAATTTGGATTTGCCTTTGTCTATTTGTTTGTTTTTTCCTTTGTAAAATATTTGCACGTTTGTTAGGATTAGTGCTATACAATTAAAATAATTTAATATGTACTAGTATAAGCAGTGTTGGGAAGGGTACTTTTGAAATGTACAGGTTACAGATTAGTAGTGATAGTGTTAAAAATGTTATAAGTAATGTAACTATTTCAATGAGTTCATCAAAGTAATGTAACTTATTAAAATTGGCTACTTTTTAACTTTTTGATGACTTTTCTAACAAATGTTTTAAACTGAGAAATACAGCTGAAAAATGTGTGCAAACAGACACTGCCAAAGAAAAGATACAAAGCAACAAAATGAATGTTATATTCTACGTATAAACTGAAAAGTAAATGTAACATTTACTTTTTAAATGCAGCATTTTAATTAGTATTTCTAATTTTAATTGGGGCCTACATATTTGTTTTCCTCAGTAACTGTATCTGAGTACAGTCACATTTATTTTGTAATTGAATTACATGTAACTAGTTACATGTAAGACCGAGTGTAATAGAGGATATAGTGTTACAAATAACAACAAATAAGACAAGATAAACTAAACACGTAATTAATCCCTGATGGAGAAATTGGATGTTGCGGCAAAAGAAACAAAGTTACAGAGAGGATTAAGAGTTAAAAAATACAACAGCACCACAAATTTAAATTTAGTTAAAGACATATACCGATATAGATAATTAAATTAGAGCAGGAGAGGGAACTGTAAATAGAAAAAATGCAAGTAATCGAAAAGTAGTACATTATAACATGTGTATTGTCATAGTTCAAGGATTTAGTCATGTGTGTCTTTATGAAACTGACAATATAAATACAGCCCCGCTCTTTAAAAGCTGAATAATAATAATAATATCGGTGTCAGTGTGAATGGCCCACATCATGGCAGAGCCGCAGCAGCAGCATCCACCGGTCTGCAGGTGATGATATCTTGGGCGGCATCGCAACTATTAAAGTTTTGGGATGGAAATTATTTAGGACCAATCGCTGTAAGGCAGTAGACTCTAACAGCCAATCACATTCCACGTTTGTATCGTGGGCGTGCCCCAAAAAAAGAGTGTAGCGGTGCTGTGCAACCTCCCTGGCCGGCGAGAGTTCGGTTGAGAGGTTGCTGGATGGTTGGTACCACTGATGAGAGAGCGGGCGAAAGAAGGGACTATTTTAACACGCATTGGAGGACTGTTGCATTCATCTGTTGGATACTGCTGAGCACCTGGGCAGGGTTTCTTCATCTACTGTGTGCGGTGAGTCCAGCAGAAAAGCCTGGGCCGTTCATTGTGGTGAGGATGCGGTGAAGTGGTTAGCAACAGTCACCGTTAACGTTAGCTAGCGGATTATTGTGCCATGACTTTTCAATGATGGAGGACCATCAGCTTTGCTAATGTTAGCCGGCGCCGCAGAGCCAACGTGATATTTCTATCAGTCTAATACAGTCTGAAATTAATATTTGCGACGCATGTGTGTGTTTTAGAAGTGTACCCTTTAGGAGCTAACGTGAAACCGTATGGTCATTGTCCGCTTGCTTTTATCCCCACCCAGACGTCTTTGAGACACCCACACCCATGATGGGATTTTGCCTCATCCCTAAAACTCTCATTTGCATAGATATTAGACTATTTTTGATTTGTGTTCACCTTCTACATGTTTAAAGTCATAAAAGCGCCAGTATGGACCATCTGGTTGTGTTTTATTGGCTGAACAGAGCTGTCGAGTCCTTGCAGGCATCATTTCGAGCGGGTGGGATATGAAGCACAGCACGCCAACTTTGAGCTAACGTTAGCAAGCTAACCTAGCCGATGCAGCGGTTTGGCCCAGCCGGGCTATGCCAGTCCCTAACGAGCCTTTTTCACAGCTCATTGCAATTTTCTTTCCCATCCTCTGTTGAAATGTCCTCCCAGGGGTGTGGTGTGCTCTATTTTCCTGTGGTGTGGAGCTGAATGAGGGATGAAAGTAACTGTTTTCCAACTCGGAGTGAGGGGATGCAGTGACACGGCAGCCAGCAGCCACACTGATCCCCCGTCCCTTGACCTGACCCAGATTCGTGTCTAATCAGCGCCTGATTTAAGCATGGGACTTGATTGTAGGTTAAATATCTCTGAGCATTTATCAGCTGATGTTGTCTCAGATTAAAGGGATAGTTCAGGTTTTTTGAAGTGAGGTTGTATGGACTACTTATTCATTGACAATATCTTTCATACAGTAGATGTCAGTCAGCACGCCCCCAGTTTGGAGAAGCAGGCTGGGGTCTGATATGGGAGCTGAGCAATGTACTGCTGTGGAGGGGTCAGCAACAAAACACATTTTAGCCAGCTAAAAAAAATCAATGTCAGATTAAGAGTATGCAATATTGAGAGTATTTTAATGCTTTACCTTAATGTTAGAGAGCAATTTCCAAAGGAAAAATAAGCCATTATATTGCTTTTTTCAAAGCCAAACTCCATTGAAAAAAAATAGTGATTTAACATTGCTGAACAAAGGAGCTGCTGGTCTACCACTACCTGGAACACTGATATTGTTAGTGTTACTGTGTGACTTTGGCGTTTAAAAGGGTCAGTTAGGATCCACCAAAGTCGCACAACAACACAAACTAACCGATTGATCAAAGCAGAGGTAGACCTGCAGCCCCTTTGCTAAAACTGCTGTTTTGTCAATGGGGTCTGGTGGCTTTGAGAGAGCATAGGGAACTGAAGTGGTTAACAGCTTTTCCTTCAGAGCAGGCTGTCTGACAGAAAGATAAGCAGCAGTAATAATACCCTCAGTATAGCATACACTTAAAATGATATGAATGTTTTTAGGTGGGACTTTTTTAGGTTTTTTTTTTTTTTATATTTTGTTGCTGACCCCCAGCCATAGCAGTACATTTCTGAGCAATAGCTTCTGTGTCAGGCACCGGCCTGCTTCTCCAAACCTGGGGCGTGCCAACTTAGATCTGCTGTATGTGATATATATATTCTATAATATAATATACTCTATGGATAAGTACCCCATACAACTCCACTTCAGCATGAGTGGTGCTTTCAGTCATGGCAAACATTCAGGCTTATAACTGTATCAGCTGTTGAGGGCATCAAGTGCCAGGTTTACCTTCTCCTCTGTCTTTTCTCAGCTCAGTTGGTGAGAGTATGTGCTTATGTTATTGATGATGAAACTGTATGTGCTGTTGGATGATATAAATTTACTCAAAAGTGTCTTTTGTATGTTAAATATATTGATTAATATTCTGAGTACCCCCCCCCCATAATAATTTTCCTTGTAAAATGTCAGAAAAGAGAAAAACATGTATGCCTTGTTTTTATTGCACAACACAGTCAGGGCTTCCCTTGGCTTATGCAGAGGCTCAAATGGTGTGGTTGCTGTACATGTGGGTTGGTTATGCACAGGGATGGAGGTGTAAAGGCTTGAGCATACAAGTCTGTGTGGGCCCAACAAGTCCTTCTGGAAAAATCACAAAGCCCTGAAGCAAAAGAAAGGCAGCAAATGAATTCAAATTAAATACATAATACAAATCATTCACAGTACATTTTTATCTTTTTAAGTTTATTTTATTTGGTCATAAAAATAATCTTGCTTTTCTTGAGAGTAACACGACAGGTGCTCATTGTGTCAGTGTTTATAAGAGCTGATGATTGAGAAGGCTCTACTGTAAATGCAGATTGAGGCACTAGTTTTTGGTGTATTTTATGCTCACCTTTTCTTTTTGTCACACAATTCATAGTTACTGTATATACACACAGGCACAGCACGAGGATCTGATGTTTTCAGATGACCCACATTTTCTACTGGTAGTGCTTTGATAAGGTTAGCCTTTACAAGTCCCTGCTGAGTTGTGACAGGGAAGCAGCAACACTGTGGGTGACTGTAATGAGCTGTGACACTTGACAATTAAGTAGACATACCCTGAAATATACTAAACATGGTGTTCAAAATTATCAGCAAGGCCAACAAACATAGCATTAGCTATTGGAAGCCTAATAGGTTTTTGTTTTTTGAAATGTTCTAGTCATTTAAAACAATCCGAGTTTCTTGGAGCCAGCGTTTAGCAGCCATTAGAGAAGCTGCATCATCCTTAAAGCACTTAACCATCAGCTTCAACATTCAGCTGTAATGACTGCAGCTTGGTTGAAATGATGTATTAACTGAAATGGTCAAAATGTTAGTCATGGTGCTGCCATGGTATGAAATAAACAATATGATACAACAACAGAATATACGGTACATGTCAGCAATCAGAGATTTTGCCATACCTTATATACCATAGTAGCTCTCCCTTAAACATCTCTGGTTGCATTATTGTGGTCAATTTTCCAATTCATTGAGCTGATTTCTTTATGAGAATACTGGATTTTTAATGATTTTTGCATCAAGTTTGATTTAAGACATCCTGTCTGGTTATATTACCATTACCATTTAACAATTTCTCAAATGCTTTCCCAGAAAATGTTTTATACTGTAATAGTTGATATAAAAGCTGGTATAAAATTACATTATAATGTGATAAACGAGTTTCCCACTCAACTATGGCTGGCTCGTAAATATCAAATATTTTAATCAAAAGTCGAGAAGCCCTCGAGTCAAATCTTATTTTGTTAGTAGAATCAATGTGTCTTTATTTATGTATTTATTTTTAAGCTGCATCATTACACACATAGCAATGCGTAATAACAGCATGGCAGGCTATGAAATCATGTCGCCAAGTTTTATATTAAAATTAGCTGTGTCTGGAATTTAATTGTTGTTTATCATGTGATAATTTCTTCCCTGATTACAACTTGTTCCTGTGACATGTAGCTGCTCTGTCGCTTTCAGATCTGGTGCTGAATGTTAGCAAAGTCAGCTAAACCACTTTTGAACAAGACACTGGTATAACCTCCTTTACTGCCGTCCAATGTCTTTGTCTCTTAAGCAGACAGAAATCATGCAGGTTTTTATACTGCACATTTTTTATTTCTTTCCTAAAGATGTGGTATTTGGTGCTCTTTTTGGTATTTAAAAAAATATTTTATTTCAGCCTGGCTAGGGTTCTTATTGGCCTTGCAACCCACTATACAATGATACAATATCACATTATCCAAAATTTAAGACATTATTGCAGTGGTGTACTTTGATACTATATACTGAGGTATGAGAAGTCATCATATCATGTAAATTTGCTCATCTATGGTAATGAAAAAAAACGCAGAATCCCACCTTCGCACATGCATCTCCTTTCCTCCTCGAAAGCATGTCAGACTTTTTACACATACTTCCATTAAGAAAGTTTCAATTATAATGAAGTGTTTGTTCAACAAAAACACCCTTATGTTTCATTCCCTTAAGGATCATTGTAACTAATAATAAATATAATAATAATTGTGTAATACAGTTTACCATGAGCCGTGAAAACATGATGTTTTCTGAGACGTATCGCATCGCCAAAATCTCAGTCTGTTGCACTGCTAGTATCACATCACATTGTCGATATTATATCACTGTATTGCCCAGCCCTAACTGAAGCAGAATATTTTGTCTGATAAATACATGCTGTGAATTTTGGAAATTATTACTTTATTTTTTTCAATGAGTTTTGCGTTTTGGACTTGACAACATTCTTGAGTTGTTGGAAATGTTTTGATCACATGAGCTGGAAATAACCCTACACAGCCACCGCTGGAATTGTATTCTGTAAATAGTATAATATTATTAATATCAGTGTAGCTTAATCGATCTGCTTCAACTGTGCAGACGTATCAGCCTTAAACAGAATGAATAGACATGCAATAAATAAACAAAGAAGTTAGAATTTAAATGCCAGCATCATGAAGGTAACTCAAGTTTCAGGGTCCTGGTATTGTACTTGTTGGCTCACTGGCACACTGTCATGACTTATAAGGACACTTGGATAGAGCTGAGCCATTGTTCAAGGTCATAGGTAAAAGGATCTTTTACACAACAGTCTTGAGTCATCATGATGATCTCGTCTGTGCTCTATAAAGTGAGCTGTGTGACAGTAGTCAGCTGCATGGATTTTAATCTTAGTATTTTTTTCTGTTGGTCAGATAAACATTATACTTTCTCTCCTTCCTACAGGTGGCGTAGTGTCTTCTGCCTCTGGTTTCCAGCAGAGATGTCACAGAGGAGCGGGCAGGAGGACCCGGAGCGGTACCTCTTTGTGGACCGCGCCGTGGTCTACAACCCAGCCGCACAGGCCGACTGGACTGCCAAGAGGCTAGTATGGATCCCGTCAGAACGCAATGGCTTCGAGGCTGCCAGCATTCGTGAGGAGCGTGGAGATGAGGTGGTGGTGGAACTGGCAGAGAATGGGAAGAAGGCGGTGGTCAACAAGGATGACATCCAGAAGATGAACCCGCCAAAGTTCAGCAAAGTAGAGGACATGGCCGAACTCACCTGTCTGAACGAAGCCTCTGTGCTTCACAACCTCAAAGACCGCTACTACTCTGGCCTCATCTACGTAAGCATTTGTCTTTCACTCGAAACAACTACTAGCAACAGCTAATAAGAAATGATTAAGATGATTTTAGTCAGGCTTTTATTTACAACTAGTGATCTCAGTGTAATACCTTGGGAAATCAAGTCAGTGGACAGTGTGTTGTGATGTAGTGCATTTTACCACGTTACTGAATTCCCTCAGTGTTCCTTCGTTCATGTAGTCTAAATTGGGAGCAAGTAAGTAAGTTTTAAACATAGCATTTTATACTTAAATCTCTGCATTCAAGAGACTAAGAAACACATTTCCTTCAATGAACAAGCCATCACGTCCTACATAAGCTGCAGATTTCCCCTGTGATTATGACCCACTTAGTGACATGCATTCCTGGAATAGCCCAGACTCGGAGCTTGTGGGCCACCTGAGACCCGGGAGGAGGCAGGAGCTGAGGGATACACACTTAGAGACCCGGTCACAAAGACAGAAATGAGCTTTGCTAAACTAGATTATTCATTCGGGGCATATTGTGAAAAGGATGGTTTGTTTTCTTATCCATTCAGAAATTGCTTGATTGCTTTGTTGATGATTGTGATGTAGACATTAGAACGTCTCTCCATTCAGTAAGAGATTTACATTTTATACTATCAGCAAAAATGGTAACAGCTGGAATTGTCTGAAATCATTTATGTCTTACATGTACATAATTTAAAATTATATTACCTTTGGCAAGGGGATTATTCCTCAGTTGTTCCATTTATATTAGGTTTTAAGGGAAATGAGCTGCAGTTGAAAGCACTAGTGGTTTTTCCATCTTGGTCATTAAGACAGAGCTTTGGAAGCTTTATGGATGAAGTCATGACATTTGAAATGTTAATGAAGACACTATGTATTCTTTGTGTTGATGAGGCATGATTACATCACTGTCATTATCCAGTAGATGGCCTGCCAAACCACCAGCATTATGGCATTATGTCCCTCAGTGGAATAATAACAGGAAAGAATCCATTCGCAGGTATTCGTACTCTGCTGGGATTCAAACCGTCTGTGATGCATTTCATTATTTTACCTATTTTACTTGACAGGCATCATACTCTATGATTTGCTACTCCTGGATGCTTTTTAATAACTCAAGTGTGTCTTATGGATCTGCATAGGGTTTCATCAGATAATTACTTTATATTAATCGATTATTCTCAATTGATTATATTGTTTGGTTCATAGAATGTCAGAAATGGTAAAAAAAATATTCATCATCGTCCAAGGTGATGCCATTCAATTTACCATTGTAAAAGACCATGAGAACCAGCAAATTTTCATATATAAGAAGCTGGAACCAGTGAATGTTGCATTTTCATCAACAGTCTATCCTGTAGGATTCAGTCGCAGCTAGCGGTGAGGTTGCAGATTGCAGCCAACTGAAACTTCTCCCATGTGCCAAGTGCATAGGAGAAAAACCGTAGCTGATGCAAAAACACGAATGGCCCTATCCAGAGCCAGTGTTTGGTTTGTCTGTCCTGGGCTACTGTAGAAACAACATGGCGGACTCCATGGGAGAGGATCTGCTCTATATGTAGATATAAACAACTCATTCTAAGGTAACAAAAACACGATTCGTAGTTTCAGGTTATGGTCTATTGAGTCTACTACAGCTGGGGATTTTTTTGTGAGCAATATTAGCAAAAGTATGACATATGATTATAAGTAAATATTAGTGGTGTAATGATCCATTGATCTAGATTAAAATATCGATTTAATAATCAACAATCCAGTTTTTTCAGTGCAAAGAGAAAATATCAATACGGATCATCATCTTTAAGATATGCCTTTATTTTGAAAGTTCCACAGCAGGTCTGTGTCACAATTAGTGTACAAGTGCGCCCCCCTCCAGAACATGCTGGAAATAGTGCTAGCAGCCTAGCGTCAGGCAGATAATGGTAAGCAGCCAGGAAAAAGACTATGAGGGTATTTACTGATGTCGTCTCATATCAATCGCAGGCCCCTGGATTGAATCGAATCAAAACCATATTGTGGCAGACTTTGTGATATCGGAAAATATCATATCGTTGTCTGTAGGATCTATAAAATATCACATCATGGTCAAACTTGTGAGTTACAACCCTAATAAAAATGTTTGTAACGAGCTTCACAATAAACAAATGTGATACAGTAGTGAGAATGGTGCCCTCCAACATGACAGATTAAAAACCAAAATCTAATACTCTCCTTTGATTTGTTTCTGGTGCTCTGCTGTGTTGTTGCTAAATATAATATTTAACCACTAAATGATTAATGTAGCAGAGGGGTGGATGTTGTAACCAGACAAGGTGTAGCACTGTAAGCTCAGCTATGTGGTCACTGTCTACTGATGGCTCCTAGCCAAGAGAATGCTCGGTCTGTTTGTATCTCTCAAGAGCAGAAGTTGTTTGCCTCCACGTTAGAACAATGATGACCTTACCATGACCACGACCTTACAGGAACTTTCAAAGGATATTTAGTAACATAAATTATAGGTAATCTCTTTGTAGACCTGTTGACAATGTTAATAATTGGTTCCAGATTCTTCCTGTGCTGTTACAAACCCCCCCTCTACTTCCCACACAAGCCGCCGCAGTGTAGTCACCATGTTCACTATTTACTGAGTCAATTGAACATCCAGTCTGAGTATGAAGAACATCTTTGTGTTTTTCAATATTTTCAGAGGGCTTGTAAGGGAGAAAGATGTGACCCCAGCCCATCTATGATCTCAGGGAAGCCTGTGCTGAGTCACACTGTAACCAAACCGCCTTAACAGAGTTCTTTGTGTTCACTGATAAGCACCAGCTGTCTGCTCATATAACTGAAATTTTTCCAGTTTTCCTTTTAGAAACCTGATGTTTAATTAACACCCAACCCATGTCAGCTTTTGAATGTTTTATGCTGTTGTGCAGGGTTACAGACACGTCTTTCCTCTGATCCAGTTACACACTTTGTTCATTTTTGTGCTGCTAAATTATCATCTTTTTGATTTCTACTCAAAGCCAAAGTCCCCAAGTGTGAAGCTAATGAACAAGGCATTTTTGGAGATTTGAGTTTCATGCATGCAGAACTCTGCCAGACATTTGCTTTAGCATTCCTGACTCTGCATGTTTTCCTGTCCTGCTTTTGAGGATTGTGTGACCTTTTGAGTCAGACCAGCATAGCACAGTGCTGACATAACCTTGTTAATTACTTCCATCCACACAGCAGCCAGCAGATGTAAAGGTGATAATCGTGCTTCAAAACTGCAATGTGGCCAAAAACATTATCATGCTAAAAATGTTCATATTTGTCAATATCGATAATTACCACAATAAATGTCAAATCATTATTCCTTTCGAATGTAAAGGCTGATTTTTGCACCTAAGTGAAAGCTGAAGAAACCAGACAGTTAAATATGGTTTAAGGTCTTTATTGTCAGAACATGATGAACACTTGCCAAATAGTGGAACATTTAACAAATCTGAGAGAGATTCAAAACAGTTATAATAAAGATAATGTCAATAAATAAAACAGTAGACAAAGAAATCATAATTATGGCCAGGAGCATGTCAAACTCTTCATACAGAGGGTTTAAAACATATTGTAAGTGTTTTAATTGACAATATTAACAAAAGAAATTGACAAAAGACAAATGTCAACTGTATTTCATATTTTCTGCTCAACATACAGTATGTAATTTCTGCCATTTCTTAATCAGAGCAATAACAAAAATCGGACTTTGATGATGTTCTGAAGTAGCACGGGATCATTCATTGCAAAAGAAAATATATCTGACGTGATTCAGGAAGAAATAATTTTCATGGACGGGGAAACGTATTAAAAGTTTTATTCATGTTGCGTTCAGTCACATTTATCTTCTATCATTTCATTCTAATAAAATTGCCGCAAGTCAGTCACATGCACTTGCTGACTTACCATAAACATAAGATGAGTTGACTACCCATAGAGCAACTGTGGCTAATTTTATATGGCAAATTCAATCTTGGGGTAGCCCAGCGCTGTTAGCCATGGTCAAAACTGTCATACAGAAAAACAACTTTATGAGTGTGATGAATGAAGAGCTGGGCGTGACAGCATATAAATAATATCGCAATATTTTTAGTCTATATTATATATGTGATATGTATCTCAATATTTTGAAATATCCTACAAACTACTGCAGACTACTAAAATACAAGGTTCAAGTACTGCCATAATACAGTTTTTAAAAAAAAAGTTTTGTGTCTGTGAGAAGAAGAGAGCCATAAGCCCCTTTTACACTGCCTTTTTAAGGCAGAAATATGCCACCGTTATGCTGCCTCGCCATGCTGTTTGTAACGTAAGATAGTGGAGCAGGTGGGCAGAGTGGTCTCTCCTTTGGGCTGGCACGGGTGGCAGTAAGAGCACTGCAACAGTGTCTGTATAAATGGGACAGCCAGCTGGACAGGGCCATGAGCAGGAGGGGTGTGGCGTTTTGACGACATGCTATGCATGCGACCCCATGCGGAACCTTTAAAAAGTAACTGACAGCAGTTTGCGGCTAAATCAAAGAAAAAGAACAGTGGCCATATATGGCTGCAAATTGGTAAAAGAAATGAGATTCGGGAGCTCCTTACCCTCGGAGCAGAGGACAAGATCAGCCACCATATAACAGGAACAGCAAATGATTGTTATTGCCATGTTTTGCCATTGTTTTTGTTTATAAAGCACTGTCAAAACACATGTTCTAGGCCAACGCTATTGTGTTGCATCGCGCCTGTCACGCCTGTTTTGGTTCTGCAATGCCAGCATGCTGTCTATAATCATACACTTGAGCAGAATGATGTCGGCGTTGTTTGATTTTGTGTAAAAATGCAAAGGCAGCATTAGGAACAAAATAAAAAAAAAATGATGGAACAAACTGCAATTCATTAAGTATAACTGAGATATCACCCACCTGAAGATGAATGAGTATTGTAACATTAGTGCACGCATTAGTTTGGTGGCAGGCCTGGTCAGTTCTTCTTCCTTTACCACTACCACCTCTTATTCTCCAGTTTTACTGGTGGGTGTCAACTAGCTTTGAAGATGCATTAGTCCTGTCCCTCTACCGCCATATGGTTGGTTTAATTGAATTTGTTGTGTTTCTATCTAGGAAAATTACATTCAGATAATCACAGTTTTATTGCCAGCCCTAGATTGATATACCATGTCATGCCTGACTCTGCTGATTAGCATGCTTGAATAAATATGGTTCAACCCAGTGGCGCCGGAGAAAGGACGACGGAATACAGTAATGAAGTCACTGTAATGTATTATTGAATGCCACTATATGCTCATCCTTTGTTGCACTGATGCTGCTGAGTGTACATCCTGAAGAGGATGGTTTGCAGCTCCAGGCTGAGAGCTTTATGTGGATACTTGTATGTCTTTATCAGCAGGCTGTTTCTCTGTTCATTAAGCCTGCCTCTTCCTGGAGCATGGTTCCCTCTGTTCACAACTCTAACCTGAAAACAAAATCCTATCTCTCCTGAATGTATTTTTTTTCTTTTTAAGAAGATAAACATCAGGCTGCTGTCAGGCCGGTTGCTTTGCTGGTCTTCAGTAACGTCTAGACAATGATGCTGCTCAGCCACAGCATCAGAAATCACCTGAAATGTTAATTACATCTCCATTCATACAACACTTGCCTTGACTGTGACTCATTTGCCAGTTGGATGGGTTTTCTCTGTCCTTTGCCGAGGTGGAGACTTTGGTAAAACCCCAACTTAATAGCTCACACAATTATATCACACCCCTATTTACACAATAGTGGAGTTATGCTGCTTGATGGAGGCAACACAAGATGTCTCCAACTGTAATTCTTCAAGGGTTATTTGCATTCAGCTTTTTAAGTCTTCTTTTTGTTTTTTTACGCTGTCGTCTTTCTTGTTACACTTTGCTGGGTAGCATCCACTCATCTCAGCTGTCGAAGCTGTTTGAATTTAGGTTAGTCCCCTCTTGTAAGTAGTCAAAAGCACACAGTGATGACAGGTTTGTCATTTTAATCAAGTGCTGTTGAGTGAGATTAAGAGCACCTAAAGATTTAGAGCAAATACAGAGCAATGAGAACCTTTACAGTCTGTCTGGGCTTTATTGGAAATAATTTAAATGTGTTATGTGAAGCAAATGCAGTCGGCAAAGACACTGACTTGCTTTTAAGGGTTTAAGGGTTTAAAAAACATGGTAAAGCCCAGTTAGCCCAGTTATGTCAGAGTGGAAGGAACTGATTCATGCAATAGCAGAGACCCTAGAAAATGTTTCCCCTTCTCCCATTGAGCGAGGCTGGGGCCCTGTTGCTAAGCACTGCTCGATTCACAGACATTTATTTGGACATTTCCGGAGGGCTGGGAACCCTGTCAACTGTGTCAGAGTTCTCCTCTGTTCACCATGGTTTCTCTGGGTTGACCAGCTCAAACCCATTGATCAGCTCAAAAAAAACCCTGCATCATGTACTCAAAGATTCAGGTGTCATTTAACTGTCTGCAGATATTTTATATTGTAGTAGTAGACAGAGTAGACATTCCTTTGTGCAAGCTCTGCACTTTAAGAAAAAAACTAACCACAATGTGTTGGCTGGCTGGATGCTTGTTATGCCTGTGTTGTGTAGGTGTCCAGCCCCTTGCCCTCAGAGCTCCACTAATCCCTCAAATACCCCCTGGGGTTCGCCGTCAAGGACAGCCAGCTGAGTCATCCCTCTCCCCGCTGCCTGTGGCCCACGCTGGGTCAGGAGCGCTGATCTGTCTGCCTGGCGCTGTGCCCACCATGGGGGGCTTGGGAAGGGGTTATTATTCGAGGGCCCTATAGTACATCCTGTGCAGCGTTAAGTTTATTTTCACAGGCAATTCCAGTTAGCAAGGTGTGAATATAGGCTTCGGCCATCAGTAATGTAGAGCGGTGTTGCCGCTGGTGATTCCAGAGTAACAGATCTCTATGTGGCCAGGTTGCAGCACAGATCTGTGTCTAAAGCATCTGTGCACATGGAAGAGGTAAGGAGGGGGATTGTGATAGCCATCTGGTGACATTACCCCCCCACCCCCACCACCCTTCACACACGTGGTCTACAGCACCACAGGACCTCCACCAGGAAGCAGCGTGTTACTCTAATATATGCTTCTCAGACAGGGTTTCAGTGTCAGCTCCATGTTAGACACTTTGTACATTTGGCTTAAATTAAAATCTTAATTTCAATGAAATTTCATGTCATCACAATCATTATGTTGATACTTAGAGAAATATGTTTGTTAGTATGAATCAAATATTATAGAAATGGAATGCCAGGATCAGATGTCACATTCCTCATGAATTTCATCACAAACCTCTTGTAGTAAGTGGTTGTGCACTTACTTCTACAAAACCTCACAATTTATAATACATCTAACTATAACTATAACTTCTCTCATGGGGTAAGCAATTTGTATATTAATTATGGCTGTCTCGGTAAAGAAATTTCCACTGCAGTGATTAATGGTGGCTAAAAAGCACCATATGTGGCATTATCACCATTTTGTGTTTCATTTATCCTGATTTTAGTGCTTTGTAAATGAGCTTTATTGTAAGACTATTATCAGATATATAATAAACATATGTTGCTTTTTAAATAATGAAGGTGAAACAGTTGTAAGATAAATGCAATACTTGTTTATTGATGACTGCAGAACACAGAAGGGTAATGAAGCGTAATAAGGGGTGCAGCATTTTTCAGCTGAGACTCTTTGGTTGTATCTTGTTGCTATGATACAGAATATCTGCAGAAGTAAAAATGTTGGCGCAAGTTATAACACTTGCTCTAGATGAAGGGAAACCACAGGTCTGTGTAGGTCTGGTATTTTTTTGTCCTCCGTTGTTGTTGTTGCTGTACAGTGGTGTGAGGGTTGGTCTTTGTGGTTTTTGCCCCTCCCCTTTTCCACAGTGATTGTACAGCTGGGTAAAAAGTGACAGTGGCTGCAGCGTTTTACCCAAAGATGAATATTTTTTAGCCCTCTGCGATCAAAAAAACAGGCAAACGTGCAGCGCTCAGTGCAGAATATAAGTTCAGCACCTTGTCACGCTGCTGGCAGTTGCATAGTGTACATATGTGGTGCTCCCATGACAAAAAGAAAGAACATGAACATAGTGTTTGTGGCAGTTGCTTGCCATCCCCTGTGGTTGGCTTGTCAACAGTGCAGTATTGAAATATTGCGGTTATCGCGACAGCGCTCATATTAATTGATACCACTGAATTATTGCCCTGCCCTGGTTTATTGGTGCAGTAACACTGTGATGCAGTTTTAGGCTCCACAGTATCAGACTACAGATATGTGCTGTGTATGTGCTAATGTGTGAAACTCCAGCCAGCCAGGTGACAGTTGTGATGTGTTTGTCAGAGGTCTTTTTCTAACTTCATACACACACACACACACACACACACTCAGACAAAATCCCCTATGCTCCCACAGCATGCTTTGGTCATGTCACCATTGTTCCAGTCTAACAACTGGGTTAGCAGGCCCGGGGCCCCCCTGCAGTCCACTGGCTGTCACAGACAACATAATTTCAAGAATGTGGCTCAGCAGCCCAGCAAAACACAAGGATCAGAAAGATGAAAAAGGAGGGAGGGGTGCAGGTAAAGGAGTAAAATGCACAAAAAAAGTTGGTACAACTTATAGATAATGATAAATTTAAGTCAGAGCAGTAAACTTTTAGACAGGACAGGTCAGCAGGGGGAGGAGAAACATCGTCTTTTCATCTTAATTTAAAGCATGATCATGACTGGATCGATGGCTGCCATTGTTACACCAAAAAGTTTTTATTGGCATGATGTATCAAGACGTTTGATCCCAGTCATCGATGTGTGATTCAAAAAGCCTTAATCGGCAGCGTCTCCTGTATCCTGTGTACCCTGTGCACTCTGGAGTTAATGGAGTGCTCCAACAGCAGCAGGAGACATGTCAGGGATTAACCCTATCCTTTCCTGTCTGACGGCACGTCTGTCTGCATTATACAGCTGAGGGACCTATATACTGATGTGGATTAAATTCATCACCCCATGCATCTGACTCCTGTAGTCAGTCAGAATGTCAGGGTAAAACTGTCACCAGTTTAATGCGGAGAATTCACAGATTTGAAGAGTATACGCAAGTGAAGCAAGAATTTAAATACTGTAGGATACTTGGCAGTGTGCCAGCAAGCTGCAGTTGTACACAGTTCTCTGGCATGATCCGCAAATTCATAATCTGCACACCACATGGCGTAGATCCACTTGTACAAACAGATTTTATAATAAGCAGCAAGTAGTGTAGGAGTGATTTAAATAAATTTGTGGCGTTCACCACCTTTGTCGTTCTCACATTCTCTCACACCACCAGCTGCCCCAGGGTCTTCAGGATGGTCGCTCTCCAGTATCACGCTCTGTCGCAAACCTCTGTATAACTTCACCTGCTGTAGGCTATAATATTCTACCGTCTAATATGTCCCCTTAAATGACTCTCTTACAGATGTAGACCATTTTACCTCACATACTGTATTTTCTAACTGCTCTAGATCCTCTTACACCACTACTGATGCAGCTAAATTTGTTATATTTTTATTTATTATTTTCCGCAATGTTTGCTTGTCTTTTTGGAAACATTTTTGTGAAAAACGTGCTTACAAATGGAGCTGAACAGGTAGATTTATGTATCAGTTTTACAGGTGTTGATTATGTCAGTGATTAAATCTCTCAAACGTGCGCCTCCTCATGAAATGTGGCTTTCACCATGCTGAAGGAAGTGAATCACAAATTTGGCTTGGAACACTCATTGGAAAGTCTTGCTGGAAAAAGTAAAAAAAATAGTTAAAAATAAAAGAAAGGAAAGTACTAAAATATTCTTGTATGAGGCCCTTTGTTTGTTTGTTTGCATGAAGGTGGCAGTAATATTAGGACCCAGATGCACTGTACCATCTATATAAACCACTGTAATAGTAACAGTTCATTAAAAGTGTAAGAGTGTGTTTTAATCTCTACAGGTAGCATCATCAGTGTCAAATAAAATCCACGCTCAGCACTATTAACCTCTAATCAATGCATAGAAATACTAAGATAATAATAAAGTACTATAAGCTATTAATTGTGTCATAATGATGATGTTACGGCTGTTGTATGATGAATTAATGGTCAGTAAACATGTTTTCTTTTCTCTTTACAGACATATTCTGGTCTCTTCTGTGTTGTCATAAATCCCTACAAAAACCTGCCCATCTACTCAGAGAACATCATTGAAATGTACAGGGGCAAAAAGAGGCACGAAATGCCTCCTCACATCTACGCCATCTCAGAGTCTGCATACAGATGCATGTTACAAGGTAAGTCTGAGTGTTAGCTGCTTCATATAGTTGCCTTTCATCTACTTACCTCTCGTCTATCTCAGCCTTGGTGGCACATTTCTGATTTCCACACCAAGGTTGTGATTTTGCTGGTAATTTGCTGGAATGTACAGAACCGGAGCCCATCTGTAGAGAAAAGCAAGACATGCAGCTACACTTCTGTCTTAAAGTGTCTTGGATGACAAAACCATGAAGTTATTGCCACAATACTCTGATTTTTTTTTAATTCAGTTCAAAAAGTCAAAACATTCATTTTGTTATGTACAAACTAGTGTCCTAGCTTTTACTTTCAACATTTTAGTATATCTTTCCCAGCTCTTATTTAGGTGTCATCTTTTGGGGTAAAAAGGACACTTCACGTGCGTGACACTGCCGTCACCTGCGGCATCCAGTTTGCCCCAGTTGTCACATTTACTCGATTTTAATTCATTTAGGACTTAAAGTGTTATAAGTGAAGGCAGTCAGCTCAGAATGATGTCTTCAAAGATCCTTGCCTGGTAGTTGGCGAGCTTCCAGGCTCTATGAGCAGTGACTGACTGGGATCAGACCAGCGAGAACAGAGAGGGTGACCCCATTGTGCTCGACAATAGGTCCTTTGTGTGATTGCGAGGACCGACCAGTGGGGGTGGTGACAAACTGGACAGTCCCGTCAGTCCTTTTAGGCTTTGCTTTCCCCATGTTTGTACACAGAAGGAAGTTTCGGTAACGTCAACAAGTAGCTTGATGGTGGCTTTGCCTTCTTGAAACAGTAACTACTGTCATAAGTGACAATAACAAGACTTTTTTAAACCATAACAGTTCAGATTTTTTAGTTGTACTGTCTAAGCTTTAGTATTAACATGCTTGTTGTGATGTTGATTGAGTGGTGTTATCAGCGGATGTACAAGCACAGGAGCATAGTCTCAGTAGTAACCCCACTGCAGCTGTTGTTGAACTCTGCCAGCTCGTCATTTAGTCCAGCTAGTTTCAAGTTGTCACCTCCTGCTCTTTTCTTCACACCCTTTATGCTCTACACACTGCGTTTCTACATGGATGGACATAAACGAATGGGGGCAGGGCTGCGAGACTTGTCAGTTAGTAATGTGTTGAACATATTGATGTGTTTTCCTGTTACTTGAAGCACTGACCTCGAGCTTTTCAAATGCTTCATGTATTTACTGTATGTCTCAGAGTCCACAAGCCTGATTTGTATTTTTTAATGCACTGCTGCTCCAACCCATTTTCAGTCATGGTCGTATCAGAATTAACAGCGTTGTGGTTCAAAAGGAGGTTTGTAGGTTGGAGATTAGTGGAGGCCAGCTGCTGTTTAGCTGTGGCCCTGAGCATTTCAGCAACCTGGTTAATAAAATATCCAGCTGTATAGATCAGCACTGCTGGGTTTTTCTCTTTTCTCCAAGAGGCCAATGAAGACTCTGGAAAACCAAACACTGAGCAGATATCATCACATTTCTTAGATATGAAGGCGATTGTCCAACAGGGTATATGTAATATTATATTGCTGTCATGACATATTTTCTGGAAAATCAGTTAACAGTTTACAGATAAAATAACCAGACAGGATTGTCTGATAAATCAAGATACCTCATTTCTCATCTCTCAAAAATTGCACAAATATCCAACGTTGCCATAAAACAGTCCTGCAGCATCGACTACAATGGTCCAGTATAATGCTGAAACAATTTGTCATTTGATTTTTTAGTTAATCACCAGAAAACAACAACTATAAATAAATGAATTGACATTTAGGTCATTTGTGCCAAAACATTACGTTTTTTTATCAATGTGTCATATCATTATAGAGTGCATATCTTTGGATTTTGGTTGGACAAAACAAGTCACTTGAAAATGTCCCCCTTGATATCTTAACGGCCATTTTTCATATACATTTCTCATAGGATAAATAGCTAATTGATATATTGTTAAAACATTAGCAAATAATAAAAAAAATATAAATAATCATAACAGTGCCAGATAATATAGAGAAAATCAAATACAACAGTATTATTGACCAAATACGTCGATGATGATATTGTGATGGTATTGTAGGGTTGACTACTTTTGCTTTCACTTCATATTTACACTATGAGATTTATGATGAGTGATCATCAGTAATGTGGATATAATAACTAAGTGGGTAAAAGCAATTAATAAACATCTAGAAGAGTCTGGTAAGCTCATAAAATGACATCACTTTACTGTAATACAGCCTTTAAATCAGGAAAAGACAACACTTAATGATATCCAAAATCTAAGACGATATCTTGTCTCATACCAAGATATTGATAAATTGCTCAACCTTAATCGTCAGAAACAGCTCTGGTCTAATACACAACTACAATGTTATAAAAACAGTATCTTTCTTGAAAACAGTAGGTAGATATTAGTTAAAAAAACAAACCCAACATAACTGAATTTAAATAATGGATACAACACAAAAATAATGAGCAGTAATTTCAACAACCCTGGCTTATTCAGACAACTAATGGTGCATTTATTCTGATAACAACTTTATATGAAATCTGATATAGGCATTAGCAAGGTGTCTGTAAAGGTCAAATAAGGTTGCCAGACTTCAGAAAGGTGTTGCATTAATCCCTGAGACTATACTGTACGTGATATTTTCAAAGTAATGCAGCTATTCTTTAAAAAAAAAAAACATCTTCTCACATTATTGGTCACCATATTGCCAGACCTAGTCCCTGTTATCTCAGAATGTTTCATTAGATTTCGGTGATTAATATCAGACCTTTTACACGTCATGTTTAGACTTCGCAGTGTCATTTGCCATCTGAGCAAGAAAGAACACATGAGACAAATAATTTGTTGCCTCTAATTTATGACCTTCGAGCAGATTGGCGAGTCATATTTATGGCTGAAGGGTGTCTAAACCTCACAGGGATCTGTTAATTACCTCAGCAGTGCTGTGAAGCCAGTCAGTACTCAGATGGGAGGTTAAATGAGGTGTTACCTAACAAAGACAGGGTGTGTAAGCAGACCTCTAGAACTTACTGCACATCTGTCATTGATTAGCGGTCCAGATACTTTACATAATTGCCCTCGCTGCTCAGCCGGGGTGAACTCACTGACGTACAAGAAGCTAATTTTATCATATCTGGAAATGTGTTGTAAGAAAATGCTGATGCTCGCTTGAATGAAAACATGTGTTGAAGGACCGGTCATGTCAGCAGCTGCGATGGTTTCCAGGAGTGGACATGCATCAACAGCACTGAAAGTGTCCCTAGGTGAGGTTTTGTAACAGGGGGTCTTTGTTTCAGTGAAAATGGTGAAAGACCTCCCTTCTCGAGTCTCTCCCTGGTGTCTAATCAGGGTGTTAGGTCAAGTCCAGCTCGATCCATCTTAGCTTAGTGAGGTTTTCCCAAAGCGCAGCCCTTTGATTTCTTTCATAAAGGTCCATTTTATCAGCAGAGAACAGAGCACTTCCCATCTCACATGTCAGCAGCATTACTGATATTGATAAAAAAGATTAAATGAACTGTTTGAAGAATGCAAAGCATGTTCATGAAGTTGACGCACAGAGTGTAATGTATAGTCAGGAATGTGTGATAAAATGAGTTCAGGAATGTTTATAATGGCCTGGTGTACACTCTCAGTAAACCCTAGCCCACCTGGCATCAATGAGGTCTACAGCAAACAGTAATGGCTTCGATGGCCTTTTGAACCGAGGCTTGACGTTGGGCTCTTTCAACCTCAACCCTCCTCCTGGGCACACCAGAGTACATTAAGCACACAGGAAATTTTTACTAATCCCTTGAAAAAAGCGATCCACCACATTTCAAAAAGATGCCGCAAGGAGCTGTGGGTGAGGGACACGTTTACGATCACGGAAACTATTGTTCTTTTTCTCTCAAAGATTGTTTTTTGTTTTTTTTCCTGTAAAAACAACTGAAACAGATGGGGCTGTGGACAGTCAGTAACTGAAGGAGCACTCCTGTTTTCTTTGTAACAGATCCCAATAAAGCTCACAGTTGTATCCTAAATAGCACTAGCACAGCTGGAACTTTAACTATCGTTGCTCTTCTTTTTTAGTTATGATTTTTACTGTATCCTCTTAAATCTAATAGGACAGTTGACTGAAAGTACTGGAGAGGAACACTGAAAATGAGTATATCTTCTCTGTGCTGCCTAATGTAAGGGGCTCCCTAAAGACCCTGTGTGCATAAAGCTAATACTTTCCTCTCTGACACACAGACCCACATACTGAAACTTAAAAAAAAGACTTTCAGCGGATTTACAGTCATTCACAAACTGTAACCGGTAGCACTAATTATATATGTTAGTAAAATGTATGATTTGTCCTGTAACATCTGTTTGACCTCAAAAGAATCAAACATGATGGTGCACAAATCTCTGAGCTCTGAAAAAAAAGATAAAAAGTCGTTGGGTGAGGTACTCTTATGTTCAGTTCAGTGCCCATGCTGTTTAGGAGACTGAACAAAACTGGTGAGTGTAAAGCTTTGTGACTCATAGGTGGAATGTCTTGCTGTTGTGATTGCCGGTGCAGCTGATTCCACTTTCCTCAGAATTGCTCCGACGTGGATCTACAGTACAAATACCGTCTCGTTGTTGTCACCCAGCATGAAATGATTTCTGGCAGACTACATAGGAGTCTTGCTCGTAAAGTTCACCTGTTGGATGTTTTCTTTACATCAGCTACTGGAAGGCAGACGGTGTATCAAACCAGTATTTCATGATACAGCTTTGTGAGCCAGAGTAAATTTAATTCTGCATTGTCACTCTTGCTCGAAATGTCTGTAATGAATTTATAACCTTCACTATGTCTCACTGTCTTTTTCATTACTGTCTGTTATTTTCCATCTTCTCTCCATTCACCTCTGTTTGACTCCCCTTCACCACTGATTTATTTTGCACCTGATATAGATATTAATCACAGATTCTCTAGACTAGTTTTAGTTTGCATGAAAACCTAGAATAAAAATCTAAATCCTGTTGTCAGTGTTTTTCAAACACAGTTAATCTCCCTATCAGATTTCATTATAGACTTTCCTTTCTTTCTCAGAAAAGCTCCACATAGGAAACCAAATACTTTGGATCTCCATTGCATTTTCCGTCTATAAGTCTCTGGCTGAAGCATCAGCCCAGTTCTGCCCACACCAAAGATCTTTGCCATTATGGCCCTAAAATGGATGGTTTGAAATGATTTTCCTTTTAAAACCTTATTGACAGATACATCTGTGCCATGGGTTAGTCTAATCCCTTTGGACCAATAGTAAATGGTTTTCTAACATTTTGAAGGTGCAGTAAGATAAAAGACGAGTATAGCTTCATGCCACTGCAAACTTGACCATAGACTTCTTTTAATAGGCTGTTAAAGCCCTTTTGGCGCCCTGTCATAAGTCAAACTGCTCTGAGGTGTTAAACTAATAAACAATGGCAGGCCCCCTCTGTGTTATGAGATGGCTTTTCTGTGCCAGGACACTACAGACACCCGCAATTCTTCAAAATCAGCAGTGCTCAAGATTTCTATTCTGTTTTTGTTATAGTTTAGTTCCATGCCAACACTCCAAGTATGCTTAGAAGCAAATCCCATAATTGCCACATGGGATCCTTAACCCACTACTTTATTTTAGTTGGAAAATCAAATATATGTGGTAGTTCATGCGTAGTCATTACGCAGTTTAGTTTTTTTTTTTTTGGTCTCTGATACAGGTCATCTCAGTCTTAAGTCAGTGTTGTGTCACAGCTGGATGTATCGCTAGATTTGCTGTAGTGTTTTCACAATACTGGAATTTCTAACTTTGACACAATATCTTTAAAAATATCAATTGTCAATACCAGTTTTGATACTGCAGGGAAAAATTGACACTAAGGGCATACAACCTAGATTATTATTAAAAGAGAAATACAACAAGGCTATAACATGACAACAACTTTTCTTTTTCTTTTCTTTGTTACTAGCAGAGACAAGCAGAATGACTGTAGAAACATTAACAATAAGAGAGTGAGAAAGCGCAGCTATTAGCGGTAAGACGAGTATTTTAGTTTCAAATATTTAGAATCTATGTAGCGATAAATTGGTATGTTTGAGAACAATATTTTGCAGAATTGCATTTATTTCTAGATGATCATTTAAACATGTGAAATTGAAAAATCACAACAGTAGTTTTAGTATCTGTATGAAGGATGTAACAATGAAGAGCAATGGTCTTTGTAAAACAGTGCATTTTTTTAATTGTTTTAATTGTGTCCAAAATTGAATTAAAGCTTTGAGGCTTCTGTGGATTTAGGATGATGGCATAAAGGTAGCTGAATTGTGACCAGAATGTTGGTGGTTGCGCAGGTTCATAAAAAACTGTATGTTGGCAGAAAATAATGTTAACAAGGTTTTTTCAGTGGTGTTACCTGTTTAGACCTGTTTCTCAGGACTGTGTGGATGTGAACTAACTGCACTTGCTGGACATCTCCCCCAGCCTTCTGTTGCTTTGGTTGCACCATTCTTAATAACCCATATATATTTGTGACATCACGCAGTTCACAGCATAGCTTCAAGCTAACGAGGTCTGATCACCAAAGTAACTGTGCACAGCCTTTAAGGAAGCATCTGCTGTGGCTGCACAGTTGATTGTTGATTTGTAATTAGAATTTAGGTTAACATTAAGCCTAAAGGTGTAACTAAGCTGTGTAGTTGTGTGTTTGTTGTAGATTTTCGCTGTAGGAGAAAGCACTAAGTAAGCTGTGGACAGACCTGCATGGCACCAAAGAGGAAATGAGGTCTTTGATTTTTTATTTTATAGTTGAGTGGCTGCTCATTTACTGAAATAACTTTTAATACTGCCAGTTAATGATTTGGGTAATGGCTTAATATACTGTCTGTAGCTAAGCAAACATCATCATTAACATTATACAGCAGCTCCCTTTTTCTTTACAGACAGCACAGAGATGAAGCTCTATATCCTCCCGTTAATGAGACAGCGTCGTAGTGCTCATTGATTCATCTTTATTACCCTGAACATTTAGCTGATGGGTTCTTCTATTTACATCACTGTGGTATTGTGGAGGTTTTTGTCTTGCTGTGACACTTTAGTAACATCTAGATCAGAGTGCAGGACTGGTTCCTGAGGTGAGTGTTTGCACTTCAAATACAGGCATTAGCCATCAGTGGCAGACACTGGCCCAGGCCCAGCGTGCCACAGCCTCACAATGAGCTCACTGTCATGAGCTGAGATCAGCTCCCCCTCTTCCCCCCTCCCTTCCTCCTCTCTCCTTGCTGGGAGAAACACCACATGCAGAGCTGCTGTGTTTATGTCAATGCCGCAAGACATCCTCAAATTTTTCACTGTCACCAGTTTGTAAGGCCATTGACGCAGACCTTTTCTATCTAAGAGCTACTTTTATCAACATCTTTGTCGCTGGTGACAGGTCTAAATGTCAGTGTTTTTGCCTTAAAAAGGTCTGGAGTCAGTATTAAAAATGATATTCACATTTCTCAGCTTTCACTGTAACTAAAAATATTCTACATCCTGGAGGAATCTTCACTGCCTACCCAGCATAATGGAGTCATGTGAAGCTGGCAAGAGTATTACCAATCATGCGAAACCCACAAAACAGTCCTTATGACCATCGAGTAATGTTACGGAAATAACAGCCCCTGTTTGGGTAGTTCTCATCTGCACAGACCCACGGTCGTCTGCCAGTAATCGGTGCTTTACAGTCTGTAGAGGTTGTTAAGGTTGCAGCAATGCTGGCAAATTGTTGAATGGAAGTGAGCGGCCTCACAATGACTGGATCACATCTTTCCACTGTGTCTGCAGCCAGTCTGATAAAGAAGACACTAGCTCTCTGAGCCGTGTTGTTTTTGTGTCTGATGCAGATAGGGATGTGAATGTAAAGACGAGAGAGGTGGGGGCTAACGGTGGATTGTGTTTGCATGTGTGCTGTCATGCACCAAGCAGCAGTTGACGTCATAGCTTGAGAGATCTTGAAGGATCGGAGTAGCTTTAGCACGCGTGTGTGTGTGTGTGGCGGGGGGGGGCTTGCATGCAGGTGTGTGAGGCCAGTTCCCCTTGTTACAATACTTAACTGCAGGAAGTTCCTGGTCAAAGCCAGGAAACCCAGGTCGTCCCTGATGAGCCATTCAGCTGTGTCCTCGGTCAGATAACTTTCCATCATTTTACCCCAAAGGAGCGCAGTCAGCACTTCAGTCCAGGAAACCTTCACCTCTGGCAGAACGGTCCAGCCTGGGACTCAACATGTACAAAATGAGTCGAGACATTAACAGCATGTCTTATGGCAGCGGTTCCTAACCTTTTTTGGCTCGTGAGCCCATTAAAATTAAGCGACGTTTACTTGTGACCCCTCGTCACATGTTATGGTCTTGAGTGCCAACACGAGGTGTGAGCAGTTGAAACAGAGTGTGAATTTTTCATGACCATGGAGACCTGATTTTGTGAAAGTATTTAGTATTTCACAACAAAAAGCTAAATTGGATAAAAATCAGTACAGTTTTTATGTCCCCCAAATCCTCATATGACCCTTCAGATTAATCTCTGGACCCCCGGGAGGCTCCCAACATGCATTTTTGTATACAGTACATTTAAGTGTTCCCTCATATTTAAAAATATTTTGTGAGTTTGAATACAGAATGTGTGTCCTCTTTCATGATAAGTAGATCAGGGAGCCATCAGACTAACCATGCTGAACCGAATTAGATCACAGTCAAGGATTGGGCCATTTGCATTCTGCAGGCGTGCTCTGCTGCTCCTCATGGTTAAATGATCAGCTCGTCTCTGTGATTTTAATCATGTGTATCTTGTTAGCTTGTTGCTGGAATGGCAGAGGAACCCATCCACACCAGCAGTCTTTCAGGGAACTGTCTCTCCTCTGCCAAGAATCTTATTTTTATACTCTCGATTAGATCATTTCAGCAGCTTTTAATGGGCCATCATCCTGACATAGAGTGGGTTGCCTCCACTGATTCTGGAACAGTTAAATTATATTTAATCAGTGTGTTGCATTTTCCACCTGTTGTAATACTTAAGATCCAAAATAGATTCATTTGCAAGCTCTTGTTGCCTTGCAACCATTTGCTGAGGGGAAAAATTTGAATAGGGTTTTTTTCTTTTCAAGCTGATGGTGAGCTACTGAATTAATTTTAGAAAACTAAAAGGGCATCTTCTTAAATGTGAAAGCTAAAAATCAAAATCAAAAATACATATTTTTACTCTTACCTGTATTGCTATTCACCAGTCTAGAGTGTAGAAGATATTGGCGTTAGAGATGTCTACCTTCTCACTAATATAATGGCACTAGGCAGCACTCAGCTTGTGGTGCTCAAAGCACCAAAAAATACATTTGAAAAACTCAACAGCAATGTCTCTTTCCAGAAATCTTGATCTGGTTTCTCAAGGTAATCCACAGACCTTGTTGTGAGCAGTTTCATGAAGGAACTATGTTCTTTCTACTGAATTACCAACCACCAACTGTATCACTGTGCAGATGGAAACGTGCATCTACTCATGGACGAGAGGTTTGTGCTCATGGTAGCATGAGATCTAAACAGTAATGGCATCTTCCTTGGCTGGGCTGTAACGTTAGCTAGCTCAGTGATGCTATGTGAGGTTGCAGTAGATACATGCTTCCCTCTGCACAGTGATACGGTTGGCAGATGTCCTTAAATAGAAAGAAAATAGTTCCTACATGAAACAACTCACAACAAGGTCTGGATTATCTTGAGTAACTGGGTCATGATTTCTGAAGGAAGGCATCGCTGTTGAGTTTTTAAAATATATTTTTTTGGCGCTTTGAGCACCACAAGTCGAGTGCCATCTTGTTCTGTTGTACTAGAGAAAAGGTGGACATCTCGACAGCAGATCAATCTAGATAGATAGCCATCACAATAGGTAAGAGGAAAAATATGTATTTCTGTTTCGGGGTGAACTGTTCCTTTAAGGCTGTCATTGGCTTGTTCAGTCACATAGATATACAGTACTTGAGGTCAGCAAAGATGTGTCTTTACTTGAGTTATTGATGGATTACCTCTCCCAAGTCAATCTACTAATGCACCAGCTTGCCAATCACCAACCATTGGTAACTCCT
Organism: Cephalopholis sonnerati; assembly: GCA_019142605.1. NCBI lineage: Eukaryota > Metazoa > Chordata > Actinopteri > Perciformes > Serranidae > Cephalopholis > Cephalopholis sonnerati. Next base: position 13,617,171 of record JAGQAX010000003.1, read on the forward strand.
TCAATTAACAAACATGTTGACTTTGCAGTGCAGTGACAGTATTAATGGCCTCTGAGATCAGGTCCCTTGATGAACAGGCACTTACTCATCAAATACAGGAAACTGTCTGAGCAAGAATGAAATGAGATGGGTGCTCAGTTAATCTTTCACTGTCAAACCAACCACAGGTGTTTGGTTTGAGCCCACACACAGACATTTCAAGTGTTATTGTCACTGAAATAACTTAACATAATGTTACACTGAAGGCAGAGTGAATTTAATATGTTCAAGCGTAATACAACTGTTTCAAAAGATGACTGGCCTCGATAAATAATCCTAATCTTAGTATTAACTTAATTGTGACGTATCTACTGTTCTTACTGAATGAATGTTACACAGTTGAAGTGTCAGAGTCAGTTTTAGCTGACACACAATAAAGTGAAGGGTGTCTAATGACTTTTATCTAATCTTTGGACGTCTTGCTGCTCAGCCACCCATATGACTTGACAGGAGGCCCTGTCCCTGTGAGGGGCATTGACGGGAAGACAAAGTACCGTTTTCCCATGACATCATTGCCATTATTTCCCCCCTATTGGGCCTCTAGATGACTCCGATCTGCCTCACTCCAAGCTCACAAGACACACCAAAGTGGAATACCCTGGAGGTTAATGGAGACGCATTAGAGGTCATATTTTATTGCCACATGACCACAGTGCAGATTGCCGTCAGCACAGCACACATTAACATTTTCCGACAAGAAAAGAATTGGATCACTCTTTGTGTCACCATGCTGTAAGTGGTTGGTGCTATTTTCAGTCAAACTTGTGAACATTTCATTTTACTAGTGGAGCTGACATTTTTAGAGATCCTTCATTATAGTCTACATTATGTGAATTCTGAAAACATACAAAAGCACCATTCAGGCTTCTTAAACCTCATTGAAGTCTGGTAGACAGTTTAGCTGTGAAACACGTTCACTGAGACTTTCTTCCCAGGATGGTCCATGAACGACATTTGGGGACGTTTTATTAAGGTTACAATGGGCAACGCAGACTTGATCCATATGGGCCCTTTCTTTTATGCTCAGTTTGTTCACAGTTTCTTCTAAAAAGAAGTGAAGAGTTTATCACCTTGATGATTCACATTCAACAGCCATACTAGATTTACTAAGAATTAAAATGCAAAGAGGGATAGAGGGTATTAGCTGAAGTGTAGAAGCAGAACCTGTGCTGTAAACTATACAGTAATGTTGCATTTGATCAGGGACTCTGTTGTGTAAGGGGTTGCATTATGTAAGATGAGATTGAAGGCCTTTGCACACCAAATCCATATTTTTCGTCAGAAATTGTTGCACATTGTGTTTCATACACTGACTCCAAAACTTTCTTACATCATTAAAGTATTCAGGACAGGTATGATTTTCTGTGTGTCTTCACATCCATCAAAGAGTAGTCTGACCAACAAGCAGTGAAGAAAATGTGGCGTAACCTGTGGGACACATACATCCACAACAAGAGAGAGGAACAGGGCGGACATAGACAGCAGGCCAGCAAGAAAAAGAAATGGAAATATATGGAAGCAATTACCTTCTTGAAATACTCCAAGACAAAGAGGAGGTTTCCCTAACCTCTTTCCATAAATGCAAAACAGCAAGTGCAAGTTAAAAGCGGCACAGTGTCATTTCATAACTCAGGTAGCCGCAGAGCCAAATGCAAGACACCGGCAGAGAGTGGTGACCACCGGGGAGTCACCTCCAGTTGAGAGAAGCAGGGGAGAAAATGCATCTTTCCACTTTGCCTGGTATTGCAAATTTTTTGCAACAAATAGAACAATAAAACGTTTCAGACTTGGTATGCAAGGTTTTTCTGTGTACAAACATACAAAAAGTACAGACTTAATGTACCAAGGCCTTGTTACTACATCTATTACTGTCAACAGACAAAACAAACTTGGCTCGATGTGATCACATCTGCTGCTATTGTCATGTCTGTGTCAATAGGTGTGTGTCAGAGAACATGTGCACACTGTCAAAAATGAAATGAATCCTTTTAAATTACAAAGTTGAAATTACAGACTATTAATGTAGGGTGTACAAACAAGTTCTATTAAATCTGTCAAAGCAAACCAAATGGTCTCCGCTCTAGCAGTCATAGTAGATAAACCTGCCATTATAAGACACGAATATTGTGTCCTTAAAATTTAGGCTATTCTGTGATTTTTAGAGCAAGACTGATAAATCATCATGGTCGATCTCTTAGCCGGTATCACCTTTTTACAGATAAAAGTGTATTACTGTGTATGTTGGTAGGTAAGTAACACAAAAATGTTAGAAGAGGAAAGCCAAACTAGGTGTAAGTACATTGAGACACTGTGTTACCATTACATACAGTGGTTTATCTACAATAGAAAACTGACATGTTAATTTTTCAGCTGTAAAATGTCCTGCTCAGTTTGTATCGTGGTCACAGTTCCTTTAAAAAGCAAATCAAAGGGATCCATATCCAGATTGTTGTTTATGTTAAAAACAAATTATTACTGGTTGATTAATTATTGTCAGATTTCTTTAGCTCCAAACACTGGCATCCGTAACCATCAGGCTGTTAGTATTTATGCTGTTTGTCTGTAACTAATTGTTTTTGCTGCCTATTGTGGAACAAGACGCTCTTAAAAACCAGATTTTTAAACTCAGTGAGACACGCCTCATTAAAATAGAACTATTAAAAGAGAATTAATTATGCCATTTATTAAAATAATTATTAAAAGATTCAAACCTGCTCACAATCATTTTCCTACCATAAATTATTTCATGCAGTATTAAGTAAATGCATTAATGTTTGAGGTTAGTTAAGTGTGAGTGTGCCACTGTATGCTCCTGTTGTCAGTCTATACATACTTGTGTAAAATGATGTTCATCCACAGCATGTTCTTAAAATTATAATAATACATTAAAAATTATGTAATTGATTGTATAAAATCAGGGATTACTGGCCTTAGTCTAAGTCTCAAAATTATAGCCAGAGTCAGCGTCCTGTATTTACAGATATAAAGCTGACATTACAGTTGCCTTATCTCCCCCGTGCAGTGACTTGACTTCACAGTGTCACGTCTTTGCATTTCTGACGTTGCATTCCAGGAAATACCTGTGGTGAAATGCTGTGAAGCCTGAGCCTACTGAAAAATACGCCCTTGAGGAAAATTATTTTGGTCTTCTGATAACAAATGATTTTCAGGCTGTGAAAAACATGATATTTAAAACATTTGATGGCAAGCTCGCATGCACATACATGCTAAGCTTGACTTTGACCTTCAAATCCACAATCTGCTGATAAGACTGTACTTGTGGCATGGTGTTTGGGTGATGAGGTTGTCAGTCAAACCTCATGAAAGCACAGTGGAGACTGAATGAAAGACAGACTGCTGAGGTTTGACTTTTTCTCCTCCCCCTCCTCCCCCTTTCTCCCTCTTCTTGTCTCCCGCAGATCGAGAAGACCAATCCATTCTTTGCACGTGAGTATACAGGCTGAGTTTTTTCCATTTTATATTAACATTTCTTGTGCTTTATTGAAGCTGATGTTGTTTCAGCATATTAAAGTTGTTGTTGATAAACAAATTTAAGCTCCCAGGGCCCACAGTTGTCTCTGTGTCTTATATTGCTAAGATAAACTGAGCCCTCTCTGTCCCAAATTAATAGCATAAGGTTCATGGCTGATTCATTACCCTCATGCATCTCTCTTTTCCCTTTTATATTCTTGGAAATAACATCACATGGTGCAGTATATTTCCCTGTGGGAAGTTTTTTGTCTGCATTAGATGAAACTGAAAGTCACAATAATGCATTCACTGGTAAATAAACAAGTTCGGGAGCATTCCGAGTGCACCAGCTGCCCAGGGGCCTTCACAGTCATTTTAAATCGTGTGTCTCAGTGACACTGACCAGACTGTCACGACTTGAAAGAAACGTGTGAAATGTGGGTCTAAGAAATGCCTGACATTTCTGCTACACAGCCCTCTGGCATCCTTTGGGTGACAAGTGTCTGCAGACGACAGGAGTGTCACCAAAGAAAATACCAGAGAGGGTATCAAGACATGAACCCTCAATAACCCCGTTACTCTTGCAGACTGAATAGTGAGGAGTACCACAAACAAAGCCAAGAAGAAAGTTATACTTTGAATGAAGTAGAGCAGACGCGTACATTTAATTAATTCAGATTTAAGCCAGGTAATGTAATCCCAAACAATGATGTAGAATTGCCATTTATTCCCTTTATTTCCTGTGTCTCTGCTGCTGTTAGACACTGTTTAAGTACCAAAAAGCTTGTGTGTGGACACTAAGTCAACATTCATTCCTAACACATCTGAAAATTTTGACTTTGAACAAATCATTACAGATCAGATTTTTTTTTTCTTTATATTTTTGAACAGCGGTCCAAAATTAAAACAAAAAGTATCAGCCATAACACCTCTCACCCACAGAAAAAAATGTAGTATTAGGTTCACTAGTTTGCATTTATTACATGGTTATTGTATTGGATTGAATTGTGTTGCTGTGTTGAACAAAAGATGGATATATTCACAAGTATTAAAATAAAGATTATGCACATTATCAAAAGCTTTGGTGCTGAAATTCACAAACAGCTTGCAAATAGTATAAAACACAAAATAATGACTAAGTCAGCGCTACCTTATTTATATGGCATGTTTTCTGAAACAGGGGAGCTGTAGGATCTTGAGCGAGTACGTCACTGCAAAATGACCATTTGTGTATCAATTACTCACTGCGTGTTACATTAAATTTGTGAAGAAGACTTTGTTTTTCTCACATGTCTCCACGGTGAATGAAGAATCCTAAAACGGCAAACATTCTTGATGAGTTAAAGTAAAAAGGGACTGTGTTTAACAACAGCAAAACAATATCAAAACATCTGTTAACAAACTCCCACTCATAGCGTGTCATATAACCCAAGTCTCATTTATCGGATGCTCAGTACTTCCCAAACACATGCGTTTTCACTAAAACATAACAATTTAAGCGTGAGCGTGACTTAGCACCCACATGCGTATGAGCTCTGCTTGAGCAGAGTTCAAACACACGCACGTGCCCAGGCACATAACTCAAGCGGGATCTTTACTTGTTCATCAGCTTAATGCCGAGCCTACGCATGTGGCCTACGCCATTGTGAGCATTTATACTTGCACGGTGGTGTGTCTGTGTCACTCTGCAGTTACACCTCCAAAACACTAGTTGGCGATGTAGTTTCTGTGAAGTGCTGTAAAGCTGAGTTGATTCAAAATGTGTCAATTGGACACAAAAGTATAAATCCTGTGCATGAGACTGTGCTGACGTGTTTTAAATCATAATGTTTTATCAAAAATGCATGTTTAGATAAATGAGACTGGAATTATTCCGCAGGAGTTGTGTGAGAGTTTGTAAACAGATGTTTTGATATAGTTTTGCTGAGCTCCATTAATTTATGAAGAATGTTCTCCTTTTTTGGATTCTCTGTGCACTGTGGAGGCAAGTTAAAAAAAAAAACAAACACAAATGGTCATTTGGCAGGTGAACACCCAGCAGTCCAAGGCCAACGACAGAGACACTGACATAATCCCTTCATGATTACCCCCCATTCACAGAAGCCAACGCGACTGCCATTTACACACCATTCTCCCAGTCTTTACTCTCATCCACATCACATTCACTCAATCTAAAAAGCAAAACAATATTTTGTGCATACTTGGTGTATGTAAATTTGCACTTACTGTAAAACCTCAAGTATGCTCTAAATCTAAACTGCTCCTCCAAAGTTTTTGCATGGCTTGGAGCTTTTCTTCCCTGTTTTTCAATGCCATGGTCACTGTATGACAGAGCACTTAAAAGCAGGCTGCACATCCACACACACCAGCAACCACAGGCCTAAACTTGACTGACACTCAAAAAATACTGCAGAGAAAGACACACATGATCAGATTTTAATGTAGTTTTAGTCTTAAGATTGTATATGTGCAGTTTTGTTTGTTTGTTTTATGGAAAAGAGGTTGGGGCTTGTGTTCTGTCCTCCCCCACAAACACCTGCAAATCTGTAAAGCTAAATGAGAACAGCATCATAGATATAAAGATTCAGTTTTTTAAGATCACTCTGTGGCGAAGATTTTGATTTCAAAGGTTCATTCTAGTTTAGTGTTTCACAGCACTATTATGAGGATGTCTGTTTTTGTGTGCTTTGTCCTCTCTTGTCCCACAGAGGTGAGTCAGGAGCTGGCAAGACAGAAAATACAAAAAAGGTCATTCAGTACCTGGCACATGTTGCCTCCTCCCACAAAGGAAGAAAAGACCACAGCATTCCTGTGAGTATTCTCCTCTCTCATCTCTCTAATTTAGGTTAGCAGTGCCTGCACGAAGCCATAAACTGAACTGAATGAGCCCATAAAAATGTGTTGAAATACTAAGGTTAATGTTGGATTTGTATGAGAAATGAATCACTTTCACTATGTCCTATCATATCTTTAGATCCCCCACAATTACCACAATACCACGTTATTCTTTTGACCTTATATGACACTGTCATTACTGTGGAGTAACGATCATTACAAAAAACTATGAACAGTTTAGCTGATGTGGGATTGTTGTGGTATAATATAGGTACCAACACCTGTTGTAGGCAACATGGCTTTGTGCACTGTATGAGTGTACACAATCTAACAGTTTGCCTTTGTTTATCTGTAACAAACAGCCAGAATCACCCAAACCAGTGAAACTACAGGCAAGTCTTTATACTTTCTTATACACTGTGTTCATGTGCATGCTACACTAACATTTACTTCTCAAACAACCTCACTTTGTCTAAAATGGGCTCATAGAATATGACATGAGCCCACTAAAGCCTGATTTAAGGTAGAGTGCTTGACGCTCTTAATGAGTGTCGCTCGACAGAAATGAAAAAAAATCATGTTGTGCACCTGGAGAATCATGTTGTGGACACCATCATATTTTGTCACGAAATGTGATTTGGTATTCACAGCGAGCCTTTCTGTTACATCTGTTGGAGTTTGGAGTTTTGTGTGAGCAACATTGGACTGGATGACCAGATCACCAAATCTGAAAATACGGAAAATGCAGCTTCTTTACGTTGTGCTGCATTTGCTGGACCAAAACAAATTCACCCTTTGGCTCAAACAAACAGCTGTCAGAAGCTTCAGGATGATAAAATGTTGCTAAACAAGCCAGCTGGAGAAAAGTGTCTGGTTACCATGGAGATGACTTAAACATTTCATCGAAGCATTAATTGAAAATGTTGCACAGCTTTTTAATTTCTGTTGATCGACACTTATCACAAGTGTCGAGCGCTGTACCATAAATCAGGATTTTTGGCTCATCAAATAGTGTGAATAAGTTCAGAGACACCAAAGGTGACAGTTGACACTTAGTGTGCTGTATTTAGATAAAATACTTCCTTACAGCATATTTAGCTTTTACATTGTCTTTCTCTGTCAGGCACAAAATGCAGTTGTGAGTAAACTTTAAAGCTTGCATGATAATTCAGACTTCCTTTATTGTGTTTTATGTGAATGACTTACTTTGTCCAGATGTGCCTCATTGTAAATTTGCTTGCCATCACTGTGATTCACACACTCACTGAAACATAGTCGCATGCATGTTGTTTTTACTTGTCGTGATACACATGTGGAGTCTCTGCTGTCATATTGTGCTGTATGAAAATAGTAAGATTTTGCTTGTGTTATAGAGAGGCATGTATCTTATCAGTGTTTGGTGTGTTTTTTAAGCTAGGTCTGCAGGTAGCACCTAACCTGTCACTGAATTACAGCATAGCTGAGATGCACAGTACAAACCACTGACTACCTGTTAACACAGAGCAGCATTATCAGCAGTAATCTGGGTCTTGAGGGCCAGGATTACAGACCACTGAGGTATTATAATAACACCTGCTGCTTATTCCCTCCATAGACTGCTGCTTAGATTCTGACGCTAAGGCATAAAGAAAAATGTTTAGCTTGAACTACAGGTATATATGTATTCATGTCATTAATCCAGTTTATTATTTTCCATAATAACAAATGAATCTCCCCATTCCTACAGAGTGGACCCCTGTTTTATGTGAGTAGTATGTAGTTTCTCGCCGATCTCACCTCACAGTATCAAAGGGGTGCTTTACTCACTCTGTTGCCACCTCCTCTTTACCCATATATAACTGATTAATATTGCCTGATGGGCAGTAGATTTGATTTCATCCACTTTAAACCACCTGCTGCTGTTAAACTTTAACTTTTGCATTGCATGATCTGTACTTCCTGTCCTCACTGAGCTAATGATGTAGGGTCTGCTTCTTTCAGACATTTAACATTCACATTACTTACAGTGTGAGGACATCTCCTCTCATAGAAACCAAACATTGCTCTAATGTTCATTTTATAAGCTAATAGGCTGCCGTGAAGCTGATAGATCCTATAATATTTATACACCTGCATAATGAATCAATTTATTAACATTACATCTGCTGTTTTATTATGCTCCACTCTGTCTCACTGTTGGCATGTTAACAACAAGGTTTCTACTTCAGTTTCTGAGATCAATGTCCCAGCTTGTCATCTGGGAAAAATTGTTAATGATGAATGTCACAACTCAGTTATCTGCTGACTAGGCGTTAACAATCTGAGGCAAAATCCTATGGCATTTTTTAACTACATAATTTTTTCTGTAAATACATCTAGAGGTGTCTGTATTTGTGGTTGACATAGTAAAAAACAAGATAGGATTATGCCAAGCATTATTACAAACCTGTCTTGTGTCTACATAAAGAATAAGATAAAGATAATTGAGCTGTTTGTCGTTAAAGTCCTTTCATGGTTCATCTGTCAGTCAATGAAAAGTGAACTTCTTAGTAGACTTGGGTGGTTTTCTAAGTAAAAAGACAAATGTGATAACACAGAGTGACCCCATGTAAATATACAGACACTGACATCAGAGTGTATTGCACTCACAAAGAATCCTTTTTGTTGTTCAGCCAAGTGAAACAAATTGAAGTGAATAAGCTATAAGCTAATTGTTCAGTCATTCTGCTGGCTTATACTGTATGTACACTGCTAACCGAGCCTTAAAGGGACAGTTCACCCAAAAATCAAAAATACATATTTTCCCCCTTATCTGTAGTGCTGTTTATTGAGCTAGATCGTTTCAGTTTGATCTCCCAAGTGTTAGGGATATCGGCCGTAGAGATGTCAGCCTTCTCTCAAATATAATGGAACAAGATGGCACTCAACTTGTGATGCTCAAATCACCGCAAAAATACATTTGAAAAACTCAACAGCAATGTCTCTTTCCAGAAATCATGACCTGGCTACTCAAGATATTCCACAGACCTTGTTGCGAGCAGTTTCATGGAGGAACTATTTTCTTTCTACTAAACTACACCCACCAACTGCACAGAAGGAAACGTGCATCTACTTCCAGCTCACCTAGCATCACTGAGCTAGCTAACGTTTCAGCTCGGCCAATAAGAACGCCAGAGCCTCTCATCCCTGAGTAAATTCATGCTTCCTTCAGCACGGTGATACAATTGGTGGGTGTAGTTTGGTCATGACCTCTTAAGAGTTTTTCAAATGTATTTTTACATTTGAGCACCACAACCAATTGCCATCTAGTTCATTATATTCAAGAGAAGGCAGACATCTCCACGGCTGATATCTCCAGCACTCGGCAACTCACACCAAAACAATCTAGACTGATAAATAACACTACAGGTAAGAAGATAAAACTGCGTGTTTTTAATTTATGGGGTGAACTGTCCCTTTAAGGGTGCTTTTTACTTCACATTAACCATCCCGTTGCTAGATGTTAGGTACCTTTGTTTCTACTGCATGTACAGTATGTAAGAAGCTTGGCAGTCGTTACACCACAAGATATTTAGCCCATACTTATGCTAAGTAAACTGAACTAAGTATGATTTAAGTGGTTCACTGATGTTCAAGCCAGCTCATCTCAATCACTTGACCTGGACCCAGTGGCCGATGCAGAACCTCTTTTGACCTTTCCATTAAGTTAGATTCAGCCTAAAAGCTCTGTCAGCCCAAATGAGTTCTCCACATCGGCTTGTTCCCTTCCAGATTTAAATACTTAGTGCCGTTTCCCAAAGACTGTTCTCCTTTTTCTTGCTGATGGAAAGAGCGACTTGTAATATTTATCTGGCCTCGTGACCTCTGGAGCAGATGTTGAGCAGCGAGCACACATCCACAACTGGCCTGTGCCTTATAAGATTTAGTGGAACAGTTTTGACTGATCCTCTCAATCTGTCCTAAAGTACGGCCCCATGGCCTGCCAAACAGCCTGCACTCTGAGAGACACACTTGTAGCTCTGACCTGTAAACATTTCTATAAAGGCAGAAAAATGACTTTGAAGGAGATGATAGGGATTCTTTCTTTTTATAGCTTGAAAACGACTGGGTGTATGTGGAGTGACTGATAATGTGTCTCTCAGCAGTTTTGAGGCGTCTCAGGTTGCTTACATTTTATCACAGCCAAACAACAATTGGCCAGCTCAAGTGGCGGAGCCAGCTCTGTTTGTTGTCAGATGTCTGACATGCTCACTTTGCAACAGGAATGTGGGTCAACTCCTAATGCTGCTAAATTGGACCCCCACTGGTGTTTGTAATCTGCTCTTTGTTTTTAATGTGCGTAGAGCAGACCACACAGATGGGTAGAGGCTGCCAATGAACAATTTCAGCTACCACATTGCACCACAGGCTTGTGTTTATATAGAAACAAAGGCTTTTGGTTTGAATCCTCTGCCCTCTGTGGGCTCTGCCGCCACTCTGATAGCTGGAAAAGAACCAGGTTTATCCCGTTCAGCCCCGCTTCATTCCAGCTGCTCAAAAACTCAATTAAAAGCAGCACATCGTGCTCTCCGGCCAAAGATCACATTACATGTCTCACATCCTGAGTGCAATGCTGATTCCTCATCCCACAGAGTTGTGGAAAATGGCCTCCTCAAACCTTCAGAGTGCGCAGCTATTTTTGACGTAATGGGAAAGTATTCCTCTCGGCCACAAGAAGAGAACTAACATTGCAGAAGAAATTGTTTTTCTCTCAGCCATTTTGGATTCTCTGGTCATGACAAAGCCCGCAGCGTGGCTTAGATGGGAACACAGCGCGCCACCTGTCCAAACATCTGCATAAGTCACTTATTTATTTATTTATTCAGCCTCTTAAAGTGTCCAGTCTGATGGAAAAAAAATAAAGCCGGAGTGTTTCTGTTGTGTATTGTGGACACATTCGTCCTGTCAGATAGAGCGACTGTCGGGCTTTTCTCACAACATCAAGCAGAAATTTTCCCAGAAATGTTCTCTCAGTCACAATCAAGTAACATCATTAGTCCTCAGTCAGCCAGAACAGGGCTCAGTGTGCAATCGTTTTTCTTTAAACTTCAAAAGATAAAACTGTGGAAGCCTTTATGATCACCGTGTTTACAGGATTGGTTTATATTTTATGTACTTGAGAAAATACAAAAAGTCCCTAAAACATCAAGTCCACTGCCAAGACCTAATGGTTTCAGCATTTAGCTTTCTTAAATACGATCAGATTAACTGTTTAGTCATTAAAATGCCAAAAAAACAAGTCTTGAAATTGCTGGTTTTGTCTTGAACCCAAAAATATTTAATTACGAGGTCATAAAAAGAGAAAAGCAGCAAAATGTCACATTTTATAAGCTGGGAACAGAGAATGTTTGGCATTTTTGCTGGATAAATGACTTACACCCTCAGTCCTTTATCATAATTGTTGGCAATTCATGTTTTGTCAAATGACTAGCCTAATTGTTTCAGCACTAATCACCTCAGAAACAAAGATTTCTCCTCAACATTTAAAATAGTTTTGATGGCTGAGAAGTGGTATGACACCCCTTTGACCACACTTTTACTAACTGGAGAAGGGTGATTTTTTTCTCATTTAAATCCTCTATCACATAAATATGTTACCCTTTATATGGTCACACTGTTTCTGCCTGGTCTTGCTTTGGAAGACAATGACTTGGTTAGTAAAACGGTCTTTGTGATGGGCTGTGCTGCTCCCTTAGAAACTTTAAACACAATTTGGGATTGGAAAACTTTTAAGCTCAGGTAAACAACTCAGCTCCAAAAATTGTCATTTAGCTCATCTGACATTGTGGACAACTGCAGAACAACTCCAGAAAAATAAGAACTGCTAAACCTTGTCCACCAACACACAAGTAAACACTATGCACTTTAATATCATACACAGTAGTTGTTTAAAGGTAACATTGGTACAATAAAGGTTTTTAGGAGCATGACTGTCACACATGTTTTCATCGACTTCTCTCTGGTTTTGTTTGTTCACTTTGCCACAGGGGGATAATGTATGTGACGTCATCGTCTGCTAGGGTTGCAACAGTATGAGATTTTCACGGTACGATAACTGTCTCAGAAAATATCGGGGATTCACAGTATCTCAGTATAACAGAATTATTATTATCAGTCAGACTTACCCTTAAAGGAATGAAAACTGAAGGGATAAACGTTTTATTACTATAATTAAAACTTGAAGCTATTTTTAATGGAAGTCTGTGTGAAAAGTCTCCCTTTCGAAAACAACTAAGATAAAGGTGGGATTCTCTTCATATCACAATATACCTTGAAAGTGGTGTGCTGTTGCAACCCTATCATCTGCATGTTCATGGGGTTTTTTTTCAGTTGCTGATTCACAGTTTCTCATCATTTTTGTTTGTTGTTTCTGCGGAGACAAAGGACCGCTGTGATGTTGCTCCACTTTTTTGTTGTTGCTATTTGTTTTTTCAGGGTGAATTGGAACGTCAGCTTTTACAAGCCAACCCCATCCTTGAATCTTTTGGGAACGCTAAGACAGTGAAAAACGACAACTCGTCACGCTTTGTAAGTAGAAATAAGAAGAGTGAGAAAAGTAGAAAATAATACTTAAGAAGACAAAGTCTGCTCTAGCAGTTGTGACAGCTTCAACCTGTCACAGCACCACCTGGGCCAATCATAAGTCGGCACCTGAATCAGATTTAGATGACGCGTCTGGATCCTCTAGAAAGTTTTTTTTTTTTTTTTTTTGAGAATAAGCAGAGGTAAACTGATTGAAAGTAATTTATTATCCTACTTTCCCTGTAAGCAGTTACACAGGTCGTATAGACGGACACAGACGCCTGCTAGTCATTAATGATGCCTTTGATGTACTGGATCCTTTCAGACTGGAGGCAGCTCCACTCAGCACACTTCTCAATCGTGACGTATCGAGAGGGACATGAGGAAAGTCTTGGCCTAAACCTTACTGTGGTGAATTAATCTGTTGAATTTAAGAGGCATTATCTAATTACCAAATAACTGCATTGCCTCATAAAATAACTCAAGTGAAACTTTCTGTGGTCAGTCGAGATAGTAAAAAACACCACACAGTTTTCATTTCACTTGATCAGAAACAGACCTCACAGGTTCTGTAAGGCTATCAAAAAAATACTAAAACTTACTTGTGCTGATGTGAGTCCAGTGTGTGAAAATAATGTTATGTTGTAAACAGGATGAGCATCGTTTTGGGTGGCTTAAAACATCATTTTACATTTTAAAATATTGCTTTTTACTGTATAAAATTTGGCAATTGATTTTGATTTGATTAAATTGACATTTTAAAACAAATATATAAAAGTTCATATATTGAATAAAAAAAAAAACACAATATAGTTAAATGCATGACTTATTTCCATTGTTGTCCTCTAATATCATGTATTTATTATAATTTATTCTGTAGACGATGTGTATCAGTGTTTATGCTTATGGAGAATTCATGCCAACTCTCAGGACATTTTTCTATAAACATCAAACTTATCAGATGTTTCTCGCCGTGAGGCCTCGGTGTGTGTTACAGCAGGACACAGTCATTATGTTAGCAATTGATTTCCGTGTATCTTGTCTTGTGCACTTCCTGAGTATTTATCTTGTGTTCATCTCTGCAGGGGAAATTCATCCGGATCAACTTTGATGTCACCGGATACATCGTTGGAGCCAATATTGAAACCTGTATCCTGTTTTGAAACGATTGACTAGAACTGAGACATATGAGACATTGTAGGTGAGATGTTCACAAAGAGGCTATCAGCCAGGAGTGTTAATTGGAGGCACACATAAAACTTAATCCAACAGGATTTTCGTCATGGCATGCTGTCGAAATTTGTCGGTGATATAAAAACAGATGATTATTTTTGCAATAAAAATATTTAGATCTTGTAATATCTCAACTAATTTGACCTGTACACTAGAAAGTGTCTCGAACACTGAAGTTTTGAGTGATGATTCTACGTCACATTGATCCACCACACAGATTTTTTCTTTGACCATTTTGGATCAGACTTACTGGAGAAATCCAGAGCTATTCGTCAAGCCAAAGATGAGCGCACCTTCCACATCTTCTACCAGCTGCTGGCTGGAGCTGGAGAGCACCTCAGATGTAAGTAGACTGAGCTTTTTCACCATTAAGGTACTTTTTATTTCCTTTGTCTATTATTACTCTAGACTATAGCTTATTTTGGCAGTTTATTTACGTATAAACAAATGTGCAATGTGTCATCTCCAGCAGTTCTACCAAAGCCCAGTGCTTACTTACTCCGCAGGTTTTTATCTTTAAATAAAAAAGAGAGAAGAAAAGAATAATATCTTAACCATGCTTCTAAATGTTTTCACCACATTTCTCTCCACAGCGGACCTGCTTTTGGAAGGATTCAACAACTACCGCTTCCTGTCTAACGGTAACATCCCAATCCCTGGCCAGCAGGACAAAGACAACTTCCAGGAGACCATGGAGGCCATGCACATCATGAGCTTTGGCCATGAGGAGATTCTGGGTATGTTTACCATTACACCAGAATAAAACATACATAAAACGTAACAAGGTTATTACTTATCAAGGTCCCTCTGATTTTATGGTTTTTGAAGTTGAAGTGACAGGAAAACGACAGCATTAGAGCATCTCTGGCTTCTGTAATGTGATGTATCTCAGAGTGAACAGAATACATGGGCAGTGTGTCATTCTGAACGGGATTTGATCAAGTTGTTCAGAAGTGACCACGACTTAGTAAAACAGAACATATGGAGCTGCAGAGGACTGCTGGCCCTTACACACGAGAGACTGGGGACAAATATGTATGTTGGACCCCAACCATCCTAAATGAGAAAATGAGAGGGATTTTGATATAAAAAATGATTTTGCTACTTATTTTGCATGCACCAGCAGATAATAATATGTATTGTTTATTGTTTCTTTGGGTGTACTAATAATGTATTTTTTTATTGATATTCTCCAGTGACATTAAAATGTAATCATGGTCCTCTCTTAATAACTCCATGACCATGAAGCCAACTCGTTTTTGCCAGTTCCAGTGCTTGGACGCAGTGAAACTGACAAAAACAGGTTGATGCTAAAGTGGTGTCTCTCTATAGTAATACTGTTTGTTTTGTTGTTCTTTTATCTGTAGCCATGTTGAAAGTGGTGTCCTCAGTGCTTCAGTTTGGTAACATTAACTTTAAGAAGGAGAGGAACTCTGACCAAGCCTCTATGCCTGATAATACTGGTAGGTATCACACACACACACACACACACACTGCAGTCCTTTTACATCTGCTTCATAACCTCGTAGCTTGGAGCTCACAGGTCAAGACATTATTTTCCTCCTTTTCCTCTTGCCATATATTCTCTCTTCACCTTTTCCTGCCTCCCTCACAGCGCGTCCTCGTCCACAGAACAGAGGAACTGGTGATTTATGTCCTTTCTCTCCCTGAGCCTTGTCAACCTGCCATTAAGCCACATTATTGTGAGGATTTACCCCTGAAGGAAATGGGGCACAGCTTTCCAGTTCCTCCACATGTGGCACTGCATATTTGGCACTTAAATGAGGGAGACAGGGAGAGAGAATGGGTCTAATGCCAGTGATGCAGCTCGGCCAGATACTCCCAAATGTGACAGGCAGAATCCAGAACTGAAGCAGATGTTGTTGTTTTTTTTTTCTTTAGTAGTGAGACTTGGCTGATCTAGACCGGATTCTGCTTTTTCTACTTTTCCACAAACTCCAGCCATGTAAAATATGACTCTTTCCCCGTTACATTTCAAAAGAAAACCTCTTTGAAAGATTTGTGATGAATCTTCATAGTAATCAGTAATGGTCAAGTTTAGTTTATGTGGCTTATAGAGAGATTTGTAATAATATTATAATAATTATCTAATTGTAAAAATGATACTGGGAAGATCGTCATCTCTGTCAAATCACTCTTGAGAACAAAAACTAATTTCTCAATGTTTTATTTTTGGTTTTGACAAGATAATTAACGTACAGATACTGGCCAAATATATTGCTTGAAATCTCCTACCGTGGCTTCATTTTGTCCTCTTTTAATCAGCTTTTTCCTGTTGTGTGCTCTCCATCTCTGTTTCCCAGCCGCTCAGAAGCTGTGTCATCTGCTGGGTATGAATGTAATGGAGTTTACCAGAGCCATCCTGTCGCCGAGGATCAAAGTGGGAAGAGACTACGTGCAGAAAGCGCAGACTAAAGAGCAGGTCAGTTTGCTAACGTGATGTATTTACTCTTCTGTTTCTAGATGAGCTCCTTAGTAATGATGATGATCTATTGTACAGTAATGTAACTGAAGTAGGTGTTTTCCAGTTTAAGTTAATTTTGTTATGAAGTAATAGATTTGTGTGGTTGGAGGGTTAAGTTATTTCAGGCACCCAGGGTTCCACTATTTAGTATTTTCTGCATAGACAGTGTTTCACAGTGAAGTTGGAGCACTTTTAAGCCTGTGATGGGCATCAACTCTTCTGTTTAAATCATCAGTACAAATTACAGCAACTGCAATAGAAATGGTCTGTTTTCACGCCTCTGTGCTGGCGATAGCCGTGGCCGGAGGCATTATCTTTTCAGGCTGTCCATCCCGTTCTTGTGAACACGATATCTCAAGAACGCTTTGAGGGGATTTCTTCAAATTTGGCACAAATGTTCACAATGAACTGGTTAGATTTTGTTAGTCAAAGGTCACTGTGACCTCAAAAAACATTTTTGGCCATAACTCAAGAATTCTTATGCTACTTATGGCAAAACTTCACATAAATGTCTACCAGGATAAAATGATGAAGTGATGACATTTGATATCCAAAAGGTCAAAGGTCAACTTCACTGTCGCATCATAATGTTCTGCAAAATCACTTTAATGGCCATTACTCAACATCATAACTCAGGAACAGAAGGGGAGACATTTGGTCAGATACTGACTTGGTGTCACCAATCTTGGGTGTTCATCTTGAATCTTCGGTGCTACTGGGGGAAGATGTGTGTGAAGCATCCACATCTTAGAATATGACGCTTTTTATATGAAGCATTGTCAACTGTCACAGCTATATATGAGTCTGTACAGACATGGATATAAATCGTAACTGCAACTTGACTGGTTGATGGAGGCATACAACTGTGAGACGATATTTCTAGTTCTGATTTTAAAAGAAGTTAAAGGTACAATCTTGTGTAGATAAAAGCATGAGGAGTCAGCTACAACTCCCAAGTTGCATTTTAGTAAGAAGCATTCAATTAGAAAGTTTAAAAAGCTGTTTTGTGTGTCGCTAAGAACAAGTGGAAGCTAAAGATATATTTTCATGACATGGACAGACAGACAGATATATAATAAACTTCCTCTCCATACAGTCTTAAGACTCATCAGTAAAGAGATACTCTAAAGTTAAAATCATTTGAAAACTGATGGCCATAGAAATGATGACTTACTGTCAAAAACTGATATCTTGCCTTGTTTCATATTGCACTGAGCACAAGAGAAGGTTAGTTTTACTTTCTGTGAAACCACTCCAAAGTACGTCTCCTGACTATGAATCATTTATTTAAAGTGCGGTACTCTTACAGAGTTCTGATTGTTATGGCTGCAGCTCAGTGGATACGGCTTTTGTTTCAACTGTTTTAGATATTAATACAAGTCTGACTCAGAAAGCATGTGGAACATTAACGGAACACAGTCTTGCCAAAATGTTTGAGTCCATTTGTCCATTGAAGATCTGAAAGCGTGTCTAAATTATACTGACTCAAGACCCGACCTGCCTGTCCTCGCTCTCTACCATGTCAGCTCTATACCTCCTCATCTTGTTTCAACATTATTTCCCACTCCCCACTTCTCTCTCTGTCCCTCCAGGCTGACTTTGCAGTCGAGGCGTTGGCTAAAGCAACATATGAGCGTCTGTTCCGCTGGCTGGTCCATCGCATTAACAAAGCTCTGGACAGAACCAAACGGCAGGGAGCCTCCTTCATCGGCATCCTGGACATTGCGGGTTTTGAGATTTTCCAGGTTTGGATTAAAGTCTTTTGATCTTTAAAGAAAAAGTTTGTCAAGTTGTGTGTAGGGGAAACGTTTTGGTTTTGTACAGTTGATGATAATTTTGTCTACATTTGAGGTTTTGAGTTCTTGTCATCTACACACATTTTAAGTGATGCAGTTCTTCCTTTTATTTCTGTTTCTTTATTTCCGTCCTCCAGCTGAACTCATTTGAGCAGCTGTGTATCAACTACACCAATGAGAAGCTGCAGCAGCTCTTCAACCACACCATGTTCATCCTGGAGCAGGAGGAGTACCAGAGGGAGGGCATCGAGTGGAGCTTCATCGACTTTGGTCTCGACCTGCAGCCCTGCATCGACCTCATCGAGAGGCCGGTCAGTGTGAATGATTAGCTCCTGTCAATGAAACCACTTCTTCTTGAATTATTTAGCTATGCTGACGGTCTAGTACCTAAATAATATTCACTCAACATTTCTTTTTAACCACGTAATACACTTTTTCTGCCTAAGATGGAAAGGAAATTACTTGACATTGCTGACTGCAATGCTCCCATCTATGAAACACACACGCTCTCTGAAGTCTTTTTGTTTTGTCCTGTGTTAATATCCCTTTTAGGCAAACCCTCCCGGAGTGTTGGCTCTTCTGGATGAAGAGTGCTGGTTCCCCAAGGCCACAGACAAAACCTTTGTAGACAAGCTGATCCAGGAGCAGGGTACACACACCAAGTTCCAGAAGCCCCGCCAGCTCAAAGACAAGGCTGACTTCTGCATCATCCACTACGCTGGCAGGGTACGCTTGTTTTTATCTCAGCAAGTTTCTGTCAGTTCATTATTTTTTTCTTTTTTTAAGTTTTCATCATTCTGTAGCTTCCCAGTAGAGTTCCTTATGTTTTTAAATCCAGACATGAACATTTAGATCAAAGTATGTATGTTTCAGCATCAAAATGCTTTTTTTCCCAAGCCCTTCTAAAAGTGGTCACCCACGTGACCTGAGCGAGATGTCTGCATTATGACATCGCTACATAAACCTCCCACCTTTGCCACTTCATGACTGAGCCAGTCCTTCTTTGAGATGTGTGCGTTATCGATCTCCCAAATGTGCTACATTCCTCTAATCCCTTTACCAACACAGAGGCAAAACAATGTACTGCTGGGGGCACCATGTTAGTTTGGATCCGAAAGGC
The DNA here is from genome assembly GCA_019142605.1 of Cephalopholis sonnerati. NCBI lineage: Eukaryota > Metazoa > Chordata > Actinopteri > Perciformes > Serranidae > Cephalopholis > Cephalopholis sonnerati. The sequence goes on from JAGQAX010000003.1 coordinate 13,636,690, forward strand.
ACACAAAAAAAACTAACTAACCAATAGAGGCCGTGGTCGACCAGCAAGTCCCATGACCTGTGAGGTAAAATTATGGTTTTTGTCAGTGGAGTCTCGTAGCTTTGAAGACATTGATATAATGGCTTCAGGTCCCTGTCAGAAAGGGCAAAGTGAAGCCATTAAATTATTACACTGACCTTTGATAAGAACCTCACACAACCCCATTTAAACGTCCACACTAACTTACCTTTTTAGTTATTATTATTATCAGTCACCGCTCTAAGCTATGTCACTGCTTTTGCTGACAGCTGAGTGGGCGTTTCCATTTGAAGACCAGCAAAAGAACGCAGATAGACCTGCCCTTCAAATACACTGTTGATGTTTATGTTTGGGGGTTTTTTTTTTTTTTTCAAACTGGAAGTCCACACCTGGTGGGTTTTCAAAACATAAAATAAATCAGGTTTTCCTTGGAAATGAAAGTTCACTGAGGGCTTATTTTTGGAGCATAGGTCATTCTCTCTCCTACAAAGCACTCACCAAGACAGTCACATAAGTGAAATGGTAATTATATTGTTATAGTCACAGCTGTTAAGACTGATACAACTAATATCATCATACCAATATTTCACTTTTACTGAATGCACCTTCAGTTGCTTTAGTTTATCTTAAATTTCAAAGGTACTTTAACACATTCCTTTTAATTAAGGCAGTGTCTGAAAGGTTTGTTTGCACTGGATTGAATGTTCTGGTTTACCTCCATATTACATAATATATATGACTCCCTTGCTTCTTATTGTATTTTCATTCTGTCCAAAATGTCTCTTTTCTTCCCCGATCTTCTCCCTCAAAAGTTAAACAGCAAGTGAAAAGTTGCTACCGGTCTGCACTAAAACAATGACGCAAGCTTCTCCTGTGGTGGGATTTCAGTGAAATACTGAGTCCTGGTTTGATTTATATGACATTGTGCTGGAGTGGATTTGTGTGTTGTGAGTGGTGTTATGCAACAGAACTCAGTGTTGCAGGGAGACCTGCTGAGTAGCACATCTGCTTATCATTATGTGGACTGTGTCGTTTTACTCCACCATCAGTCAGAAACTCAGAGGTTTGAACTGTAAGGACTCAGTGGAGAAAAATCTGCAGCAACATGAAGCCAAATGTTATAAATGCACTAATATTATTACCTCACATATGCAGTCTGAGTCACTACAATAAAGTGTGGCCTGTGCAGTATATTAAGTCAGTATTTGACGTAGCTTGCCATGACGTGTCAGATGTACAAATATATTTTTAGACAACTTTTATTGAATACATGTTTTATCATCCTGGGCCTCAGTACGCAGGCTGGCTAGTTACACAGGTATTTATATTAATAGAGCTATTAAGACTGATAGAGCTGATACCATTGTGCTAATACTTCCTCCTTATGTTTCCTCCTCTTCTGTTAAATGACCTCTAGCACATCGCACATAGTTTAGGGGTCCCCAGAGACCTGCAGTTAGACCCCTGCCAATTCTGTATTTTTAAGGCTTTTAACTGTATTGATATTTGAGTTTGTTTGTTTTTTACACAAATACAACACATGGACAAACATGTCAGTGCTATCTGCATAAAACATGTAATGGGGACACTTTTCCTGAACTAACTCAAATATATTTTCTTCCTAACTGTTAGCTGTCAACAGTGTATCTATGTTAAAGCAAGATTTATCATAAGAATTTTGAGTTCTTCACTTTATAAAGATCCTTAAAACTATGCATTGAGGTTGAATCAATATTGCTGTCTCTCTCTCTACAAACCAAATCTCGTGTTAAGATATTTTGATTTACAGCTCTCATGTGTAAATGAATGATAAATATTTTTATTCCACCAAAATCATTTACAGATTGACATTTGAAATGCTCAAGAAATATTTTTTTAGAAGCTGTGTGGGACTAACTTAGCTCTGTGTTACACCAGGTTGTTTTTTGATTAGTTTTTTAATGTTTTTGAAGATTGCAACTTTTTAACTAATGTTGTAAACTACTGTGATTGAACCTTGATAAATGTTCTCTCCCCATATGTCAGCCAGGCTGTGTGTCCAACATATGTGACATTTAAATTACACAAAACTTTTATATGTTGCAATAATTACAGCAATAATAAACTACATGCACCGAGTATTTCACATGAAAAAAGACTTATAATGAATATAAAAACAGGGATAGAGTACCATAATTAATGCAAAATCAGATGGAAGATAAAATATAGTTGATAATAATAATTAAAATAAGATATTGATTGAGGTGAAAATAGAATGTGTAACTTAAGATGTAAAATAAAACCCACTGAACAATTATAATAAAAGTGAAGTTAAAAAATAGTGCATAAAATCAAGTAGAACACAGTCGTTTAAAAGAAGTGCGGAAGTGCAAAAAAAGAGTTAAAGGCCTGTATCTGTGTCTGTTATCCAAAAACCAAATGCTCATCGCTCCATAATTTATTTTCTCCGAAAATACACTCTTTCAATGTTTGCCTTGTACGTTTTTGTAAACCATTGATACCTTACACTTGTCAACAGTGCTGTGGTGAATGTTTGCTGAGGTTTAGGGACTAAAAACACTTTTTTTGATAACGATGAGGGAAAAGATCATGTTTCAGTTTAAACACCCATGTGTGGTGGCACAAAAGTCGCTGAAACTTGAAAGGGGACTTTCGGGATCAGTGGCTAAAACGCTGCAGGGAAATTGTAACTAACTTCAGGGAGTGTGTATTTTTGGAGAAAAGGGACTTTGGAACAACGGGCATTTGTTTTTGGAATAACAAGCTATTGGAGAAATGGGCCTTTGCTCCAGTGGGACATCCTTTAGAATATAAGGGTAACTGAGCTGAAGTACAGAAATGCAATGACCTGCTTTAGATCTTTTAAGAAAAAAAAAAAAGATCATGTGAAAAACTGTGTTGTAATCAGATAGTTCAGAGTCATATTGCATCAGCTTTAAAAAGTCCAGCTTCTCTGAGTTGTGTCTCTTGGTTACCACAGGTGGACTATAAGGCAGATGAGTGGCTGATGAAGAACATGGACCCCCTGAATGACAACGTTGCCACACTGCTACATCAGTCAACTGATAAATTTGTGGCTGAACTTTGGAAAGACGGTAAGCTGCCGCCTTCTTATCTCTAAAGACTTGTAATGATGCCAGATACTAGAATATATTAATTTCAGTAACCCATCCTTTAAGATTCATTAAGTATTTATTGATCTGCTTCTTCAATTAACAACCACGTCAATATGTGTCTCACTCAAGCCTACTAACAACAGCTGTCTGCCTTGTTGACCCAGGCCTTTACATTTATGATTTCTAAGAATTCATGTAACACCCCCTCCCCCTCCTGTCTCTCTCTCTGTGTTGTAGAGATTCAGACCATTCAAAGGGCTTCATTCTATGACAATGTCACTAGTCTGGATGACCCGGCAGGTGAATGAATGGGTCGTGCTGTAGCAGACCTGGGCCAAAATAATAATAATAGCTGAAAATGAACAGTTTTGGGTTGTGAAACCAAGCTGCTCGAGGTGCTTGGTTGGCTAAACATAACCGCTTTCCAAGCAGTTTGACCTCTTGACAGTGCACTGTATATTTTTGCCCAGATCTGGCTGTTTGTTTCATGCTTCAGCCGATGCTGTGTCTGTCATAGCTACAGTGGCTCCCATTTGCTTCCAGGCTGCATGGCTCTCTTGTCTCAGCCAAAAGCAGTAGTGCCTTTAAATAAGTTAACGTAGAATCTAGTCAGTTTCTCCCTTTAGTTGAACTAGTGTTCTTTAATTTGTGCCAGTGTTTTTTAGGCTGTCTCGTGATCTTCGTATGGTCAATAGCCCTGAAGCTTTCGGATCTAGTGCAGCTGTTTGCGGTCTGTTTTTGTCCCTCCTCTGTGATGTGATACATCCACGAGCAAATTAAAGATTTGAAGCTTGACTGAAGAAAATTTAATGACATTAATTTCCCGCCTTCCTCCTGCCCTGATAGGATCACAGTAGCGGGGAATTGGAAGCAGATGTTGGTATTTGTTTTGGCTCTGAGCTCAGACGTCAGAGTCGAGGGTCCAGACACAAAGGCCATACATCACCTCGGTTTAAACTCCAGCAGTCTGAGACTCATCAGATGCTCGTAACTTTAATTGAGTTGACATTAATAAGTGATATAGTGTATTATTTTATGTTTTATAATTGAGTGTTAAATCATAACTCATGTGCTGTGTCATTTTGTTAAGTTTTTTTTTTTTAAAGAATAGGCCCACTGCTAGATTATAAAAAGATTTACTATTTGGTGGATAATTCTGGTGATACTCTCTATATGTCTAATCGTTAAGAATTACACAAAAAGACCAAAACTAGCAATGAATGGAACAATAATTGTTGGTGACTTTAGTCTGATTTATTGGATTTTTTAGTGCCATAGAGCTCCGTTGTTGTCTTAAAACTAATAAAAACACATTAATGAGACACACTGACTGACATGTTCCTTTATTACAGTGAACATGGGCACTGTAGGTTACTTTCCAATTTATTCCTGCCTGAGTAACATTTAGAAAAAAAAAAAACTTTTAGATATGATTTTAGGGTTGTTGTTTTCTTGTTTTTTAATGAAGCTATGCACTGGTGATCTGTTTTTCTAAGAACTTCATCTTAATTAAGAGGAAATGGGTTTGTAGATGAGTCACAGACTGGCAGGGAAGTCAAAAAGTATTTAGATATGGAGTAATTGCTGATTTTGGTCTTTTCATAAAATTTGTTTACAGTAACAAAGATGGAAGGTATGTCCTTTTAAAGGGGTACTCCAGCAATTTAGTGTTTCACTATAAAAAGTTAGAGGACTTGCAAGAGACAGATTAAAAAAAGAATGGATTTAGGCCAAAATATCCTCCCTTTAGTTTCTAGTAAAGGTCAAGCTCAGAAGAAAACTGGATCATACATTTCACATAATGTTGGTATATGCCCCCATCTTTCAAACTTGACATCCCCTGTTTGCAATGCAGCGTGACTGTCTCCAAGCCTGAGCAGAAATGATGCTGTGATGTCACTTGAGTCATTTTCTCACACTTGACAAAGCTCTGTGCCACAGAAGACATTATTGGGTCTGCAACTAACAATAGTTTTCATTAAAATGCTAATCAGTTGATTCATCTACAAAATGCCCATCACAGTTTTCAGGATGACGTCTTCAACTTGCTTGTCTTGATCAACCAACAGTCCAAAACCCAAATGTATCCAACGCAAGATACAGTAAAACATGAAAACCAGCAAATCCTCACATTTGAGAAGCTGGACCCACCAAATGTTTAGCAACATTGACCCACAAAAATTACTTAATTTAATATTTGATTATTAAAATAGTAACCAATTTATTATCAGTTGATTGACTTACCGATCAATCAGCTAATTGTTGCAGTTATAGACGTAATACTTCACACTATTTTCACAGGCTGCGTAGGACTAACAGTGACTAGTCAACTGAGCTTTATGGTTATAATTGGTGGAGTGCCCCTTTATGATGGTTATGAACAATTACATTGTAATATTTTTGTAACCCACATGTTAACATGTTGAGAATAGATGATTTTACTGGCAATATTTTGATGCAGGTTCTGTGTAATGAGCAGTAAAATGCTGAGAAGTCTTCATGTAGCTGCCATCAAGCATCAACTTTCATCCACTAGGACCTGAGAAGAACCTTTACATTCTTGCAGTTAAACTTTCTTAATGCTTAGTGAGTAAATCATATTAAAAATGGTGCTTCACACCGGGGTAACACAACATAAAGAGCCCCATATGTACACAGGAGTAGATAGGCAACGCTTTTCATCTCCACCCGCAGAAGCTAGTGGTAGTTGTAGACTTTGAATGCTACTTTGTTAGACTGCCATTGTTTGACTGTAGTGTGTAATGTCTTTTTCATCCATTTGCACCTCATGTAGCCACATTATGTCACTGTATTGCTGCTGCTGTTTCTTCTATCCCCATGATGTCTTTTCGCTCTAACCAGTTTTCCACCCTCTCCCCTGTAGTCGACCGTATCGTGGGCCTGGACCAGGTGGCAGGGATGAATGAGACAGCCTTTGGCGCCACCTACAAAACGAAAAAGGGCATGTTTCGTACAGTGGGACAGCTTTACAAGGAGTCGCTCACCAAGCTCATGGCCACACTGAGGAACACCAACCCCAACTTTGTCCGCTGCATCATCCCCAACCACGAGAAAAGAGTAAATAAACAATCTAAATTCAGTTGGTAGAGACTGAGCAGTACGTAGAGGAAAGTGAGAGACCTGTAACTCTTTTCATGATATTGTCATTAATAATCAGTGATCCCTTTAGAGCAGAGCATAGCAGAGTAGAAACTGTACATCAGAAGTCTTGAAGTATAGTGCACAGACAGTTGTTTCTGGTCTTAAAGATGTATTTGTCCTTTCCTTCAGGCTGGTAAACTGGAGCCTCACCTGGTCCTGGACCAGCTGAGGTGTAATGGAGTCCTAGAGGGGATTCGCATCTGCAGACAGGGTTTCCCCAACCGCATCGTCTTCCAGGAATTCAGACAGAGGTGACAAACAACAAAAGAGGCTTTTTGAACTCTGTAATTTCATTTCACAGAGGGAAAGTTTATATGAATGATTTTGTTCACAGATATGAGATCCTGACACCTAACGCCATCCCCAAAGGATTCATGGATGGGAAACAAGCCTGTGAGAGAATGGTAGAGCTTTTTTGTTTGTTTGTTTTGTTCTTCCATGGTGCAGTTGTAAAACTGTTACACAGGAAACAATGACATACTGTATATTTTGCTCAGCAACCAAATTAAGAAACTATTAGCTATTTTTCATAAAAAATAAAAAAAAACAGATCAAAATTTAGAGACTAAACTAAACTCAAAGTCCCTTTTGCATTCCCCTGCATCTGTACTGTGATGATTATCAAATAAGACCCATGGCAAATTAAAAAATGAAGGCAGAGTTTGAAATGCAGCAACACAGAGTCCTTCTTTTGTTTGTTGTTTTAACTGCTGCGTGACTCTGACGTTTGAGTTTGATATGAGAAATGAATGAAAAGAAGAGAAAGGAATGTGTAAACTCAAGAGCACTCGTCTCCACAGTGATCCGCTGAGTGTTTGATGGTTATTTATTTCTTCCACACATTTATGTTAAGTTTAATTTCTTTCATTCACTGGTTTGTTCTCTTTGTCTTATTGATTCTCTAGCTGATATACAGCTGCGTAATGCAGGTTTAGTTCTTACGTTCCTGAAAAGGTTGTTGGTCCCCAGGGAATGTTCCTGCAGTGGAAACACCTGAACTACAAATACTGGCTTTATTGTAATGTCAAACTGTTTTACAGTAACATGTCTTGAATGTATCTAATCAAAAAGGTCATTTCACCCTGCCTGCGGAGGTAAATCCTGAACAGCTCTGTATGTGCCTTTTATAGATCCGAGCCCTGGAGCTGGACCCCAACCTGTTTCGTATTGGTCAGAGTAAGATCTTCTTCAGAACAGGTGTTCTGGCTCACCTGGAGGAGGAGAGAGATCTGAAGATCACTGACATCATCATCTACTTCCAGTCTGTTTGCCGTGGATACTTGGCACGCAAGTGAGTGTCAGATTAGTGTTAGATTTCTTAGATTGAATATATATCTGCGTTTGGATACCCAAAATGCATTTAATGCATCTGTCATGTCGTATCACATTTGTATGCTTGAAGCTCCTTCTGATAGTTCCCATCAGAAACAATCACAAGTACTAAAGCACCTGTTGTGATTAGCATTGATATCCGAGCATAAAGCAGCATGATGAGGGAAAAGACTGTACGTTTGGTGCATTTACAGCTCATCTGTACACTGTTAGCCTGAACTTGGTCTCCAAATACGCTGCACTGCTGTACCCAGACACTGATTTGTCGCCTGTTACTGTTTCTCTCTTCACTTAGGGCCTTTGCTAAGAAGCAGCAGCAGCTGAGTGCTCTGAAGGTCCTCCAGAGGAACTGTGCTGCTTACCTGAAGCTGCGACACTGGCAGTGGTGGAGGCTCTTCACCAAGGTAAGAACCTGACAGCTAACTCTTCTAACAAAGTAGGTCATATATGCTACACAGATGATACACAGCTCCACATCTCTGCTTCACCTAATGATCTCAGCATTGTCACAAATTAGTGATTTGATGCCTTGCGCCTTAAAAAAGGACTAAACAGACAATAGAGAATACTAAAAATGTCTCCACTAGTTCTCATCAGACTTTGCTCAGCTTCCATTGAAATGTGAATGTTTAAATTTTTAATGTGGCAAAAAAAGTATGCACATCTACATTTCTATGGCAACTGAGCAAACTCCAGCTTCTTATGAGGGCCGCGTGATGCAGTCAGAATCTGCAGAATGAGCGGATAAGTGGACCTTGAAATAATTTTGTCAGCTGCTGCTGATTTCTTCTTTTGAAGGTCAAGAATAAACTGTCAAGATCATCTATTTTTGTTCCACTGGCTCATTAGAGCACAATGTCTACAGGTATTGATCAGTCTTTAACACTGAACGCTGGCCTTAGAAGGTATTGAAGTCTTAAATTGAATAATTTTTCTCGCCTGTCTCACAGACAGTCTGAGACAGACAGTAGATTGTAAAGAACAGGAGGCAACAATCCTCTTTTGTGGCGTTTGAGTCAGCGCCATCAGACCTGTAGCAAACACTGTTACTACTAGATAATGTAGCGAGTAAGTTCATTCAATCATGATTGACAAGGGTCAGTAAATTTAACTTAATCATTTAATTGGTCAAGTCCAGGTCAAGTTAACTGATTAATTATATTACTAGGAATTATATACAGCTGAGAAGTGCTAACAAACATGTGATTATAGATGTCAGTAAATGTACATTCTTAATAAATACCTGTAGGCCACATTGTCCCTACTGGTTGTCTGTCGCCAGTACGACCATAAAAATGATATTCAGTTGCATTCTGTGTCTTAAAAATTGTTCAATTTGATTTGCTGAGGTTTATTTGTTTTTATTTCTCTTGCAGGTGAAGCCTCTGCTGCAGGTCACCAGGCAGGAGGAGGAGCTGCAAGCCAAAGATGAGGAGCTGGTGAAGGTCAAGGAGAGACAGCTCAAGGTTGAGAATGAGCTTGTAGAGATGGAGAGGAAACACCAACAGGTTAGCATGCCCTCTGTTATGCAAAGTCAATGTTTCACCTCATACAAGCTGATGTAATACTGACACTGTATCACTGACAACTGAATAAATCAATGTTGCAGCTAAGAAGGCTGGATGTGTTTTTCTCAAACTGTTTCCTCTCTCCAGCTCGTAGAGGAGAAGAACATTCTAGCAGAACAACTCCACGCAGAGACGGAGCTGTTTGCCGAGGCCGAGGAGATGAGAGTTCGCCTGCTTTCTAGGAAGCAGGAGCTGGAGGAGATCCTTCATGACCTGGAGTCAAGGGTGGAGGAGGAGGAGGAGAGGAACCAGAGCCTGCAGAACGAGAAGAAGAAGATGCAGTCGCACATCCAGGTTTATATCTTCACATATTTGAACTGGACTTTTACATACCCAACTCTTATCTTCTGTTTTTGTTTTGATATGCTCACATCCATGCTTTTAGCACTTGCCTTTCAGAAACATTGTAAACTATCAAAATTGTCCTCATCTGAACCTTTAAATAGCCTTCCTGTCATTTATATACAGTTAGAAAGAGTTCACGGCCATGTCTTACAGATCTGATCAGACCACCCTGATAAAGCTCAGCTTTCAAGTGTAAAACTCTCAAATAATACCTTAAGGTGTTTTTTTTTCTTTACTTTGATTGTTGCTCATTTATACGTAAACATTTAATATTGTAGAGAAATACTTTTATGATTTAAATCTTAGTGTTCAGGGGCTTTAAAGAGTTTTAGCTGTTAAACTTCCATCACCTTATAAACCTCAACCGTGTCACATTAAAGTGGATTACGACTCTTTATCTGTGTCTGTGTGTGTTTGTGTTTTCCTCTCTGCAGGACCTGGAGGAGCAGCTCGATGAGGAGGAAGCTGCAAGACAGAAGCTGCAGCTGGATAAAGTGACGGCCGAGGCGAAGATCAAGAAAATGGAGGAGGACATTCTCCTACTGGAGGACCAAAACTCCAAGTTCCTTAAGGTGAGAGGATTAGATCTGTAAATGATGCGTCAAACAACGTCAGAAATACATTGAAGAAGGTGACGAGGCATATTCATTAGTGAGTAATAAAAAATGAATTGCATATGTTGACCTTTTCACATCCATATAGTAGCTGTGTGTCTTAAAGCCTCCATTCTGACACACACTTTGATTTTTACGCAACAGGAGAAGAAGCTGCTGGAGGACAGGATCGGAGAGATGACCTCCCAGCTGACAGAGGAGGAGGAGAAAGCAAAGAACCTCGGCAAGGTCAAGAACAAGCAGGAGATGATGATGGTTGATCTGGAAGGTGAGGGACTCTGACTTACAGTAAGATACTGTGACTAGCTCCATGAATAGGGAACCTCTACCAGAAGAGACGCAGAAGGACGGATGGCCACCATCACATCAGTTCAGTCACTAGTTTAGGATTGGTAGGTGTCTGTCCAGGAGAAATTACATTAGGCCTATGTTCAATATATTACAGTGCAAACATGAAATATAATCAGCTACACTGAAAAATATGATTGAATTTCAGAAAGAGAAAAAAATTCCAGACAGTATTGTTTTTTATATATGGCTTAATCTGCATTATTTAAGTGTGGGGTCACACTTCATAGTCCTGAGGTGTGTGGGAAAGTTTGAAAAACTCACACGGACATTTAAACACAGCAGCTAATCTGATTACCATTAGTTGTGTCAGGCTGTCAGCAATTAGGTGTTTGTGGTTTGTCTTTGTGTGTGACCTCTCTGTGCCTCGTATGACCCCTCGCTAACTTGTGACCGTTTACCTCTCAAGCTCAACTGAAGCCAAAAGTTTAGTTTACTAACAGTTACTGGCCTGTTTGATTTAGCATTTTATTATTGAATCTTGTTTATGAGACATGTGATCGTTGCTCCCTTCAGAGCGTTTAAAGAAGGAGGAGAAAACGCGGCAGGAGCTGGAGAAGGCCAAACGCAAACTGGACGCTGAGACCACTGACCTGCAGGACCAGATTGCTGAGCTTCAGGCCCAAATAGAGGAGCTGAAGATCCAACTGAGCAAGAAGGAGGAGGAGCTGCAGGCTGCTCTGGCCAGGTCAGTGAGAGCAGGGCCCTAAATTAACTTTTTCCTTTAGTGTCCTGAAACTTCTCCAAATTCTACTTTGTAGTGTCCCAAATGTGCCCCAAATAACAGTCCTTTTTTTAAAGTCTACATAAAAATCATAAACTATGGAAGTCATTCATTGACTCACTCTGGTCCGCCGTGAAGCTCTGCTCAATGTTTTCTGCACTTGCACCTGAATAAAACATCGAAATCCCCCCCGGTGTTCGGTCACAGTCAGTTTCCATTATTCTTTCAGTCGCTGGTTGAGTTACTGTTTCTTGTTTATTCCTAACTGTTTGATCAATAAATGCTTCACTTTAAACTGTAGGGCAAAAATGCAAACCTGAGTGCAGACACACTGTTTCTCTCTCTTTTCCCACCACACACACATCGCACTGACTGCTTCTGTAGAGGCTGCGATACACTCTGTTGTTTTCTGACAGTGTTTACATTTAACTTTGTTTTGTCGTGTGTTGTCCACACGACCCACATGGCATCTTTACGGATACCAGCTCTTTATCATTTGCGTTTCGGCAAGATTTAAGGCATTTTGTCTCTGCAGCTGGAAATGCTTCGTGGAGACCTGAGGCATTTATTGCAATTTTTGATTTTGATGTCATTACCCAAAAACCTCTTGAACTATTTGAATGCACGCTTTTTGTAGGTTACTTGTATCTGTGTTAAACTTGTTAACAGTCATCAGTTGTTTTTAGAGTCACAGTATTGATTGAAACACAAGATGTCAAATGTTAGATCTGCCCTAATGTGTGTTTTATTGAACGTGTTTGACATTCTACAACTGTGGGCAAAAATGTGACTAAAGCCCTTAACGTGTCAGCGGACACGCTAAATGTCTTCCAGCAGCACCAAATGAAACTCTCACTTCAGCACCGCTGCTGTTAAAAATCCTTGGGGAACCCTGGATAGACATATAAATATGTCACACAAGTGTCACAACTGACTGTATCAGTCACCCTGTGCAAAGAATACAACACTAACAATCCAAACATGAGCCTTTTAGTTGCGACAAAATACAAAAGTATTGATGGTCAGCTCATTTTGAAACATGGTGCTTCAATAACTGAATAAAGAAAGCAAAGATAGAGAAAAGGAAATTCAGAAGAATTTAATAAAGAAACGTACCATATGTCCCCAGTGCAATAAAACTCTCATCAAAACATAATTTTCAGGTATTTAAGCAGAAAGTTTCCATAGAGAGAGCTAAATGTATTCTACTTTAATATTCTCACTGTAATACTCTATAAATTCTTCCTGTTAACAATGAAGCAAGTGCCTTTATATCCTTTATTATTAAGTGGCTGTTCATTGACTGGACGTCCAAAGATTTTCTCTCAGCTCAACATCTGTTGAACTGACTGTGTAGAAAGTCCATGAATTGTTTTGACTGAGATCAAGAGCCTTGTGTGAAAGGACTGAATGCACTGAAGTGTATTTTACAGCCACTACGAGGCAGACTCCTGAACTTGAATCACAACAAACCTTCACTGTTAGCGGTGTTGCTCATTTCCAGTTTGTAATATACAACTTCACACACATCCTCTCACTTGTGCAGTACATCCTATTTCCATGACAACTGCACTCCAAGTCAATAGCAAGACCTAAAATAGATGTTACAACACAGAGATGAACAGAGTCAACTCTGCACTCTGACTTAAAGCAGCTAACGTCCTCTTCAGCTGCCTCAGCTTGTGTCTCAGCACACATACACACTTTTCTTCTGTCTTTCAGTCACCTCAGTCCGTCTCTACTCTGCAGCTCCCAGCTGCAGTGTTTGTGTCTCAGACCTTTCATCTCGGAAGCAGCCGTGTCTGATTACAGGCAAATTGATGTTGATTGATGCTCTCTGTCCTGGCTTTGCAGTAGTGTTTCCACATGAAGCAGTAAAGAGCTGGGCTAAATCAGGCTGTCATTTCACAGAGGAGCGGAGACCATTAACATGACTGTTTTTATCGTCAGGAGATTTTTGTCTTTAATGTCTTGATTGTGGAAAGTGCTGCCATCTATGGCTTTAGAAGACCTGCGTCTTACCACCCTGTCCCTGCAACAAAATACGTCCTTAATTTAGCTCACTCCTCCGTCAATCCTGATTTTCCACACAGTGGGAAAATATTCTGAGCAACACGTCTGGTGTCATATTTAATTATTTTCCCATTTAGTTGTCACAAGGCTGCATGCAGATGAGGTAAACAGCTGTGGAGGTCGTTGTTCTGAAGGTTAACGTGACTTCTCAGTAGATTCCTCCTTACAGCAGGCTAATAATCCAGACTATAGGGGTCGCTGGTCTGTCGTACTAATTTCACACGCAGAAATCATCAGTTTAGTCACAGCTCCAGATAATTAAGCATTCATTAAACTTGATGAGACCCATTTTAAATTCAGCAGCTATTCTGAGAACAATTGTATTATGTTATTTTGGAAAATGACTTTTATATGGGAGTCATTAGTGCCTTTAATCAACGCTGTGGCGTCATTTTGATTATGAGTCATTATTACAGTCAGTGTGTTTAATCAGTGGGTATCGCTGTAAGTGAGGAATGTTACAGGAGTGCTGAAGCCAGCATGAATTTGACTTGGCTTCACGTCCAGCAGCAAACAGATAAACAGTCTCATTAACATGTTCATCTTCTCACAGAGAACAGAGAACACACACACACACACACACACACACACACACACACACACATTATGTGCACAGCTTCAGCAGTGAACAGTTGACCACACTGCCACCCTGTGTGCACTGGTGGCCTCATTTCAGTTTAAAAAATGACATCATAGACTTTTAAGTACATCTCCTTACGTAGACAGACAATAAAAATTTGAACAATTGCATTCAATGAGTTAACTTTTCTGTGTTCTTGTACTTTTGCTGTCAGTGTAAGGACCAAAATATTCCTCATAGATTTCTACAGTAAAAACTAGAAAAAAAAAGTTTTCTGAATATGATTTATTTTTTGCTTCCTGCTAGAAATATTCAATTGAAACTAAACAACTGAAAGAAGTTTAAGTGGCTGTTGAAAAGTAATTACTGAACGAGTTGAAATGACAGTCAAGATAAAAAGTCCTTGATAAAAGTTTAAGTGTCAGTTTAAGTGTGAGCACTTAGTGAAGTGGAAGTATTGGTTGAAGTGAATGTGCTTAAAGAGCTGAAGTTTCAGTGAATATTAAAGTACTGAAAGAAGCTGAAATGTGTCGGTAAAGTGTAGATTATTAGTCGATCTGGACGGGTCAGTATAAAGTGGAAGTCCTGAAAGAAATAAATGTGAGTTGAAGTGTCAGCTGTAGTGTAAACACTCAAAGGAGTTGAAGTAAAGTGTGTATTAACAGTAGAAGCTGTGGAACTTAAGGAGCTAAAGAAGGGTTTTTTTGTTTGTTTAGAGGTGAAAATCTGAGGCCTGAAAGGAGTTACAGTGCGCAGGAACATACTCTTATGCTTGTCCTTATTTTATTTGAGGACGAAAATATCCTCAAAGATTCTTTTGGTGAAACTAAATATTAAGAAAATAAAGATATTGATATGGTGCAGAAGAAATTGTTGAAACAGATCCTCAGCTGAAGGTTTATGCTGCTTCATTATGAGAAAGACTAAGTCGTATATTTCTGTGGAAAACTGACCTGTGTTCCTTTGTGTTTGCAACCAGGAGTGATGAGGAGACCGTCCAGAAGAACAACGCCTTGAAGCAGATTCGGGAGCTTCAGGCCCATCTAGCTGAGCTTCAGGAGGACCTGGAGTCGGAGAAGATGTGTCGAAGTAAAGCTGAGAAACTGAAGAGGGATCTGAGTGAGGAGCTCGAGGCCCTGAAGACGGAGCTTGAGGACACACTGGACACCACCGCAGCCCAGCAGGAGCTTCGGTGATTATTTAAAGCTTATCAGTGATGATAAAGGGGAACTCCACCAACTTAATACACAAACGTCTGTTTACAGGTTGTGGGGTGTACTAGCGCATATGTAAAAAAAAAAAAAAAAAGCTGTAAAAAGCCTTTTGTGGCTCCAGAGGGAGCTGCGTGGAATCTGATAAAGTCAGGTGATGAGTCACTGTCGGTTTGGTCTGAAGACTCCAAGTTAAAAAAAAAAAAAAACTGGAGACATAGAGTTGGAAAGAAGTCTTACCAAACCTCTGTAGCTGCTCTCTGCAGGAGGCTAGGGCCTTGAGGCTACGCTAACTGCTAACTGCATAACATAAACCTGAGCTGTAGGCAACATAAGCAGCCTTTTGACGAGGAGGAAGAAAAGACAAAATCTAAACTTAAGACCATTGTGAGTCCGACATTGTTATATCAATACAGCGCTAAATTGGTGTACTCCTCCTCCAAGAAAAGTTTCTGATTGTTCTCATACTGGTGTTGTTTAAGATCTACAGGGTTTGACAAAAGCATAACTTTCTCCTTTGTGTCTCAACTTCAGGTCCAAGCGAGAGCAAGAGGTGGCAGAGCTGAAGAAGGCCATTGACGAGGAGACCAAAAACCACGAGGCTCAGATCCAGGACATGAGACAGAGGCACGCCACAGCGCTGGAAGAACTATCCGAACAGCTGGAACAGGCCAAGAGGGTGAGTGAGTTGTACCTGTTTACGCTTACAGGGCTTGTCCTCATCAGTCTGTAACAAATGTGGCATATGTAGACACGTAAATTCAGCTCACTATAAACAAACAGGATCCAAGCAACTACATCCAATTAAGATACTATGGCTACATAAAACCATAAAAGCATAATTATTATTTATCGTTATTATTATTTCACTGTGTTTAGTTCAAGGCCAACCTGGAGAAGAACAAGCAGAGTCTGGAGAGCGACAACAAAGAGCTGGCCTGTGATGTGAAGAGTCTGCAGCAGGCAAAGACGGAGTCTGAACACAAGAGGAAGAAACTGGAGACCCAGCTGCAGGAGTTTATGTCCAGGGTCACCGAGGTAGACAGGGCCAAGGGAGAGCTGGCCGAACGCTCACTCAGACTTCAGGTAAATACCTCCACGGACAGTTATAGAAAACAGAGAAGCAAAGATTTGGGGCAGTTTTTCTCTGAAATTAAGTTATGTAGCCCCGATTGCTTTAGAAATCAATCAGTATTTCAGTGGGAACATTTATGGCACACTTTTGTTTATTGTGTTTTCCTGACAACTCAATTTTTCTTTTGTTAGACGGAGCTGGACAATGCGTCTGCTTTGCTGGAGGAGGCAGAGAAGAAGAGCCTGAAACTGGCCAAGGAAGTCGACAAACTGAACAGCAAACTGCAGGACTCAGAGGTACAGAGGCCTGCATCACCATGAGCAGAGTTTAAAGCTACAGGAAACTGTATCTAGAATCACTGTGAACGTCCCAAAGGCGTTAAATATTTGTCACAATAATTTTATCTAAAGTCCAAACACCAGGATGGTGCTGAATTTCTAAGTGTTTCAAAAATGTTTTCTTGTTTTGTGATCACACTTTACTAATTAGCACATAACGGGGATCTCTTATACTAACAGATATATGTCCCTGCTTTCCTTCTGTCCGATCATAATTTCTGGTGTGTAGGAGCTGCGCCAGGAGGAGACGCGTCAGAAGCTAAACCTGAGCGGCCAAATCCGCCAGCTGGAGGTGGAGAAGAACACCTTGCTGGAGCAGCAGGAGGAGGAAGAGGAGGCACGACGCAACCTGGAGAAACAGCTGCAGACGGTGCACTCTCAGGTACGGTCATTCCTAATCACAAGCATTAATAAGTCTCATAAACACGTACAGCACGTAGAGATGCATGTATGTAGATATTTGCTCACATCTAAAGGTCTGACACACACAAACATTTGAGACGGGCAGGCACACCTTTCAGGTACCGCTGATGCTCGACTCAGTGCCAAGAGAAGGGCCGGGATGAAGTTCCCAGCTGTTTACCAGCTGTGAACACCTGCCGTTGATGCACAGAGCAGCATGCAGACAGCTGTAAAGCAGTGAGGCCTTGCAGCAAATTAAAAACCACATGAAGTGAAAATGGGTTTGTCAGAAAATAGATGATTCAGCAGGGAACTGAAACTTTACAGATAAATTTCTGTTATACAGAAACGTCTTTATTCTGTCAGTAGCTTTGATCAAATCACACAGCTCGTTAATTTGCCTCATCTTTTCAGTTGTCTTCTGCCGACTGTGCACACAGTACTGCTGCTCGTTTTGCCCGCACACACCCTTTATGACACTAAAGATGATCACTTGTTGAAATGTATTATCTTAAAATATGTCTTTCCTGCAGCTGTTTGAGACAAAGAAGAAGCTTGAGGAGGACATGGGCTCAATGGAGGGCCTGGAGGAGGTGAAGAGAAAACTCCAGAAGGACGTAGAGCTGACCAACCAGCGTCTGGAAGAGAAGACAATGGCCATGGACAAAATGGAGAAGACCAAGAACCGACTGCAGCAGGAGCTGGACGACCTGATGGTTGACCTGGACCACCAGAGACAGATCGTCTCCAACCTGGAAAAAAAACAAAAGAAGTTCGACCAGGTACGCTGGACTATCAAAATGTTTTTGACATGATAGATTGAGGTCACGTGTATGTATGTGTATTAAAGGCCATTGTTTCTTTGTCTACACTAGCTGCTGGCTGAAGAGAAGACCATCTCAGCTCGCTATGCTGAGGAGCGTGACCGCGCAGAGGCTGAAGCCAGAGAGAAGGACACTAAGGCTCTGTCCATGGCCAGAGCTCTGGAAGAGGCCTTGGAGGCCAAAGAGGAACTGGAGAGGTTTAACAAGCAGCTCCGTGCTGAGATGGAGGACCTGATGAGCTCCAAGGATGACGTGGGGAAGAACGTGAGTGAACTTTGACCTCTTAAATGACCCTGCTAAATGCTAAATGAAATCTTTGTATAAGTAGAGGGACTTCTCTGCAGATAGGTGTGTCCCCATTAAATCTGTTTCATGCACAGCTAAAATTGAATTGTAGCCTCCAGCTCTGCGTTTGCGTTCACCATACCAATGATGCTTATTTGATATGATTTTTCTGTTTTAGTGTCAGTCTCCACGCAGGGTTCTTTGCTTTGTCCAGCCTGTTTCTGTGACATTATTATTTCTCCCAATGCTGCGTTCAGGTCCATGAGCTTGAGAAGTCCAAGCGAACGCTGGAGCAGCAGGTGGAGGAGATGAGAACTCAGCTGGAGGAGCTGGAGGATGAGCTGCAGGCTACTGAGGACGCCAAATTACGTTTGGAGGTCAACATGCAGGCCATGAAGGCCCAGTTTGACCGAGACCTGCAGGCCAGAGACGAGCAGGGAGAGGAGAAGAAGAGGGCGCTTGTCAAACAGGTACACAGGGCACACAGATCATGACCATCTTGAATTGGCTCCATGGATCTTGTATTTTTTTTGAAGTACGAAACTTGGACCTGAAAAATCCTGTTCATGCAATATACACATTTTCATTTCTTCTATTTTTTTTTCTGAGTGCTGAAATATTTGGTTCAGTCTGACGTGTTGTGTGTTAATTTACTGATTTAGGTGCGTGAGATGGAGGCAGAGTTGGAGGACGAGAGGAAGCAAAGAACTCTGGCTGTTGCTGCCAAGAAGAAGCTGGAGATGGACCTGAACGAGCTGGAGGGACAGATTGAAGCCGCAAACAAAGGCAGGGACGAGGCTGTTAAACAACTCCGAAAACTACAGGTACACACTCACACTCACACCTGTTCAGTATGTGGCCTAGAAGCCTTTGAAACAGCTTTTGAAAAGATACTGTATGTGTGTATGAATGGACAGAGGAGAGTATCAGTCTGACAGGAATCTAATAACCACATTTAAGGGAGTCTCAGTTACCAAAATATTGTTGTTGCAGCACAAAAACAGTTGTTAATGGATTATTATTCTTGTGTTGTATCTTTTTGGGGGGATAATTCTGTTCTCAATAATGAGGTTTTGCAACCACAGCTTGCATGATGCTTTGGATGATGTAAATAGGAAGTGTATTGTTGCCATGGAGTCAGTGAGTTGGCAGCAGCTACAACTTGAGCCCAATTTTTAGCCTATAATTGGCAAATTGGCACCATGAAAAGAATGCTGAATTAGCTATTAGAATTTGTTTGCAATGTGACCATGGATGTTCAGACAGCTTGATAACTTTGATAGAAGAGAACATGTTAATTGTCAGTTCTGTTATAAGGAGCATCCTTTCCCCTGATTTATGGCCACTCATTCACAATGTCTATCAGAGATAATTATATCCTGTGAAAGTGTAAGGAACTCTGAATCCAAAAATATGTGTATTATGTCTGTGTGCTCACATTTGAGTAACTTAATCGTCTCTGTTAGCTGTGTGTCAGCTGTTGCAGCTGTTGACCGTGTCGATATCCAGGCAAGTCATTGAGCCAAACTAACTTCCTGTTGTTGTTACACAGGCATGCACTTGTGCATCTGAGATTTGGATAAGCCTTGGCTTGAGAGGTCACTTTATGCTGTCCAGCCTTTGACATGATCCACGTTGTCTCTGTTTTGTAGGCTCAGATGAAGGACTATCAGAGGGAGCTGGAGGAGGCCAGAGCCTCCAGGGATGAGATCTTCACCCAGTCCAAGGAGAACGAGAAGAAACTCAAGAGCCTGGAGGCTGAAATCCTGCAGCTACAGGAGGTCAAAATCCAGATCTTATTTTAATTGAAAGTTGCTTTGAATTCGAGGTGAAGCAAATGTCTGATGTGAGCTGTTAATACGTGTTATTATGACAAGCAAAGTGACTTACGGAAAGAATGAATATCAGCTTTTTATCAGGCTTGTTCCAGTCAGACTACATTTCCATATGTGATCTTCTCCATACTGATCCTGTGTGTGTTGTTTGTGTAGGACCACGCAGCGTCAGAGAGGGCCCGTCGACATGCTGAGCAGGAGAGGGACGAGCTGGCTGATGAGATCACTAACAGTGCTTCTGGAAAGTCAGTGTCTCCTTCGTTGTACTGACATTTTAAAAATAGTTACACGCATGAATGCTAATATTTGCCTGAATCATATTATTGTGTTTACATGTAGTGGGATTCTCTGTAGTTTATTAATCCTGGAATCCTGCTTATTTTGACATCATCTGAAAAGGTTGACTGTCACTGTGCTCACTGACTGACTGCTGCTTACTTATGTTACGCAAAGGGCCCTTTACACCTGGGTGTTACACTCATTAGCTACTTGGAAAATGGAAGTTTTCAGACAAATAGTTGCAGGTCAAGCAGTTTGAAACACGGCCAAGGCCTGTTTTTGGAAATAACCCTGAGGCATAACGTTACTGCTCTGTGTTACTGACTATACAGTGACTTTTTCAGTGATATATTATATTCTGACATTTTTTATTTCATACTATACTATGACTTTTTACAGACTATATTCTGACCTTTTTCTGACTTCTTGTGACATACTATGCAATGACATTTTTCATGGCATGTACTATGATTTTATACCAGTGTATCTGTGGGACATGGTGTATGTTTGTTTTTTGTGCGTAGGCAACATTTATAGATTCAGTCCCTAGTCTTAAAAAGGTGCGCGATTCCTGAAAATACAGTGAATAAAAGTGTTTGCTTGTGTGTGTGCGTGTCAGGTCGTCGCTGCTGGAAGAGAAGAGGAGGCTGGAGGCTCGTATCGCCCAGCTGGAGGAGGAGCTAGAGGAGGAGCAGGGCAACATGGAGCTGCTCAATGACCGTTTCAGAAAGACCAACATCCAGGTGCACATGAGATAATAGTTATACACATTGTCATGAACTTGGAACCATTCATTTTACACCAGACGATGAACACATTCAGACAGACATAAAGCATACATGTTAATGGTGAATCAGCACTGTGCAAATATCCTTCTTTACTGACAGTTCTTCCGTCAAGTGTGAAATGACTCAAAACATGGAGTCCACTGAGTACGTCACTTCACATTGTGCTTCAGCCTTACTGTCTTCTCTCACCTTCGTGTTTTCCTCAGGTTGAAAACCTGAACACAGAGTTGGCCGGAGAACGCAGCACTGCACAGAAGAGTGAGAACGCTCGGCAACAGATGGAGCGGCAGAACAAGGTCTCGTACAGTTTGTCAAATACATTATCATTCATGATTTGTCTGCTCATATACGTACAAGGGTTGAATAATACAACAGAAAAATCTTGTTACCTGTCGGCTTTATATACATGTCACATGTCAGCCATTAAAAACACCTCAAGTATCAGTCAGAGCCCCTCACATAAGAAACATTAATGTTTCACCTCCAGTTTGATGCTCGTGATCCTGACAGTTACTTTTTATGAACACAGGACTTAAAAGCCAAGCTGGCAGAGCTGGAGGGGACGGTCAAGTCAAAGTTTAAGGCGTCCATCACTGCCCTGGAGGCCAAGATCCTGCAGCTGGAGGAGCAGCTGGAGCAGGAAGGAAAGTAAGTCACCAGACTCACCTGTTCTCACAAAATGTCACATCTTTCAACCATGTCAGGAGAAATTCTCAAGTGATGACACGTCACTGGAGAGGTGTCCTGGTGGTAGGTGGCGTTAGTGAGAGTCCTGTGTGAAATATTCAGAGTTGGACTGAACAGTTAATGCAGATAGTAATGAGCTCTTTTCTTACCTGCTGCTGTTTTAAACTTTCAGGGAGAGAGCAGGAGCCAACAAGATCGTCCGTCGTACAGAGAAGAAACTTAAGGAGGTGATGATGCAGGTGGAGGACGAGCGTCGTCACGCTGACCAGTACAAGGAGCAGGTATTGACTCAAGTAGCAAAGTGACACACATGGAAAGAGTCACTTTCACTCTGCACAACCACCCACGACCTCTCACTGTCTCCGTCTGTTCCCCCCATGTGTTCCGTCAGATGGAGAAAGCCAACTCTCGTATGAAGCAGCTGAAGCGTCAGCTGGAGGAGGCGGAGGAGGAGGCCACCAGGGCCAATGCCACCCGACGGAAGCTGCAGAGGGAGCTGGATGACGCCACCGAGGCCAGCGAGGGTCTCACCCGTGAGGTCAACTCGCTCAAGAACCGCCTCAGGTACGAAGACTCTGCTAACCCCGTGTTAGAGATGTCCTCAGATGACCCGTGTGCTTCCACAATAACACTTGAAGAAAGAAATTATTCAGGGCACCGCAGGATGCGGGCAGGATAATAATAGGACAGGGCAAGTTTTAAAAGACTGAATTAATTGTGTGACTGTATGATGTCCTAAAGACACAGTCATACAGGACTGTGTATTTTGCTGTAAGGTGTCAAACTATTGTAGTGTCACTGGCTCATCTTACTTGAGTCATCTTGACTGATTAATATCATGTATAAATATATAACTATGTGTATTAATATCTGTATTGCTCACAAATTAGAGTTACATGCTGCCACTATTTCACTGCGTCCGGCTGCTAATCACCTAGAAATAGTTCCAGCATATAACTCTTCATTTTTAGATTTGTTTTTTTTTTTAACTTTTTAAACAAGCAAGATCCAAAACAACCTAGTTAATGCACTCTAGAGGTGCTGGTAAGCATCATAAATAAGTTTGGCACTTTGGCCGTCACCATCGTGGATTTTTGGAGCCAGAAGTGGACAACAGGGTGGAGATAACCCTGACATTAGCTGCTAGCTTGGTTAGCACGGTGCATTTACATCTGTGGTTGAGTGTGATTTTAAAGGTGACCAGTTATGGCTATGCCTATGCTCTGAATCTGGGGTTATGCCATGTTACGTAACCCAACCAATGTTGTCGCTGTGGTAGCAACTTGTTGACAGACGACACCCACCTGTCACTCAGAGCGGCCATGCCCTTAATTATGTGTAACTTTAGGCCTTGACTGCAGTTTTAAGCTTCATTTTCAGACCTGCAGGATCGTTGGGTAGGCATATTTTGTAACGTTGGTCAGGCTAGCCGTTGTCTCTTGCTCTCAGTCTTTATGCTAAGCTAAGCTAAACACCTCCTTGGCTCACAATCATTAGAGCTTCTCATCTCATAATCTCTCAGAATGTCCAAGTGCTCCTGAAAGCAGCAGAGATTTAAGTTTTTTTTTTTGTTAATCTTTTCTGAGCAGGCGCGGAGGTCCAGTCAGCAGCTTCTCCTCCAGCCGCTCGGGCCGACGCAACCTCAATCTGGACGGTGCTTCTGTGGACATGTCAGACGACGACGCTGACAGCCGTGCCGGTGACTTCAATGAGACGCAAACTGCCAACGCCGAGTAAACACGACAACCCTCTCCTTCCTGGCTTTCCCCCCTCCCCTCGCCTCGCCTCGCCTCGTCACTACCCACCTCACCTCCACCTCACCTAACTGTGACCGGCGCCCAGATTTTCCCCCAAAAGATCCTCACTGTCACCATCGTCTGTATTCATTTCAAACCACTGATTGGACAGAAGATTGGAGCGATGAGCTGTTTTTGGTAACGCCGGGCGGAGTGCGCCTGGCAGCCCTTTTTGTATCAGTTAACACTGCAGGGAAACTCCACCGCCCTCCCCTGAAGTCAAGCCTCCAGTTCTGGAGAGTCACAGGGGCAAACGGACAATTCTGCCTTACTCTGTTCTCCGGCAAGCTGCTAGTCCTGGCTCGTCTCTCAGCCTCGTATCATCTCAGCGTCCTGACGTACCACTCCCTCCCATCAGGCGTGACGTTATCTGCTCAGCTTATTGAGAAAGTATGCATAGGTGCAAAGTGCTTTTTATACATATGAGACTGTAGGTGGAGGCTGTGAAGTGTACACACATCAAGTATGTAACGTATGTGAACGCACCCCATACTGGAAATGCAGGACTACAAGGAATCGTGATTCACTCTGGTGTTGTTACAAGTGTTCCACTCACATGTTGTGTAAAAGCCATCTCATACCTGACACACTCCAAAGGTCACTGTGGCCTTCGGAGCGCCACGCCGGCTGCTTCAGTTGCATGAGTCTCCCTCTGATGTACAGACTGTTTGTCAGCTTCTACACCGCAGCACTGCAGGAACGACCAACATCTCGGGACACGCAATACAAGAACACAGACTCTGAAAGTGTTATACTGTGAAAATATTTGATTTTCTCTGTTGCTTCATCTCAACATTTAATGAAGGAATGTCTCGCTGGGTTTTAACTTGGAATCTCACAGCTCACAGGGTTAACACGGTTTGTACGGTTAGCCGTTTGTGCTCTACCGTGGTCGACATGAGCTGTGAGCGATACAAAGAGGCTGGAAAATGCACAGAACTGCACAGGAAGACGTTTGAATTTTTAACTGGAAACCAACAGGGAGATAAAAAGCTCTTACTGGAAGCACTAAAGTGGCGCTCAGTCCACGATTCAATGTGACACTAAATGGTTAAACCTGTAGTTTCATTAGAAATGAGACAGATTGAAAATAGTTCTCACTACATTTCAGTGTTTGTGCCAAGCCCCAGTTTGTGTTATCACTGTAGTCGAGTCAGAGCAAACACATCAGTCATTTCTGAAAACCGATCGATCTCTGGAAACAGAAACAACACTTAGAGCTGTTCTGAAGTACGGCTGCACGATGTTAGGAAAATATGGGATGTGCAAACACGTTGAATATTGCGATTAAGAGATTACTTTAAAATGAAGGGACATTAAAGTGTACTCAGTCGTCTGCTGCTCTCAGTATATTGCTAAAATCCAACAAATTGCTTGTTGGATTTTTAAAAATGAAATTATTCCAACATTCTTTTAGTGAGCAAATCAGACAAAGACATGGTGCTGTCACAATGCTAGAATACAGTAGCTTGAAAAATATTATTAAAGGAAAAATACAACAAGGTTATAACAGAACAGCAGCTTTTCTTGGTTAGCAGCAGAAAGACTGCAGTAAATATCAACAGAGTAAGAAAACGCAGCTGATATCAGTAAATCCATACAGTGGACAACGAGAACTGATACCATTTCAAATATTTTGAATCAATATGTACTGATAAATCTTTACTTTTGACAACACTACATTGAACTAAACACAAAAGGCAAAAATAGAAAAATGATTGTCACAGTTTAAAGTACATTTTCCTCCCCATACTCTTTCAACTCTTGTGTTTATGGCACAAGCTCACACTGTGATAATGATTAAACAATATTAAATGCAGCCAAAATCCTCTCAGACTCTCCACTATTTGGATTTTTAAAAATGGTTGCACAGTAAGTTTAAAACTTTTAATTCTTAAAGTGCTCGGACACAAAGGAAATGTGCAAATCTGCAATTCCATGACAACTGGTTTTGAACCAGTTTCCCAAGGTACAGCTCTTTATTCTAATTCATAATGGTGGAAGATGTTTTTTAAAAAAAAAGATAATGTCATTTTTAGCTACATTTGGTCATTTATATCACATTTCATTGTTTTATACTTTCATCAACAGTTTAGTACTTTTCTTGTGAAGTGCAAAACAAGTATGTAGAATGGGAAACTGGGAAACGGGTTGAAGATTTTTTTTTTTAAATCAATAAAAACAATCTCAGCGACAAAGGGACCATCAGTACTGGAGCTGCAACTATTTGAATCCCGTCCATCATGAATCCAACAACGTTGCGGGAGGACTCAATGATTTAACATTTCTTTCAACGACTTCTCATCCCTGCTAGCTAAAAAGATGGAAAAACATTTTGAAAAATTTGAATAAAGCCACATAAATGGTTTTTTTTTTTTTCTTAATAAGTGTAGAAGTGTTTAGGATTTTAGAAATACCTTCAGAACAGCGCTATGTGTTTTTCAGAGACTCTTGGCTCTGTGACTCAGACGTCATGATGAACAAACTGGGGCTGGTTTGTGCCATGGTTGAGTGAGTTGAAGCCCGACTCCTCAGACTTCAGTCAGACCTGATGAAGCTCTCAGTATTCACAGGTTGCTTTGTTCTTTCCTTGCGGCTTTAGCTCAAGTTTAGTAAAGTGAATTCAGGCTCTGCTTGAACTACAGCAGCCGCCTCAACAGTTATACCGCCACAGTGTGAAACTACATGCCAGGGTGCCCGTATATCCATCCATCAACTTTGATTTAGTCTTTTCCTTTGATCATGGATCTGCAGATTAGGATGGTTGTCTACAGCGGACTTCTTTGCCCTCCTCCTGAACGTTAACAGTATGTTTCTTTAAAAGTGCCTTAGTCACTAAATAAGAACATAAGCCGGCAAGGATTTCATTCCAGATGTGAAGAGATGAAACAGGTACACCATGGAGATATTCAACTCTTAATCTTTTCTTCTTTGTTTTGTATTTTTTTGCTGTGCTTCATATCATATCCGCTGTGTACCTCCATGTTCATAATAACCTCCTAGCTATAGAGTGTTTGGGTCAAAATCAGTATTACAGTATCATTAACTACGTGAGAAGCGGAGCCCTCGGCAGCTGCACGTCCCAGCATTATTTCTGTGCTAAGATTTGTCTGTGTGGCCCCTCACAGGTGAAGGCTTAGTGCTGAAGGTGTTTCTGGGACACAATGCTCTGCACGGGATTTCATTTGGTTGGAAGCTTTAACATCCACAAGTAGTTAACTCGTTTTTATTTTATTATTATTATCCAGCTGGCTGTTGACAACCAGGCATCCAACTGCAAATACTCCCATCATATTGTTTCTTGTATACCTGTATTTCTAGACAGTAATTTTTTTGTTTTGTTTGTTTTTGTAAAAGGAAAATAAAGCATATTCATTGTAGCTGTGACGCTGCTATGGTTTGTTGACGACAGGGGAGGGGTTTGGACCAGAGCTGGACTACTGGAGTCTGGTGTTTTTAATGCCTCTACCAACGACAGTCACGACTGGAGGCAGTGTGTGTATTACAATCCCCATACTACCGTTCTATATCGTATGTCCCAATACATGTGTCTGTGGACATTCTCAGTCATCCAGGTCATAGTAAACATATGTGCTATATCGTAGGCAGCTGGACCTGCTTGCATTTCTTGAAGATACGATACGATACGATACGATACGATACAATATACTTTATTGTCTGCTTGCACAGAAATTTGTCTTGCAGCACAGCAGGTCCTGATTGCAAAGAACATACAGAAATAACACTACAAAACTACACAAACAAACATGACACAAAAAGAGGTTCCATTAATGCTCTTCTGTCCTCAACCAGATGGTAGTGTATGCAGTTCAGTGCAGCCAGGACTGCACAGATCTGTACACTGGTGAAACAAAACAACCACTCCACAAGCGCATGGCACAGCACAGGAGAGCCTGCTCCTCGGGTCAAGACTCAGCTGTCCACTTACACCTACAGGAGAAGGGACACTCTTTCGAGGACAGCAATGTGCACATCTTGGCCAAAGAAAGATGGTTTGAAAGAGGTGTAAAAGAAGCCATCTATGTCAAACTGGAACGACCACTGTTAAACAGAGGTGGCCTCCGACACCACTTATCACCCACCTACAATGCACTCACACCCATTCACACCTGGTCACGTGACCTTAACGACACTGAAACTAAGGGCTTACATGTGACCTCAAGGACTCTGTAAGGGTTCATACTCACAGAGTTTGAAGCCTGCGACTCCGCACCAGTCAGTTAAGCCCCATTTCCACCAAGCAGTACGGTCCAGTTCAGCACGCTTCTTTTATGTTTCCACTGTGAAAAGTTGTGGACAGCACCAATGGAGCTGTTCTGTACCGTCCCCATGTTTGGTCCCCCTCTGTTGGGGTACCTAGCATCTGGTACTAAGAAGTGCAGGTGTGAACACTACAGTCCGTTCATTGGTCAGTAGAGAACGGCCACTCTTTTCAGGGCTTGTGGCTGGTTTTGAGGGAGCAGCCTTTGTTCATACAGTGAACATTTCAGTCATTTTATTAGTAGAATATAACTATAAAAATAAAGGATGTTTTGCTGCCTCTTGAAGCAGCCAGAGTCAGAGAAAAAATATCTTAATTCGCTGGGCCGACTGCCGATGACTTTTAAGGTGGAACATTAACTTGTAATGGTAACCCCGCCCACATTTAGAGTACTGTTCCTGGTAGAAACGCTAGGGTCTAGGTGCCATGTCTGAAGGGTTCTTGTGGCTCCAAAGGTACCATACGAAAAGTGTTTGGTGGAAACGGGGCTTTAGATCTGAGGAAGCTTCTTGGATGAGAGGCGAAACGTCTTCAAGAAACTCCCAATACATAGTATGGCAAAAGTACCAGGATGTTGTACTACACCCAGTCTGATTTTGTATGCAAGTATGCAAACCAGCATGCTTTTTTGTTCTGACCCACAATCCTCTGCGCAGCAAGAGAGACGTCCAAACAACCATCAGAAGTTGCATGTCGTGATGGATGACAGTGCATTCAGGTGGCCGATGATCAGTCCATTAGTAATAAAAGGAGTAATAACTGCTCAACTGAATAACATAATCAGAAATATAACCAACAACAAAAGGTCATACGTAATAAATATTACTCACTGCAAAATAACAACAGCAGGTCTCCGGGTTAAACTTTGTCTCTGGCGAGCTAGGTGAACAGCGTTTTGTTTTACCTCCAAGGTTATATGAGTAAGAGGGTCAAAGTTCAGAGGGTAATGTAATGAGAATGTAGTATGTCCTGATCGTGTGCACACTGCATGCAACAGTACGTACTTTTTATGGGCAGCTGCAGTAGATACTAAAAGTAAAAAGACAAAGTATGCCATTCTAACACACCTGGTATGTCTTCAGGTTGTCCATACGTCTGTCTTTCCGTCTCATTCCACTTGTACTCAACAATGAATGGATTAGAATTTAGTGGTTGAAGGTCAAAGGTCACTGTGGCCTCTGGCTATAACTCAAGAATTCATTCACTCATTTTGACAGAATTTCACACAAATATCTAAACAGATAAAATGATGGAGTGAAGACTTTTTATATCCAAAAGGTCAAAGGTCAGTTTCACTGTGACATCATAATGTTCTGCAAAGACAGTTTTCTGACCATTACTCAGCATCACATCTCAGGAGCAGAAGGGGAGACATTTGGTCAGATACTGAACTGGTGACACTGATCTTGAGCGTCCATCTTGAAACTGGGCTGTGCGGATGTAAACTGTGAGTGCAGCTTGACTGGTTTGCGGAGACCGACAGTCGTAAAGTATTCAATCTCAATTCATATCAGTTCTTTTATCTCTGCATTTTAGCCGCTCTGCTGTCGGTCACACACTGTACAAAAACTGTAATTTTTTATTTATTTATTTCTAATATTCTAGAAATATTTTTATTCAAGAAATATAATCATGATTTTAGCAAATAATGCAACATTTAGGCAAGACTGTTTCCTGTAGAGCTGCAAAGACTGGTGACAGGAAAAAAATGAGCAACTTCTTTTATAGTTGACTTGTTTAGTTGTCTGTCCAAAACTATTAAAAAGTCTCAGTGTTGCACTGGGTGTCATATACTTAAATACAATAACACAAGCACTGTAGTTTATTCTCACTGAGTCCCACACACACCGTCCTGCTGCTATAAATAATCATAAATGTATTAATCCACTGTGAACACAGTGACCAACACCATCTACTCCAGACTGAGAAACATTTAAGGAAGTGAGCAATGTTTTAAGAAATGTCTCACTTCTTCTAAAAATGAAATCTTTTAACTTACCTCGTCGGCCATGATGTGCAATGGGCCTGCTGCTGCTCTGATGTGCGCTGTTTCCATGACAACAGGCCAATCAGAAAAACTGAATCTTCACATCAGTGTTGAAGGTTTAGGAGTTCTTCAGAGACTGAACCGACATCAGGGAGAACAAACACTCAGTCAGTTCACCTGATGCTCCCGAGCTGCTCCCAGACCCCGCCTCAATCAGTCCGGCCAATAAATGAAGAACTGTGCGGCGGGGCCTGTGAGCGTTGTGGTGTTGATGGAGAATGAGCATGTTGCTCCATCACATGTTCAGATTGCACTGGTTGCACTTAAAGATGGAGAAACAAACAGTCGGGCAGAGTCGTCATGAAAACCACCTGTTTTGTTTAATTTCATAACTGACACACAAAAATAATCTACAAAAGACCAAATTAAGTAACCAGTTAACCACAAAATGTCATTTTCATCCTCCCCGACCCCCAAAGAAAGCACAATTTATAAGATGTCACCCACTGCTCCAGTCACATGACTTCACAATGACATCCTGAAGGACCACACATCGACACTCATGGGTTTACATTTTGTGGGGAAATGTCAGAATAATCACGCACACACACACAGACACACGCTGGCCAGCAGCACCCCATCTAAGTGAGCTACAGAACAATCTTTGGCGCCATTCTCGGTGCAGCCGGTCAGTCAGACACTCATGGAGGAGGGCGGGGAACTAGTCGGGGGAGGACAGAGAGAGACTCAGGAAGAACGGTTTTGTTAACGGAGGTATTCAGCAGAGGGAAGGTATCTCTACAGGTGTGTTCAGACAGACAGGAAAGGGAATTTTAGCCTGGAGCGTGACACGCAAAACAACCAGTGGACAAACTGTGTTGAGCTAGCAACTGTTCCTGTGGGAGTGTGACTGTATGTTTGTGTGTCTGTGTTCAGCTCAGACACTCAACTGTCTTATTTCTCTCTGATCTCTTTTTCTTCTGCACATTTATGAAGTAAATTCATAAAGCTGCAGTGCTGCGTTCAGGTGAAGTCAGCAGAATGGGAAGAAAAAAAACTGTTAGTCAGAGTTGGTAGTGTTCAAACATCATTCCATGGTGATAGCAGCCCTGCTGTTAGCCCCGCGGCCGCAGCAGATAACAGGCTACATTAGCTTCTTCAGTTGTGTTTGGCATTTGTAGCAGTTTATTACGAACTGAATCCAGATACAAACTGCATAAAATCAGCTGAATCATTTGTATATCTGTGATTAAAAGCGCTCCAGTCAAAACTTAAACGAAGGAAAACAACGGATGTGTAACGGATAGAGAACGTTTTTTCTTTACAACTAATATGACAAACACAGGGCGGTGTAGTGGTTAGCTGTCGCCTCACAGCAAGACGGTTCCTGGTTCGAAGCCAGGAGGGAGCCCTTCTGTGCGGAGCTTGCATGTTCTCCCTGTGTCAGCGCGGGTTTTCTATGGGTGCTCCAGCTTCCTCCCACAGTCCAAAGACATGCAGGTTAACTGGTGACTCTTAATTGGCCGTGAGTGTGAATGGTTGTCTGTCTCTATGTGTCAGCCCTGTGATAGTCTGGTGACCTGTCCAGGTCGTACCCTGCCTCTCACCCAATGTCAGCTGGGATAGGCTCCAGCCCCCCCGCGACCCTCAAGGGGATAAGCAGCTACGGAAATGAATGAATGACTGAGTGAATGACAAACACGTGCTCTTGGAGGAGTTCTGTTAACAGTCCTGTGTGCAAACATAAATGTGCTGACAGCCTCCAGCGACAACGAAGACAACAGGCAGTGCCTCTGCAGTGACAGCATGTCATCAGTTACCCGCTGAATCTGTTTCGAGTGCACTTAGCCAAATATTATACACCAAAATTTCCACCTCTCCCAAGCGTACATACGTTTTTGCAATATTTCGATTTTTTTTTTAATTATTTTTGGCATTTTCACACTCGGGTTTTTTATGAGCATGAACATAACACACCTAAAGGTGATATTTTCACTCAGGTTGAATTATTTTGCGTCTTACCGCTTTTAAATTCCGCTTTACACTCTGTCTGAACACACACCGGAAAAAAAGGAGTCTCGAGTGACATAAAAACATCTACAAACATTCACAACTCCAGAAATGCACTGACAAGTTGAGTAGAGGTTGAAAGCCAAGCGACGACTTGCACTTTTGCATTGAGCGTTTTACAGTCCTGCATAGATCTTTTCATACTTTTTCAATACAAACTAAGGCGTTGTGTTATATTAAGTTGGTTTGAGTCAATAAGCAGAGAAAGTAAATAAAAAAATCTTAACTCACAAGAAAAAAAAAACAAAAAACTAAAACAATTCAAGTAGGCTACAGTCTTGACGTTTCTCCCCTCTCTCACAGGCGGCTCCCCTCGTCAGGAGAGGAGCCCAAAACTTTTTCAATTCAAGTCTTTTTTCCAGAAAAGGTCCAGTGTGAT
This sequence comes from Cephalopholis sonnerati, assembly GCA_019142605.1. Lineage (NCBI taxonomy): Eukaryota > Metazoa > Chordata > Actinopteri > Perciformes > Serranidae > Cephalopholis > Cephalopholis sonnerati. The sequence continues at coordinate 13,668,808 of JAGQAX010000003.1, forward strand.
TAAACAGCACCAAAAACACACTGAGCAAGAGAGGGGCATCAAACTTACACTCGCTCATTATTGTGAAAAGGGGATACACGTCTTTACCCATTCATACTGAATAATCTGGAAAGAAATTAACAGTATATTGTGTTTTTTTATGTACATACACACATTCAAATCATCGCTCTCTCTCTCTCACACACACACACACCATAACATGTTTTTGTCCCTGTGTAAATTACAAATAATTTATCAATATTAATTTAAGCTACTACTTAACAGTCATTTGTGGGAGCAGAGGTGACCAACAATAAAATTTCTACGGACACGACGATTCCCACATCTGAGACAAAAAGACAGAAAAATAAAAATTCATTACTCAGTCTGTTTTTTTTTTCTTTTTGTACTGCAAGAACGAGAGTCCTGTTATTCAACATAAGCTTAAATACAAATTATATTACGTAGCGTACTACTACTCTCATCTGTACCACCACCTCGCTCACACTCATTCCACAGTGATCAAGGTCGGTCATATGTAAACATGTTGACAAAAAAATAAAAATAAGCCAAATAAAAATAAAAGTGTTCTCGTCATTCACTCCGTCTTGTTCTCATACCCGGTTCATTAGAAAATACAGTTAAATTAATTCATCGTTGCCACTTGTAGCGAGGATAAACTGATTCTCCTTTAGGTCCGTTTTTTTTAAAAGAGGCAGTGGAGCCCCGCCCCCTCATACCACGTCACTGTCAGTCAAAGTGAAGATTCCTATTGGTGGATGTATCCAGGAGGCTGTGATGTCACCCTGCTGGTGTCGGCCTCCTGCGCTGTTATTGGTCAGTGGGATTTCCTCTTCATGTCTCCACCCTGGCTTTGGTTCGCATCTGAGTGGAGAGGACGGAGAGCTTTAACAACTTTGACATCTGTAGACAAGTAATCATCCGACAGCCTCCTGCACCTGATCAGCACTGAATATCTGAATGTCCCACACACTCGGGGATCATCTGAAGGTATCAAACGTACACTGACAGGCTTCACCTCCAAGTTTTACAAGATCTTTTTATTCCTGTGCGGAAAACCTTTTGTTTTTGTACAATCTGAGTAAAGCCCCACATCCGGCTTTTTAAAACTAATTATTATTATGTTATCTTTTCATTAATGTTAGCACACTTTTATTTCCAACATGTCCTATGTGTTTTATTATTGTTTTAATCTCATATTATTGTGGGCTATTTTTACATTATATTTGTGTGTTTTAGTTTAACTGTCTGTTTTAATTTGCCTAACTTCATTCCTGAGTTATTCCTAGTTCAACCATGTAAAGTATTAATATTTTACTGTATTGATTAAGTTAAATTAAAAATAAACAAATAAATAATAACAATATTAATAATCTGATCCACATCTTGTCTCATATCATATCAATATAATATGTATATATTGCCCAGCCCCAGCTGAAACTACTGATTATATTTGTTATCAGTTATTTTCTCGATGCATCAGTTGACCTATAAAACATCAGAAAACACAATATCCTACAGCAAACATATTCCCAATTCTCATATAACGTATTAAATGTATCTGTCTATCTACATAGATAGACACATATTTTTGATTCTTCAATACTGATAATGGTCTCAGAAATCCAGACTTGTCAGGCTGTGCACTGAACAGCTTCAACCTTACACTTGCTGCTTTTTAGGGGCAAAGTCAAATAGCTATCGATGTCTATGGGTTAGACGCCGTTCCTATGCCATAGGACTACGCTGCACCCTACGCCGTAGCCTATCGTGTACCTCCCCATACATGAAACTACGTATTGCGGTGACGCAGACCACCTGTCTATTTCTGTAAGCTGAAACCATTTCCCTCAGTGGAAACAAAGCTTTTATTTACTTTAATTTCACAAATAACAAACAATAAAATGTGAAGTCAATAAAGTCTCTGCAAAAATAGCATTTTAAATCTTGTGTGTAATTTATTCTTCAGGATTTATCCTGGCTTCATACGAGCAGAAGAAATCTACGCTTGTCGTTAGGCTAATCTATACAATGTAAAATGCCATAGACTTGTGCTAATAATGTTAGCATCTTATATTTGTTTGGAAAACGTGTTTAGTATGACAGTTGTTTTGTCTGTGAACCCTGCGAGATGTAATGAAGACGAATTTTGTAATGTTACCTTTGTTAAATGTTGCTGTTGTCCCTGGCTTCATATGATTAGAGAGAAGTCCGCTAGCTGCTAGGCTAATTTATACAATGTAAAATGCCATAGAATTGTGCTAATAATATTAGCATGTTGTATTTGTGGGGAAAATGTGTCCAGATAAAGACAAGTGTTTGTCTGTGAATGCTGTGAGTTATAGTGAAGCTGATTTCTGTACTTGTGTTTGAAATTGTCTCTATTAAGCCATGTTTAATGAGTGTTTTTAATCAACTAAACTTTACAGCACTTCACAGAGACCTCCGCCGCCGACTAGTGTTTTGGAGGTGTAACTGCAGAGTGACACAGACAGACCACTGCACAGGTATAAATGCTCACAACGGCGTAGGCGACGTGCGTAGGGTCTGCCACACAAGTATAAATCCTGCATTAACTTGGCCACTATTTGTTTAAATCTGGGGATAACAGTAATATATGATCGTGGGTTTAAGACCTGATTTTGTTCTTCTTGTATAAACAGGAGATGAAAGGTTAAGGTTTGTTGCAGACAGGAAACATTTGGTTATTTGAGAGGCAGTTTTTAATATCAGAGGTGTAACTGATCACAGACTTTGGCTTTAGTGTCAAAAGAAGTTAATTATAATATTTAGTGTGGAGTTTGTGGTTGATCACAGGGTGAGCTGGTGCACCAGGCTGCTGTCAAACAGGATGAGCTGTGTTTCAGTTTGTGTCTCCTGCTTTAGATGTTCAGATGGCTCTTTGACCTGAGTGCCCCGAATAATCCAGGTGAGACTGGACTGTGAGCTTCAAGTCTCTGTTTATAGCTATGAATACAAATAAATTCAGCCACAGATAAAGCTACGTACATTCATGGTGGACATCATTTCAAACTGCGTCCCTGAGAGATGTTTTTTTAAATAAATCAGCCCCATCACACACTGCAGTGTGACATGTTAAGCAGACGGCTGCTCTCAAATCAAAGAACCATCTGTACATCACAGAAAGAAACTGAATCCTCACTGTGCATTCGTCAGACTCCTGAAACAACAATACATCTCTGAATAACGCAGCAGCTTCACAACATGCGTCTACTGCACTGCAACTACAGAGGAGAAACCAGACGCATGCTAAACACCAAATATACTGGAGCAGGCAGAAAGTTACAGAGCAAACAACACATCAGCCGAGCAGAGGACGACAGGTCGACTTGACACAGACAGATGGAGGACGAAGAGGAGGAGGAGGAGGAATGCAGATTACCTGAGAAAGCAAGCTGCAAGTGAGGAGGTAGGGCAGCCTGCGACCCTGACTGGAGACTCTTATACAGATCTGAGGAGAGATGGAGGGAAGATGAGAGGGAAGACAACAACAACAACAACAATAAGGGGGAACATGGAAAAAGGTGACGCAGAGGAGGAGAAGGAGGGGGCATGTTAAAATGGAAGACCAGCAACAAAAGACAGGAGAGGATCAAAGTGAGGTGGCAGCGAGATACAAAAGGTTGAGATGACAAAGACGGACACAAAAGATGGTGAGAACAAAGGAAGGAGACAGTGGTTTATAAAACAAAATGGAGACAGGGTGAGAGATGAGGAGCACAGCAGGCACAGAGGAGGTACTGCTGGTACACTTCAATATGAGCACACACACATTAATGATAATAATAATACACCAGGCTGGAATTAAAATTAAAACACTGTATATGTGTCACTTTCTCAGTTAACGTCTCACACCTATCCTGCTTTATATACACATCCTCTTCAGTCTGCTTCACTGAGTGCTGAATGATTTCAGGAGAATATCCAATTTATATTTTTACGACAAATGATTTAAATCAGGATTTTTAACTCCAGCCCTTTAGTGGTCATCTGAATTGTATTAAATAAAAGTCTGTACCAAACATAATATTTTTCTATAAATTGCTTGTTATATGCTTCTTTTTCTAAACCATTTAACAGTGATTATTTAAAGGGACAGTTCACCCAAAAATTAAAAATACATATTTTTTTCTCATCAGTCTAGACTGTTTTGGTTTGAGCTGCTGAGTGTTTGAGATATTAGCCTTAGAGATGTCTGCCTTCTCTTCAAAATAATGGAACTAGATGGTGACAATAAGTGACAAAAAATTTATTTGAAAAACTCAACAGTAATGTTGTAAGCATTTTCATTGAGAAATTATTTTCTTTCTACTGAAGTACACCTGTCAACCGTTTCACCGCACAGAAGGAGGTGTGCATCTAGCTCACCCAGCACCGCTGAACAAGCACGCAATTAATGTTTACATCCTGTGCTGTCCCAAGCATGAGCCTCTCGTCTATAAGTAGATACACAGAAAATACATACTTTGATTTTGAAGGTGAACTGTCCCTTTAAGGTCGTCAAACAGCACCGCTACAGCTAACTAAATCTGCAGGCTGCAGTTGTCTATGCTGAAAATTAATAAGCAGCCCGTCGACTGTAGTGTCTACAAACTTTTTACAGCTTGTAAAGACATAAGTGATGTCAATTAGTATCAAAATTACATTCATTCAAAATGCAATGTTGATACAAGAACCATTAACCATTCAGCACCAGCTCCACAAGGGTATTTTCAGCTGTCTATTGATTTACAGAGATATATAAAGATAGTCATTAAAACAAAGCAGTACAAAAATAAAATATAATAAAAACATTGACCTAAATATCAGGGGGAAATGTTTTTAAAAACTATAACAAGGTCAACAAATAAATGTGTTATTACTCTGTGCCATAAAGCTGCATTTATATCCATAACTATTAAAACACATTGACAATCTGAATTGATCTACACAATGTACTGCTGCTGTAAATACTTACTTGTCCTCCAAATATGTATTAATCTGTGCAAATAAATGCACTATTTAATCCTGTTAAAGCGACGTTTGCTAAACTATAGTGCCCAGCTGTTACAGGACATTTTGACAGACATTTTTAAAAATTACTTATATATTTATAACCTACTTTTAAAGATCCTCACGTCATCAGAAGGAATCAGGGGCTGATTGTTACAGACGTTGTAGGGAAACCAGAGTGTACTAACAGACTGACTGTTACTGTTACTGACTGACACGTTTTGCTCTGTTAATAGAATTTGTTGACACTAAAAATTATATTATATCACCAATATTTTCCTTTAAAAATAATGAGGTCCAAACAGAGCTTCCCTCTGAATTATTTTGTCTTTGGGCTAAAATCTCAAATATTACTCCCCTTTTTTTCCTCTTAGTCAATGTTAAGCAACAAATCATGCTTTCACAAGTTGTGTGCCCACTCACCCATTAGGTCGCTCTGTGCTAGGGGGTATCCTGAGTTGGAGCTGGGGGCTGAGCCCATGCCAGCGACCCCTGGGGCTCCAGGAGGGCTGAAATTAAGCAACGGGGGAAACTGGAAGGGCAGCGAGACGGGCACCAGGCCTCCCAACATCCCAAAGCCCAGGGGCAGCCCGGAGGGGCTGCCCAGGAGGGAAGTGCCTGCTGTTGATACCTGCAGCAACAAGATGGATTAAAGAACTGGTCAGAACTGTGACTCCATTGTTCATTTAAGGAGGAAGCTACATGTAAAAAAGAAACTTACCTGTGAGAGGTGTGACGTTGTGGAGGACGTGGCCAAAGTTCCTGAAGCCGCCCAACCGTTTCCTGCCTTTGAGCTCTGGTTAGCCCCACCCACTACCCTCTGCCTCTGCCCGTGATTGGCTGAGACTGAAGGAGCAGGAGAGGCGGGAGTTTTGTCTGGGCGACTGCAGACAGCTGATACCTTGTTATTAATGGAGTTGTTGTTGATGCTACTGTTGCTCGTGGTGGACTGAGCTTTCTGGCCTCCGGCGAAGCTGAAGCTGCCCTGCGTCTGCTTCACCTGCCCACTACCCGATACACTGAAGGGGGGGCGGAAACTTTTGGGGGATTTGGGGGAGTACTGGTGTTGTTGCTGTTGGCTGGGGATCATCTGATGGGAAAGTGGGTGTGAGGGCGAGGATGACGGGGAGGGGGAGGAGGAGGGAGGTGGGGTGGGCGCAGGAGGACGAGGGGTAAGCTTGATGATGGGGGAGGAGTTGCTGCTGTGGGAGGACTTGGTGAGGGTGGCCTGCATGGGCGTGATGAAGTTGGGCTGGTGATGGTGGTGTGTGTGGGATTTACCTTGAGAGGAGTGTGAGGTATGGGAGGTGGGGGACGGCGAGGAGGCCACCGGGGAGGGAGGGCAGAAGGACTGGAGACCAGGATGGGTGTTGGAGTTGGAGCGGGACAGTGAGGAGGGGGAGGAAGAAGGCGTGATGCTGCTGCTCACGCTGCCGTTGCTGCTGATGCCGCTGGCTTTGGTACTGCTCTTTGCCAGTCCTTGAGGGGCTCCCATAGCTCCCAGCATCCCTGCTGGGCTCACAAAGCCCTTCTGATGGGGGGGCAGCAGAGGGGAAGCCGTGGGAGGAGGCCTCTGCTTCGGAGGCGACGGAGACGGGTGTGGATGCATCTTGCCACTCCCGCCCATCACCAAGCTTGGCCTGTGATTGGGTGATGTCATGGTAACAAGTCTCTGAGTCTGGGTTTGGCCCATGGTGCCAGATCCTTTGATCAGGCCGTAGGGACCATCTGCAGTCCTGGAGGCCAGCGACAGGCCAGCTGCCTGCACACGAGCCAAAGAGGAAACAGTGGGAGACGAGGAAGAGGAGGTAGAAGAGGAGGTTGGTAGCGTTGTTGTTGTTGTTGGCAAGTTCCCAGCAGACGCAGCTGCCAGCGGAGCGGCCTCCACCTTCGACAGGGAATGTTGCTGCGCTGTGGATGCGACCGAGGCAGAGAGCTGAGAGGCTGAGGGGTAGTGAGGGGTGACGGGTGGAGGGGAGGAGGTGGGCATTTGCAGGGGCGGGGGCGACAAGGGACTGTCTGAGGGGCCCAGGCCCTTAGATGCGTTGCTGAGGAGGGCCAGAGCGTGGGAGATGGAGTCCAGAGAGGGAGCGGTCAGATCCTCATCCAGTGAGTCTGACAGACAGATGGGGGGCGAGGAGGAGGAGGGGGGCTGGCGGCTGGAGGTCAGATTAGATGCAGAGGTGGGTAAAGACGAGGTGGAGGTCATGGTGAGAGGTGGTTTGTGGATCCAAAGACCCTCCTAAAAAACAGAAGACACATGATCAGTGTCAGTACCTCAGAGGCAAAGAGAACCAGGCCGCCATTTTCTAATGTCCTCTGTTTCTTAGTTAAAGCTACAGTTGGTAACATTTGAGCCAGTTACAAATTCACACAGCACTAAATTAGAGAGATAGTTTGTGGAAAAAAAATCATATTCCTCTGCCTACTCAATTACCTTGTAGCATTTTTAATGGCCTAACTGCATGCGAATGAAAACAACCAATCAGCGCCGCTGAGTCTCTAACGCAGCTGTCGGTCACTGTTTGTGAACTGTGGTCAAACTCGGCAGCGCTGATCAAATATGAATCAAGATTCTGTTACTGCGTTGCCTATTTCTCACCATAAATGTTCAAAAACATATTTTAGTGTTAGCTGTAAAATTAAAAAGTTTTTGACCTGGCCGCCATCTTGGACACAGTTAAACAAGAGTACCCGCCCACCAGCCAGACCAACGTTCTCATTTCACAGCTAAACAGTACACTGAAATATGTTTCTGAAATCATATGAGTTGAGAAATAGGCAGTGCAGTAAAAGAATCTTGATTCATATTTGATCAGCCCTGCCTAGTCTGACACTTTGACCACAGTTCACAAGCAATCAGTTGACAGCTACGTTACAGGCTCCTCAGCTCTGATTGGTTGTTGCTGCAGTCTGAATCTAGGGAATGCCATTAGTAGAAAGAGAAGGGACATCATTTTTTCACAGACTATCTCATGAACTTCTTTCAGAATATATTGACAGTTTCAGCTAACATGACTTGCCGACTGGATCTTGAATCCAACAGAAATTACACAAGACTCAAAATGGCGAAATCAGAGCAAAGCAGCACATAACTCCATCAACAGCACTGTATTATAAGACAGAAAAATTGTGAATTTGTTTTTTGTTACTGTTGTTCTTTAATGTTGCAAATGTTTTGCTAATAAAGATCTAAGTGGGGGGAAAAGTGCTGCAGTCTACCTTTTATAGGAAGGCTTTTAATGTGAAAAAACATCAGGAAATGTTGAGTTCTGTTGACTGTACTGTCACACTGATCAGGATTACAGCAAAAAAAAACTACTCACAGTTATGAAACATTATTTTTGTTAAACAAGTGAAACTCAAAGCTGCAGAGTGTTGAGTGTAACAGGACTGTGCTGTGGATCTAAATTTGCCATGTGAGCTGTGGTAGATTTTTTCTTACTCAGCCTTTATTTGTTAGTGTTGGCTAAGCCTCTGGCTATTCTTTGAATACCTGCTTTTATACGAGAGTTACAAAGATAAGAACAACCCTCCAGCATGGAAATAATCAAATACGACTCAAGACATTAAACACTGAGCAAATACGATACATAGCAGCCAGGAAACACTTCATGACAGCATGCTGTTTAGTAAATGGGTTCAGATTAAATTATTATTGTGGCTTTAAAAAAAAACTCCTGAAAAAACATTTAGATATTTTTAGATATTATACAGTACGTGATCTGAGCTGTCACTCACCTTGGCTTTGGCCTTGGGCCCAGGCACCATTCTCCTCTTGACTCTGTATGGAAAAATGCAGGCACATATTCACCCTCCTGTATTTACATTTTGCATTCAAGCCCAGTCCCTGAGAAGCCCCCCAGTCGTTAGTGTTGTTGAGGAAACACGAGCTGTGTGAGATAAAATAAATACTTACAGGTTTCCAGTGAGGTGACTGTGAACAGCAAGACTCTCCTTGAACAGAATCCTGAGCAGAGGAAACACACGGCGATAAGAAACACACAGCGTTCATGCTAGAGGACAAGCAGGGCTGGATTAATGTTGGCTTACATCCCTCAAGTGAATTTATTTGCACACGTTGCCAGAGTTATAAGAAGACCACGGTCATTGATGTCATAGAAGCAGAGATTTTTCAGTCAACTTATTTAAGATATCGAGTGGGAAAAACATGAGACAGCTGAGAAAAAAAAAAATTGGTTTTGGCTGCTTACAAGCAGCAGAAACATACGCAGAGACACGAGTTGACCTACACAAAAGAATACAGTGAGAAAACTCAAGTGTTTTAATCATTGCGAACACAATTTTTGTTCACTGTTGCCACAGAAATTTTGATGTGTTTATAAAAAATGTGCCCAACCTCCCAACTTTAAACTCCAGGCTATTTTTTCCCCCAAGTGGGGAATAACAGTTTCTACAATATAAGTTATCGCCACCACACATGATAAAGACCAGCTACATGAGAACATTTCGATTGACTAGAACGCATGTCTATGCAAATATGACTTTGACTTTGTGCTGCGTGGCTTACATGTTGGTTTGTGATATTAGCAACTGTTTCTAATAACATCTTAACCAACACTACTGGTTGTTTACAAATGACTTCATCTGTTCCTCGTTTCTCTGCTCGGCTACTGTGTGCAAAATGTGGTCAATAGCAGCATTGGTCATTATATGTTGTTGCTCTGTGCTGCTCTGCATGGCTGCATGTACTGGACTGTGGTCACTGTACTGTTATACCAATGTTTTCCATGGTCTGCGTCTTGTGTGTGTTTATTTTGTTGCTTTTGTTGTAATTTTAGCATCTGACTGCCATATGTCTGCATTTCTTGAGCTGTCACTTCATTGGTTTTTAGAAGATCTTGCAGTTGAAAATTAGCTGTTGTTTATTGTGCGTTGTCCTTACAAATGAAGAAATTATTACAATTGCTTGAAAAATACTTAACTGCTATTTATAACAAACTTTGTGGAACAGTGCAGATTCACTAACAGACTTAACTAACGCTACTCTGAAAAGAAATATGTAAACAGCTCTGTCTCTTGGCATGTCTCTCACACACATGCGCCTTTATCTTTGCAAACATAATTCTAGTTTTGAGGTTAACGCCATTGTTTTCACCCTGGAGACTTTTCAGTAATTGTCTTATCACCACGAAGAAATGTGTTCACCAGCTGTTATGTATAACGGCTGCGTAAGCACAAGAACACACACAGTCACACACATTCACAGAAAAACAAAGACACACACACAGACCTGGTCTGCATCCAGCCCTTGGGCCATAGTGGTTTGACCTCATTCTCTAAGAAGGCCTTGAGGTAGTCCTCCACAGACAGAGAGCACTGGTTCTCCATCTCGTAGCAGCTCAGCTTCACTCGCACCAAGCTGCACAGCAGGTTCCTGCGCAAACACAAATGCTCAATTCAACACAAATCATTCACGATTAAAATCTAAATTAGGCTGCAGGTGCTGAGCTCATAATGACTGAGGAGACTGTTACTCTGCAGGGAGTCAGAGGTAATTATGACCTCGTAAAAACACATTTCTGAAAATGTGGAAGCCGTTATGAAAATGAATTATGATTGAAAAGCAGCTGTGATTCAGTCTCAGGGTTTTTGTAATCTCATTAGAACATTAAATCTTTACTCAGGGTTTCCGTATTTGTGCAGGCATAAAATTCAGGCATTTCCTCTGTAACTTTAAAGCATTGCATAATGGGTAATGTAGGTGCTGGGTTTTGGAAAGTAAGGACCGGAATTATAAGATGATATCTCTGGTTATGCTGCATGGATTTGAATACATTTTTTAAAGACCGTCCATTGTGAGTCCAACAATGTTACAGGAGAGCATCTTTAAGTGGACACACACACAGGCAAGATGACTGCAAGAAGAGACGGGGTGCGAGAAAAATTAGTGAGCACACAAAGTCAAACCTGCAGCATCACAAACACGCAGCACACCATCTGATCATTACCTGAGCTTGTCATCCCAGACAAACTTCTTCCGCGGGCCTATCACCCTTTTCCCAGGTTTTTCCTCATCTTCCTCCTCTGAGCCGTTCTTATCACCTTCTTCTGACTGCTGCCTGCCGGACACACACACAGTTGGTAAAATATTAACATACATGCACCCATTCACAAACAACTTCAATAAGCTCAAACAACCTCACTAATTATTACTACAGCCTTGTGGACGTGAGCTGAGCGTCCAGCTACAGTAAAAAAAATTATGTAGAAACCTGATTGTCTCAAAACTTATCAGCTAAGTTTTGAGATTTGTGATGCTATCCCTCAAAGCACAGCTATTCTGTGAACAAACATGACTCCAGGTGTATTTTTCTTTTAAAGATGGGTGTCAGATTTGGTTGGTAAAAATGTTGAACAGCCATAAAAGTAGAACCTAACAAGAGGTCTTTAGGTTTTAGTTTGAGTTCACCTGTTTGTCTTCTGAAACAGAAAAGGTACTTACTTTGCAACCTTGGCCATGCAGTCCATGTTGTATCTGGCTATCTGTTCTGGCATCACACTACACACCGCCAGCTTCAGCTTTAACAACGGTGTCCGTAAGCGATCATCCTGAAGGAGAGACAAAGGGTGGTTGTATTAACGTAAGGCCAAAGCGGAGGGAGAGCAACAGGAACGAAAAGTGGGGGAAAACAAAAAAGTTGGAGGTAGAAACTTGAAGCCAGAAATAGTGAGGGAGGGAGAGGAAAAAGGAGTAGAAGCAGGGGGGGTGACATCAATAGGAAGAGTCAAACAGGGAGAGAGCGGGGGAGTACGCTGATGTATTTTGTCAACAATGCTACTTTAATGGCCCATGACCAAACACATTAACATTAACAACTGGAGGAGTGAAGATGGCTGAGGATTTAAAACTATATGAAAAGGCACAGATAATGTGGAGAAACTAGAGGATCGGTTTCAGACAAAAGCGGCTCAAATTGTCAAAAACATAGCTGTAAATCAGAAAACAGAGTTTGTAAGAAAAACTCCCTGATTTGTTTGTTATGAAAAATACCCAAATAATTTAGTAGTCACACATGAGCATGAGTGTGTTGCCAAATAAGCCACAAGGGCCCATAAAAAATCCTTGGTATGATACAATAAAAATAGAAACACAAACAGGAACTAGAAGTAGAAGTACAAGGTACAGATCTCCTACAATCTCAGAGTCAGTTCAAAGATGTAAAGAGGATTATGTGAAATACTTGCATGTAAAATGTGAAGGTTCATAGTTTCTGTGGTATTAGATCATTTTAGCATTTGGAGGATAAAGTTTAAAAGTCAAGAAGAATTGAGTTGTAATACAATTTCAAGAATAAAGTCCAAATGCTGAGAATTAAGTCAACTTATCTGGTCCATCAAATTGTGTGTTGTTATACAACATATTCTCTATTTTGGCTTTATTTTAATACAAAGTCTCCCTCCACTAATGTATTTTTTATGTTGGGCACTAATAATAAAAAAATGTGACTTTATTCTCATCATTTCAACTTTTTTCTTGTGATGCAAAATAAAAAAAAAGTTATTTCATTATGTCTGACCCTAATCCTCTTCCATAGCAGTGAGAATCTGGCCTGCGTCCAGTATTTTTAGGCTATAACTTTCTGAACACACCCACCTCACACAGCGATTGGCCAGATGTTCAGAGGTGTGAAAATAAACTGGATGTGAAGTTCTCTCTCATCCTCACTTTTCAATCTCCACAGAGCTATTCCTATCACTTTTCATGAGTGAAAACACTGCGAATGCCTCGGAGAAGAGACTGTCCTACAGTGTGTGCCATTCACCCTTTTTGCACTATTATCACGTCTCCGCCCTCTCTTCGACAGCAGCTATTGCCTTCAAATGCAGTCAGACAACACGTGATACAAACTAATTCTTTGAAGCATCCTAAATCGTGAAGTTCAGACAGTGATGTGATTGTAATTTCAGGTCATCAGTGAGTATTTTCAACTGAGAACAGGACTCACAGAGAATGATTGTTATGATTATGGTTGATAGTGCACATGTACAGAGGCTTCAGCCCTTTCTGAATCTGGCTTTTAATAAACACAGAGTGATCAAAAAGGCTGCAGTGGGAAAGACTTTACAGATCAGATTCTAGATCAATTTAAAATGAGGGGATTTCTCACTTCCTCCACAGATGAGCCTCACCCACCTGAATGTTGAGACTGAGCTTCTTCAGGCGTTTGAGGAGGGCTTCTTTGTTGCACGGCACAAATGCCTCCATGTGCGAGTAGATGCCTGAGCGCACCTCAGGAGGCTGCTCCTGCACCTGCAGCTCGATGCTGAGAGGAGGAAGAGGAGTGAGACAAAAAAAAAATCAAGATTGTGAAATACAGAAGGGGTCAAAAAATCAAGGAGGTGGACAGATATGGTGGTGGAGGTTGAAAGGGAGGAAAAGATGGTGAGATACAGACAGACAAGGATCAAATAGAGATGGGAGATTGAAGTAATAGATGGGGAAAAATAAAGGGTAGTTGCACAGAATGAGGAGAGGGTGAACATAAAGTTGATGGCACAAGAGAGAGGAATGGAAATGAGAAGCATGTCATTAACGCAGACAATGAGAGACGGAGAGAAAACAAAACACTTTAAGACAGCAGGAGAGGTGGCGAGGGAAATCTGCTGAAAATGAGTGAGAAACACTGAAAGGGAGGAGGAGTGTGAGCTGGGATTTGGCTGACGGTGATTTAAAAGCTGTCCTACTCACTCCAGGAGAATGTTATTCATGTCCAAGGTGAAAAATTTCTTCCTGCCCTCTTGATCAAACTGCCGCGAGGCCTGTAGGAGAAAAGGTTTAGTCAGCATACCAGCACTGTTCCATACAGTACAAATACATATACATATATCTGTGATGCTGTGCCTTTGAGGGGGTTGTACTGACAGAAACACATTTCCTCCTCTACTTGACACTGCCCCTCTCCTGACTCTAATTTCAACCATAAACTTCTGAGGATGCTTTTTACGCTTTTACCTCTTTCACTTTGGCTGGTGTGAAAGCTGTCCACTGAACTCTGGAGCAGATTTAACAACCAGATCTTCCAGACGGTAATTTAAGCATGAATTAAAAAGATAAACTACTGTTAAATCCACCTGTTGATCGTGAGAACCTTCAAGGATCTCCTGGTCTGTGTATGCAATAGGTATACACAATGTGATGTAGTACTCATAGTGTTAACACCATCAACAAGTGAGTGCACAAAACTTCCCTGATCAATCAGACGGTGTGAAGTCATTACACCAGCGTGCGTTGTGCTTGTATCCTGCTCTGAATTGTCAGTTCCTCAATAAAAAAGCAAGGGAAACAAACAAATGCCTCTTTTCTGTCCTGTTTCTATTCATTTATGACATATAAGGTGCAGCTGCAGTCTCGATGAATAATGCTCATAATCAGCTGTTTCTTTGTGAGCTGGTGTGACCACCAGCTAAGACAAATCAACACCTAAGAGGCAGAAAAGTGCTGCATGATATGCTGTCTGTTGCTGGAGTCTGGTTTCTCTACACAGAGCTGATAATGCAGGACGACAGTCACCAAAACTGTCCTGTTGCTCTGTTTGACTTCATGTTCACAGCTCTTGGTTTATGTGTAAAAAGTCAGTCTAAACACAAAACAGACGACAACCAAAAAGCCAGAATGAACAGTTTTTTTTCTTGGTCACTTGACCTGTAGTTTGACTCGAGAAGTGGGAGTGCTGAGTAGGGTTGGGTACCAAAAATCTGGTGCTACAGTAGCACTGGTTCCTGTGCAACCATTTCCCTCTGGAACAACTCACAACACAGATTCTGGTGCCTCATTTTGGTGCCAGCGAGCAAGAGAGTGTGACGGTGACGAGTGACAGTTAGGTTGAGGCGTCTGGAGCAGAGTATGAAATTAAATGTAGCAGTGCAATGTGTGTACAGTTTAGGCTATTTTTCAGTAAGTAAATGCTACAGCTGCTCAAGACCTGAGCTTAATTTCTGTGTCTTGCTTGCCATCTGCTGATGTAACTGTAAAGGGTTAGCCCAGAAGTTAGCCAGCGAAGGCAGCCTACCTCAAAGTGGACTAGCTATTCTTATTGTCGTGACAATCTGAGCTGCTCCTCAGCAGATAATGGAAGGGAGAGTCTGGCTGCTGAGTCCACCTGAGTCAGGGAGATGATTAGCTCTGTATCTGTTATTCAGCATTAAGTTACTACAGTTTTGTTTTATGTGATTTTGTAAATTGTATTTTATATTTACTATATCTATGTTTGATTATACTTTAAAAAGCTGTTCTTTAATGTCAGTGACTGTCAGTTTGTGCTTTATTTTTCCATTCAGGCACCAGTACCGTTTTAAAAGTTAAGTTCTAGCACCAGTATCAAAGAAAACACTAGATGATATCCAACCCAGCACCCCCTTCTTTTTCCGTAGGCCTACTGAACTACACTGCAGAGTGGAGTCTCTGTTTAAACTGAGCTGTCTCATATGAGCCTCCGTGAGGTGAATGCGCATCGGTAGACTCACGCTTGTCTCCTGTATGAAATGTGTCCTGTATGAAATGGCTGAATCCTCGCTGTCCTGCATAATACAAACTATAATAACCTGGCTATGGGTCACATCTTTCACCCGCATTAAAACACTGTCACTCCCTCTTCCTCTCCTTGCAGTTCTCATGCATTAGTTCTGTGTTGTTGACTGTGTAGTTGCTCTGGCTGCTTCGACATATACAGTATTTTGGTGTTCAAACATGATGTTAATAACTATTAAATATAAATTATCTTGGCTTTTTAAATAAATGCAAAGATATGAATGTCACGCAGCATTTACGTCATAATACAGAACTCTGACTGACTGAGTAACACCTTCTTTAATGAATTCAAGAAAATAGTCAATACTAATGTTGACTCCCCCGAGTTTTCCCCCATATGTTATCTTTGGAAGCAACCAAAGAAATCCATTTCTTTATTTATTTCTCTGCCTCCCTCCTCCTCCTCACTCTTCTTCACCTCTGTATACTTCACTTGAATCATCCTGCTCAATTGCCTTTCTCTGCCTCTCTTTACATTTTTACCAACACCTAGAAAAACAATTCTCTGCTACGGATGGACTCTGTGGCTGCGAGATATAAAAGCAACAAGAAAATAAGAACTTCTTCAAAGGCAGCGATGCCGACCCTGCTGTTTCGGTTACATAAAAACCTCCAGGGTTCAGCTTGGAGCCATGTTTCTCCGCTGCTTCAGAAGAGACTATTCTCGTTGGACTAAACAATAACAATAAACATTTTGTGCCACTTCCTGAGATGATGGGCATTTGTGTTTAACTTCAGTAAAGAGGCTTCGCAGGTAATTGCAGCCGCCCACAGACAGGCTACAGTTGACTCACCGCCCGCAGGTCCTCGATGCGTTTAATAAGAGGGGCAGGCAGTCCATCAGGCAGCGGAGGCGGAGAAAACAGCCCACTGGAAGACCCCAGGCCTCGCCCTTGGCCGCCTCCTCCTGCTGCTGCTTTATGAGCCGGAACACCGACTCCCAGAATGCCGTTCTCCCTGGCCGCCACCATGGCGTGCTGCTGGTCAGTGTCCAACAAGCCGAAGTCCAGGTCACCTAGGAGATCCTGCAGCTCCTTCTCGTTGGCCGAGCCCAGCAGTGACATCACAGCGGGGTCCGAAGTGAGGTCTGCCAATGAGAGGTCGTTGCTGGCTGTGTTACCCTGTGGGTGGGTGGAGTTGGCAGCTAACAGGTGGTTCGTTGAGTTGGTGGAGTGGGGCTTGTTAGCCACACCTCCTGCCAAGCCGGGGTGAGCCATGTTAGGGTTTCTTTTCCTTATCTCCTCCTTCTCCCTGGTGAAGCGGCGGAGCATGGCCGCCAGGTACAGTGAGTCCTTCATCAGCTTCTTCCTCTTCTTCTTCTCCGGCCGGTGGAGGTTGAGGGCCGTCACACTGTCGGGGGAAAGCACAGCAATGCCTTGTTAATGACAAAATGCTTAGCGCATGTTTTGGACGAAAGGCGATACAGTGCCTCAGACTGCATCACCATTTAGTTTCACTTCACTCATTCAGCCTGACACACAGAGTACATCTGATGTGCATTAGCATCCAGGTTCTGATCTCATTTAGAATATGATGCTGACATAAAACATGACACAGCTGGTTACCGATCTCTCCAATCACGTCATTGTAACAGTATTCACTTTTCTGATAATCTGTGCGCAGCTGCGTCTGATTCTCAGTCGCTATATTCTGTACTAACTGAAAACGATCAGATGGCCACAGTGTCCCAGTTTCTATCAGAAAACTCCAGGTATCATTTTCAGGTTTCTCAAAACTGGGATAAGTCCTTATCCAGGTTTTGAAAACGAGGATATCAGAATCAGAATCCAGTTTCCTGCCAAGTAAGTTTTCATGTATAAGAAATTTGCTTTGGTGTTTTGATGTGTAGACGAAAAACAAATATAGAATATTAGAAAAAAAACAATACTATTTTAAAATATGTGCAATGCAACCATTTTAAATGAAACACATACGCAGAAATATAAAATAACACATTATGGAGGATGTGCACATAGTAGTCCAAAAAGATGTGCGTTAATAAAACACATACAGACAGATGTAAAGACATTAATCAAACATGTAGTGGCTATGGTGGGGATAAGAGTCCAATGTGGACTTTACTGGACTAGAACTTTTAGAGTGCCTTTTTTCACATCTAGTCTTCTGACCACTCAAAGCGCTTTTACACATTCACCCATTCACACACTGGTGGCCAAGGCTACCATACAAGGTGCCACCTGCTACCCAGTCTAAATATTCACATGCACTCACGCAACCATCAGGAGCAGTTTGGGGTTTAGAAGACAGGATACTTCGACATGCAGACTAAAAGAGCCAGGGATCAAACCACCGATCTTCCAGTCAGTGGACGACCTGTTGACCTCCTGAGCCACAGCTACCCAATCTATATATGATGCACATATATATTAGAGCTGCGCAACAGATCAATATTATGTCAATATCATGATATGAGACTAGGTATCGTCTCTGTTTTTGTAAATCATATTATCATAAGTGTCATCTCCTCCCTTTTTAAAGGCTGCATCACAGTAAACTGACATTATAATCTGAACATAGAAGACTGTTTTAGCTGTTTTATTATTCGCTTTTACCCACTTAGTCATTATATCCACATTACTGATGTTTATTTATCTAAAATTTTATTGCGTAAATATTTTGTGAAAGCAGAAAATAGACAATATTGTCGCAATATCAATATTTAAGTATTCAGTCATGTACATGTACAAACACATGACGCTGAAAATTATGAGCAGGATACCAATGTACATGTTATTACTCTTTGTGTTAATGTTAGGCAGGAGGGGGGCTGTTTGACTGAAACAACCATAAACAGGCACAACAGAGGACCTATCTGAATCGCTGAACAAATCGGAGATAGACGTCCTAATAAGGCACAAAGACAATTTCAGTTACATTTAAGGACAGAAAAGTGGGTAGGCAGAGGTAAAAAGCGCAAGATGAAAAATAAAAGAAACCCATGCTTGGAATGAGAGCCATTTTCCCTGAGAAACTGAGGCATCGACACATGCTGACAAAGACGACTGTAGGAACGTGGGAAGAGGAACTGTGGGGATTCTGCGGGATTAACCTGCAGTCTGAAGATCTGACACACACACACACACTCACACACATATATAACATCATCTGTTTCATAATGGCACAATGGCAATAGCTGCTGCTATTTCTGGAAGTTATTTTCAGAACGGCGGCATGTTGGAGTATGTCGGCCTATCCAAGCACGGATCATGGAGCGTTTTTTGGAAGGCGGTAGGCTTGTCACAGCAACTAAGAGCAAGTCGCAGTCAGCATCCCTGCCTCATGATAGATGTATGAGAGGATCCGCACAAAAGCCCAGGAGTATAATGTCACACAGGGTGGTGGATTATTAGCACGGTAAAGAGTGGACAAATGCGTCATCACATATTCACAGTGGCCCACAGATCCACGGGTGTCCAAAAGGTCAACTTTTCAAGCACAGGAGATAAACACGTCCCTTTACATAACAGCATCTGTGTGACATTTTTAAAAAGCTTGGCTTAACTGTAATGAATCACTTGATAAAGTGGATGTTTTTTTAGCTCTATTTTACAGATGCATGGAAAGTGATGGACTCTTGATGAGAGACAAGGCAGCTTGATCAGCTACTCATGAGCCATTCACTCAGCTTCTTAATTAACACACAGCCAAAAATCCTTTACATGCAGAAGTGTAACTTCACCAACTGACACAAGACGACCACAAAAATTCAGTGATATCATACTGCCGTGATTCTCACCCTTGTTTAGGTACTCTGTTCTTCTTCATGTTCTTCTCTTCCAGATTATTCACTTCCTTCTTTTTCCTCTTCTTAATCACCTGCTCCTTGTTGTCAATCGGCTTCTGAAACGAAAGCACAAACACGCCTTAACTCAACTAAGCAGAAGACGACAGCGCACAGCGAAAAACGATCAATTCAGTATGAGGAACACATGCTGTGCTGTGTGTGAGTGTTTTTGAGTGAGTGTGCACCAGTATGCCCTTCAGAGATTTCTCTTGATGTGGTGAAAGATAACGTCTACATCACGTCTCACTAAAACCAATGAAAATCAAGCTCCTGTTGGAAGGACATTCATGTGCTTCATTAGGACTGTTGAGATCCTGCTGTGTCATATGTTGCAATAACAATGGGATACACTAAATTTTAGTACTATAAAATGTATGATAGGTGTAAATGTTTTCACCTCTATGACCATTTGTCCACAGTTATCAACGTGTTGTTTTTGGAGGGGTGGTGAGTGTTCAGCCAAGCTAGCAGCTCTGTGAGGCTGTAATTAGGCGCAGTGGTGTGCTGAACTGAACGCCAACATCAGCATGCTCATGACAATGTCAACGTGTTGATGTTAAGCAAGGAATATTGTTTACCATGGTCACCATCTTAGTTTAGCGTGTTAGCATGCCAACACATGCTAATTGGCAGAGTAAGAGTCACAAAAAATTGGGATTTATCCTTCAACAATTTAAATATTTGTACAACATTCAGTACCAAACCATCCAATAGTAGTTAAAATATTTCCATCTGGACCAAGGTGTTGGTCCTGACGACCTACTGACCACTGGCCCTTGTGTTGTCTTTTTAATTTCTTTTACATATTTCCATGTTTCCAGCATTGATACCTGATCCTTTAGGTTCTATAGTGCAACAAATGTGAATACATTATCTTAGCTTGTCAAACGTTCTTGTTATCGTATGACATTTTCTTTTTTTTTTTTGTCACTTAAAGTGGTTTTAATGGTGAGAATATACACATGTATTGTGTTGGTTTGTTAGTACCCTGATGTTTCCCTGCCACCTGCATTTCGTTCATCTTTGCTAGCTTTACATAACGAACCATACGAGAAATAAGTCTTAGAGTTTGTGTTACTTTTACAATCTTAGTATGTAATTCATTGACTCTTTCTCACAGTGTCAGATAACCTCAACAAAAATTAAACACAACAACCTTAAAAAAATATATATACACACATTTCCATGTCTTTTCCAGGCCTGAATATGCATTTGAAAAACTGTATAATAGAGCTGCAACCATTAATCAACTAGTCATCAACTATGAAAATTAATCACCAGCAAATTTAATAATCCATCAGTCTGACTAATTCTTTGGGGGCAAAAAAAGTAAAAATTCCAGCTTCTTAAATGTGAATATTTCTGGTTTCTTTACTCCTCTTTGACAGTAAACTAAACATGTCTGGGTTGTAAACAAGACAAGACATTTTAAGGACATTATCTTGGGCTTTGGGAAACACAGATCAACACTTTTTCACAATTTTCTGACATTTTGTAGACCACACAACTGATCGATTAATCAAGAAAATAATAAAAATAATTGTTAGTTGCAGCCCTACTGGATAACAATAACTGCTTTATGTTTTGTTATGAACGTGTTGAGAGAGTCTCACCTTGTCCTCCTCTCCTTCAGAGTCAGAGGCCGCTCTGAACTGCAGCGTACCAGTGTTGATGTAAAATCCCCCAAGCTTTGTGGTCAAAGAGGCAGGAACCAGCTCATCATACTGAGAAAAATAACAACAGAAGACAGTTTGTATTATAAGATCACAGAAATCTGGGAAACAATATATCCTCTTATATAACAAAAGCGGATCTTGTGATAATGTTTTTTGTGAACATTTTACAAATAAGCCTATTCTTTTCTGCTGGTCAGTAAAAAATGGATGACTTGTGCGACAACATAAAAAAAAAAAAAAAAAACAATCCCTGCAGGCAACAGATGAAACACTTTTCCATAACGGAGCATATCAAAACAAAAGGAGAAAAAGGGTCAAACAGGCGCTGCCAATTTGTGAGTGCAGAGAGGACAGTTATCAAAACAGCAAAACAAATATCATATAATGGCAGAGATTCCATACAAAGAGCATAATTCTAGCTATTAGAGTGAGACAGAGAGTGATATCCTCTGAATACTGAGCAACAAACACTGTCAAACCAAAACAATGACATATCCCTGTGTGGACACAAGCAGCACGAACGTATTCATGAGTCATGAGGATGATTTTAGACCGCAGTCTCGGGTTGGCTCTACGAAGGGACAAGTGTCTATCTTTAGAAGTGCCACTGAATGCACTGTATTGAAACATCAAGCCAGGAAATAAATATTTAACCACAGAGGAATAATGTGTACCTCAACACAACAAGACATGAGAACAGGAATGTGACAAGGACAGCAAATTATTCAGCAGATAACACGGGAGACAAAGAGAACAACGTGTTATGTTATTACAAGACTAAAGAGAGAAATCTGACTAAATAAAAGTGACAGCCTTGAAAAGAAAACACAACTAAAGGTGAAAAATCACTTCATTATTAATAAAGTGAGGAGCACTCACAGCTTCTGAGTTGTCGATAAAGGGGTCTGTCTCGTCGTAGCCAAAGCCTATATCAATCAAATCTTGCATTCTATCCTTTTTCTTCTTCTTCTCTGTGTTACCCTGAAAAATAATTTAAAAAATATTATATATAATACTAACTTTTGATTTTAATTCACATGAAAATTCCTTACATTTATTCTAACCTTAAAGGGACGGTTCACCCCAAAATAAAAAAATACATATTTATCTTCTTACATGTAGTGCTATCTATCAGGCTAGATCGTTTTGGTGTGAGCTACAGAGTGTTGGAGATATTGGCCATAGAGATGTCTGCCTTCTCTCCAATATAATGGAACTAGATGGCACTCAGCTTGTGGTGTTCAATGTACAGAAGATAATCCACAAGGTAAGATAATCCACAGACCTTGTTGTGGGCAGTTTCATGCAGGAACTATTTTCTTACTACCAAACTACACCCGCCAACTGCATCCCCATGAGGAATGAAGCACGCGTCTACTCGTGGTCAAGAGCTGTGAGCGTGATCAGTGGCGCTAGCTGAGCTAACAGTAGATGCACGCTTTATAGATAAAGAGCACTACAGGTATGAGGAATAATATTTATTTTTGATTTTGGGATGAACTGTCCCTTTAATCTTAAAATGACCCATTTTTAGAGTGAGGATTTACAAAATGTCCTCCCTTTCTCCATGTGGCTGTTGTTTTAGGGGCATTTGGACTTTTTGAGACACAAACACATTAGACAACTAAAGCCTGACTGATAATTCGACCATGCCGATGTATTGAGTTGATACTGGCTTCTTACAGATATATTCTTACTGGCACATATATCAGGCGATAAGGGAAATTGCACTACAGAAATGGAAAAGATATGTTTGAGGCCACTTCTGTTCACCTGAGAGCACTGACAAGTTAATTTTTCAACTACAAAATGCCCCACTCAGTTTGTGTCGCTGTCACACAGCTTTAAAACAAACAAACAAACAAAAAGGTTTGCAATAATGTTCAAAAAATAGACAAGAAAATCAGATATTGCACTGGTATTGGGTACTTTAAATTCTCAAATATCAATATCAACCTGAAAAATCCCATTTCAGTCAGGTTACAGCAACAATCAATAAGACACTGTAAATATCACTAAATGTATGTTTAACAACCTCTGTTGCTCCAGAGCTTTTTCCATTGTCCCACTGTCTTGCAGGTCTAAGGACAGAGGGTATCACCTGTTGTAAAGCTGAGATTTGGAGCTATATGAATTGAATTAACTTGACTGAAACGTGGTACTAAATAAACAAACATTAAATCTGACCAATATATCTGCAATACAGAAATGTGTGTGCTCTCTCTCTCTACACACACACACATATATGAATATATATATATATATATATTCATATACATTATATATATGTATATGTGTTTATGTGTGTGTGTGTGTATATATACACATTATATATTTAATATACATATACACATACATATATAGTCACAATTACATCAGCCCACCCACACCTTTAAAATGTGCTCTGACAAGTTGATTTTTCAACCATAAAATCTCCCACTCATTTTTGTTTACATTTTGTGCTCATCAGCTGATATATCATTATCAGATTTTTTAAACTCTTAAATATCAATATTGGTATGGGCCTCCAAAAAACAGTATCTGCCAGGCTATAATTGTAACATAATCGGATTAGAAACACTTCAAATGCAGAGATAAAAGTAAAAAAAACAACTCACATATTTATTTTCAAACTTTTTTGCCAGGGCCTCAACCTGGAGCCGATCTCTCACGTCATCGTTGAAGGGGTCGTTGGGATTGTGGGCTGTAGTCAGACTTGGAGGATTCTTTGCCTGGAAAAAATGTGAAAAATATGAATATTATTTACAGTCAAGATTAGTTACGGGAATAATCAGATGTCAGAGCATGGATTAGACAGTTTCAGACCCCCTCACACAAAAACACAACCTGACTCTGTGTTTAAACCTCTAAAATAAGGAAAATCCAGTTGGTAAAATATCACTACATTATCACAATATCACCTGTAAACTTAAAATAACTGAATAAAAAACATAAAATTTGCCACACATGATGCAGGCATGATCACCTTTTGGATCCAAATAAGAATTATTTAATTAAAGCTGTGGTTTGCAAACTTTTTCCCACCATTCTCCAACTCATGTAAATCATAATTGCAAAAACTGGATGCTCCCAAACTGCAGAGTATCAAAATGAGGCGAGCCTCTCTTTGATCTCTCAGCTCTGACATTTGCCTTGCTCCCATGCTACATCCTGGTACTTCCATCAGCAATGCTCTATCATCTATCTATCACCCGCAGCCAGAGGGCCAAACTGCATGTGGCATTTCCAAGTGCTGTAATGGCTGTGTGACTGGGCTGTTGCTGGGCAAGTCTGAGTGAACAGGACACAGGTAGCAGCAAGAGATAAGCTATATCTCTACATGTTCAGAGAGAGGAGGTCCCTCGATATAAAGCCACAATCTGGCAGAGCGCAGCTGAAGTTGGAAAGCACGCAGAGTGGACTGGCTGAGCTGCGTGGTCAAAAACACTGCTGCTGTCTTTTGTGTTGAGTCGCACTAATGGTCAGTTTCAACCACGCTAGTCCACAGAAGGACAAGGTGCACTTCCCCCCTCTCACTTAGCAATGACAAGTCCACACAAACACTTCCAAGAGCAAATAAAATCAACTCCAGCCCCAGTCTCACCCGGCCTGGTAATGTTAGTCAAACTGGGAGACCGTACCTGGAGGTTTTGGATGAGTTCGCCGTAATTAAACTCGGCGGAGGAGCGGTCGTCAGGCTCCGGTAGGGACAGGTTGAGCCGCACCGTCACCCTCTTCTCGGCTCCAGCCGTGTCCCTGTCGCCGGTTTTGCCGAGACGACCGTTGCTGGCAGCACCCCCTGCCCCGGTCGCTGCCTCGACCTCCCCGGCTCTACCGAAGTTGAAGTCGGCCTCATCCTCCAGCCGGCGTTTCCTAGACTCCGCGGCTGCTCCAGCTGCGAAGGCCGAGAGGGTGACAAATTGCACTTTTCTCGGTTCGGCCATTTGGATGAGCTGCCTGCCTGAACCTCGCTCCGGACAGACAGCGACAGCGAGGAGAAGAGCTACTTCGCGAAACTACTCCAAATTGGTGGATTGAAGAAGGTTTCGCGAAGCTCCGACGGCTGCTCAGTGCCTAGACGGATGTCAGGGCCTCCTCCGCACCATACGATACGAACTCCAGGGGATGCGACGGTCGGGGAAAAGTTGTTTTTTCGGCAGCTACTTGCATCCTCAATTTGCTATGGGACCGACACATTCACAGGAGCCATCTTGGGTTTTCGGGAGTAAATAAAATATCAGAAGAGAGGGGTCGCTGCGCCTGCGCGTACGCACAAAACGGAAGCATCGTGACACGGGGGGTCGTCACGTCCAATCAGCGCGTGCCCCGATCCTAAACCCGCCTCTGTCACAACAGGCGATAATAACAACACTGTCAGTACTATGATGACCTTTATAAAGTGTCTGATTGAAGGACAGGCTTCAGCGTGCACACACCACATGTGTGTGTCCACACATCGATTGGCAGCTTCGGGCCTGTGTTAGGATCGATAGCTTTCAGCTGAAGCCTTTCTTTGTGTCTATTCAGGAAAATGCTGAATTGTGCATTTTTCTACAATGGCACCAGCGCACACTCAAACATCAAATCCGAAACGGAAGAAAGCAAGCCAGATGGTTGGCTGTCTCAGTTAACCAGCCCCACACAGCTGAGTTAGTGACACTGCTGACCACCTGTTGATATTCACTTTAAGATCAGCAGACATGCTCCTCATTACCTGAAACTCTGAGGATTAATTAATTTAAATCTGACATTGATGCTTGTATTTGCTGTACTTCTGTGCTCTAAACCATGGCTGGATTAACCTGTTAGGCAGTCCCAGGGCAAAATTTGGTTTTGGGCCCCATTACCCCTCCCCTGTGCAATGTGGCCACTCCTGCCAAGTTAACAAATTTGCAATTTAAAGAGCACTTCACAGATGTAAATCATGATGATCTGTTTAATCATGAGTACAGCTTAACCATTTGAAAGCTGAGCATATTGGCTCCATTTCTTTCAAAAACATGAGAAGAAGGCAGTGAGCAATGAAAGAAGAAGTGACCCCCAAAAAAACAGCTAGAAAATAGACCAAATAAATAAATAAAAACAAGATTAGTTTAAAAGCAAAAATAAACAAGGGGATGACTTGGAAAAAGTGCCTAAAACCTATAATTCTGTGACATAGTTTTAAAATGTAACAATGATAATAATTATAAATATAGTTTTCCCCTAGCTTTTTCCCTATTTTTGTTAATAATTTTCTTGCACTTGGTGGGACATTTCTTACCAAGTGTTTTTTCACATGCTTTTGAAAGAACTCGCACCGATGTGCTCAGGGTTCAACGTTTTAAATACTTGTTAAAGGCATCTGAAAGCAGCACAAGAAGACTGATGTCGCTTCAGGTTTTAAAGGGTTAAACTGTCTAAAACGGCTTTTTTTTTAATTTACAAATGACCCCATGTGTGCCACAACATCCGTCCTTTGTCCATTTTTCAGTTGCAACAAACGTGCATCACAGCCAACATTAATAACGAGTGAGACAGAAATGGCAGCTGATCAAATAATTATTTAATGACCAGGATGTTGTCTGACAAAATTAATATATGAGCAGAGATAAATGACAACAGCTGTGCTGTACGATCAGCTATATCAATGTTTAAAATGCATAATTACTCAAAAAGTTAGATGACAGAAAGTTACCTTCTTAACTTTACAGCCACACAGTCCCTGCCTGTGACTAGATTACAAACTGTCAGCCAAGTAAAAGCACGTTACTTCAACATTCTGTCCGCCTGCTCTCTGTGGTCACCTATAGCAGTGGTGGCCAACCTTTTTCTTGGGGGACCCATACTTTTACCATTGTAGGCTTTGGTGCCCCCCCCATACACACACACATTATGCACACCCATATCCTTGCGATACATATCTTAAAAATTGTGTATACAAATGTATTTATTTATTTTTTAATAAATGAATAAGCTTTTAATATAACCCTTACATTTAATTGTTTATGACACATAAATGAATTAAATTTTGAGACATAAAATTACAATTATTACACCCCTTAAAATCAATAGGGCTTCACGACCCCCCCACGGCTCTTTGGCGCCCCCCTGGTTGGGAGCCACTGACCTACACTGTGTTTTTGTATAGTCACCATATCGTTGTAATTTATGTGTTTTTCTATTTTTGTTTTCAGTCAACTGAACAAGTATAAATTACTTATTTATTTACAGCTAATAAACCCTACATGTTAACTAGCATTCCCATGCTACTGCCCTGCAGTAAAAAATTCTTTTTAAGTTTACAATTGCAACGTCGGTCTGAGAAAATCAACATAAATCCAGGTTAGTGAGCTTTGCTGTGTATTCTGCTATTTGGCATTTAAAATGAACAACCGCAGGGTAAGCTATAGACAATTAAAGGTTTTCTTAAGTGTATTGGCACTTTGGCACACTGCCCTGGACCCTCACTGGGCGTTGGAAAAGCATCGTTGTGAAGAAAGAAAAATGCTGTTATTGTCTTAATGGAGGGCTGAAATGAGAGGAAAAAGATGCATTTACAAATTTAACTGCCTTAATGTGGACTCGCAGCCTGTAAAAATAACCCTGATGATGTCATCAAGGTCAGTCTGGCCTTGAAATTTTAACTTTTTCATATAAAATCTGTATTTCAAACAGGCCATACAGTTTGAGAGGTTAGGATATTTCAACAGACTGGCAAGGTTTAATGAAAGATGCTACTGAGTTGCATTGTGGGAGTTGGAGGATTCAGCGTTTTTGGAGCTTGACTTAAACTAGCAACTAAAATGCAGGATTTCTTGGCCTCTGCTGCTTTGTTTGCAGCCTGTCTTGTTTTCAACTGTCTTTGCAAAATCCTTAACTTTATGTTAGTGCAGTACTAAATAAATACTAAATGACTCCACACGCAAAACCTGCTCAGTTTCTGTAGTATGTAGTTTACAGCTGGCACACAGTTCAAGTGTAGCAGCCATGCTGCTAATTACATTAAACTGTTTGTAGAAATTTAAACCCCTGGATAATCCTTACAAAAATAAACTGCTGAACGTTTGTCATTTGTTTACTTCATTCATATCAAAGATAAAGAACTCAAAAACCGACGTCAAAATCTTTACATTTAATATTCTCTAGTACAAGTAAATACCATGGCATTGCATATACATATTTTGCTCTTGAAAATCCGAATAATTTTTTTGTCTTGCTTTTGTTTCTGCGAATGATTTTTGTATTTCAGTATTGCTTAAAAAAGTGGAGGATAAAACTGTGTCATCACAGATATAAATGCAAGAGTCTTTTAGAAAATACATATTCATTTTAATACAAATATACCAGTACATAGAGAACTGCAGTTTAAAACTTACATATGTTCACAGCTGTGAGGCAGAGATAACAGCTCCATATTTCTTCATGGGCTATAGATATCATTCATACCATTTAATGAAGTATAATGACCAAATGCAATGTAATGACTGCTGATGTCTGCATAATGTAACTACTGTTGATGTAGTGAGCTGAAGTTCAGTGCCCAAAGCTGTCATGAGAGGAGGACTCTGTTGTCTTTGGCCCACTTCCTCAGAGCTCGGATGATGTATTCAACCTGGGGGTTTCCTGAATTTCGCAGCAGAGACAACACCTCTTTGAGCGTCTCCCTTGAACACAAACAGGAAATGTGAGGAAACAAGATTAGATCAAGAATGCACCATTTCTCATGTTTCTTTTATTTAGACTCAAACAGAGCACAGAAGTTTGATATGTCAGTCCAGATGTTGTTCAGTTTTACTGGGTAGTGGCAGGAATCTGTTTGACAATGATATTTTGCAGCTGAACAAACATAGAGAACAATGGTAAATGTGTGATGATGAAATCACAGCATTGCACAGGAAAAAGAGACAAACATACTTGGGCTCCTTGTTTGCCAGTATGAGCTGGAAGATGCCAACACACGCCCCTCTCTTGCCCTCCCAGTAGTTGGATCCTGGGTCCAGTTTCTCCAGTGCATCAAACGCTTTAGCTGCATAGTAGAACTGACCCATCTGAAAGAACAAGCTGTGACCATGAGCACTAGTATGCAACATATCGAGGCACAGATTAAACTGCCTCTTTACCAAATGAGCATTTAGTCTCAGATAAAAGAGTTTATCCAGAACAATACATGTCTGTGACGCCTGCTCACACTTCTGGGTGCATTTCAAAAAACACAGTGAGAAAACTTGAGGGCATTATGATGGACAACACCTCTAGCAACATAACCACGGCTAAGATAAAATGTGCTTATGCAAGAGTTGGAAATAATGACAGAGCCAAAACTGAGATGTATGAAATAAAGAGCACAAAAAACAGGAAGGCAGAGAATAAAATGTGCAATTTCTCCATTTAAGATGGAGTTTTGTAGCACAAGACTGAAGGAAAGTGATAAATTATGGTATTTTAATGAAGAAAGATTCAGCTGAAGACACTGGTGCAATGTTGCCTAATAAAGCTGAAGTGATTGGTTGACTGAGAGAAAAGTTAACAACCACTATTTTGATAAACGATTGATCATCTGAGTCACTTTCCAAGCCAAAAATTGGTGGTGATGGTTCATAAATCAGAGAATATTCTGCTTTTTCGCAATTTGATATAAATATAAACTGAATACTGTTAGGATTGAGACTGTTGGTTGGACAAAACAAGACGTGAAGACGTCACTTTGGGCTACGGGAAGTAGTAATAGAGATTTTTACAGACTTAACAATAATCAATCAATTAAGGAAAAAGCTGCAGATTAACCAATAGTGGACACATCATTAGTTGCAGTCCTATGCTTAAATTCACAGGAAAAGGCAAATAAACATTCATACTAGGGCTGAATCTATATATTCCCAAAACCCAATGTGACATCCTGAAGCTGAATAAATGATGTATATTTCATGTGCAATAATATAAAACAGAGAAACTCACACAGCACTGGAGAACATTGTGGCATTGTTGCTTGAATTATGACTTAAACAACTGACTGGTTATCAAAACTGTTGGCGATTGATTTTCTGTCCACCCACTCAGCAATTAAGTGACTAATTGCTTCAGCAATAATTCATACATTTACACATGTATTCCCATGTAAGTGTTCACCACAGATGGTTAGCAAGGCAGAAAACAGAAGATGATGTCACCTTGTAGCAGTCGTTGGCAATAAGTTGCAGCAGACTGAAGGAATCGGAGGATGTGCCCATCTTCAGATAGAGCTCCCAGGCAAGCCGACCCCTCTGGTTCATTATGTCTGACAGGAACAAGACGAGTGTGCAATAATCCATCATTCACAGGCAGTTTCAGCAACTTTTATAGATTCAGATTTAGAAAATATTAAACGCCCCTGGGCAGGTTTCATTGATGTGGATTAAATCAAGAAGGGGAGAAAAATCTTTTAATGGAGATATCCATTTCTTAGAGTTGCTGAGCGTAACACAGGCTGAGTGCAAGAGCGAACCTAAATTCTTTCCAAACCTAAGGGCTAAAAATGTGGCAGTGATGTTTGATTCAGATCTCAGCCTCAGTGAACAAAGTATAAAGGCTTCCTCAGTCTTGCTTTCTCTAACTTAAGGCCTCTGAGAGCATTCTCCATGCTTTTATGTCAGCAGGTGTAGACTACTGTGACTTTTTTATGTCTGCCCGAAAAAGGCCTCTCCTTTGTGTATCTGGTGCCGAATGCAGCAGCGAGGCTGTCAGCGAAAACTAAGCGACTGGATGATATTGCTCCGGTTTTGGCAATTTCACACTACTTATGCAAAATGTCAACTCCCAGGCTTCTTGCTGAACAAACACCTCACCAGCAGTCTGGCATTTTGACATGGTATTCTCTCACTGGCAGCCTGTTGCACTGAGGATTCATTTTGAGATTTTACTGATTTATTTTATTCTTATGAAATGATTTATCTGTTTACACAGTGTCAACCAACTTGGTCCAAACATTTAATAAATAACCCATAATTCCCTCTGTGCTGGAGTTTAGCATGAGATCTGTTCAGGGTACTGAACTGGACCTATGCTCTGATTTCTCACATCTTTTTTTCCAGATAAACATTTTCATTAGTTTTGTTTGAACGTCTGATTAATGCATAGATGGGCAGGCAACATGACAATTTCCCGAATGTGAAGCCAAAACATCTCTTTCACCCCCAGGTGGCTGGCTGCACTATAGATCCTAAACCCCGCCCCGTCCATGTTAGTGGATGGGGGGTCAAGTCAAATACATTTTTCCCAAAGATAGTTTGTATCATTTTCAGAGTCATTATCACTCTGCTGTATGTTCAAGAGTTCATTTTTCTGATAAATTTGGGTTTAATTATTTATTTTATATTATAAAATGGAGACCTGACATCATGATTGAAAGCTCTGTCTGCCAATCAGTCTGCTCGCAATCAATGGTGCCGCTTGCGTTTGCTTAGACCAGTGGTTCCCAACCTTTTTCTTGAGGGACCCATATTTATACCATTGTAGACTTTGTTGCCCCCCGCCGTACACACGTTACACACACCCGTATCCTGGCAATACATATTTTAAAAATTCCGTATACTAATTTATTTATTTATCTTTTAATAAACGAATAAGCTTTTGATATAACCCTTAAATGTATTTGTTTTTGACACAACTTTGACACATAATACATTAAAATTATTACACCACTCAAAATCAAGAGGGCGTCACGACCCCCTGTGGCTCTTTGGCGCCCCCCCTAAGGGGGTCGTGCCCCCCCAGTTAGGAACCACTGACTTATACAAGGAGAACTTGATACCGGCAAGATCTCTGTGTAGACTCCAAATGACGTCACCAGTGCAAGATAGTAGCTGTGTCCGGAATATTTTTGCTTTCATTTTGAAGTGGAGACACATTGTCTGTCTTTATAAACAATCATTGGACTGACACATTAAAATTTTATTTCTTGTTTAACTGGATTTTAAGATAAATTAATCAATCAATACATCTATAAAACTACTGTTATTTGTATTGCCTCCTAATATCCTTGTATTTTGTTTTTAAGTTTTCCTTTACTCCTTTAAAGTTTGTTTACAATTTTGTTTACAATTCTTTTTAAAGTTTAAATGAATGTTAAGTTGACTGCCTTTCTTGACTTTGCTCCTCTGAGGAGCACAGGCCATTGACAGTCAACCACCTCACTCAAGAAATGGATGTGCCTAACAGAAAGATTTTCATAATTAAATAAACTGTCATCAGTACGACTATTATACCTACAGCATCGTGCCAGCCAGCTGAGGTAAACGTAGTCATTCTTGATCTTTTCACTCTGAATCAGCAGAAACACCTGAAAGAAATATTAAAACCGGTTCAAAACAGCAATTAGCAACTTATCAGAATTGATCTAAGTCTGTAAAAAGCAGCAGTTGTGTAAATGAATAATAAAGTAAAGTACCTCCTCTGCTTCTTTGTAGTTGCCAAGGGCTGCTTTAGCTTGAGCATAGTTGAAGTTGAATGTATCATCATTATAGAAGTAACCCTGCAAAAAAAGCACAATTATGCCTACACAAAAAAGGTTAAGTGTTCGATTCCAAAAAAAAAATGTACTGCATCCGTAGAGCACCACTTGTCACCCAGTGTGTGGGAGTCTTTTTTAAACCCCATCTTACATACCACAGTAAAGTATTCTCACTGTGATTCTTGACTGGAATATACTGTATACCACATAATGTGTGCCTTGTATTGAGCAACACTAACCTTGACTGAGTTTAGATATATGAGAACATCTTCAAACTGTCTCAAGAGGAAAAAGCAGGAGGCCATGCACTGTCTGCCGGGAATAGTGTCTGAAAGTGAGAAATATGTTACACACGCATTCTTACAAAGAGATGCTTTGAAAGCTCGAATTACAATGAAATTTCTATTCAACGTACCGCACTCGCTGGCCGAGCCTCCGACCAACTGAAAGAACTGCTGAGCAAATTTCAGGTGATCCCTCTGAAAGATAAAAGAGCAATGACAAACATTTGTCTCTCTGACTCACTCTTATCACATTTGTTTGTGTATTTTACAGAAATACTCACTGATCCAATTTCTTGTCCCAACGCTGCATTTACCACTCCTTTCAAAATATACTCCTGATGGAGAGAAAATAAATGATCAAAGTGAAAACCTCTTCTCAGTTTTCTTTATGATAAAATATTTTTTAAAAAGGGAGAAAGGCAACACAGAATATCTTTTTTTTAACCTTAATGTAATAATTTTCTTGTGGGTAACATATAAATAAGTTTATAAACAAGGAGTTTATCCATCATTTTTATCTTTTTGCTTCAAACTCCCCCGAAATCCATTTCAGCAAGTTAAAAAAAGACATTAAAGACATACAAAAGACAAACACTCCATCAGTTTCACAGGCTTTCAGATTCAGGCGACATCGAAGTGCTTTTGAAGATAAAAAACTGGCCATATAAAAGAAAAGGCTCTTCAGGAACTCTTAAGTGGAGCGAGGAAGAGATTTAATAACAGCCTTCTTTTAACTCTGCATGATTCTGGATTGTACATTTTCTTCCCTCTTATAAAGTGTAACCAATTAACTGTGAATAGTCCATATTAGCACAGGCTCTCAGGAATTATTTTTCATGTTAGAGTAACACTGAGCAGAGAGCCTCTTATTAAGACCAAATAGTTACATCATGCTCATCACATTAAAACCCAGTGTCACTTTGAATTGTTACCTGAGGTGTCGTGGGCACCAAATCTTGGATGAGGTTGTAGGCTTCCTGGACATCATCTGGAAGCATACAATGAGCATGTGAATCCATGAGCTATGGTAGATCTGCTCTAAAATCTAACACATCAAAACACTACACACATAATTAACAGCAACATGACAATGAGGATGATGTGTTTACTTGACATGTTGTATAATAAATCTGACAGTGTAAGACCTAATAATGAAAAAGGGAATTATGTAAGGTTTTCTACCATTATTTAACATCCTAATTATATGTGACAATATTACATGAAGCAGAGTATAACATAACAGAGTTTGATCTCAATAGAGGTGACCCCAGATAGTTGAGTATTCAACACCTGGATCTAAAGAGCCTGATCCACTGCCTATCTCAGAGGTGAATTGTTGCAGAGGGGAAAATCTGAATGTCTGATTTCATGCAGAATTGCTTCATATAATGAGGGTCAAAAGCTCTATTAACAACCATGAAAAGCAGGCAGGCTTGGAAACCAAACTAAGTGACATGTTCTGTATACATGCATAAATCCTCTAAACACATCAAACAGCGCTGTCCATGGTCCTGAAACAACAGCGAAGCAAGAGTCACGTGTATCTCAGCCAATTATTTGGTTGTTTATGCTATGTTTCTATGGATACATAGGCCGCAAGTTAAAACAGATGGGGGCAAAAAATACAAAGGAGGAAGATGAACCTCCTTAAGACACCGCACAACGCTCAATGACATAAGTGAAAATATGGAAGAATGATTGACTGTATACAAGGATGGACAATGCATCTGCACTTCCAACCACTGTACAAAAAAGCCAAAATATGCCAGATACAGCCACTGCCATCTTGCACTGGTGACATCACCTGGAGCCAGAGTTGGCGTTGTGGCAATTTGTGCTGTATCAAGTTCCTGCCCAAACACCCACGTGACCAATTGCGAGCTGCGCCATTAATCATAAGCACGCTAACTGGCACACACAGCTGTCAATCATGATGTCACACCCCCCTTTTATAGCATCAGATAACTTTTCAGAAAAATAAACTCTTGAACATACATCAATATGATAACAACTACCTAAAATGGCGGACACATTCTTTGGGAAAGTTTTGGGATTTTTTTTGTGTTCTTTAATCTTTGAGTATGGCTCATGTCTCATCCGCTAAATTGGAGGAGGCGGAGTTTATGACCTCTACTGCAGCCAGCCACCAGGGGGCGACTGAGATGTTTTGTTTTAGCTTCCCTTTTGCAGAGCTGTCCATGGATGTATTAAGAGACCTGGAGAGAGCATTGGCAGCAGGGCCGCGTTCATTCCTGAAAGTTGCTCAGTGGAGCATGAAGTCAGAAATACTCAATTTCCGCGATATGAAATTGGCGCTGCTTCTACATTATTGGGCCTATGGAGCAGGCACACTGGAGACTTGCGGCTGCCTAGCCAAGCCTGGCTGAGCAGCCAACTTCCGCCAGCTGAGCGTCTGACTTTCGGTTAAGCACTCCACTGACTTAAATGGGGCGAAAATAACTTATTTTTGTGGCTCTTTTAGGCTTTCGAAATGTTACTAGATCAAATGATTAAATCTTAATAGTGGAATGAGTCATTTTGTGGGGTTGTGAGACTCAAAAAATGTATCTACTGATAGAAAGACGTCTCTTTTCCAATGTAAGTCCATTGGAAAAAGTCTTCCTTTCCCCAGAAATTACAGTACCACTGGTTGGCCACTACGAAAATTGGATTCAAAGCCTGGCACACTTCTCAGAGGCTTGGAGTCCATATTTATATACAGTCTATGATATGGATCAATGAGCAAAAAAAAGATGATTTGACAATCAGTCAACAAAAGGCAGCACTTGACCATTCACATCTCATTGTGTTGTGTGTCACTGTATTATTTTCAGATTACTTAAAACTTGTTGGAGAGGTCAAGGTATGGAAACAAACTACAACACATGCCCCCAGTAAGGCGAGATGGCAAGAAATGGTCAGGCCAATTAGAGGCCGCCCTGCAGTCTGCACTACATGACACAGTCTAAAAAAAACCCTTTCCAGGACACCACTGCTAATGAATTCACTGAGTCCATGGTAGATTTAATAGAAGCAACTGTACCCAAACTACAGTTCAATCATTCCCCAACCAGAAACCATGGATTACTAGAACCATCTGGGATGCTATAAACACACGCAGTCTGAAAACATGGACAATTATAAAGCAGCAGCCTACAATTTAGGAAAAGCAGAAAAGGAGCCAAAAAGGGTCTAATTGCGATGCACAATTTGAAGGAGCTGATGGGATCACGTTTCACTGGAGTTGTAAACAAATTAAGGGATTATTTTTACTGTAAGACTGTTGATGTATTTCATTAGAAATCTTTCCCTTGTTTTGCTCATTCCAGAAAACTGCAATGCCGTGGCTACACACCTTGTCTGAGATAGTAGATGACCAGGTTGAGTCTGGCCTCAGGGATCACATCTATCAGAGGAGGCAGCACCTGCAACGCCCCCTCCCCACCACGAAACACCACCTGCAGAACACAGGGGAGAGATGTGAGAGAGTGTGGAAAAGTAGCATGTAAGTCACTTGTGTGCGCACACACACACACACACACACACCAGCACACACCTACACACTCACTGCTAGAGCTTGCAAAGAGCTTACCAGGTTGTGTCGGATAAGCTCCTTAGCAAACTCAAAGGAGCAGGAGGAGATGTCGATTAGGTTCTTCAACTCAGCCTGACAGGGAAAAAGAGCAAACAGTATACAAGTCATACCTTCCACCATTTAATATCCTCACAGAAATGAAAAGGACAAGCAGACACTTACTCAACTGAATTAGTACATGCATGGTTTATTAATTTAAAAAACAAAGATTATCCGTAAAAGCACCAAAACTGTGCACTGACATCTAGAGAAATATTTTTCATCAGTTCTTTTTTTAAAAGACATTACAGTACTGTGAACTGTTGCTTTAATTTTAAATATCTGCTTTTGTATTGTTTGTTGGATTATGTTAACCTATTGGTGCTTGGTGATAAACCACAAACATGGATGGAGATTTAAAACAAAAATGCAGTGGAAATGAAATTTTTGTTTTTCCTTTTTGGAGAGGAATTTGCTTTTTCATTTCAGTGTTACGAAAACACAGGCTTTGACCTTTAGCCTTTCGGGTGATCTGTTCTTCTACAGATCGTGACAGACTTTGTGTGAAATGTGAAAACACATCATATGATGAACAACTAAAACATCAGCGAGGATATGCAGCAATCAAACACTGAGTACCTCAGCTTCCTTGCCATTGTAGAGTCTGAAGTGGTTGCAGGCTTTGAGGTTGAGGGCGATGGTGGAGTCAGGCATCCTCTGTAGGTACACGGCCAACACCTCCTGGGAGATATCGTAGTAGTCCAGCTTGTAGTAACATAGAGCCACGTAAACTTTCAGGGCCAGGAAATCTCTGAGAAATCAACAAAAATATGCTGTTTCGAACAGGACCTTTTTCAACTGTTACCCATGGCATGAATTTAGTCACTCACTATTATCTTGAATTGCTTGACTTGGTAGTGTGTATACAGAGTTAATAAAATTATACTTAAAGTGGAAATAGACACATTTTTGCTTTAACTTATGATGAAATAAAACGTCAATGTTAATTGCACAATGTAATGGCTCTAGAGTAATCACACCATCGACATTTAAGTTGGTTCCCTATAAGCCTCGCTTTAAATATGCAATTCTGTCTGTCACTGGGTGCGATCTTCTGGGAAAATGTTGCGCGATTTATCTAAAGGAAGTGTGTCAACCTTTGTGCAACCAAAATGGGAAGAGGATAGTTCTTCTGTTTTAGCTATCGGTGGCTATCCACAGTTACCAAAGAGTGTCAGGTTAAGTTATTGCAGTTATTTCTATATTTTATACTTCACGTGTGCCTCTTTTAATTTTTCATACTTTTTATATACTGTTTATATTGCTACTATTTATTGTCTCTGTACTGTTGTTCCCTATCTTTGCTGTCCACTTTGCTGCTGTAGCACTGGAAATTTCCCCACTGTGGGACTAATAAAGGATATCTTATCTTATCTTATCTTATCTTACTATCCCCAGTAGCAGAAATGCATTTGGTGGAACAACCAGAGTAACTGTGGAAAATGTAGTAGTTGCTAGATAAGATCAGGAAATCATTCCAATTCATGACCAGGTAAGAGTGTTTGGAGAGCTGATCGCATGGACTCAAATGTGATCTGTTAAAAGTTTTTGGTGTGTATCTAATGGGAGTCTGCATTACATACTGGACTACTCCCCACAAGCGCTTCTTCTCTGCACTGATGTCTGTCTCCCATCTAGGGCAAGGGTCCATGGTACTTTATATTAGTAGTCTTCACTTAAGCGTGTTAACTCGTTGTCCCATGTGGGACACAGAGGGCCAGAGTTCAATGAGACTTAATACTCCAAACCTACCTGTGGTACAGTTTGTGGAATCTCCAGCAACGTACATATTTTCTTTCTTAGTCAACATAGCATTTCAGCAAATGTCAGCTCTTTTATCACTATATAATATGATGACAAATATCTTCACAAATGGACATGTTTTCATAATATTTTTGACTGAAATTCTACAGAGTGCATGAAGGCTAGAGAGAGTTATCACAGCAACAGACACAAACAAAGGAACACCTGAATGCCAAAATTTGTTATTTAAAAAAGTTGTTTTTCAACGTCACAGCTTTGGGGAAATGGGCTCGTACTTTAGGTTTTTCTGCAAACTTCTCTGAGGAAAATACGCCATTGTTTGCAAAGCACTATTTTGATATG
Source organism: Cephalopholis sonnerati (assembly GCA_019142605.1). Lineage (NCBI taxonomy): Eukaryota > Metazoa > Chordata > Actinopteri > Perciformes > Serranidae > Cephalopholis > Cephalopholis sonnerati. The sequence goes on from JAGQAX010000003.1 coordinate 13,707,345, forward strand.
TCTGCATTTTCCTGTTAGCATTTGGAAATAGTAGCAGGAGCAGTAAGACTCATTTGCATTCCCATAAAAAGTGTGCTCAGAGCTGCTGCAGAAGCCTGTACCTAAAACTGCTATCAACCTAGTAAAATATCTCAGATGCACCTTAGCCTACAGATGCTACAAAGTCATGAATAGGTCTCTGAGCAGCAGCACAGTGAAATCAAAGTCTTTCATTTTCTCATGGTTGCTGCTTCAGATACAGTATATCAGTGTTAGAGGAAGCTAGCTCAGCAGGTCTGCTGCACTGACACTTGAATTATATCTATGGTTCCACAAGGCGTGAAGCTCCATTAACAACTCACACCTGTCAAGGTGGTGCTGGGATGGCACGTGCGCCCAAGTGCAGCAGGACTGTGAAACTAATTTAAGAGCAAGAGGCAGCGGAAAGCACAGACCTGTTCTGCAGTAGAAGGCGTTTATAGATGTCTATAGCCTCCTGGTAGTGGGAACGCATGTAGTGGATGGATGCCAGGCTCAGCTGGTCCTCCGTCACATCCTCCAGGTTCTGGTGGAAACCCATCAGCCTCTTCTCATCGTTAAACTGAGACACAATATGAAGGAATACATCATTCAGAAATGTGATCACGGTGACGCAAAAAGATTAAAAGACTGGGGGTAAAGCAAAAAGACATGAATCACACCAAGGAACAAACAGTTCATAGAAAGTGGAAATACTCATACATCTCAAGACACAACAGCAGAAATGGCTAACTCAAAGTTTTGTTAAGATGAATGCACTGAAAATCCACTACACACTGTGGAAGTTTGCAATAAATTATAACAGTATTGTAGTATTGTATGACGTGAATACAGACTGGTATATTCCTCTCATATTTTAGACATAAACCTGTACATACACTGCAGGGCGGCTCAGCTGAGAATTCTAAGTGATCAAGTGAAAACAGAAAGGAAAAGTAAATTATGCAATAGTTTTCCAACCTTGTGAGCCAAGTGGAAGAGTAGTCGGTTTTGGAGGGGGGACATTGGTGCTACAGACAGGAAGAGACACCAAACTTAGTTAGACAGCAAACCACATGACAATAAGAGGCCCAATTCATTAACATCATAACCTTGCTCTCAGCAATTACACAGATGAACGAACAGCATTGTATGTGACCTGGCAAAAAATGTAAACGATAACTGAGAAGTGAATTAATGGGAACTAAAAGTGTACAGCAACACCATTTAGCAAAATCTAAAGTCTGCCTCATACGAAAGCCCTGAGAGGCAAGCCAGGAGAAAAAAAATCAAGGGATCCATTATCTAAATCTGATAAAATTTCTCTTATTTCTCTTATTTTTCATCTGTAAAATTAAAAAGTTTGGGCGGTTGAATTGTTTGTTGAAAGGATCACTTTTTTAAGGTGTTTTCTCATTTTGGCCACAAGAGGCTGAAGTGCACCACTACCCCATGTTTTCATTAGGACAAAAAGCATTCCCGTTTTCTTCCAGGTGAGGCTTAATTTCTCCTTGTGCTCTAAACATAAGGGACGTGCTGTACATTGTGTGTGGCAAGTTATGAAACATTACTGTCAAGTTTTTCTGTTAGCTAGAAATGTATTTTAATGAGCCTTAATATGTACTGTGTAGTCAGTGAAGCTTACACTAAAGTGCTAATGCTGCTGTTAATACATTTCCAGACAAAAGAAAGACACAGCAGTAATGTCACCTAACTTACTAATACACAATACACAATATACAGTATGTACAGGACCTTGAGTTAAGAGTGCATGGAGAAATTAAAACTCACCTGGAAGAGAACATGAATGCTTTCAGTCCTATTTAGACCATGGGGTCGTGGTGACTTCAGCCTCTTGTGGCCAAAATTAGTGTTACAACAACAAACACTTGGAAAAATGATCCTGTCAAAAAAAAAATTACCTACATAAACTTTTTCACCTATTCTCACAAATGGAAAAAGGTAACTTAAATGATACAAAGAAACTTTTTTTTATCTGGATTCAACTTGTTTTTCCCACCCATTTCACAGATGTCAAAACATGTATGGAAATTATCCCTACAAAATCTTTTTTTTTTTTTTTTTTTACCTGTCCTTAGGTCATAAACACGGGAGAGAAAACAACTTAGAGCACCACAATGTTTTTCTTCAATTGCATCTCAGGGCTTCCCGAGTTTCAGGATAAATGCCTGAAAGCAATTTCAGGATTGAACAAATCCTGGCGCACCATTACTATTTAAATTGAAGCTTGTCCAAAACAATATGTCCAAAAGTATGTGGACAACCCTATGCACAAAAATGGCGGGCATTCATAATGGATGACATTTCTATTATGTTTCGGTGAGGCACAAAAAAAAATCTCATCGCACAATATGTCAGTTAAATTCATGTGATTTTTCACTGAAATCACAGGAATGAGGAACATAACTAAAAAATAAACCAATATTTACTGATGTTTAGAGCTCATAGCATCTTTACACCAACAAAAATGATGTGAAAACATAAATTGAACATATCCATTTGCATTGCGGATATGCATCCCATATTTTGTTTACATTTTCATAATATACTGATGAGCTAGAGACAATCAAATGCTTATTAGTGCCACTGTGTGCTGGTGAGCAAGACAGTTGCATGCAGTGGTTAGAAGTACAAAGGAAGACTTTACAAATGTGGCAACTAGAGAGCCTACCCTTAGATGCAGCCTCTTCAGCCTCTTTATAGAGCCCCAGAAAAAACAGTGCACAGGCCAGATAGACCCACACCTCAGCAGGACATTCAGGCTTCATGGTCAAAGATTTGTACTCCTGTCAGAACATGATGAGGAAACATTACTAATGTGATCAGACTCTGCAAAAAAATGTCAGTCACATCTTTAGCCATTTATCAAACAGGTATTGAGAATTATTAGTTATTTAAATACTGCATACGGTGTACTTAATTTAAAATGATGTGTACCAAACTACACACACTCATTCAGACACACACATCCAGCAAAAAATACCTCCATAGCTCTCTTGTAATCACCCAAGTGAAAGGCACAGTAGCCGATCCAGAGGTCCGCATGCTCCTCTTTCTCGCCAATACTTCTCTGAAACTAGAGATGACACAGCAACACATCAGCAGCAGCCACAGCATTCAGTAATACAGTAGTGTCTGTAGTGTAGATGTGGGAGTGATTCTATTTCTGAAACTTTAATTCCAGGGCATGACACAGGATAATCTACAGGAGGCATTGCAAAAAAACAGTTAACCCCTCTGTGAAAGAGCACCAATTATTTATTCAGCCACGGGGGGAAAGCCGGCCAAGTAGTGCCATCTCACTTAATCTCTTAACTGAATTATCACATTTGGATATTTTTTATTATATAAAAATGCTTCATTCCTACATTTTGAGGGAAAAAAATCCAAAAAGGATGTTACAAACAATCTTAATATGGACTTTCAGATGTTTAAAAGTGTGTGATCAATGTACATGTTAAGTGGGACAAATTACAGTTGGGAAAATAAACTTGTCAGTGCTCTCTGGTGGACAAACTATGTAATGGTGACACATCAAACCCACCTTGGCATTTCTTGATACTTCTCTGTCTACATACACACTTAGAGAGTTTTCTCTGAGTAGGACCACCTCACAACAATGAAAATGTAGTCAATGATCTAGTTTATGTCTCACATCCACACATCCTGCTCCTGCCTTTACCTCAGCCCTACAACCTTGAATTTGGACCAATATATGAGTTGATTGGATTCAACTGAATAGATTACTTTTACTGAACTAATTTCTAGAACTTTTTAAAGGGTATTGAGCAATACTACCGTAAAACTTCTATTAAAAGCCTAAAACCAACTACATGCCCAGTATTTTACTAGCCCGGTGTGGCTTCACATTTTGACAAATAAAGGCTTGTCTCCATTAGACGCCTGGTCTGGTTGCCAAGCAGTTTGTCATTCTATTGAAGTTCTTGCCATAACTCTCTCTCTCTCTGATGCGCTGTCTTTCAGACCTGGATCAAATAATGATTCATAATTGATGTGTTATCTGAGGCTTGATTTTTAAACAAGTAATTTTGAAAGTGGTTTAAATAAACAATTTGACTGTATTTCCCATTTTTGCTGAGCAACAGTTTTGTGTGAAAGGAATTAACGGCCTATCCCATATGGATGCCTGTCCAAATATAGGCCTGTTGATTTTATAGATTTAGCAAGTAATAGCCTGGGCTACTAACTTAAGTTTTATGGTACATTAGTATTGAACCAAGTGCAGTTCTGTTAAATTATAATCCCACTGCTGCATTATTCATTACACTTTATAAGGGTTGTTGTGCATTTTCCCATCTCTGAAAATATCCAGATGTTGGTCAGCTGCAGTACAGCACACCCAAAGCTGGTCAAGAAGTCTGTAAGGATTCAATTATTTGTGATCCATAAATGCATGTCAACATGGAAACACTAAACCTGCTAGTGAAGGGTGGCCTGTTAAAATTCAAAGCCTTAGCACGCAGTTCCTATGTATTAACCCATGTGTCATGTGTGTAAGTACCTCTAACAGAGTCAAAGCTCCAAGGTAGTCTCTCTGTTGCAGGTATTCTTCCAAGGGGGGAACCTTTGTTTTGTTCTTCTTCTTCTTCTCACTGATGCTCGCCGGTGTCTCTCCTCCCACGGCTGGCTTCACGCGAGAGAGGATCTGCCAAGGAACATTTTCATTTCTCAAGTTAGCACAGAACTTTGAGTCAGTTAGGGCCAAAATACACGACAATTTCAGAAACTGGGTGAACTTACGAGACAGCATTATAATGGTTCTGGCAAGCGGTATGTAAAAATGTGAACTCACCATATCGGCGAGTCTTTCTTGAGGAGGCACCTAACGCTAGCCAAGACTTGTTTATCACTAACCTTGGTAACGATGGTGTTTCTATCAACGAACACGCAAACTGTTAGCTGTTACCGTACACCCGCTACCTAACGTTGGGTTTTTAGCGATGTAGTTTCATCTCAAATTGAAACCGGACAGGTAAGGCTAACGTTGCCAACATAAACTAACTTATCTCATGACAAACATGGCAGTGATAAAATTATAGTTGACTCGTTTTTGCACTATTAAGTGGAGACTTGTGGATCGTCTTGGTTAAGGCTAGCTAACATTAGCTGATAGTAAATAACAGTATAGATTAATTCCCTTTCCGCTGTCATATTTTCAAATTAAAAGCACAAGCAAGACTCTGAATATCTTAAATGCAGTTTAACGCCTATTCGGGGTGAATGGTTGATACACACCAGGACTCTTCTCTAAAAACCAAGCGAAGAAAAAGCTCGGACGTCGCAGCTGTTGTTAGGATACATCGCTCGAATGACATTTATTTTGTAGTCAACAGGAAATAGCGTGACTCTTCCGTGTTAAACTTGATGAAGAGGTTTGTGCTACGTTGCCTAGCAACAGAGTAGAGCGAAATGGCTGCGCTTAGAGTCGCTGTGGCTGCTGTTTGTCACGAGGGTTTTCCAATTTGGACAGAATATTTTTCACAGTATATTTTATATCACAGTATATCCATGAACGATATTTATCATCAGATATATATACCATGCTGTGAAATAAATTGTTTGATCTATAAAATGTATACAGAAATTGCCCCAGTGGCCTAATGGATAAGGCACTGGCCTCCTAAGCCAGGGATTGTGGGTTCGAGTCCCATCTGGGGTGGTACGTTTTAAAGTAAGAATATAGATGACGCTGCGAGTGCTTGTACATATACTGTAGCTTGCAGATATAGTACTGTGATCTTGTAATTTGTTTCATGAGGGTAACTTGTGATCTACAACATAACAGTTGTGAAGAAATGGTTAAATTGTGTACTTGCCCACAAATCTGGTTCATAAAGCAGGCCATTTTACTCTTAAGTAGCAAATTTTGAAGGACAGATCATTGGTGTAATCATGAAAATTCTGGTTATTCTTATTAAGTTGGTTCAACATATTTTATTATATCCTTGTTTGCATTTCCTGTTTGGTTTTATACTTTTATGGAAAACAGGTGTAGCTGTGGCACAGTATTAAAATCATTCCTTATACTTATAAATGTAAACATTAAATAAACATTAGACAGAATTGCATTTCTTTGTTATGCATTTGTGCATCTATTTTGCTAATCTTCACCGAAAATAAGCAAAACGAAACAAGACAGTGTTATGAGTAACCAGCCAACTTTTTTTGATTTCTCAGCTCATAGGCTGTACATTCCTCATGCACTGTAATGGACATGACTGGGATGATGCACCATCCGAGTCCGAGGCCTGTGCAGTGGGAGCTGCAGACCACTCTTCACTGGCACTATGAGGCCTCCAGTCCTTTGTCGGGAAAAAAAAAGGAAACAATGTTGTTAAAACTGGTGAACCGGGAGAGAATGGACTCAAATGCACGACTCAATTGGCAGTTCAGGTAAGTAAATGAGTCCTTACTGGTCAAAAGATAGGTTCGGTACACACAGGACAATCAGTAGAGGCAAACAAATCCAAAAGGGACAAGGCAGAGGCAGAGTTAAAAAACAGACTAAGTCCAAAAATCCAAGAAAGAGGCACAGGGAAACAAAAGGCTGGAACGTCAGACACACAAGGAGCAGAGATGAACTGGCACACAGGTGAGGCTAATCAGGGCGGGACAGACAGTCAGACACAGGTGAAGCCATCAAAAGGGAGGGAAAACACACAGGGGCAGGAAGTGAAGTGTTCTGAAATGAGAGTGAGTTTCAAAGTAAAACAGGAAACGACATGAATGAATGAATGAATTAATTAATAAAATTCAACCTAAGAAACTTGAGCTGTGACAAATGTGAGAAGTGTTTCATTAATGTGCATTCTGTTCATATTCTGACCGCATCCAAAAATCAACCTGATAGAATTTAGTATACAAGATGGTAAGACCTTACAACTCAAAATAAATCCGTGGTAACAAAATAAAATCTAAGTGAAAGTGGATATATTCCTTACTTTTACACTAAAAACTACATACAGTTGGTAAGCAGTAAAGAGATCACTCAGCAAAACCAGGTTTCCTGGTACTCCATCTTTTCATTCTTTCATTCTCAGTCTAAGGCAGGGACTGTTTTGACTTTTGAGTTTGATTCTCTGCCCAGCACAAGAATAGTTAATGTAAAACCATGCATTTATGAATAACAAATAATTTAATCCTGACAGACGTTGGGTGTGCTGTACTGCAGCTGACCAACATCTGGATATTTTGCAGAGTTGGGAACAATGCACAACAACCCTTATAAAATGTCACATAATTACTGTTATTTTACATGTAAGGAATAATGCAACAGTGGGATTATAATTAAACAGAACTGCACTTGATTCAATACCAATGTACCATAAATCTTCAATTAATATCCCAGGCTATTTCTTGCTTAAATCACTGAACCAAACAGGCTTATATTTGTGACAGGCGTCTCTATGGGAGCAACATTTTAAACAAAACTGTTGCTCAGCAAAGTTATGATATACGATCAAATTGTTTATTTGAACCAGTATGAATATTACCTGTATAAATTTGGCTTCAAATGACATATCAATTAAGTATCATTCATTTGATCTAGCTCTGACATACAGGGCATCAGAGATTATGTCACCTGGCATACCAACACAACACCACTTTATCCTGTTAAAACAATATTCATAACTTTGATTAATATTTAAGAAAAACCCCTTTGATTCTTTTGATTCTGGGACCCTTGTGGACTAAAGGAATATGAATAACTTAGCAGGTAATTGAGGAATGGACACATATTCTGACTTTATGACAACCTAAGTACAGATTATGCTACACAAGGCGTTAATCAGCTGGTCCAAGTTTCTCAATAACAGCCCCTGGGGCAAAGGATGACATTGTTTTCAACTGTAGTTTCTGCATCCCTCATCTTTTTTCCCTCACAGCAAACAGTCTAACAATGTGCCTGCGCATGGATCTAATCCTGTCACTGAAGAATCTGCTGATTCATTGAACTCAACACAACTGAGGTAACCCGAGGCGGTGCTTTGTGGGTCTCAAATGGAAACGTGCTGCCATTTGGTTTGAAGACACCAGGCAACAAATTCTGCAAAGGTTATAAGACAAAAAAGAAAATTATTAAACTGTAGTAGCTGCATCGGTAACATAATCTTAACCTTTGCTGTAACTGTCCTACATAATTAGATTGTAGTCATGGCATTTTAACATAAACAAATGTTAGGGTAGTAAAAAGAAGCGGAGTAGCAGCTTCACTAAACCACTACTCTTCAATGCACCCTTAAAGGGACAGTTCACCCCAAAATAAAAAAATACACATTTTCCTCTTATCTGCAGTGCTGTTTATCAGTCTAGATTGTTTTGGTGTGAGTTGCCAAATGTTGGAGATATCGGCCGCAGAGATGTCTGCCTTCTCTCCAATATAATGGAACTAGATGGCACTCAGCTTGTGGTGCTCAAAGAACCAAAACAAATATATTTGAAAAACTCAATAGCAATGTCTCTTTCCAGAAATCATGACCCTGGTTACTCAAGATAATCCACAGACCTTGTTGTGAGCAGTTTCATGTAGGAACTATTTTCTTTCTGCTGAACTACACCTGCCAACCGTATCACGACACAGAAGGATGTATGCATCTACTGTTAGCTCACTTAGCACCACTGAGCTAGCTAACATTACAGCTCAGCTGAGGAGAACACCATTAATGTTTACATCTTGTGCTGTCACAAGTCCATGAGTAGAGGCACACTTCCTTCTGCGCTGTGATACGGTTGACAGGTGTAGTTCAGTAGAAAGTTCCTACTGCTCACAACAAGGTCTATCCACTGGGCTGCATAAAGATATTTTTTATAGTCTGCTATGATTTTTTTAATGTTTATTTTACTGCAAAATATCCTCTAATTACAGAAGATCTCTCAGTCTACAGATGCTTGTTCTTTACAGTGTATTCAGATCCCCCAGTTTCTTCCAATAAGAGGCCACCATGTAGTCCTCTGGGATTCACACAAAACAGCAAATGATTTCAAATCACACTGTATTAATAAAAGAAGAAAGCCAAAACTGGACAAATATGGAGATCTAAGAAATATACAGGTCAATGAGTCTATAAAAGTAAAAAAAAAAAACAATTGAAGCTTACAATAAAAAAATACAGTGAAAAATAACAACATAACGTCTATGCTCATGATGAGTGATAGCACGATTACTCATGAATGAATTTAAGTTTAATGCCTCATAGAGCTGTACTGTAATTATGTTGTTAAGATTATATAAAATAGCCGCATATGCATATTTAATTCAAGCTTAAATTAACAGGTTTCAATCATAACATCTTATCAGGTTTTGTACTTTGTCCAGTTTTGTGTCAGGATCAGCTGTAGACTGACTTGGCAGAGATGGCTGCCATCTTGTTTTTAATGGATTGGTGTATTATGGTTTTTGTTGTCACAACAGGTCAAAGTTAGGCAAAAAAAAAGTATAAGGTGCGGCAGACCTAAAATTTAATGTCCTCATATGAGTATTCAGGATCGCGGGAGGCTAGAGGTGGTGAAGTTGGTCAATCCACCACTGAAATATCTATTGAATGAGCTATAAAATGGATTACCATGAAATTGTGTACAGACAATCATGATCCCCAGCAGCTGAAACCTACTGACTTTGGTGATCCCCCAACTTTTCTTACTTTCAGATCAAACCTTTAATTTGTCCAATACTTGGTTTATGACCAAAGTCCTGCAAAACTAACACTACTCCCATCAGCCTCAACTCTACTGTGTGCCCAGTGCTAATGTTAGCATGTGGTAAAACTATACCCTATGAACAGTATTTTAGTGCTGTAGTGAACCTGTTAGCATGCTAAAATTAGCATTTAGCTGAGACTCCTCCTGTGCAAAGTACAGGCTTCAGAACTGCTGGTGTGGCTGTAGACTCTTTGTGTCATTTACTCATAAATCTATTACAACAAGTGAGCCATCAGATTCAATGACAAGATAAGGCATTTATTGTTTTTATCAGGACCACAATCCTAAACCATATTTTAACTCCTGTTACCACAAACTGTGACATGCATTATCTGTGACAGCAAAAGCTGGTGGTCAATTGTAGGTCTGCAGGCCCATTACACCTCACCTGTCAGTATGATTTCAACCCATCAGGATTTTTATCAGTAGTTGATGTGTCACAAATTTTGATGCAACACAAGAATTTACTGTTTGGCCAAAAGACTACACAGTGCATTTGTAAGCTGTTGAAAGTCAAAGGGCAGGCACAGTTGAGTCCAAACAGGACCTAGTTTCACCTATCCTTTCACAAGGTCAAATGGAAATAAACTTTCTAAGCAAAACTTTCCAAGTAAATGCGGCGAGGCTTCATTGACTTACATGGATGAATTGCAAATCAGTGTCACTTTACTTCTGACAGTCAAGCACAGCTAGATTTCTCATTGAAGAGAGAGCTGGGCCACTGTGTCACTTTGTAAAACCTTTGGCACACACTATATCTGTTGACTCCAAAATCCAGTTTGAACTAATATGTTTTTTAGTATTTCATTTGTCCTTCCTGATTGATAATAACAGCTGAGCCAGCTATAATTAATCTAATCACATTGTCTCTGTCTCAACAACTAGGCTACCACGACATCCTGGATATCAATATGCAAACAGAGACATTTATTCAAAGCAGACATGACTTACATGAAGAGGCAACAGAGGAGGGAGCACACTGCAACCCAAGCTTCACCTTGAACACAACCTGCTTTGTACCCATCTCTACAACTGTCTGGAAACTTCACCACCATGAAGACTGTGATTTTGAAGATGCTCTTTATTGTAAGTGTGGCAGAGCGCTTTGGAAAGCATGTATATGTACAAGATGCTCGCACATGGCATGATGCTCGACAGTACTGCAGACAACACTACACTGATCTGTCCCCCATCACTACACCATGGGAAGAGGAGACACTGAAAAATGCAACAGTTGACATACTCGGTATATTGTGGATCGGACTCTACAGAGATGGAACACAGTGGAAGTGGTCAGGAGGAGGAGACGCAGCAAACATACCATGGGATGCAGATGAACCAGATGACTATGCGCATCAGAGTTGTGCTAATCTTTGTTGGCACGACTGTAAGTGGAATGGATGGCACAATTCTGGTTGCCACAGAACACGTTCCTTTCTCTGCCTTGACCTGATCATAGTGGAGGCAGAGAAGAGCTGGGAGGAGGCCATGAGGCACTGCAGACAGGAACACACTGGACTCATGAGCCTTGTCTCTGAGACCGAGCACCTTCTGGCCCTGAGCAGGATCAAGGAGGACCACATCACTGAGCGGGTGTGGATTGGCCTGCGTTTCCTGGAGGACCACTGGCTGTGGGTGAACGACGACCCTCTGGTGTACCAGGCCTGGTCCCAGGGAGGAAATCAGGACCACCACTGTCCAATTTATAAACGCTGTGGAGCTTTGACCAAAGAGGGAGTGTGGGAGAACTGGGACTGCCAGGACAAACTCAACTTCATCTGCTATTAAATCTCATTTGTGTTATTTAAGTTTTAACAGCTCACTCCTGCTGGAGGTAACATGTTTGATTGTGCTTTTAAAAGATGCACAATAAATGTCATTCACATCTTTTCACTAGATACTTAACATTTTCTTTATAATTATGTGTTTTCTTTTGACTTTGTTATCTTGTTTGTGTCACCAGGGTTAATTTAGAAACTAAAGGGCACAAACCTGTTGATGTCTAACAATGCTTCAACTTTTTTTTTACAACCTATTACTTAAATATTTAATAAAATGTTGAAACTTTGTGAGAATGTTTATTTTCATTAGCTATTAGCTATTTTTCAGTCTAGACTATTTTGGTGTGTGTTGGAGATTTCAGCAGTAGAGATGTCTGCCTTCTCTCAAAATAGACAAAGTAGAACCAAAACAAATATATTTGCAGTGTCTCTTTCCAGAAATCATGACCCAGGTTAATTATTATAATCCACAGTCCTTGTTGTGAGCAGTTTCATGCTATGTCATGTTTCATGTTGTCATAAACATCGCTTGCATACATATGAAATAATGAAAAATCAAATCGTGATAGGTGGATGCATACTGACTTTGCACTTGCCGGGGTTTGCATCCCCTCCTCTCTCTGATCAGGTGAGTGTTGAGAAAGCCGAAACGGTCTGGTCTGAAATGTGTGTCGTAAAACCATTTGACTACCAAGATTTTGTTGATATTTCGGTCAGTTTTGACTAGACTGTGGAAATTTCATACATTTATCATTCACATGGTCTGTAAAAGGTTTAAATAAAAATTTTGTTTTGACTGGATAATGTTAATTTCATAAATGTAACTCACTTGTTACAGAAACAAAGGATGCAATTCTATTCAGGTAATTGTGTCCATCTCCCAATTAATGCATCCACTTGGTAACTTTATTTTATTATATATATATATATTATTATTTATTTATATACATGAATCAAATGCAATTATCCACACGTTATGAACAATTTTGGCTTGAGTTTTAATATAAGTGCCTGAAATGATTAAAGACACAGTGAAAAAGAACACAAAAGAGTCGAATTTATAATATTGAGAGATTAATCGAGGAAACTTTGTAAATTTCACACCAGTCGTATGAAGGAAATGCTACATCGGATCACTCTAATGAAACATTGATTAGGCTACTCTAGACATTTCTAAACTACAAATTTTAGATCATTTATCACCATTGACGAAACCCAAAAAGGAGATTATATCATTTATAAACTGTTTGTCATAGAAATCATCACGGTGTCTGTAGTGTTAGCATTTCATTAGCATTAGCAGTCAAGTCTCAGCAGACTTGCACAACACAGGCCCATCTGTGAGGGAGTTCCTGCTGCATCTCTGGCTGCATCACCAGCTGCCTGTATCTACAACTTGACTTACTAGCATTTGCTAACCTGGTTGTAGCACTAGCTTGCATGACTGCTTCTCTCGCTGGCTCGCTCAACTGTTGTCACAGTAATCTACATGGGCTGATATCACTGCTAGTGGTGTTGGAATATTGCATCCAAAGCAAAGGCCTTGTGTCGCTGGCATCTTGATTGCATTGCACACTTCTGCTAACTTTTAAGGGCCGTCCATACTGAATGATAACCATAACAGTAACTATAAATATGTTGTTTTTAAAATCGCTCCAACACAAGTGGATCTTTTAACTCCTGTTGCCACAGTTATGCTGTACCTGTGACAGCAGGAACTGGTGGTCAGTCGTAGGCCCTTTAGTTATTGGGTCCTTAACCCTACACTGACCCCTGAGACTTTTGCCCCCTGATCCCCCTTAACCCTCTGGCCCCAGCCCTTAAAAATACCCTGTGCAAAGTGCAGACCCCCGAGCACGGCATCATGACTGATTTTGGAAGGGATGTGATGAAAGGTGCATGGCACATATTTTCAGTTTGCCCACACTCAACCTGTTCGTACACAGAGATAACACTCAGTGCCCTCTCTGAAGCGGTTTTCCCTAAAGCAGCAACTTTCAGGGCTGAAAATTGAAGCCAACACTTAAGTGCCAAAAACTGCAGTTACTTGGATGACCACTTGAGGCTGGCTCCACAAGCAAGTCGATCCCCACAGACCCCCATGTTAAAACTTTCCAGCAGAGATAATCATGTTTACAGCTTGATACAAAACTAGCTTTGGTCTCTATAGCTAATTCCAACATCCATGACACCTGTATTACGCCTTAAAGTTATAATGGTGGGCCAGGCTGTCTGCTGATAATGACCTCTGCTTTCCAGTCAGATCCATCCGTCGCTCCTGCACACTTCCACCTTCTCATCCAAATGTGGTCACTTCTGGCTCAGAAAAAACAAGATGGCGACAGCTGAGATATCAAACTCAAAGCTTCAAAACAGGAATCCATAAACCAATGGATGATGTCACGGTAGCTACATTAATTATTTTTACAGTCTCCCTGTTCTCCCTGTGAGTGAGCAACACTCCCCTCTGGGAGTCAATGCATTTGCCCACCCAGTGTTTTTTAACAGGCCTTTTATCAGTAGTTGATCCTCTGACATCACAGAATCTGATGTGTCACAGATTTTGACACAACATACAAAAAATTATTCAAGCATTTAATTTGCATTATTAAGCTGTTGAAAGTCAAAAGGCAAGCAGGATATGTTGAGTCCAAACAGGGCCTAGTTTCATCTCTTCTTTCTCAAGGTCAAATGGAATTAAACGTCCTAAGCAAATGCATCGAGGCTTCATTGACTTGCACGGATGAACTGCAAACCAGTATCATGTTACGTCTGACAGTCAAGCACAGTTAGATGAATCCACTGCTTGTCTCCACTGATAACTGTATGGAGGGGCCTCTTCAGTGAGAAAACTATGTTTTTTCCAGAGATATAAAGCTGGGCCATTGTGTCACTTGGCCCTAAAATCACATAGTCTCTGTCTCAACAACTAGACTGCCAGGACACCCCGGATATCAAGATTTCATTTTGCATAATTTAATGTATGCAAACAATGTTTAGTCAAACCATTCACTGACTTACATGAAGAGGCAAGAGAGGAGGCAGCACACTGCAACACAGGCTTCACCTTGAACACAACCTGCTTTGTACTCATCTCTACAACTGTCTGGAAACTTCACCACCATGAAGACTGTGATTTTGAAGATGCTCTTTATTGTAAGTGTGGCAGAGCGCTTTGGAAAGCATGTATATGTGCAAGATGCTCGCACATGGCGTGATGCTCAACAGCACTGCAGACAACACTACACTGATCTGTCCCCCATCACTACACCATGGGAAGAGGAGACACTGAAAAATGCAACAGTTGGGAAAGTTACGAATTTTTTCTTTATCGGACTCTACTTAGATGGAACACAGTGGAAGTGGTCAGGAGGAGGAGACGCAACAAACATACCGTGGGATGCAGGCCAACCAGATGACATTACGAATCAGATTTTTGGTTGTATTTGTTGGCATGGCTGTAGATGGCATGGATGGCACAATACCAGAAAATATAGTCAGTGGCCTTTTCTCTGCCTTGACCTGATCATAGTGGAGGCAGAGAAGAGCTGGGAGGAGGCCATGTGGCACTGCAGACAGGAACACACTGGACTCATGAGCCTTGTCTCTGAGACCGAGCACCTTCTGGCTGTGAGCAGGATCAAGCGGAACCACATCACTGAGCGGGTGTGGATCGGCCTGCGTTTCCTGGAGGACCACTGGCTGTGGGTGAACGACGACCCTCTGGTGTACCAGGCCTGGTCCCAGGGAGGAAATCAGGACCACCACTGTCCAATTTATAAACGCTGTGGAGCTTTGACCAAAGAGGGAGTGTGGGAGAACTGGGACTGCCAGGACAAACTCAACTTCATCTGCTATTAAATCTCATTCATGTTATTCAAGTTTTAACAGCTCACTACTGCTGGAGGTAACATGTTTGATTGTCTTTTAAAAGCTTCAAGTCGCTGAAATTAAAAAAAAAAAACCTGAATAGTAAGGCTAAAAAACTGTATCTATCTATCTCTATGTCATTGCTCTTTTAATGTTTCTCACCTTGCCCTTTGGTGCTTTCATATTTGTTTACCTGATTGTTTCTCCTTTTTTAAAAAGTCATTTTTCTCTCTAGATTTTCAACATACTGGTATCTCTATTGTTTTTTCTCCTTTGATTGTGTTGTGGTATCATTTCCACCATTGTTGCTAAATTCTATTCTTTGTTTTTGTACATCTATTATGTGATGTTTTCTGTATATTTTTCTTGTGTTAAATTAAAATAAATGATAAAGATTTTGTTTTAAAATACTAAGTCAAAATGTCACTCTCATCCTTTCACTGGACACTTTAAGTTTTCTTTATATTTCTGTTTTGTATATGTTTCTGACTATCACAGTCATTTGTACTATTATGACAAAGTCAAGTTTGTGTTTTGATTCTAACTTTAAGTTATCATGTTTGTATCTATCGAGTCAGTTTATAAACTAAACATTAACACTATTTAAATATGCAATAAAATGTTAAACTTTCATGTGAATATTTAATAAAATTAGTTTTTTATATTTGTAGTTAAGCACAAATTTTCTGAAGTGTAGAAAACTTTTTGGGATATTTTATATATTGTGGTTATAATGTCTGGTTTTGGCTGTTCAACACTCACATCTAGTGGCTCTCTGATAATGTAGCACCATATGTGCTTTGGTTTGTGTGCATTATCTCTCTCTGACGCCTGCTGCTTATGGTCTGGCACCTGATCGCCACCCTTTAATAACACCCTGACCTCACCTGAGTGCTGTGAGGTACACGTCCATTCAAGTCCCGTATATAGAAAAAAGGAAAATACAGGCAGAGGGCAGAGTCTCTGCAGAAAATACATCACCACATACTTGTAGTGGGTCAGACGGGGTGATTAAGAGGGACAAGATATAGTACAGCTGCTTAATGAAATCCTTTCATTCATTTGACAACTCACTGTGTGATTATTTGTTTAACAGACAGTTATTTGGATGTGACACTTTCATCTAAAGTTTATGAAGATGTGCAGAAGTTTTTCACCTGCAGCTGGGTGGACTGAATTTGGTCTCTAAGTGTCAGATACATCAAAGACTTTCACACAGAGCCCAAGAGGAAGATCAGAAAACCACAATCACATTTGTCCAAGAAACACTATTTTTGACATCATTACATTTTCTAAGCAAATGCGTCGAGGCTTCATTGACTTACACGGATGAATTGCAAACCAGTGTCACTTTACCTATGGCAGTCAAGCACAGTTAGATGAATCCACTGTTTGTCTCCACTGATAACTGTATGGAGGGCCCTCTTCAGTGAGAAAACTGTTTTTTCCAGAGATATAAAGCTGGGCCATTGTGTCACTTGGACCTAAAATCACATAGTCTCTGTCTCAACAACTAGACTGCCAGGACACCCCTGGATATCAAGATTTCATTTTGCATAATTTAATGTATGCAAACAATGTTTAGTCAAACCATTCACTGACTTACATGAAGAGGCAACAGAGGAGGGAGCACACTGCAACACAGGCTTCACCTTGAACACAACCTGCTTTGTACTCATCTCTACAACTGTCTGGAAACTTCACCACCATGAAGACTGTGATTTTGAAGATGCTCTTTATTGTAAGTGTGGCAGAGCGCTTTGGAAAGCATGTATATGTGCAAGATGCTCGCACATGGCGTGATGCTCGACAGTACTGCAGACAACACTACACTGATCTGTCCCCCATCACTACACCATGGGAAGAGGAGACACTGAAAAATGCAACAGTTGGGAAACTTACACGTTTTTTCTTTATCGGACTCTACTTAGATGGAACACAGTGGAAGTGGTCAGGAGGAGGAGACGCAACAAACATACCGTGGGATGCAGGCCAACCAGATTACTCTGCAAATCAGGATTGTGCTGTTGTTTGTTGGCACAACTGTAAGTGGAAAGGATGGCACGATAATGGTTGCTTCAATCAGTGGCCCTTTCTCTGCCTTGACCTGATCATAGTGGAGGCAGAGAAGAGCTGGGAGGAGGCCATGAGGCACTGCAGACAGGAACACACTGGACTCATGAGCTTTGTCTCTGAGACCGAGCACCTTCTGGCTGTGAGCAGGATCAAGCGGAACCACATTACTGAGCGGGTGTGGATCGGCCTGCGTTTCCTGGAGGACCACTGGCTGTGGGTGAACGACGACCCTCTGGTGTACCAGGCCTGGTCCCAGGGAGGAGATCAGGACCACCACTGTCCAATTTATAAACGCTGTGGAGCTTTGACCAAAGAGGGAGTGTGGGAGAACTGGGACTGCCAGGACAAACTCAACTTCATCTGCTATTAAATCTCATTCATGTTATTCAAGTTTTGACAGCTCACTCCTGCTGGAGGTAACATGCTTGATTGTGTTTTAACAGCTTCAAGTCACTGGAATATATATTAAAAAAAATTGAATAGTAAGGCTAAAAAACTGTATACATCTATTTCTGTGTCATTGCTCTTTTAATGTTTCTCACCTTGCCCTTTGGTGCTTTCATATTTGTTTACCTGATTGTTCTTTTTGTAAAAAGTCTTTTTTTTCTCCAGATTTTCAACATACTGGTACCTCTATTGTTTTTTCTCCTTTTGATTGTGAAGTGTTCTGTATATTTTTCTTTTGTTAAATCAAATAAATGATAAAGATTTTGTTTTAAAAGACTAAGTCCAAATGTCACTCACCTCTTTTCACACTTGTAATTTTCTTTATATTTCTGTTTTGTATATGTTTCTGACTGTTACAGTCATTTGTAATGTTATGGCAAAGTCAAGTTTGTGTTTTGATTCTAACTTTAAGGTATCTTGTTTGTATCTTTCCAGTCAACTTTGGAAACTAAACATTACCATTATTTAAATATGCAATAAAATGTTAAACTTTGTGAGAACACTTAATAAAAATTTGCCTTGAATATTTGTATTTAAGCACAAATTTTCGACAGTGTAGAAGACTTTTTTGGACCTTAAGAACTGCTGAGATCTAATATTTGCAAATGATGCTTCACACTAGCATTCCTTAGATTATATTTTATATACTGTGGTTCATCTCCTTTCATCTCCTCTTGGACTGCCTATCTGACATTTTACACATACCTAGAATTTTCTTTTCTTTTTCTAAATGTTCCATTTTTCAATTATAAAAAAGCTCTTGTTCAACCAAAAAACCCTTCTGTTTTATTCCTTTACAGGTCATTTCAGCTTTAACAATAATAACAATGCTGTAATCCTGTATACCAATACATCGTGAAACTGTGATCTTTTCTGAGTCTGTTATCGCACCATTAAAGTCTCTGACCATTACAACCCTACAGGCAGGATATGTTGAGTCCAAACAGGAGCTAGTTTCACCTCTTCTTTCTTAAGGTCAAATGGAAATAAACTTCCCAGGCAAATTTTTTTAAGTAAATGTGGCAAGGCCTCATTGACTTCAGTGGATAAATTGCAAACCAATGCCATGGTTTATTTTACTTCATGGCAGTCAAGCGTGTCAGCATTGCACAGGGTTCCTACAGCTTAAGTGGGATTTAAGATTTTTAAGACCTTTTTATTGCCACTTGGAAAGAAATCTAAGACCAAATTGACTTCAACCAAAAGAAAAAATACACATTATGGGACATCAGTTACTTTGGGTTGGGTGAATTTTGCCCAGATATTTACTGTAACATAAAACATAGCTTTTTGGTGACATTCAGCATATTTTTACTATTTATTTTGAGATTTTACAATGCCATGTCAGAAAAAAAATACAAATTTTTTTTTATGTATTAGCATTTTAAAGACTTATGAAAGATTGATTTAAGACATTTTAATACCTATTAAGGCCTTAATTTTGGATTAATAAATTCAAGAATATCAAGGGTCAGTGGGAGCAATGCAGAAAGCATTTTTGGGGAAATTAATTTTGTTCCTATTGATAATAAGAGCTGAGACAGACAGAGGCTCACATGCACTAAAGGCTCTTGGCTAGAATGAAAAGATCACATAGTCTCTGTCTCAACACCTAGGCTACCAGGACACCCTGGATATTAAGATTTGATTTTGCATAATTTTATATGCAAACTGACAAAGCAGGATGTGTCGACTGACTTACATGAAGAGGCAAGAGAGGAGGGAGCACACTGCAACACAGGCTTCACCTTGAACACAACCTGCTTTGTACTCATCTCTACAACTGTCTGGAAACTTCACCACCATGAAGACTGTGATTTTGAAGATGCTCTTTATTGTAAGTGTGGCAGAGCGCTTTGGAAAGCATGTATATGTGCAAGATGCTCGCACATGGCGTGATGCTCGACAGTACTGCAGACAACACTACACTGATCTGTCCCCCATCACTACACCATGGGAAGAGGAGACACTGAAAAATGCAACAGTTGGGAAACTTACACGTTTTTTCTGGCTCGGACTCTACATAGATGGAACACAGTGGAAGTGGTCAGGAGGAGGAGACGTAACAAACATACCGTGGGCTGTAAACCAACCAGATGACATTACAAATCAGATTGCTGGTTGTATTTGTTGGCACAGCTGTAGACCAACTGGATGGTACAATATCTATCCACATAATAGGCTGCCTTTTCTCTGCCTTGACCTGATCATAGTGGAGGCAGAGAAGAGCTGGGAGGAGGCCATGTGGCACTGCAGACAGGAACACACTGGACTCATGAGCCTTGTCTCTGAGACCGAGCACCTTCTGGCTGTGAGCAGGATCAAGGAGGACCACATCACTGAGCGGGTGTGGATCGGCCTGCGTTTCCTGGAGGACCACTGGCTGTGGGTGAACGACGACCCTCTGGTGTACCAGGCCTGGTCCCAGGGAGGAAATCAGGACCACCACTGTCCAATTTATAAACGCTGTGGAGCTTTGACCAAAGAGGGAGTGTGGGAGAACTGGGACTGCCAGGACAAACTCAACTTCATCTGCTATTAAATCTCATTCATGTTATTCAAGTTTTAACAGCTCACTCCTGCTGGAGGTAACATGTTTGATTGTGTTTTAAAAGACTCCAAATGTCATTCATATCTTTTCACTAGATACTTAACATTTTACTTGTAATTTAGTGTTTCATACAAATATTTCTGACTATTACTGCCGTTTGTACTATTAGGAAAAAGTCAAGTTAGTGTTTTGATTTTAGCTTTAAGTTATCTCTTGAGTATCTTGAAGTTATCTTAGAAACTAAAACAAACATGTCAAGTTTTTATTTTTTATTTTATTAGAATGTTTATTAAAATTTGACTTAAATTTATTTCTAAAGTACAAACTTTCTACAGTGTAGAAGGCCATTAATATCTGTTAAACATCTGGTATTTTTTCCATGTATTCCATTTTATTATATGGCTGTTTTTTTCTTAGTAACAGTCATATCTGGTGGCTCTCTGACAGTGTTTAGTAGCAGCATGCATGCTCTGGTTTGATAGTGTATTTTCCTTATAATGGTTACTATTTAGAAATATGATAATTAATCCCTCCAGAAAATCGCAATCTTACGGTCGCAATGATTAACGCAGATTCAAAGAAAGTCCGCAATATTTGCGGGGGCTCACAATTTTTCAAAAGTCCCGCCATTTTTCCGCATTTTTTCTGCATTTTCCGGCTGACCGGAAGTGGTCGCGCATGCGACGTCATTTGAAACGTCATACGATGCGTCATCAAACCGCGCTAATGGCATTACAGTACGACAAAACACCATATAACTTAAGAATTTGTTCTTTGTTTAAATGCTTACAATATGTGTTGAATTTATTTAAATGCTATGTTTTACAGAAGATGTAGCTTACATGTTGTTTTACAGTCACATCGTCTGGTTTGAGAGCTACAATATTCACTCAGGATTTTTTTGCAACATTATTGGAGTCCATGTTTTGAAACTAATTAAATAAAACAAAAAAAAGAGAACTGAAACATCTGCAGCTGTTTTTGTAATATTCAGTATGATTATTAAAGCAAGTGAACAGATTGTGAGACCCTGATTGGACTGAATAATAAAAGAAAAATTCACAATAAAGCTTTGTTGTTTTAACCTCTTCCTCCTTAATACCTTGCATTTAAAAAAAAAAATCCAGAATTATTTCTAAAAAAGAAAATTTATTGACACTAACAAACCAAGCAGGCACAGTGTCTGTCTGAGCAAACACATGCACAGACCAAATATCTACAATAACAATGACCATAAACAATATAGTCACACTAGAGGATCAGTGAAGACAACAGGAGTGGTGAGATGATGGAGATAACCGAAGAGGTAAAACTTCCATGTGTTAATTATGGCACATGAAGGGCACATTTAGATACACAGCAAACACTGAAATCATGTCACTAAATGTCTCTCTCTGCTTCACAACCTTCCCTGTCACATCATACTGGACGTCAGTGACCTTTCTGTCATGTTACCAAGATTTCCAAATATCTTCAGTGTGTTTACACGTTGTGTGTGTAAATGATCCATTTTGTTTAAGCCTTCAATCTCCTCCACCGAAGAGATTCTCCATTTGGCATTATTAACACTTCAACTGAATTATCATGTTCAATATATCACCTCTTTTTTTATATCAACAACAATAAATAATATTAATAGCGAAGGGCAGACTGTACAATGAACATAAAAATAAGGTTTTCATTTGTTACAACCAATAAGTCTCTATTTAGTCAAATATTTACAAAGAGCAGGAAGACACTGGAACACATCAAGAGTCACTCATCTTGCCAGCACTGATAAGGATTCTCTGTAACCTCTATAAACACAGTAGCACATTGATCAAGCAATGCTTCACTTGCAAGCTTAATGTTCAGGAAAATGCTCACAAGAGGTGACTGACTCCAACAAAATCTGAAGTAAACATTGCAATTTCACCCTGTCATTAAAATATTTATCTAATGTGTAGAAAAAAAGTCAAATTATAAAAGTGCTTTCTTAAAGAGACAGTTCTCAAATTTAGAAATACATACTTACCTCTTAGCTAATGAGCTGTTTGTCAATCTAGGTGTTTTGGTGTGAGCTGCTGAGTGTTGGCGATATCGGCCGTAGAGATGCCTTCTCTGAAAAAAAATGGAACTAGATGGCACTTGGCTTGTGGTGCGCAAAGCAACAGATAATTACACTGAAATAAAATAAATTTGAAAATCTCAACAGCAATGCCTCTTTCCAGAAATCATGACCCTGTTACTCAAGATAATCCACAGACCTTGTTGTGAGCAGTTTCATGTAGGAACTATTTTCTTTGTGTCTACGTGAGACTGCTCACAACAAGGTCTGTGGATTATCTTGAGTAACTGGGTCATGATTTCTGGCAAAGAGACATTACTGTTGATTTTTTTGGTGCTTTGTGCACCACAAGCCAAGTGCCATCCAGTTCCACTGTTTTTGAAAAAAGGCAGACATCTCTACGGCTGATATCTCCAACACTCAGCACTCACATCAAAACAATCCAGGCTGATAAACAGCACTACAGGTAAGAGGGAAAATAATGCATTTTTGATTTTGAGGTTAAACTCTCCCTTTAGAGACAGGAAAAAATGCAAACTGCATTGCTGTTTCTATCACAAAAAAAAGCATTTCAATTACAAAAGTCATTAAAATCTGCAAAAACCTGATCTGACCAAAATGCAGTGACAGATCTGAGTATTTTTCTGCTATGTTTTTAAGCCCAGATGTTAAGGACTATCATAATACACCTGGGTTCACTATAGCGAGTGACAAAATGCACCACAGTTGTGTATAAAGTTTAAGTTAGCATAGTTACGTGCTGTGTGGCATCAAAGGCTATATTGTGATTTTTCTTCCCATAATGCTACTGTGTGAATACTTGTGATTGTCTGAGGCTTAACAAATGAAATCTCTAAGTCTGCTTGTTAATTGGCAACAAAGAAACATTGCTCAATCTCACACACCTTTTGTAAATATGGCAGAAACCAGAGCTCCTCTCTCTGCAGTGCTTTGCTTTTGGTTACCTCTGCAGATGTACACAAGCTCGCTGAGAGTCCAGTTTGTCTTAACAGCATTTTAAAATACCTTGTGAAAGACAGCTCTGCTGCAGCACAGTCGCAGGCCCTCTATTAGGGGCTTTTTTTTTCTTTACTGACAGCCAGACCTCAGGCAGTCCAAACATAAATAATGAGAGGAGGAATAAGATCACTTCACAGCAGGAGTGTCACTTCAGTCCAAGATTGACATTTAGAGTGTGTCAGGTGTAACATCACAATCTCAAACTTAGAGACACAGACAGGCACATTTTCACAAACATTTAAATAACACACACACACACACTCACAGCAGTCTCACTCGCTCACATTTATCCACCTGGTTCATCTTCTCCAAATCTTGCTGGTTCACTGTCTCTACAGGCTCCTTAGCTGCTTTTTCGTCTTTCATGGGGCTTTCAGTGTGAAATAATGTCTATCATTATTCCCTCATAATTCATCCTGTTTCACTGCGGCTCAACACTGATGCTCTTCAGGATTTGAGGCCCATCCGAGCCATCAGCTGTTCATAGACAGTCCAAGCCATAGCAGCCATCAGAGTGCGTCGCAGAGACCTGGGGACAGCTCCACGAAAAAATCCACTCACGCCGTGCTCCTGAGGGAGAGAGGACAGATTTGGTATACGTTACTGAGGTAGCTGCTGAGCTGTGTTGCTTCTCTCTGAAAATGACGTGCACATGCAGTGAGACAAAATCTGGCAGCTGTGATTAAATGGACACACACCATGTAGATGTAGTGGATAGCATCCGTTGTGCTCCAGTGGGATGGGCTGACTTGAATGTGGGTCTTCACTACGTCTGCTGGCTGCGTGGCGAGCGACGCCATTATGCCTGCCACCACACCACAGCTGAAGTTCACCAGCGGGGCGTAGGCCGAAGAAGTCGCTTCTGACAGGAGGGCAACCAGGTTTCAGGAGAAAGGACAAGAGGATTGTTGCGTTACAGTCAAAGTCGGGGGCGGAAAATTTTAATTAAGATGTGCCTTAAAATATGAAAAGGCATTTTGTGGTGCTGGCTGTATGGGCGCATGAAAAAATGTTTACGTTTAAGACATGCAGTACAAATACTGGAGGCCAAAAATTAAAAAGCACTGCTGCTCATCAGATCTACAGAAAACAGTGCTTAAACCTCAACTCTGATTTGTTGATGCTGATGCAGTGTGGCTCTCACCTTGAGGCAGCGCCTTCTTGGTCTGGCTGTAGAACATGACGTAGATGCCAGAGAATGGAGCGTCTCGGAGTAGTGTGGCAGTCAGCCCTGAGAACAGAGCCCTGATTCCCTCCGTCTCATACACACTCCTCAGAGCTCCTGTCACACTCACGTAGTTGTAACAGCCACTCTGAAACACATATGAACATGGAAAATTCATATAGAAGACATTTATTTACACCATTGCTTTTATGACACCTGCTGTCTAATTGCATGGAAACACTAGCGTAACGACTGCTGTGGACTACCAGCTGTAGATTGTAGTAATAAACTTATGAATGCTATGTTTAATTAAGATTCATTGGGTACAACGTCTCACAGATACTTCATGGTTTGTTCGTTGGTCATCATCAAACTGACACAATTACCCTCATAGCCCTGCATTTGCCTGGATTCAGATTTCTTTCTGCAATTCAAATATGTCGGTGTTGTTCTCATTGATGTCGGTTTACCGGGTTTTAAAAACAACCAGACCTATCTGAGCTTTGTGAGCAAGATTAAGAATTGAGAAGTCATCTTTCTGTGTCAGAACCAGAAACACAGTGACATCTTATAACCTGTACTTTAAAATAGTCTTTAGGAAAATGCTACTTTTGTTCAAGGTCTTTATTATTTACTAGAGGAGGGTTTCATCCACATGAGTCATACAAAATAAGACTCCTCCAGGATGTTGGTGAGCCAATAACCTGTGGCTTGAGTTTTTATGAAATACTTTTTTTGGATCAATACCTTTAGATTTATTGTCACCTATTTTAAACATGTGTCCTCTAGTGGCATTTTATTCTGGGAAGCAATCTCAGCAGACAAAGGTGGCTCCTAACAAATGCTAGGAAAAAAAATCATTAATCTTTGTTTAATGGGGGGCGTGCAGAGGGTACAGTCCATGTTAAAGTGCATCGGCCAGTTTGAACAGGTGGGTTTTGAGATGGGATTTGAAGGATGTTATGCTGTCGGACTGTTGAATGTGCAGGGTAGAGAGTTCCAGAGCCTGGGGGCAGTGCAGCTGAAAGCCCTGGCAGCCGTGGTGCTGAGGCGTGATGTGGGGATGGTCAGGAGACCAGCAGAGGAAGAGCGCAAGGAGCGGGAGGGGGTGTACTTCTGGAGGAAGGCTAGGTTGTGGAGGGCTTTGAAGGTAAGCGGAAGGTTTTTGTAATCAATGGTGCTGAACAGGGAGCCAGTGTAGTTAGATGAGAATGGGGATGATGTGGTCGGATGATTTGGTGCAGTTGATGATCGGGCAGCAGTTTTGAATTATTTGAAGCCTGTTAATGAGTATGCAAGGCAGTTGTAAATATAATCATACATTAACAACTGCCTTGAAGAGTAAACTGCCCAGTTAACAATTTAACATCAACTGAAACTTGACTGTGAGAAGATGACTAGACAGATATTAAAGTCCACAAAGCACATCTCAGGTCAGTGCTGCTCACCTCAAAGCGTGTCTTGATGACCGTGAATGGCAGCATGCAGACACCAGCCACAGTTCTGGCACCCGCCCCGAGCAGAACAGCCTCGCCAGCGTTGGGTGCCCGCTCCTGGAAGTAGTGCTGCTTCAGGGAGTAGAAGGTGCTGAAGTAGATGCCCACACCAGGGATGCAGCGCATGAATGACTGCCAGAGAGAAACGGAAGTGTTCAGCATTTCTCATATTTGCTTTAATGGTATGTTCAAAGGTAAAGCTAACTAAAAGCTAGATAAAAAAGGCAACCAAGAATGAACTTAATGAATTACTCACTGGTGAAACTCCCTTCCACAGACTGAAGAATTTCTCTGTCCTAATAACGTTGATGAAAACAGTGAACATGCCCACCTTTGGTGCACTGCAGGTTGAAATTTAGGAAGGGTTAGAAAGGTGCAAATATAAAAAACAGAAACGTATGACACTTGGAGACAGACAACTGTTTGTATAATGAGAGCTATAAACCAAAGAACAACAATTAACTACAGAAATAATCTGCTGTAAATTGGTACAAAGGCCCCCACCTGTGGAACGCTGTTTAAAATAAAGATCCGCTTTTAGTCATTAACATTTCCTGTTCCTGTTTCCGCGGGGATAATTGCAACCTAGCGCCTTGACATTATGATTACATAGTGCTGGTGTGACTAATTGCCCTATATGGGTCATAACAGCAGATTCAGGCCGGCAGTGCCTGCATATTGTGTCCTGACATGCTGTGTGTTATTTTGTGTCTGGAGAGCATGTGTGTGAGTAAGTCTGAGAGAGAAAGAAAGGAGAGCAAGGCATAAACAACAGGGACACGCTGATGTACATGTATCTGATGGCATGCAGTGGAAATGTGTTTGTGTGTGTTTGAATGTCCATACACATCAGATGTGTCTGTGTGTTATGTGTGCACACACCCAGGCTTGGCATTGTTCTGCAGGGTCTGCAGCCGCGTCTTGACCAGATCCAAAGGCTGGAAGAGCAGCGTAGAGCAGGTGCCGCTGAGAGAGCCACACATAAAGGCTTTGAGAGCTGGGTGAGCCTGAGGACAGTGACAGACGGAAAGAAGGACAACAGAGGAGAGAGACAGAGGGATGAAAAGAAAAAAAGGACAAGGGGAATGGCAAAGACAGGGGGACATAAGGGAACAAAGTCATGGGAGAAAGACACACACAAAGGGTGGGCCGGGAGAGAAGCATAATGTGGAGAGAAATCAGAATGATAGCCAGAGAGGAGGGTGTTGGAGGATGACAGACAGAAGAGGACGAGGCAAAGACAAACGTAAAGGATTAGTCACACTGTAAAAAGGCATGACATGAAAATGCGCCATTCAGCATCTTTCTTGGCATTCCTTCTTCAAAGAGCAGGGAAATATATCCAAAGGTTTGCATTAAAAAAATCCTGACACAGAAATAGAACCCAAAATAATGGAAATAATCTCATACAATAGACGGTTATTTGAATATAAATATGCTTGTATGACATTTCCAGTACAAAAAACAAAAACAAGCCTGTAGCACAGAGCAGAGGCCGGGTTCCCTCACAGTGGAGATGATGGAGATGTGCAGAGACAGTCCCCACACACACACACACACACACACACACACACACACACACACACACACACACACACACACACAGGGGCTGCTGGGTAGAATTAAACCAAGACTTGACATTATATGTGCTTACATGCCTCATGAGCAAACATTAGACACAAACAACGACAGACAGACAGACAGACAGACAGTAAATTTAGCTACATGTGAAGGTAAACAGTTCCACAGAAAATGGTGTGGGGGACAAATGCTCATAATCAGGCAATTACAGTAACCACAATTACAACAACAAACAACAAATAAATTTTCTGTATTGGTAATAAGTTGTCTGCTTTGCACACAACATACATACATACTACAGCTAGCTTCTATACATGTGCTACTTAAATGCACACATGTATTACGCACAAACACACACTCCTACCTTCCTGCCCGAAGCTCGGCTCTGAGAATCCTGCTTTTCCTGCATTTTGCCCTCTTTCACCTCTCTCTATCTGTGATGCTGCTATTACAAATAGCATATTATAAAATAAACATCCATCTCTCTCACAAACCCTCTCTCTCTGTCTCTCTCTCCTGCCGACCCACAATGGCTTTCTCCTGCCTCTCGTCCTCCCTCCCCCCCGGTTCACAGCCAAAGCAGAAGCTTAATCCAGCCTGCGTTTTTCTATGGGCTTCTATCTTTATCTTTCAGGCACACACTAACACATCTGTATTTCCCCCCTCTGCAAAGCTCACTGCTAAAGTGCATCTTTGTCAAACAGCATGAGTCATGAAGTGGCTGTATGTGTGTATGTGTGTGTATGAGGGTAATTTCAGACACTGGATTTTACCGCCTGTGTGGCGAGGTCAACAATTTAGTCAACTCAAAAGAGAAATCAACCCCTGTTTCTGTAATGTTCTCCACATCAGCTCTGTAGCATTTTTGGTACAGATCAAACCATCATGAATCGTAGAGAGTCTGTCACATTGTGGCTTTGAATTTTTTTTTTTGAATTGCAAATTCGTGCATGGCTTTCTCATTACCAAGAGCAGAGGATCGGTCTTTAACAGTCACTTATGATGCATGTATGGCGTTCAGTGTTGCTCTGAATCAGCAAGTTTTAAATGTTATCAGCATCCAGCTGAAAAGCAGCTGATTTTTTTGTCCATGGGGTTTAAATAAAGGTGGGCAGGGCTGTGAGACAATATCAAGGTCTCCATTGTCAGAGATTTTGTCACACTGCTTATACCATGGTATTTATCCCTTAAATATCTCCAGGTATTTGCCTCGGGCCAATCAACCCACACCATTGAGTTTACAATTCTGTCTGATATCAGGCTGTCTAGATATATTAGGCTTTTGTGGGCAATGACGCAAATCAATAGAACTGTTTCATGGTAATATTGGATATCAGTATGAATTTGACTTCACTGAAATTCCTGGTTCATCAAGTATTTACACAGGAAATCACTGATTAGCCAAAAAATAAATATATCTCAATATATACTGATAGTATAATAAAAAGTTCATGCACACTGTAATAGAGTTTTTTTTTTTTAGTGTTGTGCCAGCAAGTCAAAGTGGGTGCTACTTTTGGATCATCTTGTTTGGACAGTCAAATGGTCAAAGGTGAAAACTGCTACTGTAAGGTCATAACACACACACACACACACACACACGCTAACATCATATTACAAGTGGTTGTATTTCAACTGTTTTGATTGTAAGGAGAGATACATGCTGATGACATACATCTTAATTCCCCCAGTTACTGACAGATTGAGCCCACTGACTGTGTGCTGATCACAACAAACAGGCAGCAGCCTGCAGGTGCACTCACCGCTGCTAACTCCATCTTTGACCTGGATGCTGAGTCCAGTTTCTCCCCTGGTGCTGCCGTTTTGAAGTTGGTTAATTTCAGCCAACGTTACTAAAAGTGGGGAAAATGAAATGGCAGCCGTGAGTCACATTTCAAAACAATAAGATCGTTTGCAAAGTCTCTGTGAAGCCTGTAGCGGCAGGCTAACGTTAGGCTAATTTGCTATCAGAGGTGAAGGAAGTAGGACTCTCAGGACAGGCTAACATTGACAAGCCGGATACTTCCAAGTCAAACACAGCAACAAGCGGCTGATTACAAAAAAATGCTTATCTCTGAAGGCAAACGCCGTGAAACCTCTCAGCTATGATAGCCAGTTAGTTTTGAGAAAAGATAACAGACCCTTTACTCAACCAGATACACCACATGACTGACTAGCTACATTAGCTTGCTAGCTTAGCATGCTAATTCCCCTTACCTGACTTTGAAGTGTGTTAAGGAGTGATGGAGGAGATGATCAAACCCGCCAGCTTCAGGGTCGCCATGTTTAGTATTTGGAGTGACAATCAGCCAAAGTTTCCTGAGAGTCTAATGTTAGTAAAGACAAAAACTGCCAGGCTGAAAACAGAACTTTCTGGCAATGCTCGTCAGCTAACGTTAGCTAACGTCAGTGTTAGCTCACTGGAGTAAGTTATTTAACTTTAGTCTGGCTCTCTTCTACATTAATATGTAACGCTGTTAATGTCCTGACGTGGGTCGTCTCCCAAAACCTTAGAAAGAAAATTTTACCTGCAGTTATACATGTCTTACTACAGTGACCGACGTTATCATGACTGGCTGTGCTGCTGCGACTGTTAGCATCTGGCTAGCAAAGTTCACCTCAGTGCAGCGTCAACACATCAGCTCGCTGTCACACACTCACAGCACAGAGTGCCGACACAACATGTCACAGTGTGCATCGCTTTGTTGGGTCAGTAATTAAAATGGAGTCAGTGTACGAGATCCGCATTATAGAGTACACATACATGTATGATATACAGTTTATATTCTGGTGTTTTAGATAGTATTTCTTAGAAAACAAACCGGCATGTGAACAATGTAATTCAACGTAGTGGCCTCAGGGTGTCGCTGTTGTCTCGTGTGTCAGTCCTGATGTGAAAAATGGTAAAAGGTAGAAAAGTTATTTGTCAACCAGTTATGGACCCACACATGGTTGGATTGCTGAACGTTTATACCAGGCATAGACCCAGGGGCCCAAAATGTTAGTGCCTCCCTTTGCCTCCACCTGCAACATGTCACTCAAATGAACATGCACTGACCAGAAAAGAGTCAATGTGATCATGAAAAGTTGCACATGAACTGCAAAGAGACAACATAACTACAAAAAGTGGCAAAACAACCACAAAGAGAGACAAAATGACCATGTACAAAATGACCTCCAGTAGATGCAAACCGCAAAAAGATGCATAATGAGTACACAGAGACACAAAATAATTTTTTTTTTTAAAAAAGAGGCAAATCGACCACGCAGTCTGCGTCTTGCTGTTATGAGAGGTGGTGAGGCCTTTTGCATATCTGTGCCCGGGGCCCATTGTCTCAAAATAAACCCATGGTTATACAGTGTATCATACTGTGCATTATCTGGCAACACATATTTGTATGTTATCTTAATTCAATGATGATCCAAAAAAGTCTGATTCTGTCAGAAAAACGTAATACTGTAAATGTAATAATTGGAAATCTATTTTAGTAATACAACAATTTTATCTTTCTTAAACAGGAGAACAAAATGATCATATGAACCATTACAGTCACAGATCATTATTAGATAAATAAATACACTATGTGGAAAAACTGTGTGTGTGTAAAGACACTGTGATATAAATAATAGTATGAACAGATACAGGAAAAAATATGACATTGAAATTAAATAATGTGAGTTCATTTCACTTTGGATCTCTGGGATTTTAAGTTGTTTTGGCAATTTACAACTTAGATCCATCCTCCTCACTCATCCTCTTGTAGCCCTATATGCAAACTGAGACAAAACCTCCAATCAAAATTTAACTAGCGAACCTTCCCTTAATACCACACAGAGTCACAATATCTGCATAATTACCACAGTACTGCTTCACAACTGAAACATGTTCCTGAGTGTATTGTCTCTGACCCACTGAGTGTATACTGTTGCAGTACCCTACAGTTAATCATACAAACATTTGTCAAAGGAGTGCTATTTAGGTGATGATCAGTGAAAGCACACATAGGTGTAGTTAAATCACAAATGAATGCATTTGGAGAGCGGCATTTAGTCTCAAGAGCTGACTGGCTGCAGTTAAATGTGCAGCCTCAGACAGACTAAGGTTAATAAGTTTTACATTTCAAAAACACCCATTGTTGATAGGATGCTTGCTGAGACTTGATGACTTTACAAGGCTTTTAGTTTCAGCTCTCGCTCGTGGCAGTAGCATCGTTTTAAATGTGAAGTTATGAGTTTTGAGTCCAAGTAACATTTGTGCCACATTTTTGAAAAAAAAATTCCCTCAAGGTGTTCTTGACATATCATGCTCACAAGAATAGGACGGACAGACAACCCGAAAACGTGATGCCTTCCACCACGGCTAAAGCCAGTGCAGAGGCTTTAAAAAAAACAAATGCAAAAAACAGACCTAACCTTTCATACAATAACTTTTCAAACTGAGTTTAACTCACACACGACACAAGGAAGTCAAATATATTTGATATTTTGTCAATTTATTGCATTTCAGGCATTTGATAAAATAGATATAAGCCTTAAAATATTGGCATCAGTATGACATGGACTTTGTTTGATAACATTGTTAGGGTATCCTATACTCAATCTAAAATATGCATGAAAACATTCAGAGGCTAATGTGCTAATAGAAACCCCCCTCTGCTGTGCAAAGCATAGCGCAAAACATAGTACAGTGAGAGCTACTCCATGATGACCCACCACCAACAATCAAAGTGTAAAACCAGTGAAACATGATACATCAACCAGACTGTTATAGATAATGGTACAAGATTTGTACCAACATTTTCACCAACATTCCTCCTTGTGGACTACACCACCTCTGATGAACCGAACAGTTTCCATTCTCGTGTTTGTTTTGTCTCTGTTGGCATTGTGCAAAATTGGTTGAGGTAATAACATGGAAGGATGACACAGTGAGAGGAAAAGCATACAGTACAGAAACAGATTGATACTGACACCAGCAAATTTGAACCACAGCTTGTAACTGCTTCAAAACTCCCACAAGACCTATCTGTGTGCAAAACAAGCATAAAATGTCCAGTGTTTCTCCCAAAAATAGTGGTACAGTAACAGCACATAAACCTTGAGCACAATAAAAATTTGAGAAATGCAATGGCTTGTTACAAGCACAACATTTTATGATGTACCCATTAAGTAGAAAAATAGACCAAGGAAAGTCTGTGTAAAACTTTAGAAAAACACCACTTGGCATTCACTGAGATGAAAACGGTTATTTGGCCAAATATAAATGTATTGTATGCAAAGTAACGATAAGGCTATAAGATGAATATAAAGAGGGATACAAGGCTAAAATCCTCTCAGGAAAAAGTCTAACTTGATAACTTGCACAGCTAATGTTTTACTATATCCGCATGTTGACTGGGGTCATTGTATTATTTCCCTCTTGGCTCTCCTCTGTTCACTCAGCTGCAGGCTCAGGTGCTTCAGTCTTCACGTCCATGTCCTCATCACTGTCTACGCCGGAGCGGTTCGCCAAACGCCGCATATTGAAAGGCATTTCCCCGCGCCTTTAAAACAAACAAATAATGGTCAGAACAGTCTGATGCTGCACAACTACTGCACACAAGTAGAAAAGATGAGGCGTGCAGTATTAATTAATGTATACCAGAATAAAATTGTGTGTTTAATTAAAACCAAAGCTAAAAAAAAGGTGACATAAATTGAGGCAATTTATCAGACTTCACCTTTTTTTTTTCCAACCATACAATAATACTCCCACAGACCTTTCAGGTGGAGAAATGTACGTGATGGTAAACAAAACGCTGTCAAACATCAATGCATATTAGGGCTACGTTACGTCATTAGCTACAGAAATTAAATTTGCTGTAATGTTAGGTTACATAGAAGGCTATTCATGGGAGATTACTGTAACACTTTTATGACACACACAACAAATTTACATGACTTTTCCATAAATAAAAATACAGAAATACTATCGCCAGTTCACACTCACATTCACACCTACGGCCAATTTAGAGTCACCAATTAACCTGCATGTCTTTGGACTGTGGGAGGAAGACGGAGTACCCGACGCTGACACGGGGAGAACAAGCAAACTCCACACAGAGGGGCTCCCCCACCCTGGGTTTGAACCAGGAATGCTAACCACTGCACCACCGTGCTGCCCTCTTATGACAAGTACACTGATATTCAGTTGAAGATTGATATAGTCCCCCTCTGACTTTTCACTGTGAGAGGAAAACTCAGGGGAGGGGCCCCTTGGAAACAAAGCCTCTACCTGAGCTTGCTCTTCAGAGAGCTGACTTCACGGTTCATAGCGTCTGCTGACTCAGCGGCATCATCCAGCTCCCTCTGCAGCTTCCTACGGTAGGCGTTGGCTCGCGTTACCTCCTCCTCTGCCTCCTCTAGCTGACGCTTCAGCTGACGCATGCGGTTGTTTGTCTTCTCGGCCTGCAGAGAAGAGGGGGTCACTTAGTGTGAAGAGCACCAACGGAGCAAGAAGTGCCAAAAACAATATAAGTACATAAACAAGGATAAACAGGCAGATAAACAAGTCAGGATCAAACTAACTTAAAACAATGTAATCTGGAATGGATCCAAATTTGGAAATCCCATGTTTTGCTGTCCAGGATCAGCAAATTCATTTTTCATCCTTTTTCCCCCTCATTTGAACAACCCATATTCAAGATTTGATCCAATCCTATAGCCAAAATTTCATCAGATTATGTCTTAACTAGGCCAAGTAAATTAAACATAAAAGGGAGATTAGTGAGGTTTACCTGGTCTTTGTATTGCTCCGCATTGCGTCTCTCATCGTCAACCTGTAGCAAAATCTCTTTCAGCTTCTTCTCTGTCCGCCTGGCCAGCCTGGAGGCCTGCTGGCGCTCCCTGATGAGTTGGAAAAGCAAATGCAGAGAGGAATCAGGACACAGTTTCAGGGCTTTGTTTATTAACTCTATATACATCTGTCTTAACTGATTTAGAGATTCACTGACTTACTTGATAAAAGTGTTGGGATTTGTAACATTACAAACACATCTCTTGTCAAACAATTACAGCTACTACCAAATAGAGTAAAGCAGAAATGGAGCAGTCATGATACACCGTATAAAAGTTCTGATTTTCTTCGATAACTGTTGTGGTCAACAAGGCTGGTATTTCAAAGTGTCCACTGCACTGGCACTCACTTTGACTCTACGTCGAGCTGTTCCTCCAGCTGAGCAATCTTGGCCTCCAGGATGGTGATGGAGGACTTATACTTGGACTTGATGGTTGCCTCAAGCTCCTGCAGCTTCAGTTTCAGCTCCTTGTTCTGGCGATCCAGCTGGGAACGAGCCCCCTCCAGCCGCTGGGAGTTGCTGCGCTCTGCACTCAACTCTGTGGTCAGCTGCTCGCTCTAATGTCAGAAACACATAGTGGAGAGAACCTGCTAAAGACTTTGTCCTAATAAAAAAAGTCATTTTCTGTTCAGCCATTGTTTTATTACTGATGCCTGAAATGTAAACAACACATTCCTTCCTCCCTGCTGAATACTACATATTGAGGTACAACAATCAGCTGATATGATCGACACGTGGGATGCCGTGTCTCCGTACCTGCTGTGTGTTTCTCTTCAGACGATCGTTGACCATCTCGGTGTTGAGCTGCTCTTCCTCCACTTCGTCCTCCAGCTGGGAGATACGAGCCTCCAGCCTCCTCTTCTCCTCTGCCAGCTGAGAACTGGAGACAATAATGGCGAAAAAGACGAGTGCCAGTTTAGGTACAGGGACAAACTTGTAGATTTCCTGTGTTGCTGTGCAATGTAGATGCGTGTTTATCTAAATTTATGTGTGCATCTTAAGTTCATTTACTGAAATACTATCTTAGTTCATACTTCTTGGTGTTGATGCTGTTAATCTCATCCTGCAGTTCGTCTCTCTCGGTCTGAGCCTGTCTCTTGAGTCTGTCTGCAGTGGCCAGATCCTGGAGGAAGCAGAAGACACAAATATATTACATGTAGGTACTTTAAAGCCTGATACTGCAGAGGCTGTTGAGACAGACACAATGTGGTAGACTGAGCCAATTTATTTACTTACATTGGTCTTTTAATGTGCTAATAATTCTGTCATCTTTTTACCTTTTTTTTTGCAGCAATTCCAATAAAAAAAAACAAATCTCCCTCAGGAGACAGTAACCAACCTTGAAGCTTGACTCTTGACAGCAGTGCAGTAATATACTTATAGGAAATGATGCCTGTTGATTGACATCAAACAGCTACTGCCTCTTTCAAATTTGAGAAGCTCAAAGATGAGAATTTCCTTATGATTTATGGGACTTTTATCTCCAAGCTGTGGCTTAAATATCTCTTTCCCATTTGCTGTGTGAGAGTCAAATGATCCAGTATGCAGGACATTTTAGGTGGACTTAATTTCCATTTTCAATTATTAGAATCACAGGTATCCAAAATATGATCAGGAGTAATTACTCCTCTTTGATCAACAGTGTCATATGCGACTTACCACAGTCGTACAGGTGGTATATTTGATTTTAGTTTGAGGTTTATTGTGTGTAGAGTCTTAGGACATGGAGAAGTACCTGGTTGGACAGTTTCTTAGTGTTAGTCAGGTGTTTCTTTGAGGTGTTGTTGTCCATTATTACTTTCATACCTCCTGGAAGTGCAGGGTGTCTGCCTCCAATGCTTTGAGCTTCCTCTCGGTCTCCTTGGCCCCGTTGACTGCGTCGTCTCTGGACAAACGCAGCTCGTCCACCTCTCTCTGCTGATCTTTCATTATGGCCTGGAGAGGAGACGTGCGGACAGCAGCACTGCGGTTAGTCATTTTCTAATGTTGGTCTGTGTATTATAAAGACCTGCCAACTAACTTGGAGGTGATATGAGGCTCCAATTATTTGTTTTTATTAACAAATAAATTAACATGAATGGAAACAAACTACTGATTTAATTATGGACCACCCAGAAAAGCCAGTCTTACTTTGGTTTGCTTGTGTGTGTGTGTGTGTGTGTGTGTGTGTGTGTGTGTGTGTGTGCCTATTTTACCTGGAGTTTTTTCAGCTGTTTGAGCGCCTCATCACGGCCCTTGTTGGCAGCATCAATCTGGAGTTCAAGCTCTGACAGGTCCATCTCCAGTTTCTTCTTGGAAGAGAGGGCCTGAGAACGCTGCCTGCGTTCGTCTTCAAGTTCCACCTCCATCTCACGGACCTAAAGTAGAGAAATACAACACAAATATCAATTTGTAATTTAGTCACAAACTATAATTCAGCATTTTCTTGCTGCGAAAACTGAATATAAATCTGCAACTGTGCAATCCTTGGTAAAAAAACATCAGCCTAGTCTTTTCTTTCTTACCTGTTTAACCAGCTGTTTCCTCCTCTCCTCTCCCTGCTCGTCTCTGGCCTGCAGGTCTCGGTCAAACTGAGCCTTCATAGCCTGCATGTTGACCTCCAGACGCAATTTGGCGTCCTCCGTGGCCTGCAGCTCATCCTCCAGCTCCTCCAGCTGAACCCTCATCTCCTCCAGCTGCTGCTCCATGGCACGCTTTGACCTCTCCAGCTCATGAACCTGCAGACAAGGAGGTTGCCTTGTTGCACATTCAGTGTTTTAAAGACAGTTAAAGAGGGGCAGTGCGGCCAACAATTAACTGCTAGAGTGAAGATGTGATCTTTATTGCTGTGAGAAAACATCACAGAAATGAGACCAAACAGCACCAAAAGACGCCTGTGTTTTCTCTTACACTCTTGCCAACATCATCCTTGGATGAGACCAAGTCTTCCATCTCAGCTTTGAGCATCTTATTGGCCCGGTCCAACTCGTCTTTGAGATCTGTCATGGTCTCCAGCTCACGGGCCAGTGTCAGTGCTCGCGTTTCCTTCTCCCTGGCCTCGGCCTCAGCCTTGTCGCGCTCCTCTGCATACTGAGTAGAAATTGTTTTCTCTTCAGCCAGCATCTAGGGAAAGGAGAGCCCAGGAGAGGCGGTTAGGGGTCTACATCACAAATACACACACACAAATAAAATTTCACCGAATACTGCCAAATATAGGTGACGTTTTGTGGTGAAATGAACGGTACATCCAAAATTGTATAAGAAACTAACAAGTGTTGATTTACAGCTGTCATATTTATATTTCATATTCTCACTTATAAGCCTAATACAACTTAAATTAGTAATCCTCTATGGTAATTGACTCCTTTGTTAATTGTCTCTGTTCTCAGCTGTTCTCAATATAAATGTGTCCGTTGCTTGACTTGCAAGTCTTCCTTTCAAAATAGGTTACAAACCATACCTGTTTAAATTGAAATAGAATCTCATCAAACCGTCAGACGACATAAAGCAGTGTTTTATCTAATTATTTGTCTTTGCACTGTGAAACACTGGTGTCATGATACCTGGTCAAACTTCTTCTGCTTCCTCTCCAGGTTGGAGACGATCTGCCTCAGGTGGTCCTGGTCCACGAGGAGGTCGTCCAGCTCCTGCTGTAAACGGGTTTTTGTCTTGTCCAGTTTGTCGTAGGCTGCAGCCTTCTCCTCCAGCTGCTGCGTCACACTGTCCAGCTCCCTCTGAAATCGCTTGCGGCCTTCCTCTGCCCCCTCCAGGGACAAGGCCTCCTGATCCAGCTTCTTCTTTAGTTCTGCCAGCTGAAGACATAGAAGAAAAGAGGGGGAATAAGAAGGACAAGAATGAAATGTCTTAATTGATCATGTGACCAAGGGGGAACATTAGAGCCATGGTAAGTAGACTGGACGCCAAAATGCGCTCGTCTCCGTTTGTTGGGAATATCTGTTCCTGGCACTACAAAGGTTTGGCTTGAAAGATTAGTCCATTTATTGCATTGAAACTCTATACTCAACACAAAATTGGATTTTCTTTTTCAGTATTTACAAACCAGGGCTGACTGTAATGTTGAGATAAAATTTATGGAGAGCGGTAATACCAATTTAACTGACATATTTATTGACATGTATAAAAATAAGGATAACAGGAATCATGTGTAAACATGATATTCAAGTATCCAAACTATTAAAAACCACTCAGCAAATAATGTTAGATTCATGTGGGAGAAAGAATCTGGACATGTGATTAAGGAGATTGGTTGAATATGAGCACAATCAACGTCCACCAGTTTGGGTCTTTTGAGAGAATTCTGCTGATGGATTTGACTAAATATTTTGACAGGGTTTATAGGAAAGGGGTCTATTTTGAAGGAAATGTGGACAGCTTGCAGGCCATTTCCATATATTTTGAAGCTGCTCCACTACTTGGTGTTATCGGCAGAAGGTAGTGCGGCAATACAGAACATTTTTGGTGACGGTATTGATTGTTCATTCAATACAATCTATTCAAGCTATGGGGCAGATGATTCATTGGTGCAGGACAAATATCTATTAAAGATGCTATTAGCAGCCAGCAAGAAAGCTGTAAGATGAAAATAGTTACAGACCAAAGCTGCAACAAAGACTGAAATCTATGGCTTGATAAATTCTGGCAATACTGTCAAAAATAGATTGTGAACTCATGAGTCGATTACGGATCCTTTACTAAATAAACCGGCACGTATTTCCATCAGTATAGTACTGATATGAGTGCACAGGTGATCAACCTATTTCTATTATGTTTTTGTTGTAAAAAAAAAAAAAAATAATGAAATGTCTGAAAGTTAGGCGACACTGAATCACAGCCACAGTAGGGAGGAAGTCACACACAGAACACAGCACAGTTTCAATCACTTTTGAAATGTGCAACGTGAAAGAAAAGATAGGGGCTTTGTTCAAGTTCACAGACAGAGCGTGATGCTGTGCACCGACCTGGGCCTGCAGAGTGGAGACCTGCTTCTCCACATTCCTCTTGCTCTCTTCCTCTTCCTCCAACATCTCCCGCAGGCTGTTCTGCTCGTCCTCCATCTGCCTCAGGCGAGTGGAGAGGCTGAGCTTCTGACGAGTCTCCTCCTGGAGCAACTCCTGGATGTACAAGAAGGAAAATACACATCAAAAAAACACACATTTTTTCCCCGCTCAGTTTTCACTTCGAGTATTGTTTTTTTTTTAACTGCCCAGAGAAAAGCAGCAAATCCTCAAATTGAACAAGCTGCTTAATGATTTGTTATTTCTGCTTAAAAAATATTAATTTATTAAAACATCTGATTTATTGACTACTTGTTTCAGTAGTAGTAGTAGTAAATAAACATATATTGTGTTTTTTACCTGTGCATCCTGGAGCTGAGACTCTGTAGATGAAACGTCTTTGCTGGATTTGATGATCTTGCCCTCTGCTTCACTCAGGAGGGAGTTTACGTTGTCTAGCTCCGACTAGACATCAGATAGAAAAGAAATCATGGACACCATGTCTTCACAAAAATATCTT
Source organism: Cephalopholis sonnerati (assembly GCA_019142605.1). Classification (NCBI taxonomy): domain Eukaryota; kingdom Metazoa; phylum Chordata; class Actinopteri; order Perciformes; family Serranidae; genus Cephalopholis; species Cephalopholis sonnerati. The sequence continues at coordinate 13,747,467 of JAGQAX010000003.1, forward strand.
CACAAACTGTCCTCCATTCAAACACCGACTCTTCCTTTACCTTCCATTCACTCAATCCCTCCACCCTGTAAAAACACCGCTCTGTCCATACTGTACCTGCATCTTAGTAATCTTCTCGCTGATCTCCTGCCTCTGTCGTTCACTTTCTCCATATTTGATCTGCAGTTCTTGAACCTGGGTTTCGGCCTTCTTGCGACGGTGTTCAGAGTCTGTTTTGCTTTGTGTCAGAGTCTTCATCTCAATCTCCAGCTCGTTCCACTCGCTCTCCAGGGCCTGCTTGCTTTTCTCCACAGACGCCTTGCTCTGCAGAAGCGGCACATGGGACACGTGTTACTGGTGTCATTCAGATTTTTGTAAAGCACTGAGCATCTTTCATATCTGACCATCCCAGCTCATTACCCTCTTGGCCTGTTCCAGCTGTTCGTTGAGCTCATCAAATGCCTGATTGTGTTTTTGTCTCATATCAGCCATCTGCTGCTCGTGGGCCTTGGCCTCTTCTTCCAGGCTCTTCTTCAGTTGGGCGACCTCTGTCTCACGCTTGGACCTGGAGAGACAGAATGAGGGAGTCATTGAACAAACAAAAAAATGAGACATGGGAGGAAGAAGACAAACATTCAAACAACAAAAAAAAAAAAACCCACTTTCTGGCAACAAGACAATATATGTCTGTGTGTTACCTCAGCTCCTGCTGTGCTGCGGTAGTGTCCAAAGTGTCCTCCAGTTCGGTCTTAAGGGCCTCCAGCTCCTCTGCCAGGTCCCTGCGTTGTTTCTCAGCCTTGGAGCGCGCCTGCCTCTCCAGCTCCAGATCCTCCTGCAGCTCGGAGATCTGAGCCTCCAGCTCCCGGATCTTCTTCTGGGCTGCATTCTTGGCTGCAGCCTCCTCCTCGATCCTGAAGTTGAGACCAGGAGAAGAGATGAGTTAGACATGGTACTTTGTGATGAATGACATATTGGATCAGTTTTCCTTTGTGCCCCCCAACATTCACACACTTTTTTTTTTATCATTTATGGTGCTTTTCAAAATGCATTACCTGGCCAGTGCAGCGTGGAGTTCCTCCTCCTTTTTAGCCAGCTGAGCTTTGAGCTCAGCAATCTGAGCCTGCAGTTCGCTAATTTGATCACAGAGCTCTGTGGAGTCTCCCTCAAGTTTACGACGGTTCTTCTCCAACTCCTGACGCATTTTCTCCTCTTTTCTTAGACGATCTGTGTGTAAGAAGACGGAGAAATTCAAATTTTATGTCTCAACACATCCAATTTGAGGCTCTGACTTCCACTGTCATGCCACCAAGCCCAATAAGAAAAGCAACAGAGCCACACTTGATAAATATAATTAAATATATTCAGTAGCAATATGTTGGTGAACTTGGCAGCCACCTGTTTTTTTCCCACATTACAGCTCTGAAATTGGACCATCAACATCACAGAGAGTGTAAAAGCCACAATTTGCATGACTTTCGTGACACAAGAGTCACTGAGATTTGTTTGGACGACTGGAAACTGTTATTTCATGCCAAAAACAACATCAAATTGTGAGCACTTAGCTTTTTCCTCTCTCCATGACGCCTAAACTAAACTAAAATTAATAACTAAATAACAAAAATTTGATCAAAGAAGAAAGTAAGATTCATTTTAAGTACAAAATGAATACAAATTTAAGTTCTTATGATAATTAATGAAACTACAGATACTTGCCCTCCAAATCTGTGATCATGGCTTCGTGTTTATTCTTGAGTTTCTGCAGGCTCTTGGACTTCTCTTCCTCCTCGGTCAAGTTGGTGGTGAACTCAGAGATCCTCTCCTCCATCTGTTTCTTCTCCTGAGGTCAAAAAAAGAATACCAGAAAAAATATTTAGAGTCTCAGGTGTAATGGCTTTTCTTTATTTATGTTGTATTTCTCTTTTATACAGCGTCACTAAAATATTAGCCTGATTGATTTTTAAATCAGTGCTAAAGACCATGGGGTTAACGTGCTGTGTGAGACCTTGTTGAGCTTGTTGTTCTGGTCATCCAGCATCATGAGGTCCTCCTCCATCTTCTTCATCTTGGCGTCCGAGGTGACCTTCTCCATCTGGAGCTTCTGTCTGGCTCCTTCCTCCTCGTCCAGCTGCTGCTCCAATTCCTGGATGAACAACAAAAACATTTTGCCGTGTTAATCAAGTTTCCTCGTATCTAAAATTCTGTATCCCACGAGACTTTACTGACCGTGATGTTCTGCTGCATCTTTTTTCTCTCTGTGTTCATCTGGGCGAACCTCTCTTCCTCCTCCTCGAGGCGAGACTCCAGGTCATGCAGGATGTCCTCCAGCTCCTGTTTCCTGGTGGTCAGACGGGCTCTCATCTCCTCAGCCTCGGCACACAGCTCCGTCTCTGCCTGGAGCTGCTCTTGAAGAGCTAACTTCTCAGCGTTCAGCTAGCAGCGGGGAGTCAGTCAAAGTGAGAATAGAATCATTTGGAGGTAAGACGAATTACGACCTACTGTAGATCTAAAAAGCAACTAACCCACTTGCAGATTTCAAATCAGGCCAACCCTTGATTGATCTTACTCCACTGTTATTATGGAGACTCCTACCTGCTGCTGCTTGGCCTCAAATTCTTTAATTTGCTCCTCAGCCTGCAGTTGTCTCTCCTTAACCTTGACGAGCTCCTCTTCTTTGGCCAGCATCTCCTCCTCCTGTCGAGTCACTTGCAGCAGAGGCTTCACCTGGAAGGAAGAAAGAAATTAATCGGACGTTTTAAAAACAGATGGTGATGTTTGGATTTTCTTGGGGTGGCTGAAATGGCACTCTCGAGAGAAACTGAAGAAAGACTGCAAGCAGAAATCTTTTTTAAAAATCGGTCAGTGGTAAAATTATATTTAAATGTTTTTATTAAAATCATATATTGACATCAATTGCCATCGACTGTGGAGCAACCCCGTCCCCTTCCTACGTACAACCCTCTCTCCATCCAGCTGTGAAAGCTGATTGGCACACCAGGAACCCGCAGGTGGGTCTTTAACCCCATCATCTTATTGCTCCTGTCATAGGGACCAACTCACACTAATCCACTTGTGCTTACCTCAGCATTTGTCTACTGTGTTTCCTATTAACAGCCAAAAATTAATCTGTATCCCTATCTCATAATTTACTAGACTTGATCTGTAGTCCGCCCGTCCATGTGTCCAAGGCTATATGTTTATTTTAAAAAGGTCTCAGCTGTGTAATTGTTCTATATCATCACACTATTGTTAATATAAGAGGTAGATTTTAATACAATATAAGTGGTAAACGCTGCACTTGAAGGCATGAATGGATCTGACCTGCACCCTGGAGGAGAGCCTGTATTAGGCTGTATATTATTTTCTAATAAACTGCTGTAAACTTGAGCTTCTTTGCTTTGATTACCTGCTATAGAACAATATGACCCTCTTCCATTTTATAATGCCTCGTCGTTCTTCTGAGGTCATGTCAGTAAGGCAAAGTTGTGTCATCAGTAATACATTACTTTACACAAAGAGTGATATTGTAAAGTAACTTATTACTTTCAAATGAGCATAACTAGTAAAAGCAACAAGCCAAAATCAGCTAGGTGACATGTTTGTGTCAGTGATGCCCACTTCCTGTCTTATGGATGATTTTTGCTCACAGCAGGTGCTGGAAGAGCTGACGACATGAGGGGCACCTTGACACTGTTCATCTGCACACTTTTCCCACACCGGTTGGAAATTGGCAAATTAACCCCTAAACTTCTGCGGCTCTGTTACTGTGTGTTACAGCTTTATTGATTTAATACCTTGGTGAAAAGCCTCCACCACTGCCAGTTCCTGAGCTTGAGGTAAGCAGCACAGTTCCTCTGGATCACTTTCATGGCGGTCAGCTGCTGCTGTCTCTTGGCAAAGGCTCTGAAAAAACACAACAACATAAATGACATATATGCCATTCTGTCTAGAAGTCTGTTCTCTCATTGTGTTATTGATTCATTTGCAGTAAAGACAAAAAACTGAGTGAAAATCTCAAGTATACAATTATGGTGCTTGATAGACATATT